>CM019063.1:147619321-148219321 GCA_009667805.1 Leptobrachium leishanense | reverse complement strand
GGAAATACGGCTTCTATTTGCTGCAGCCACTACTGCCTCTGATTCCTTCTCAATTCCTGTACGGAACTAATAGTCGCTGCAATACTGGCCTGTCTGCTTGTATTCCCTGAGATCACAGGGGCAACGAGGTGAGACTTTTCTACCAATGGAGCAGGAGATAACGGTGGCACTGGTGATAGTGACCTTTTTGGGAAAGGAGAGCATCACACGCCGCCGCAACTGTTGACAACATTGCCTGGGTCTTTTCTCAACAGCAACATCCTCATGCTTCAGCTTAGAATCATAGTCTAGATACTCACAATCTAGGTAAAATGCTACAGCTACTATGTTGGGAGTAGGAGACATGTCCCCAACAAAGACGCTGGCCAAACTGTAGCGCTTCCATCTTCCCCTTGGCTAGTGGTAGACAGACTCTGAGTCTCAACAATATCTCTCACTTCCTGCTCCATTCAAATATTGCTGCGCCTGCTAACATTGCTGCTGATTTCCTGCTCTAATGCATATAGCTCCCTCTTTGGCTGCCTAAATAGACCATCTGCTTCTGTACTACTTGTAGTCATCACAGCCTGCACTGAAACTTGTCTGCTGCCCCAATGGTATACAGATGGGGCCACGACTGCAATGCTGGAAGTGGCAGGAGTAGTTGTGACGGTACTACTGCCACTAACTACAGTACATGTAGTTCTAGGGGGTTCATCCTGGAACAGCTGACAAGTGCAAGGTAATGTTGACTGCTTCCTGCCTTCAGATGAAGTGTCATAATCATCATCACTCCTATTCTGAAGCCTTGTGTCAAATTCTGTACCAGCGGATTTTTCCTTCCCCTTCTTTGACAACTTCAAAGGGGACCGGATGCAACAGTACTAGTTTCAGCCCCCTACTCCGGCAAGTAGCTTTTAACCTCTTACTGCGGCCTGCTTTTCTCTTTTTGACTGGGAGAACAGGGAATATAGGGAACAATGACCCGGTTCTTCACTTTGTCTCTGCTTTGGGACAGATGAAGAAGAGACAGTATTTGCTGTCCTAACAGCACTAGTGGAGGCAGTAGTTGTCATGCTGCTGGTGGTGATGGACACAGAGGTGAATGTCAACATTGACACTTTTGAAATGTGTAGTTTACTTTAGGTGAGGTTGCAGCAGCATTCAATTGCAAGCAATTCATTGCCCATGCACTATGCCCACTTAATTAAGATTTGTTGTCACAAGTTTCATTATTGAAGAGTTATCATTATTTAGTTTATCTAAATACCAAAGAAAAGCAATTAATAAAATGGATTATATCTCTATTACTTTGCTTCAAATACTCTGCAGAATGGATGTCCCTGAAATACTTAACCATATTTATGGGATGCTGCAAACAATGTATCTTTTAATTTCTATTCATCAACACAAAGGGACCAGAATTCCTCACCCATTTGTGCTTAACATAAGAAAAAAAATTATTTATATATGTGTTGGAAGTATTCAATTAAATACATAAAATAAACTCAAGAGCTATTGGTAACACATCGATCTTCTCAGTAAAAAAAACATGAGACTCATCTTAGAGAAAAGAATCTTGTTAAAAAAATGTTAATTGAAATTCTTTTCACCACCAGTTTTGCACAATGATTATATGTGAATATGTATTTTTAAAAATGCTTGTATATAAGCAGTGAGCTAAAAGCTTGTGATTCGTTGCAGTGCACATGTGGCAGATTTTATAAATTGACAATATGATGCTACAGGATATCACAGATAAGAGTGGAACTATTTCTCAGACGAAGAAACTAAGCTAAGATCTAGAAGTGGTATGCTTATAACTACCTCACATTGTGTGAGATCTGGGCATTTGAATAGTCAGATAGATTTTTTATCAGCAAAGAAATTAAATTCAATGTTCTTGAACCAAGGACATACTTGAAAACGAGAGAAATTTCAATGTATCCTTCCTGGTAAAATCCTTTATGAATAAATAAATAAAAGAGACCAAGCTTATCATTTTATGTAAATAAAATAGTGTTTGGTGATAGGCACATTTTTAATAATGGAGGCAATAGATTTCACTGGACGCAAGGGCTGGAGCCACTATTTTGACCATCATCAGCAGCTTCTTAGTAACGGCCTTTATGCTTTGTATTGAAATCGTTAATAATAGCGCAGAGCCAGAACATCTGGCTATTCAATGGTAGGGAGCTGTTCTCGGCTTGAAACATTATGTTGCTCTCAGTGTCTGGTATTAAGGGATTTTGCTTTCGTGAATTCATTTAACACTGAAAAATAAATACACACAAAAAATCTATAATTACCTCTGATCCCTAGGTGCAGAGGGTGGTGCAGTCCACTGTGTCCTCTGGCCGCATATAACAGAACACTGGGAAGAAATAGTTCCCAGTGTCCTTCTATGGCTCTGGTGTGACCCTGCATAATGTACTCATGCAGAGCTCGTACTGTGTCACTCTTGGTTCCATGGCGTCCTATGGGCTCCAGGAGATAATACCATGTCAAGGTTCACGCTGCCAGCGCAAGAGGAAGGCCAAATCTGGCACTGCTCTGCCATAATCAAGCAGCATCCTTCATGGCTCAGGTTTTCCTTGCTTGCAATGACCAGGTGCTCCTCGTTTACTCCAGGACTTTTCCATTTAAGCAGGGACTTCCTCCAATGCTGTTGCATTGAATTTGTTATTTTGCCTTTTACCTGTCTGAATCTAACAGTTACTGCCATTATCTCCTGTGTACCAGACACTCTTCTTTCCATAGACCTGCTTGCTCTCCTCCAGCCCATTCACCCATGGCTTGCCAAAGACCACGTTACTGGATACTCCCTTGCCTTACCACAGACTTACCATAGACTCTTGCTATACCAAGCTTCTTGCGGTGCCAAGTTTCCTGCTGTGCTAAAGACGTACCTTCCTGTTCCATCTGTCTGCTGTCCTGTGTAAGTGTTCCTCTTGTATCACTGTCCAGTATTCCCCCTGTGTTTTGTCTCAAGTATGCAGCTCACAGTACCAACCAGCCCTGTTCCTGCATCGCCCCTCGTTATTCCTGCTGGGTGTATATATAATAAACCCCCTGTTTATGTACCATATCTTGGCTTCCTCATGTATATCACTGCATCCCGGGCTCCTACCCTCGCCTCCCCGTGACATACTGACAGCTGCCAACAGTACCAATGCTGGTATCAACGAGGGGGCTCCCAAATGTTCCAAATTCAATCACTAACACAGTGGCCAGATTGAACCTGAGCAAGTAACAAAGAAACGGTTAGGGTTATCACCAGCTCAATGGATTCCCTTAGCAGCTCCTTTGTATCAAAAATGTATGGATGTTACCATGCCTATCTTTAACTGTGTTTCAGACATGGATAATGAGGATGTGCTCTGGTAACTAAAAACCTTGAATAATGTAAATTGTTATATTATTATTATTATTATTTATTAAGCGCCAACACATTGAGCAGCGCTGTACAAAGGTGCATTAGGTAAAGACAGGACAATTCTACAATACATACAGGAGACAGGTCAGTATTCCTGCCAGCAGCTACAGGAGGACATGAAGGCCCTATTCCCGTGAGAACTTGCAATCTAGATGGGTGAGGGGGTGAGAAACAGGAGGGGAGGACTGCAGTGATGAGTTAATGCAGGGAGAGGCGAGAAGCGTTTTTTTGTCGATTAGATGTCTTGTTACGGAGTTAGGTGGTAGGCTTCCCTAAACAGAAGGGTCTTTACGGAGCCTTTAAATGAAGCCAGATTGGGGATAGTCTGATATTGCGAGGAAGCGCATTCCATAGGGCTGGCGCAACACGAGAAAAGTCCTGCAGTCTGGCATGTGAAGAGGTAATGATGGAGGATGTCAGGAGCATGCCGTTGTTGGATCTTAGGGGACGTGCTGGGGTATATTTGGTGATTAGTGAAGACAGGTTGTGAGGGGCGGCGTTAGTGAGGGTTTTCTAGGTCAGGGTGAGTAGTTTGACTTTGATTTTGCTGTGGATGGGGAGCCAGTGTCGGGATTCACAGAGAGGAGTGGCAGAGACAGAGTGATGGATAAGCCGGGCTGATGTGTTTAGGATGGATTGCAAGGGGGAGAGGCAGGAGATAGGAAGGTCAATCAGGAGGTTGTTGCAGTAGACCAGGCAGAAGATAACAAGCGAGTGGATAAATTGCTTGGTGGTGTTGGCAGTCAGAAATGGCCGAATTATTATGATAAACATAATACTACAATCATTCAAGCTGTAAACACTAAGGGCAGTATTACAAAGTTGTTGCTAACTTAACCAGAGCTGTTGTTAACTTAACAGCTCCATAGGCTATAATGGCTCTGGTAAGTTTACAACAGCTCTGGTTAAGTTAGCACCAGCTTTGTAATATGGCCCTAAAACTTAAATTCTTAAAATAAGCAAACTTTGAGTTACCCTAGCTCAATTCAAATCACGCGAGCATTGATTTTTGCTTTATACTATACATCATTCACACCTGCAGTGCTTGCAGCATTTACCATCACCAACTAAATATCACTAGTCCTGCCATAAGGCTAACATGAAGGACAAGTAAGTAAAATCAGTCTGCAATTTCAATATGATGGGTCAATTGGTCTTCATCTGCCAACATATATTTGTGTTTATGTTTAAAAATTCAATTCTGCTAAAGTGTTTATGATGTTTGTCTTCAGAGTGGTTGAGTTGTCCTTACCAATCACAACAAAATATGCCTTTTGACTTCTTTCTGATTTTGCAGCAATATTCTACAGTGAAAATATGCTGTTAAGCAATCATAGTGGGAGCAAGTATAATTAATTGTTTAAACAACCGAGGACATTGTTTTAGAATTACCACCTTCATCCAGTTAAATTAAGAGAATGCTTCTGAATGAATTATGCATTAGGCACTCTGTACTGTCATTATGTTTACACAAGAACTGACCACCGTTAAATTATCTTGCTTGTGTAAAGGCAAAAAATAAAATGTTTATTAATGCAGGTTTCTTTTCCTCACCTAGTTCTGTTTTAAAGATATTTTATTATGTTTTCGCTACAATAATGTAACTTCTCAACTATAGAGCATGCATCGTTTAAAAATATTATCTTGTAATTTTATATTTTGGTAAAATATGCATATGTCAGGGAGGAATGTAGGTTTGGTGCTACCCTAGGCGCCAAATTCTTCCCGTCAAATATGTATAAGCATAATCATAAAATTGAGAAATATATTCATCGCCTCATAATTGTTCCTTATGACAATAAAATATACTTTAGAATAAAAGCAAAGTATCTGTTCTACGCCAAGTGGTTTCTAGCAATATTTATTTCATTTTAGAGAGTCATGATGGGTGTAGTAAAGAGAGAAATGTGAAAGGATGGGGAATCTGATGCAGTCAGTTTGAAATGCTATGAGCTGTCTAATCATGGCCTTCAAAATATTAGGGATATGAACAAAATTGCCAAGTTGGCGGTAGCGAAAATAATGAAAGGTGGTAAGCCATTCTCACAAGGGAAGTCGTTAAAGGATGTGAGTGCACCCCATTTGCAGGGGCAACAAAAGGCTGCGAAATGAGAAGAGGTGAGATTGACTGAGTCTGTGTCACATCCCACACTTTAAGGGAATATGGGGGAGTGGGGGAGAAGTGTGGTGGGTAACAACCATCTAAAAAATGCAGTAAAATGCGACCGCATGCTGGAAAAGAAATAAGTAGATAAATAAATAATTATCAGGGTTATTCAAAGAGAATCAAAAAGTCACTGCACGTTCGGTGACTTTTCGTTCTCTTCAATTCGGTGCGATTTGGTGACCCTGCGGTGTATTCAGCAAGCACCACAGGGCCGTCATAGTTCCAGGAAAAGAAGCCGCAAACCCAACGAACACTCATGGCAAAACCCGTCGAATGCACACCGAAACCCGCAAAAACATCTGGATTAAGCCGCCGAACATGCCGGAGAAATCCGAGCAGCCGCCCATCACAGCGCAGAGCAGCCGCCGGAAAAACGCAACACCGCAGACGAATGGCGTGAAAAAAATAAAATAACAGTTCGCTTGAATGTTTGAAAAGTGAAACGCTGTTTGCAGAGAAACTACAGAACAAAAATGTCTGAAATTTACTTATAAGATCCAATGAATGATAATAAAAAGGCAGTTACAGAAAAAAGAAAACACAATTAAAAAAAGAAAACGATAAAAAAAATTCGGTAAAAAATCTCGGAAAAATGTCTAAAAGATCCTAAAAAATCTATACATAAAGAGACTTTTTACTGAATATTATAATCAATGGTTTATTTAGATATTTAATTAAAATGGGAATATTTTTAACATTGAAGCCTATGGGATTTGCGAAAATAAACCTGTCGACTGAAACCACTGAACAGCAGGGAAATTCGGCAACTTTTCACTGCTGTTTTTTGTTCTCTGAATAGACGAAGCATTGCTTCTCTATGGGGATTTCACTGCCCTTGAACAAGCACCGAACAGGCACCGTATGTGCGCAAGCAATTTGCCAACATTTGGCGAACTGCCTGCTCTCTGAATAGCCGAATGGCCAGGAAATGTAACCGTACGCTGAATTTCACTGTTCGGTTACCTTTCGGTCACAATTCGGATCTCTCTGAATAACCCTGCCTGTTTCTGCTAACTCCACTTATTGTTTAGTGACCTGTGCTTTCATCAAGAGCAGATCGCATACAGGGGTATTGCAACTGCATCGAATCCTCCACAAAATTGCACCGAAAGGTGAGGTTTCCCATACAGTGCAATTTTGAGGCCATTCGGCTATTCAAAAAGCCGGCAATTTGAAAATATATTGGTAAATTGCCAGCAAGATACATTACAATTCCCCAATGAGAAGTAATGGTTAATCTATTCGGAGAACACCGAAATGTCAGTGAACTGCCCTGATTTTTGGGTGTTTCAGGGGGTTTCAAACCTTTTCTGACAGGTTTAAACAGGCGAATTCCATAGGTTAAAATGTAAAAAGAAATTCCCTGTTTTTGTTAACCCTTTCGCTGCTGAGGCTTTTCCCGCCTCTGTGCTGAGCTCATTTTTACCGATTTTGCTCATCATGTTTAAACGTGTTTTGAAGGCTTATTTTAGTATATGACCCAGACATATTATATATCGTTCTTTCCGTCAGACTCGGCAGATTCATAATATGTCATTATTATATGTATATGTCATGACCTGTCTGTTTATTATAACAAAAAATGCAATAAAATATGAATTTTCAATAATTTACAACATGTAAAGTGTTTTTTTTTCACATTTTAAGATGCGAGCAATTGCGGTTATATTTTGTATGGGGTGCGCTTTGTTAAAAAAATTAGAGATGGGGTCTCATTACATTTTTTTTGGGGGAAAATTACGCGATTTTTAACAAACGCACCGCATACAAAAATCGTTAGTGCAGCATCATTGTTCACATTATAATTGAAATGGGAACAATATTGCTGCATTAACAAACCAAAAAAAAGAAAAAAAAACTTGTTTATTTTTTTTCATAATTTTTTTTAAAATATTTTTTTATTTTTATTTTTTATTTTATTTATTTTTTAGAACTTTTTTTATACTCATGTTTGGTATTGTTGTAACGGCCATGCTCTGGCCGATCCAACAATACCAAACATTAACCCCTAACTGCCACGGATCGGGAGATAGGGGGTTCATTGGAACCCCCTATCTCCACCATTGGTGGCAGTTAGGGGTTAACTCCAGGACTGGCGTCATCGTGCTATGCACGATGACGCCAGTCCTCAGGGGGCATTCCCGGAAGCTTGGTCGACATCCAAGATGTCGGCCAGCTCCGGGAAAGGATCACGAACCGGCGCTTTTCGGCGCCGATTCGTGATTCGGCCCCCATGGGGTTAGTGCCAGGTACCATTTGGAAGGGCAGGCTGTTCCCTTCCAAACGGTGCCTGGATTAACCTCCTGCATGCCGCCGATCGGGAGGGAGAGAGGTCCGAAGGACCTCCCCCCCTCCCTTTCAGGCGCCTCCTCCGCACATGCGGGGGGGGCGCCTGAATTAGGTGTCATCGCGCCCCCGCGATGACACCTAATTACTCCGGCGGCGGTTCCGGGTGCTGGGCTGACATCGAGGATGTCAGCCCGCACCGGGGGGGCCAGCGATCGGCCAGAGCCCCAAAGAGAGGACGCGCTCAGCGCGTCCACCGCATGGAACGCTACCTGCGGTTGGACGCGCTCATCGCGTCCACTGCAGCGAAGTGGTTAAATATTTATTCAACCTTTTATTCTTTTCTTTTGCAGCAAAAAGTCTATTTATTATTTAGAATTTTAGAGGTATCCTTTGGGATTATTTCTGAATGGCGTTTTTTTATTCTGTAACAGACCTTTTAATTGTCATTCATAGGACCTCGTATATTATTTCCAGGCATTTTCATGCAGTAGTTTTTATTTAAATGCCTTTTAAAAGTTGCGTTGTTTATATTTTTACCTGTTTGTCAGCATGTCAGCTTTTTTCGGCGACTGGACGGCAATCTGTTTGGCGGGTTGTTGGATGCATTTGGTGGTTATTTGTCAGTTTTTCGGGGCGATTCACTGTTTTTTGGATTCATTCAGCAGTTTTGCGACTTTTTTTGACTTGAATCACCTGTTTTGCAGCAGTTTTTCGGATGAGCTTGGCGGGTCGATTCGCTGCACTTCGAGGACCTTGCAGTGAATGCTGAATTACACCTCAGGGTCGGCGAATCGAACTCGCTGAAGTGCAGTGAATAGGAGAGCACCGAAATGTCGGCGACATTTCATCGCTCTCTGAATAACCTTGATATAATTTCTCTCACATACAGACAAAATGGCGTCGCGCGCATACTCACTAGAACGGGTGCAACATCCAGGAGTAACAACTCATTTCATATGCTGGAATACCTCATCAGGGGTACTTTAACCACTTGACTGCTAAAGACGCGCTCAGCGCGTCCTGTCAAGTGCACCCCTCTGTGCTATGGACGCGCTGAGTGCGTCCTAGCACAGGAGGCACCAATCAGCCGGGATTCCTCTCTCCCTCCTGATCGCCGGGTTCCAGCAGCTAAAGGCAGGCACGGTTTGGAAGGGCACAGCCTGCCCTTCCAAACCGTGCCTGCCTTTAACCCCTTGGGTGCAGGATCACGATTTGGCGCCAAAAAGCGCCGAATCGTGATCCTCTCCCGGAGCTGGCCAACATCTTGTATGTCGAACAAGCTTCTGGAAACTCCCCTGACGACTGGCGTCATCGTGCATAGCACGATGACGTCAGTCCTGGAGTTAACCCCTAGTTGCCACCAAGGGCGGCGATAGGGGGTTCCAATGAACACCCCATCTCCCGATCCATGGCAGCCAGGGGTTAATGTTTGGTATTGTTGGATCGGCCAGAGCATGGCATTTCCAATGATACCAAACAAGACCATGTAAAATTTAAAGAACAAAAAGGAAAAAGAAAAAGAAAAAAGTATTAATAAAATAATAATAAAAAAAATAAACAAGTTTTTTTTTTTGCTTGATTTGTTAATGCAGCAATATTGTTCCCATTTCAATTATAATGTGAACAATGATGCTGCACTAAAGATTTTTGTATGCGGTGCGTTTGTTAAAAATAGCGAAATTTCCCCCCAAAAAAATGTAACGAGTCCCCATTTCTAATTTATTTAACAAGCGCACCCCATAGAAAATATAACCACAAATGCTCACATGTTAAAATATGAAAAAAAACACTTTACACATTGTAAATTATTGAAAATTCTAATTTTATTGCATTTTTTGTTATAAGACAGGACATGACGTATACATATAATAATGATATATTATGAATATGCCGAGTCTGCCGGAAAGAACAATATATAATATGTCTGGGTCACATATTAAAATAAGCCTTCAAAACGTGGTTAAACATGAGGAGCGAAACCGGTAAAAATGATCTCAGCACAGAGGTGTGAAATGCCCCAGCAGCGAAAGGTTTAAACAATTAAAGTCACTTAAGTTCTGCAGTCAGTAATTATGTTATTGTGTTTGGTAATTTCAGTTTAGGCTGGAGTCTGACGAACGCACTGACTGCGCACAGTAACGGAAGTACTTTTTAACTGATGAGATTGTATCAGTTAATTTTGACGGATGTTCAGAAAAAGAAAAACAAAACTGTATGCAGTTGTTTCTCTACGTCCGTCTAGCTTTTTCATGTTGATGCCATTTTGGCGTCTGTTGCAACATGCGTCGCGCCATGCGTGAAAAAGTGCGCACTTGCTTTGTGTGTTGTTCTCTTGACTGCTTTGAAAAGCTACAACGGACAGCAAACAGTGAGGTCAGACGGACGCAAAAAGTGTGCTCGTCTGACATGGGCCTTAAACGTGTCGATCTTCATTACTTTAGTGATGTATAATTCGCATATGTTTACTGAATGAAAGAAAAAAGTTTTGGCTAGACAAGAGTTCATAAGTATCACATGGTTTATACTCACTTCAGAGGTTATCAGTTTGCCAGAGAGCATGCTCATCGATGCTCTCTACAATATTGTAATATTTATTGTCCAAGCCAATACTGGTATGCAACGAATAAAATTTATGTTTTATTTATTGTCAAAACAAACAATTACTGCAATGCGTAGGACAAACATATCTTATTTATACGTAGAGTTTCTTTTTAATAATGCATATAGCAGGGCTGCTTTAAAATAATTGCTGCTGTGAAAGATAAATATTTTATAAACATCCAAAATTAGCGGGAAGGTATGGTAATCAAAGCTGAGAGAAACAAAAGATGCTATTGTAACAAAAATGTATCATACAGGTAGGTAATAATTCAACATAGTCTGCAAGTGTAAATTTAAACGTGTGTGTGTGTGTGGTTAAAGGCAGATCCTAATACACATTTAGTTATAATAGTTAAGGAATTGGTTTGTTTGACAAAGCGCAGCAGAGATTCTTAGCTGTAAGGTGAATTTTTGTCCTTATGTTCCCAGGAGAGTCTGTTCCTGATGGATGCACTTTTAACCTAGCAAGGCTTGTGATGTGATCTCATACTGTCACAGCTTTTCGTCCTTCCCTATACCCAAAACTGTGATTGGATTCCAAAATGACAACCTCTAGACTGAAAAAAATCTGGATTTGCACACAGTATTAGAGGTTGGAGCATCTGAATATACAGTATAAGATAATTAATAAGTCCCTTATCTGTCATAGGATTGAATTCTTAAAGTGTTACCGCAAACAGTATATTCAGAATTTTTTGGCATTTTGAGAACTGTTTATACCTTGTATAACAACAGATCGTTCACAAAGAAATAGAATCACCTTCTATTTCTCACACAGTGGAATGCTATTTCACTGTTGATGTTACATCTTCTCAGGGCTGTCTTTAACGCAGGGCAAAAGGGGCAGTTGCCCCGGGCCCAGTCACTGTTGAGGGTACCAAAGAAGTGGACAACCCCCGCCGCTGCTAGCGGAATGCATTAACTGTATTCCGCTAGCAGCCCCCTCCACTGGCTGTGTCTTCTTGCGAGCGCCAGCGTTCTCCTTTGCGCTGCCGCCATCCTGTGAAGTCTGTGACACCGCCTACAGGCGAGAACTCGAGAGCGCGTCACAGCCTTCAGAAGCCGGCGGCCGCGTGGAGGAAAATGCTGGCGCTCGAAGGAACACTTTTGTGAGGAACACCTGATCCTGAGGTCTATGCTGGGTAAGTATATTTCTGGGGGTCTGTGCTGGATATATATAATTCTGGGGGCCTCTGCTGGATACATATATTTCTGGGGGCCTCTGCTGGATACATATATTTCTGGGGGGCCTCTGCTGGGTACATATATTTCTGGGGGGCCTCTGCTGGATACATATATTTTTGGGGGCCTGTGTTGGGTACATATAATACTTATTTTTGTATTATGACTAGACTATAAAGCTATTTGTTTTACACTTGAAACATAATAATGTTCATTTGCACTTTATTACTTAAAGTTATTAAAATATTAACATGCCTTTTCTCTCAAGAAGATATAACTGTTAATAGAAATATATGCTGAGAAAGAGCCTAGAAGAGTCTATAATTGGCATGTACGTACTGTTACAGATCAATCTAAGGACTTGTTTGTGAGACAAGTCCATGATGGGGTTTTTCTGGGATGTTGGGGTTGGATAGCAAAATTATGCGGTGGACTGGCTTTCGGGGGGGGGAAGAAAATTTTGCCCAGTGTCCAATCAATAAAACGGGCCTGCATCTTCTAACCTCTTTTTATCACTTGTTGTCATCGATGTACAGTATATGTGTAATCTGATGCATTTTGCTTCTAAGTAAATGTATACTAGATAGTAAGAATTGTTACTAGATATACATGTCGAGGTTATGTATGCTTATATGGTATGCACACCTCTATTGGCAGAAATCCAGACTCTACTAAAATTCTCGTCCAAGATTTTATATTCTCCCGACTTGACTATTGCAACCTCCTTCTCTCTGGCCTTAAGAGATCCCAGATTCTCCCTCTGCAGTCTGTAATGAACGCCTGTGCCAGACTCCCGCACCTCTCACGCCTCGCACATTTGTCAATCTCTACACTGGCTCCCTGTTTCCTTTAGAATCCATTTCAAAACAGTGGTGCTCACATACAAAGCTCTCCATAACCACTCCCCTGCCTACATCTCCTCCCTTATTAGCAGGTATATCCCATCCTGACCACTTTGCTCTGGCAATGATCTGGCGCTATCAGTTCCTCGCACCCCCAACTCTTGCATTCAGGTCTTTTCCCAATCCGCCCCCTTTTTATGGAACTCCCTCCCCTGCAACATTAGACTCTCCCCGTCTCTCCAGTCCTTCAAAAAGTCTCTGAAAACGCATTACTTTAGAGAAGCCTATCAGCTCACTCCATGATCTCCCCACTGTCATTTCCTTCTCCTCTTCCCATTCAGCCCTCCTACAACCTGCCAATCACTTACCCTAATCGCCCTCACCTACCACTATCCTAGATTGTAAGCTCTCGAGCAGGGTACCCATAAACCCATGCAACAGCGATCACCAAACCTGGTGGTATTTGTAATATATTTACATTACACAAATACTGAATAATTATCCCATGTAATATTTATTTATTAATCACCAATAGCACAGAACATATTTTGAAATGCATATTAAATCTTTGTCTAGATAAATGCATTTACAGTGATTGCTTGTATTGAGACGTTACTGTAATGTAAGCAGGAGAGAGTGTTTATTTCTAAACAGTAAAGCGCATTTCGATAGCATTTAACTGTTTCAGTGGGGGTTAACACGATTTTGAATAAACATTCACAGGGGCAGAAAGAGAATACTTTTTCAGGAATTAATAATGAACACGTTTAGGCTTGTAATTCTTTACATTTGGAAGCCACGGTTATCCAAGAGTCATAATCTGCATTTGCTTATGATCTAGTGTACAAGTGGCCTTCAACATCAAGGGATCAAGTGATAATTAATCATTTGACTGTGCAGTGAATTGTGACTACAGGAAAAAAAGGGCATATGTCTATAGGTAGAGAACATATATCGTGTGATAAAAATGGCTCGTTCACAAGCTTGACCTATCGGGTGCAGTCTCCATTGTGAAAAGTCCATTTTTTTCCTTCATATTTTGTACTGAATGATTTCCTTACAAGTGGAAAGAATCCAGACTAATGCTCACAGGTGACTGTAGGAGATGTAAGAAAAAAAATCAAGATAATAATGGGTTGCCTACAGCTTTACACCAAAGCATCCTTGATGCTTACGTAACTATTCTCACGCAGATTAATAAGTATAATGCAGAGAGCATATACCTACTGAATAATACAACACATGCAATGAACAGTTTTATAAACTAAAAAAAAAATGGTATTTAGATGCAGGAATCTATTACCTCTAGCTTGTTACTCTGCTAATTTAAATCTTGCTCTTCATGCCCAATGCCAAGCACTGAAACCCCTTATAGTAATATTAAGAACAAGCAGTCCATAGCACTCAGTCGTTTCTTATTTCAGAACTATGGTAATGTGACTTGCTGGACCACAGGTTCCAGAAAAAGACACAGGAACTATTTAATTTTGCTTTTCTTCCTACAATGTCAACATGAAACATCAAATGCTAATGAAACTAACAGGGTTATTCAAAGAGCTCCTAATTGTGGCCGAAAGGTAACCGAACGCTGAAATTCAGCGTACGGTTACCTTTCCTGGCCATTCGGCTATTCAGAAAGCTGGCAGTTCACCAAATCCTGGCGAAATGCCTGCACATATGGTGCCTGTTCGAGGGCAGGGAAAACCCCATAGAGAAGCAATGCTTTGTCTATTCAGAGAGTAAAAACCAGCAGTGAAAAGTTGCCGAATTGCCCTGCCATTCGGTGGTTTCAGTCGACAGGTTTATTCAGGCGAATCCCATAAGCTTCAATGTTAAAAATATTCCCGTTTTAATTCAATATCTAATAAACCGCTTATTATTTTATTCTGCAGTAAAAAGTATCTTTATCTTTAGATATTTTAGGATCTTTTAGGCATTTTTCAGGATTTTTTGGGGAATTTTGTTTCCAGTTTTTTTTTAAAATCATTTTCTCTGTTTTTTATAACAGGCATTTTTATCATTCCTTGTATCTCATATGTAAATTTCAGGCATTTTCGTTCAGTAGTTTCTTTGCAAACAGCGTTTCACTTTTCAAACATTCAAGCAAACATTTTTTTTTTTCACTCCATTCGTCTGCGGTGTTGGCTTTTTCCAACGGCTCTCTGTGCTCTGATCGGCTCCTGCTCGGGTTTCTCCGGTGTGGTCGGTGGGGTTAATCCAGATGATTTTTCTGCGGGTTTCGGTGTGTGTTCGACGGGTTTTGCGGTGAGTATTCGTCGGGTTTGTGGCGGTTTTTCCCTGCACTATGATGGCCCTGTGGTGCTTGCTGAATACACCGCAGGGTCACCGAAAAGGGAATGCCGAATCGCACCGAATTGAAGAGAACGAAAAGTCACTGAACGTGCAGTGACTTTTCGATTCTCTTTGAATAATCCTGAAAGTGATTTTGCCTGATTTTTGCATATGGTGGTTTTCTTTAAACCTATACTATTGTGAGAAATAGTGAGTGGCTGCAAATTAGTTATTATTGTAGAAGTGCTACAACCGGTCAGTCCTAGAGGAGATTAACCCTGACTGCTCTTAAGAAGACCAGAGCCTGAAGATGAAACTCATATACTTTGGTCACCTAATGAGAAGGAAGGACTCACTGGAGAAGAGCCTAATGCTGGGAAAGATTGAGGGCAAAAGAAGAAGGGGACGGCAGAGAATGAAGTGGCTGCATGTAGTCACTGAAGCAGTAGGCATGACCTTAAATGGACTCCAGAAGATGATAGAGGACAGGAAGGCCTGGAGGAATGTTGTCCATGGATCGCGATGGGTCTGGAAGACGACTTCACAACTAGCAACAACAACAACATTTCGGATGCTCAAAAGTTGACCAGTAACATTGAAGCAGTTATGTTTTGATGGAGCATGGTAATAATGTTGTACTCGGTGGTTAATAATCAACATAGAATAGCATTCAGTATCTGAAATATTTCAGATTTCCCAAATAGTAAGAAGACTGGAATAAGGCATTTATAGCATAGTTACCACAGTTATGTGGACAGTAACTCCAAAGCTTGTTTATGCAAGGATTAAGATAATATAAACTGACAACCACTACTCTGCCTGTGTCAGGGATCAGTGCCTGTAGAGGCAAATAACGATACCTACATGTGTGCAATACGTGTAAAGTGCTGCCCTCAGTCCAACCAGCACTGAAAGGGGTTAATCACAGTGAAACACCAAACACACACCACACCCTCCTACCTGCTAATAAAAGGTCAAACCCCCCCAAAGCAAGATGGCTTTGCATTACAAGTCTTTCTCTGTGCTGTTCTGACCTACTACTGTGACTCTGCTGATAACCGTGTACCAGACCCTGCTTTGCCTACTGACTCTGCCTCCTTGCCACCTGCCATTGATCCACGGACCATCCTGACCACTCACTCTGAATACCCTCATGTACCACGCCTTGGATTCTTCCCTGTATCTGCCAACCTACTCCAAGGTACCATCGCGCTAAAGGCTCAGACCCCATGAACTGGGTCCCACCACAGCTTATGCCAGGTGCCACCCCTGACAGCCTGAATGTATAAAAAAAAAAATCTGGCAAAGACAAACTGAAGTTAACAATGGCTGTGAGGGCAAAGTTTAGCTTTACCCACCAATCTTGTGACATTAGTTTATATAAGGGGCTCATATTATTTGCTGTCCAGTTTACTTTTGTGTATAGAGCACTGCGGTTTGCATTCCATATTTATCGCCTATGTCAGTCCAAGAAACTTCACATCTGCAGTGATCATCTTCCTTAATCATTCAGTGTTGTCATTTCAAACATGAACTGCTTCTTGCTATGGTGACGTCTGATTGGCATTTGCTTGCAATGAAAGGATACAGTGAATGACTCATTGCCTGATTCTTACTAAGAAGAAAGTTTGAAGAACACATCAGATCCTAAGCTGGAATGTCTCAAAACAAGTGACTGAAATGATATTCTAATGAAATCTGACATTGCTGTTGCATTACAATTATGGAATACCAGAGGCCTTCTATTTTTGATGCTTTCAAGCTTTTAGGTACTTGGCATGCAAATTAAAAATGTACTTCAAAGAAGAATCGATAGTATATATTTTCACACAGTTTTAAAATAGTTGGACATCCACAGATAATCATTATGTTTTCCTACCAGCTGTTTTTATTATTATAAAACCAATGGATACATTTATTTGTTTTGAGTTAAAAAAAAGCTATGATGGTAATACAAATAATTATGTTTCCATGAATTATCCTTTGAATTATTTATGAATGTGATTAATTTGAGCTGTTAAAGGAAAAGGTAGTTTTTTGGCTTCTGATTTCCTATCTTTGAAAGGAAATATATAATTTCTAAAGCATCCATAGCTCCAGAATTCAAAGCATTTAGAAAGTAGAGCAGATTCACTAATGGTTGTGTGTTTTGTAGTTTTCAGAAGAACATATTTTACAAACATCTTAATCTGTATGTGATGCTTGAATTTGTGATACATTAATTAATTCATTCCATATTCTTTTAGTTATCTTGAGATAGTAATACCACCAGCTCCACTGAAAAGTAGTACTTTGAATCTATCCCACTTTCTGTAAAATACCGCTTCCAGAAATTTCAGTATTTGACAGTTTTATTCCCTTAATCCTTTCACATCCAAAATCGAGTTAACTAGATTTTGCAATGCAATACATTGAAAAACAATCATTAGCATATCAAAACCCAATATGCATACAGTACCTTTGGATTGTAAAGCATGATTAGTGTTTCCTCATGCAGAAAATAAATTCTTTGTTTCATCTGTGTACAGTCACCGTGTTTTACTGTAAACAAGCTGCAAACAGCAACCACAATCTTCACTCTAACAAAAGTTCAAAAACATTGTTGCTGCATTACAGCAGTCACGGAGAGGGCAGAATAAAGTGAGCGCTTTGGGATTACTCACTCCTGTACAGGAATATGCAATGTGTTGCGTGACGTAGTCACTTAAGGTTCGTGAGCCTAGAGATGCATTTGGGAGGTGCATGCCTGATATTTTATGTTGTTTCCCAGCCCTCTCCTGTGTTAATGTCACCCTGTATCTACAGTTCTAGGTGCAGGGTGTTTGTGTTTTCTGTGCCCTATCCCATGATGTATGTGTTATATTATTATTCCCTGATGTGTTTACTGTAGTGTCTTGTTGTATACACTGTGTTGTTTCCCTTATGAGTATCTGCAACTAAATGATTCCTCTGGCTGTACCTGCTTCCAACAGGGACTGGCTTTAACAAGATCTCTCTACCAGTTTCATTATTATTTGTTTGTAGACCAGGTCGTGTGTGTGGGAGGGGGAGGCTATACAGTAATTTAATGCCAGAGTGTGTGTTTGGGGAGGGGGGGCTACTAGAAGGCTATTTAGCATGGAAATGCTGGGGCGTGTTTTACCTTTGCATGTTTATAAACTGTAAATAAATTCATTCCCAGTTTGGTTTTCACCCTGCAAGGAGCCACTGTTATTGACTGGGTTGAGGGCCAGAATCAGGTCTCCTTCGGGATATTGACAGCGTGGAGAGTATTCTGCATATGGGTATGGGACCCCACATTACAATGGTGGCAGCGGTGGGATAGGGCACAGAAAATACAAACACCTTGCACCTACAACTGTAGATACAGGGTGACTTTAACACAGGAGAGGGCTGGGAAACAACATAAAAAAATCAGACCCGCCCCTCCCAAACACGTCTCTAGGTTCATGTTACTCAAGTCCAAAGTGATTACCATCACATGTTGTATTTGATGAAAATATCTGTACAGTACAGATACAGTGGGGTACTGCAATTTCCATATACAAGCATAAAACCACATACATATATTATTTTTATATCCTATTTGTATTTTTTGGAAGCTTCATTGATAATAATCTGATTTTAATCACTACAAATTCCCATAAGCAGGATGTCTTTTTGATGCTTTCAAACTTTTAGGTACTTGGCATGCAAATTAAAAATGTACTTCGAAGAAGAAATCGATAGTATATATTTTCACACAGTTTTAAAATAGTTGGACATACACAGATAATCATGTTTTCTTACCAAATTTACCAAACTTTCTAAATTCGGCCATTTCTTGCCACTGCCACCACAAAACAACTCATCCACGCCCTGGTAATCTCCCGATTTAACTATTGCAATAATCTCTTATCTAGCCTCCCTCTCTCCCGCCTCTCCCCCTACAATCCATACTGAACACCTCCGCCAGGCTAATCCACCTCACCCGCGCTCTGTCTCTGCCGCTCCCCTCTGTGAGTCCCTTCACTGGCTCCCCATCCACTGCAGAATTAAGTTCAAAATCCTTATCCTTACCTACAAAACCCTCACTAACTCAGCTCCCCACTACCTGTCCTCACTAATCACCAAATACACCCCAGCCCGCTCCCTAAGGTCAAACAGTGACCTGCGCCTAGCGTCTCCCTGCATCACCTCTTCCCATGATAGACTGCAGGACTTCTCACGCGCAGCCCCCATTCTCTGGAACATTCTCCCTCGTACGGTCAGACTTTCCCCTAATTTCTCTTCCTTCAAACGCTCCCTTAAAACATTCCTATTTAGGGAAGCCTACCACCCAACTCACTGATGCAACCACTCCATCACTCTCACCTTGCAGTCCTCTCCTCCTGTTTCCAACCCCAACCCTTCTAGATTGTGAGTTCCTACGGGAATAGGGCCCTCATCTCCTCCTGTACTGTTTGTCAAATGTTGTACAATGTATTGTGACCCTGTCTACACTGTGCTTATTGTACAGCGCTGCGGAATATGCTGGCGCTTTATAAATAAAGACTAATAAATAAATAATAAATGTCTGACTATTTTTATTAATCGTCTTTATCACATGTACTGTGTTTTACACAAAGGCTATTTTTGCCTATATATTGATAACACAGACCCATGTGAAATTATGTAAAATAAAGGACACCATTTAGAGTTCAGAATCTTTCATTCCAACAATATTTCTGAGAAGGGTAAACAAATGCATGCAATATTATATACAAGTAAACATATATTATTTTAGTTATTTTAGCTAAGAACAATTACTGTGTCTATTTTACTCTATATTTAATTGTTAACTTCACATCCCATTTTTCAAATAAATGTTATGATACAAATGCTTTCAACAAAAAATGCTTGATACAGTAGGGATTAACAATGTGGTTTGTTTCTCTTTGCAATCTTAGATTATGTTATAACTTGTAAAATACACAATGGACACAGAATAATGGTTAACAATGCTATATGTAACATTACTAGATCAGAGTTCAGCACAATCAGTTGTACTTGTAAGGACCCACATTTCGATCCACAAGCACTTGTAATCAGTATTTTATGAGACCAGCTTATCAAAACATCTTACTTTACCTTTTCATAGTCGTTGTCTGCCTATCTACTTGAATTGTTTTCTGGAACTGTATTTACCCGTCTGATGAAATAAAATATTTACATTGCTTCTTTTTTAAACAAAACCTTTCACACTGTAAATTCTCTTCTTGAAATTCAATTGCCAGATTTGAAACGGTTCAGTCATAGTAGCACAATTATTAATTCACAAAATAAAATGTAATTTCTCCTTTTATAAACTGCATGCATGCATTACATAACACAGTTTTGTAATCAGATTGTATTTTAAAAATATTTCAACTTCATGCAGATGTATAACTAGTGGTTTTGCTTTTCACAGAAACATTACTAATGACATTGTACATCATTATCTGTAATTTCTGTATGGATTGAGAGGAAGACAGATAGGTTAGAACCTTTGATTAGTGCTTAATTCCAAATGGGATAAAATGCATTAATGATATTTTTCAGTACAAATCATATCCTAATGCATTATTCATATATTTGGAGTTTGGCAGCTAACACTTTAAATTAGATATAATATTGAATATAAGGAGGAAATTCGGGGGTGTTTTATTATTATTTATTTATAAAGTGCCAGCATATTCTGTAGTGCTGTAGAATGGGGAAGCACAAACATGAGACATACATGATAAATAAGGAAAAGACAACCCTGCACAAAGGACAGCTTGTCTAGGAAGTACAGCACTTTAACCAAGTGCTCGGCCAGACATCCCGTGAGCTTACAATCTAAGGGACGGGGGTAAGTGAAACAGATGGGAGCAGAGGGAAGGTGAAGCTGGTCGCTAGAATAAATGTTGTGACGGTTGCATGGGAAGGACTAGAAGCTTGGGCTGAGTAAAGGTAATTATAGAGAGAGAAGTGGAAACAGCTGTAAAGGAGCCCTTAAATTATGGACCAGGCCTGGGTGGGAGGGTGGATGGGAAGGGTGGGACAGCAGAGTGGAGAATCTTGTGGTCTGTTGGTCCATGTATGCTAGAAGACAGAATGGAGATTTCCTAAGTGTGCTTTTAAGAAACTACATGGCAGGAGGGGGAGGAGGAGGAGCAGGAAGAGGGGGGAGCATGAGAGGCAGGTTATGTCTATGAACATCCTCATAAGGATAATTCTAAAATAAAATGCATGTATTGTTGTTGTTGATTGTTAAAGTGTTTATGGGTAAATAAATGTCCCTGGGACAGGTTGCATCTGTAGTTGCAAGTGGATGTTTCCTTCACTACCATGCTACTATGCTATATTATACACTACTAGTTGTAAATGGTACACTATAGGAAAAATATCCTTCTTTTATGTTAGTATATAATAGTATAAAGAGCAAGGGCCTGCTTTACTAAGAAATTAAAATAGTATTTAATGTTTACTTCTTTTAATCCTTTAACATTAACATGTATTTCAAAGTAAAACCGATTGTTAGTGTCCGGACTAGGGAGACTCGTCCATAGGGCAATTAGGACAGCAACCTACCATTATTTTGCAATTAAAAAATGTAACTACTGTATATTCAGTAATTCTTATTTTTTTCGTTTTTGTGCCATTTAACATGTGTCTGATGAAATGTGTTATGTCCCCTCAAGCACCTTCCATTGTCATTCTCCTCTACTGTTACTAGGCAGAGTAGAAAAAACAAATAAATAATCTTATCAGTTTTCTGGATGTCCAGAAATCTGATAAAGTCTGATAAGGACTATATGGAAGGCTTGGTAAATCACAGTCTGCAGCTGATCAGGACCCTTTACTTTAGCACAGTAAGAAATAATCATCAACCTTGGGATTGTTCTTTATTCCAGCTGCCTACTCCTTTGCAATTCTGTATAGTAAGCTTTATTTACAGTAGCAACGTCAACAGCCCATCTGCAAGCTCTGTCACAGTAAGATCCCTGTTGCCCCTGTTGAGAATGGCTGAGTTTATTAAGATTTTCTTTTTAAAAGTAAAAATATGGACAAACAAGCATTGTTCACAGCCACAGGGGGTGGTAGCTAGGGAGGCTTCCTAGTATTGCATGCACTATAGCACATGATGGACACTACTAGCATAGATCATATTTCAGCTTCTGTGAGTGAACAGTCAACTAAATTGAAAAAAAGGTTTCCTTGCTCTTCAAAGCAAAAAATAACCCTGAGTCTGCCAAAGCTACAGGACAGGTATAAATAAAATGAACTTCTTTCTTGACAAACTGCCAGATCCCATGTAAGACTCTGTGATTGTCAAAGTGCAAGTGATTGTCAAAGTGTTCAAAGTGCTAAAATGACCATGTAATAGATCATAAACATCAATGCTATATCTTATGAAGAAATATAGCAGATGATGTCTTTGTTTGGATCCAGTGCTAGAACCTTTAAAACCCATGTCTGTGATGGCAATATGCTGACATCTTCCTCAATGTTTAAGCTTCTTAAGTGCCTGTAGGATGATTATTCTGCCTCTACTCATTGGAACAAAGTGCGTGCCACTAACAAACACAAACCCGATTTGATCTTGAATTAAAACCATTGTTGAGCTAATTGATTCAGCCTCCTGACCTAATTATGTATCTGTGAGAATCAACCCCCACAAAGGCTGTCCAGTAGCTGCTGATTCACAGCTATCAGTGTTTTGATTGAAGAGACCTTACTTTGAAGATCTGTGTCAGGGTCCAATATGAGCCCTTCATAGAGACCATAACCTCCTGGTTACCCTGTATAGTGAGGTTTTGCCAAGGTTTGCTTGCTGTCACCTCCATCTTGGGCACCTGACCTTGGTAAGTCTTGACAGTCTAACACAATAGTCAAGGTGGGGTCATGTTGGCCTAAGGAACCCCTAAAATTGTAGCCCAAGAAAAAACAGACTAGTGTACTATTTAATGTTCCATGTTGATTGACTAATGCAAGCAATGGTATAACAATAATGCCTATAAAAAGAGAAAGAAGATATTCTGGTAAGCTAGAGGTTTCTGCAATCACCATGAAATTCAGGTTGGCAAGTCTTATTATAAGACGAAAACACCTTGGGCCATATAATGTGAACTCAATCAAGATGAATCCTTGCAACAATTGGTGAGACATTAATACGGAAACAACAATGATGTATTTAAACATGTCTTCAGCAGTCGATATGGCTGAATTTACCATTCTGTTAATGCAAGCTCAAAGTGACATATAAACAAAAGCTGAAAACTGTTTGTTCTAAACTGGCAACTTCATTAAACACATTCCTGTTGGCACCTTACATTTTGTATGCACTTGTCAGGAGTATTGACAGCACTTTTTTTCATAATTAGAGCTCAGTGTGTACAGTATGGATCGAAAATGATGTTTTAAGATCCATCTCATCCAGCAGTTTCTGCAAGGTGACAAGTTATTAAAGACACAGCGTAAACACACCAGACAAGGATCGGATTTGGCAATTTGAATTCGTATCTATAATCGCAGTTTAAGCAAGCCTGAGCAACATTCATCAAGTGAAAAAAATATAATCAAAGTGGTTCTTCTTCAATATTTTGATGTATGCAAACTTAAATCATTCTCTTACAAATTTAGTTTGAATACAAATTGTCAGTTTTAGAAAGTAACGACTATCTGAGTCACTGAAATAGCCTGTTTGGTCCTTAACATCCATTTGTACTCATTTTAAACATAAAGGGCCAGATCACAACCAGATGCAAAGCACAACGCTGAAGCTGTAAAGCAGAACAGCTTGAGCGCTGTGCTTAATTTTAGAGCATCCAATTATATCCAAGACGCATGCTCTATTTACATCTTGGATGTAGAGGCTGCTTATGATACATAATCATTTCCTGCACCTAGCATATGAAGAACGAGCTATCCCAAGCAACTCGTTCTCGATCTCAACCTGACGTTATTCAGGTTTGAGTAATGACTTTCAAAGCCTGGTGTTAAGTGATTGCACTACAGCACAATCACTTAACCTATAAATCTAAACCCAACTAAATATTTCATACTCATCGCAGATCCCTCGGTGGAGAAAGCGGTGTGATCTGCGACTTCCTTGCTCCACGGGCAGAAGGCACACTGGGAACAAATAGTGCCTAGTATTCTTCCGCATATCCCTCCACCGCCTTGACTGGCTCACAATCATGCGAGATCCCGTCTTTCTTTGTGTTATCGTATGGACTCCTATAGCTGGTAACACCACAGTACTAAGCACTCAGGTTGCAGCTTGTAAGTAATAAGAAGAAGGTAGAGGGTAATCCTACAACAAATTAAAATCACTTAGAGGTGCATGTTAAATGAACAAATAGTATTTGAATCAATTCACGCACATCAAAATACAAAAGGCTGACGTAATTGTGATAAATAAGGGAGGGCAGTTTGGGGTTTAATTGACCAATTATGTTAATGAATGTGATTATAAAATGGCGATGTTCAGAATTGATTTCTATACACTTTTATTTTTTAACCATGTACTTATGACTGCACATATTGCTTCTGATGAAGTCTTTTGACGAAACGCGTCGAGCGTGAGCAGTCTTATCTTTATTTTTATTAATAAAATCTTTTGACTGGAGAAACTTTGGTCTTGGCTGATTGTTCCTGAAGTGCACCGGCTGTGGAGGAAATCATACCCCAGGTCCTAGGCATCCATGGAACGGTGATAACGATCTTGTTTTTTGATGTGCGTGAATTGATTCAAATACTATTTGTTCATTTAACATGCACCTCTAAGTGATTTTAATTCGTTGTAGGATTACCCTCTACCTTCTTCTTATTGTATACTGCTTACGGGTTACCGGGAGCCCGCAGAGGGAAGATCCTATCTTCATTAATAAGTTAAGTGATTCAGTGTGTGTTTTTTTCTTTGCAGCTTGTAAGTATTATGACTCGAGCTATTGACAAAGTGGCTGAGTCATAATACAGATATTAAAGACGAGCTGTACTTTTGCATCTTACCTTTAGTGTCCTAGTTGTGATCTGGCCCAAGGAATTTGGATCATCATATCTCAGCAGTCTTCGGATAGAAAGATTATACTCAGAAGAGCATTGCAGGGGACGACTAGACGAGATGACACAAAAACCCATGCTCGTTTTTCACATATGGATTTTCTCAATGTCCCCTCTGTAGGACCTCCAACATTTACGTACCCTGGGTAACACAAATCTATGAGCCCCCAGCCCCACCCCATATTCACGACTCCTGTAAGCCCCTAGCCCTATTTGAAATGCCTATAAACATATATCTATAAAATCAAACTGATTTATACCAACACACGTAGATAAATTCAGTCACTTACATTTAATCACACACATATACCAAGGTACGTAGACTAACACATACTCACTCACAAAACACACTCTTAACACACACACACACACACACTATAGAAGGGAACAGGTTTTTGATTTCAGAAAACAAAGAACATCCTGGAAATTATTATCTTGATCATGAACCATCATGTGTTAATGAGATGGCTAGTGGTGACTCCTTTTCTTGACTTAGCCACCAACAAGAATCATTTCTATCACACCATAATGGTAACCATAGTAGAAGGTGGAACTAGAGGCTCCGGAGATCGTTTTGCTTCAAAAGTCATGCCTACTCAAATGACATTTGATATTTACCAGCAGTTTCGTAAATTACATAAAACAAAAGGTCAGTTTGTATCTTTGTGTGATTTATATCGCTGTTATTGCATGAAAAAAAGGGAAAATGAAAACCAGAAGGCTATTCAATACAATTCAACTAGAATGGGGTAAACAAAAATTGCTATACACCTATCATGGCTCATGCCACCGCTGCAGGAAGTCCCAAACCGATGCTGCTCCATGTTGAACTCCTTGGCAGCACCTTTCCTGCAACGCCCTGTTTGCCTCAGGCCAGTTCTGGCTCTCTGTAGAAGATCCAGGTGCTCCCACTAATGAGCCCTGTCCATCCCTTCATAAGGGTGGAGCTCCCTAGGTGCAGTGCTTCTGCATTTGTCTTCACTTGGTGGAATATCCCCTGGAAGCCTGCTCCTTTCCTCCTTTGCTTTGCTGTGTTCCCCAGTCCCAAGTCTCTGGTCTCCATTGCCTTGCAACTCTGGTCTGCTGTCTCCAGTTTTTACGGGTGCTATGGCGCTCACCTAGGATCAGCATAGTTCGGATCCTTATTAGGGATGAGCCAAACACTCCCCGAGTTCGGTTCGAGCCCGAACCCGAACTTCCCATTTGTTCGGGACCGAACCTGAACCCAAACTCCCGTGCAAGTCAATGGGGCTGAAAATTCTTTTTTTAGAGTGCCCTCCAAGAGGGCATATATGCTACATACAATGTTCCCTCTAATTTTTGGGGGCCGTGAGCGCACCAGATTTTTCATGAGCAACAATATTTTCGTCATGAGCGCTTATTGACTATGGTAACCAATAGTTGGTTTTTTAAAAGTAGCGCAATTGATCGTACGTGTAAGTGAAAACTGTTCAAAGCTAAAACGAAGCAACCAGATGATTTGATAAAACTTATATCTGAATGAATGTATATTTATATTTTCTAACTCATGTGAGAAAAGAAAAGGAAAAACTTCCATCAATTAAGGTACATGAGACTTCTACAAATATCAGTCCTATCATTTATAAGAGTCTGATAACCTATATTTACCTAGATTTGTTCACGTCTGTCACCACTGGGATTTTTCCTGCTTTTTTAGACAGCTAAACCAGATTTCCCTGCTTTTTTAGACAGCTAAACCAGAGATTTCCCTGCTTTTTTAGACAGTTAAACCACTGGGATTTTTCCCTGCTTTTTTAGACAGCTAAACCAGATTCCCTGCTTTTTTTAGACAGCTAAACCAGATTTCCCTGCTTTTTTAGACAGCTAAACCAGAGATTTCCCTGCTTTTTTAGACAGTTAAACCACTGGATTTTTCCCTGCTTTTTTAGACAGTTAAACCACTGGGATTTTTCCCTGCTTTTTTAGACAGCTAAACCAGATTTCCCTGCTTTTTTAGACAGCTAAACCACTGAGATTTTTCCCTGCTTTTTTAGACAGCTAAGCCAGATTTCCCTGCTTTTTTAGACAGCTAAACCAGATTTCCCTGCTTTTTTAGACAGCTAAACCAGATTTCCCTGCTTTTTTAGACAGCTAAACCACTGAGATTTTTCCCTGCTTTTTTAGACAGCTAAACCAGATTTCCCTGCTTTTTTAGACAGCTAAACCAGATTCCCTGCTTTTTAGACAGCTAAACCAGAGATTTCCCTGCTTTTTTAGACAGTTAAACCACTGGGATTTTTCCCTGCTTTTTTAGACAGCTAAACCAGATTTCCCTGCTTTTTTAGACAGCTAAACCACTGAGATTTTTCCCTGCTTTTTTAGACAGCTAAGCCAGATTTCCCTGCTTTTTTAGACAGCTAAACCAGATTTCCCTGCTTTTTTAGACAGCTAAACCAGATTTCCCTGCTTTTTTAGACAGCTAAACCACTGAGATTTTTCCCTGCTTTTTAGACAGCTAAACCAGATTTCCCTGCTTTTTTAGACAGCTAAACCAGATTTCCCTGTTTTTAGACAGCTAAACCAGATTTCCCTGCTTTTTTAGACAGCTAAACCACTGAGATTTTTCCCTGCTTTTTTAGACAGCTAAACCAGATTTCCCTGCTTTTTTAGACAGCTAAACCAGATTTCCCTGCTTTTTTAGACAGCTAAACCACTGGGATTTTTCCCTGCTTTTTTAGACAGCTAAACCAGATTTCCCTGCTTTTTTAGACAGCTAAACCACTGAGATTTTTCCCTGCTTTTTTAGACAGCTAAGCCAGATTTCCCTGCTTTTTTAGACAGCTAAACCAGATTTCCCTGCTTTTTTAGACAGCTAAACCACTGAGATTTTTCCCTGCTTTTTTAGACAGCTAAACCAGATTTCCCTGCTTTTTTAGACAGCTAAACCAGATTTCCCTGCTTTTTTAGACAGCTAAACCAGATTTCCCTGCTTTTTTAGACAGCTAAACCACTGAGATTTTTCCCTGCTTTTTTAGACAGCTAAACCAGATTTCCCTGCTTTTTTTAGACAGCTAAACCAGATTTCCCTGCTTTTTTAGACAGCTAAACCAGAGATTTCCCTGCTTTTTTAGACAGTTAAACCACTGGGATTTTTCCCTGCTTTTTTAGACAGTTAAACCACTGGGATTTTTCCCTGCTTTTTTAGACAGCTAAACCAGATTTCCCTGCTTTTTTAGACAGCTAAACCACCGAGATTTTTCCCTGCTTTTTTAGACAGGTAAGCCAGATTTCCCTGCTTTTTTAGACAGCTAAACCAGATTTCCCTGCTTTTTTAGACAGCTAAACCAGATTTCCCTGCTTTTTTAGACAGCTAAACCACTGAGATTTTTCCCTGCTTTTTTAGACAGCTAAGCCAGAGATTTCCCTGCAGCGTTAGAGAAGCACAGCCGCGGTGAGATGCTGACAGCGCGGAAGAACGGGCGCGCGCAGAGTATTTATGCTCTGCCCCCTGTACGTGCGTTCCGGCGTGACGTCATCATCGCGCCGGAACGCAGGTACGTGTTCAGCTGCGCGACGAAGAGCTCCCCCCAGAACTTCGCCGTCGCGCAGCGCCTACAGCCTGTAAGTTACAGGCGCCGGACAGAGCGCTCTGTAACTTACAGCCTGAGCAGGATGTTCCGGCGCCCCTTTCTACGCGGGTCGGCCACCCCTGGTATAGAGCCTCGCGGGTTGGCCACCCCTGCACTAATTTGTGCGCGCATAAATACACGTTGTGCGCGCTGTCATTGCATTCCGTGCGCGGGCGCGCACGTTAGAGGGAATCCATTGGATTTGCCCCAGCTCACAAATGGATTTGCCCCCAGCTCATGGATTTGCCCCAGCTCTCACATGGATTTGCCCCAACTCATGGATTTGCCCAGCTCATGGATTTGCCCCCAGCTCATGGATTTGCCCCCCAACTCATGGATTTGCCCCCCAACTCATGATTTGCCCCCCAACTCATGGATTTGCCCCCCAGCTCATGGATTTGCCCCCCACTCATGGATTTGCCCCCCAGCTCATGGATTTGCCCCCAGCTCATGGATTTGCCCCCCAGCTCGTGGATTTGCCCCCCAGCTCTTGGATTTGCCCCCCAGCTCTTGGATTTGCCCCCAGCTCGTGGATATGCCCAGCTCGTGGATTTAACCCCCCAGCTCGTGGATTTGCCCCCCAGCTCGTGGATTTGCCCCCCAGCTCATGGATTTGGCCCCCAGCTCGTGGATTTGGCCCCCAGCTCATGGATTTGGCCCCCAGCTCATGGATTTGGCCCCCAGCTCGTGGATTTGGCCCCCAGCTCGTGGATTTGGCCCCCAGATCATGGATTTGGCCCCCAGCTCTTGGATTTGCCCCCCAGCTCGTGGATATGCCCAGCTCGTGGATTTAACCCCCCAGCTCATGGATTTGCCCCCAGCTCGTGGATTTGCCCCCCAGCTCTTGGATTTGCCCCCCAGCTCGTGGATATGCCCAGCTCGTGGATTTAACCCCCCAGCTCGTGGATTTGCCCCCCAGCTCGTGGATTTGCCCCCCAGCTCATGGATTTGGCCCCCAGCTCGTGGATTTGGCCCCCAGCTCATGGATTTGGCCCCCAGCTCATAGATTTGGCCCCCAGCTCGTGGATTTGGCCCCCAGCTCGTGGATTTGGCCCCCAGATCATGGATTTGTCCCCCAGCTCTTGGATTTGCCCCCCAGCTCGTGGATATGCCCAGCTCGTGGATTTAACCCCCCAGCTCATGGATTGCCCCCAGCTCGTGGATTTGCCCCCCAGCTCATGGATTTGGCCCCCAGCTCATGGATTTGGCCCCCAGCTCATGGATTTGCCCCCAGCTCATGGATTTGCCCCCCAGCTCGTGGATTTAACCCCCCAGCTCGTGGATTTGGCCCCCAGCTCATACCTGGTTAGTTGCCCCAGCGGGGTTTAAGGGGACCCAGATGCCGGGCAGCGCGGGAATGCCTGCCCGGTCCTGAAGAGTCCGTCCTGTTAAAGGGGATGCTGCGTGGCGTGCGTGCGCAGGTCACGCGGTCCGGCCAGTCAGGTGGCCTGATTAGCCGGACCACGTGACCGGCTGCGCGCGCACGCACGCAGCCGCTTAGGACGGACTCTTCAGAACCGGGCAGGCACTCACGCGCTGCCCGGCTCTGGGTCCCCTCAAACCCCGCCGGTTGCCATGCGCGCTTAACCACAAGTTGTGCGCGCTGGCACCGCGTTCCCTGCGCGCGCGCGCACGCGCGCACGTTGCAGGGAACACTGGCTACATATTTGCCATAAAAGGTGTATGGGGGTCCAGGTAGTGCCCTGGGGGACAGGAAACAAACACAAAAAGTAAAAAAAAACACGTTTTTAACCCTTTCGCTGCTGAGGCTTTTCCCGCCTCTGTGCTGAGGTCATTTTTACCGGTTTTGCTCATCATGTTTAAACGTGTTTTTAAGGCTTATTTTAGTATATTACCCAGACATATTATATATCGTTCTTTCCGCCAGACTCGGTAGATTCATAATATGTCATTATTATATGTATACGTTATGTCATGTCTGTATATTATAACAAAAAATGCAATAAAATATGTATTTTCAATAATTTACAACGTGTAAAGTGTTTTTTTTCACATTTTAACATGCGAGCAATTGCGGTTATATTTTGTATGGGGTGCGCTTGTTAAAAAAATTAGAGATGGGGTCTCGTTACATTTTTTTTGGGGGGAAATTACGCGATTTTTAACAAACGCACCGCATACAAAACTCGTTAGTGCAGCATCATTGTTCACATTATAATTGAAATGGGAACAATATTGCTACACTAACAAACCAAAAAAAAGAAAAAAAAATGTTTATTTTTTTTTTTAAATATATTTTTATTTTTAATTTTAATTTTTTTTAAAAAAAAATTCACATTCGTGTTTAGTATCGTTGGAACGGCCATGCTCTGGCCGATCCAACCATACCAAACATTAACCCCTAGCTGCCACGGATCGGGAGATAGGGAGTTCATTGGAACTCCCTATCTCCACCGTTGGTGACAGTTAGGGGTTAACTCTAGGACTCAGGGGGAGTTCCCGGAGGCTTGGCTGACATCCAAGATGTCGGCCAGCTCCGGGAAAGGATCGCGAACCGGCGCTTTTCAGCGCCGATTCGCGATCCAGCTCCACAGGGGTTAATGCCAGGCACCATTTGGAAGGGCAGGTGCCTGGGTTAACACCCGCAACGCCGCCGATCGGGAGGGAGAGAGGTCCGAAGGACCTCCCCCCCTCCCTTTCAGGCGCCTCCTCCGCACATGCGGGGGGGGCGCCTGAATTAGGTGTCATCGCGCTGCCGCTCAGCGCGTCCTCATCACAGCAGCAGTAATGCGGAGGACGCGCTGAGCGCGTCCTCCGCATTGAAGCGGTTAAAGGGACAGTGAGTTTTCCATGAAATAAGGGTTAAAAATAAAAACGAAAAATTCCTTCAAATATCGTGCCTAGGAGGTCCCCATAACCTGCCCGTGAAGTGGCGGATTTCTAGGATGTATAGAAACACTTAAAAACAAAAAAATTATGTTTCATATGACGGTAAATGCTTGTCCTTTAATCTATCCATAAACAACTGCTTGGGGCGGCAGCCTCTATGAAAAGACATGAAAGTAACAATAGGTGCTTTAAAATTGGGCTTTTAGCGTCGGCAACAGTGCCGTCACACCGTAACCCCTCTGAGGATATGAAGCTGATACAGGCGTCAATGACAGTGCACCCAGATATTGTGCCTTTAGTGCCAGGCATGCAAGTACTATCATACAGTAACCCCTCTGTGGTATTGTGGAAGAGTGCAGGGGTGGACCATGTGGTCCTATATTGAAAAGTTTTTTATCTGGGGGTAATGGGCGTCAGTGCACCCAGATATTGTGCCTTTAATGCCAGGCCATCAAGTAACATAATACAGTAACCCCTCTGTGGTATTGTGGAAGAGTGCAGGGGTGGACCATGCGGTCCTATATTAAAAAGATATGAATCTGGGAATGGGCGTCAGTGCACCCAGATTATGTGCCTTTAATGCTAGGCCATCAAGTATCATCATACAGTAACCCCTCTGTGTGTAGGGATGTGCGTTTCGGGTTTCGGAATTTCGGAATTTTCACGAAATTTCCCGATTCGTGTTTTCGGATGCGTCCGATTTTCCGAAAATTTTTAGATCCAAAAATGGCAGATCCGAAAAGTTTCCCGAGCCGAAACGAAATATTTTCGGAATTTTCGAATGTACTTGAAATGTGTCAAATCGAAATTTATTGCTTTGAAACGAGGAGAACAGACGTTCCGAAAAAACGAAAATTTCCGAAAATACGAAAAGTCGATACAAAAAACGAGCTAAGTGACACGAAAAAACGAAAAATGGTCGATATTCCGAAAAAAAAAATGTACACGAAAAACGAGTCGAGCAGAACCGAATCGAAACAGAAATCGGTCGAAACGAGTCGAATCGAAAAGTTTAAAAATCCGAAAAATCGAATCGAACCGAAAAAAAAATCGGTGCACAAGCCTACTCTGTGGTATTGTGTAAGAGTGCAGGGGTGGACCATGTGGTCCTATATTGAAAAGTTTTTGATCTGGGGGTAATGGACGTCAGTGCACCCAGATATTGTGCCTTTAATGCCAGGCCATCAAGTATCATCATACAGTAACCCCTCTGTGGTATTGTGGAAGAGTGCAGGGGTGGACCATGTGGTCCTATATTGAAAAGTTTTTGATCTGGGAGTAATGGGCGTCAGTGCACCCAGATATTGTGCCTTTAATGCCAGGCCATCAAGTATCATCATACAGTAACCCCTCTATGATATTGTGTAAGAGTGCAGGGGTGGACCATGTGGTCCTAAATTGAAAATTTTTTGATCTGGGGGTAATGGGCGTCGGTGCACCCAGATATTGTGCCTTTAATGCCAGGCCATCAAGTATCATCATACAGTAACCCCTCTGTGGTATTGTGTAAGAGTGCAGGGGTGGACCATGTGGTCCTATATTGAAAAGTTTTTGATCTGGGGGTAATGGGTGTCAGTGCACCCAGATATTGTGCCTTTAATGCCAGGCCATCAAGTATCATCATACAGTATCCCCTCTGTTTTATTGTGGAAGAGTGCAGGGGTGGACCATGCGGTCCTATATTAAAAAGATATGAATCTGGGAATGGGCGTCAGTGCACCCAGATATTGTGCCTTTAATGCCAGGCCATCAAGTATCATCATACAGTAACCCCTCTGTGGTATTGTGTAAGAGTGCAGGGGTGGACCATGTGGTCCTATATTGAAAAGTTTTTGATCTGGGGGTAATGGACGTCAGTGCACCCAGATATTGTGCCTTTAATGCCAGGCCATCAAGTATCATCATACAGTAACCCCTCTGTGGTATTGTGGAAGAGTGCAGGGGTGGACCATGTGGTCCTATATTGAAAAGTTTTTGATCTGGGAGTAATGGGCGTCAGTGCACCCAGATATTGTGCCTTTAATGCCAGGCCATCAAGTATCATCATACAGTAACCCCTCTATGATATTGTGTAAGAGTGCAGAGGTCGACCATGTGGTCCTATATTGAAAATTTTTTGATCTGGGGGTAATGGGCGTCGGTGCACCCAGATATTGTGCCTTTAATGCCAGGCCATCAAGTATCATCATACAGTAACCCCTCTGTGGTATTGTGTAAGAGTGCAGGGGTGGACCATGTGGTCCTATATTGAAAAGTTTTTGATCTGGGGGTAATGGGTGTCAGTGCACCCAGATATTGTGCCTTTAATGCCAGGCCATAAAGTATCATCATACAGTATCCCCTCTGTGGTATTGTGGAAGAGTGCAGGGGTGGACCATGCGGTCCTATATTAAAAAGATATGAATCTGGGAATGGGCGTCAGTGCACCCAGATATTGTGCTTTAATGCCAGGCCATCAAGTATCATCATACAGTAACCCCTCTGTGGTATTGTGGAAGAGTGCAGGGGTGGACCATGTGGTCCTATATTGAAAAGTTTTTGATCTGGTGGTAATGGGCGTCAGTGCACCCAGATATTGTGCCTTTAATGCCAGGCCATCAAGTATCATCATAGAGTAACCCCTCTGTGGTATTGTGTAAGAGTGCAGGGGTGGACCATGTGGTCCTATATTGAAAAGTTTTTGATCTGGGGGTAATGGGCGTCAGTTAACCCAGATATTGTGCCTTTAATGCCAGGCCATCAAGTATCATCATACAGTAACCCCTCTGTGGTATTGTGTAAGAGTGCAGGGGTGGACCATGCGGTCCTATATTAAAAAGATATGAATCTGGGAATGGGCGTCAGTGCACCCAGATATTGTGCCTTTAATGCCAGGCCATCAAGTATCATCATACAGTAACCCCTCTTTGGTATTGTGGAAGAGTGCAGGGGTGGACCACGCGGTCCTATATTAAAAAGATATGAATCTGGGAATGGGCGTCAGTGCACCCAGATATTGTGCCTTTAATGCCAGGCCATCAAGTATCATCATACAGTAACCCCTCTGTGGTATTGTGGAAGAGTGCAGGGGTGGACCATGTGGTCCTATATTGAAAAGTTTTTGAATCTGGGGGTAATGGGTGTCAGTGCACCCAGATATTGTGCCTTTAATGCCAGGCCATCAAGTATCATCATACAGTATCCCCTCTGTGGTATTGTGTAAGAGTGCAGGGGTGGACCACGCGGTCCTATATTAAAAAGATATGAATCTGCGAATGGGCGTCAGTGCACCCAGATATTGTGCCTTTAATGCCAGGCCATCAAGTATCATCATACAGTAACCCCTCTGTGGTATTGTGGAAGAGTGCAGGGGTGGACCATGCGGTCCTATATTAAAAAGATATGAATCTGGGAATGGGCGTCAGTGCACCCAGATATTGTGCCTTTAATGCCAGGCCATCAAGTATCATCATACAGTAACCCCTCTGTGGTATTGTATAAGAGTGCAGGGGTGGACCATGTGGTCCTATATTGAAAAGTTTTTGATCTGGGGGTAATGGGCGTCAGTGCACCCAGATATTGTGCCTTTAATGCCAGGCCATCAAGTATCATCATACAGTAACCCCTCTGTGGTATTGTGGAAGAGTGCAGGAGTGGACCATGTGGTCCTATATTGAAAAGTTTTTGATCTGGTGGTAATGGGCATCAGTGCACCCAGATAATGTGCCTTTAATGCCAGGCCATCAAGTATCATCATACAGTAACCCCTGTGGTATTGTGGAAGAGTGCAGGGGTGGACCATATGGTCCTATATTGAAAAGTTGTTTTTTTTTTTTTTTTATGGGCGTCAGTGCAGCCAGATATTGTGCCTTTCATGGCAGCAAGTGCCTTCACACCGTAACCCTTTTGTGTATTGTGGAAGAGTTCAGTGCTGGAGGTTTTGTGAATGCAGAAGAGGACATCCCCTATCTATTCCATTACTTCAGCATCAGGGGATTGATAGCTGCTGATCCAGGACTGATTCATTTTTATAAATGTCAGCCGGTCTACAGAGTCGGTGGACAGATGCACTCTTTTGTCTGTGACAAAACCTCCAGCGGCACTGAGCGTCCTTTCAGATAGCACGCTAGATGAAGGGCAACCATGTAGCTGCATAGCATATTGGCTAAATTCTGGCCATTGATCCAATCTCAACACCCAGTACGCCAGTGGATCATCTGCTGGAAAGGTATCCAGGTCTGCCCTTGCCCCTAGGTAGTCCTGCACCATATGGTGAAGATGCTGGCAATGGGTGCCTACATTTGACGTCCCTGGTCGTTGATGACTAAAAAAATGCATCACTCAAGCGGCCCTGGCCTTCACCGCTATTCCTCTGATCACCTGCAGCCTCAGAAGCACGTGTGTTAGCACTTGGTAATCTAACAATGCCTGAAAAGGTGTAACACAAGTTTCGCTTTAGAGCGCCCTCAAGTTTTGTCATCCTGCGCTCCCTCTGTGTGGGCAGCATGAGCTCTGCAACTTTCCCCTTGTATCGTGGATCAAGAAGGGTTGCCAACCAGTAATGATCCCTCTCCTTGATAACACGAATCCTGGGGCCCTTTAGCAGGCTTTGCATCATTAGGGAGCCCATGCAGCGTAGGTTGGAGGTGGCATTAGCTGCCGAGTCTTCCTGGTCAATGAGGATGACCGTATCGTGCACTTCCTCCTCCCAGCCACGCACAAGCCCTTCTGTTTCTGTGCACACAAAACCCTGCCTTGAGGAATCCCCACCTTCAATGCCCCCACTACTTAAAGGGGTGGACCATGTGGTCCTATATTGAAAAGTTTTTGATCTGGTGGTAATGGGCGTCAGTGCACCCAGATATTGTGCCTTTAATGCCAGGCCATCAAGTATCATCATACAGTAACCCCTCTGTGGTATTGTGTAAGAGTGCAGGGGTGGACCATGTGGTCCTATATTGAAAAGTTTTTGATCTGGGGGTAATGGGCGTCAGTGAACCCAGATATTGTGCCTTTAATGCCAGGCCATCAAGTATCATCATACAGTAACCCCTCTGTGGTATTGTGTAAGAGTGCAGGGGTGGACCATGCGGTCCTATATTAAAAAGATATGAATCTGGGAATGGGCGTCAGTGCACCCAGATATTGTGCCTTTAATGCCAGGCCATCAAGTATCATCATACAGTAACCCCTCTTTGGTATTGTGGAAGAGTGCAGGGGTGGACCACGCGGTCCTATATTAAAAAGATATGAATCTGGGAATGGGCGTCAGTGCACCCAGATATTGTGCCTTTAATGCCAGGCCATCAAGTATCATCATACAGTAACCCCTCTGTGGTATTGTGGAAGAGTGCAGGGGTGGACCATGTGGTCCTATATTGAAAAGTTTTTGATCTGGGGGTAATGGGTGTCAGTGCACCCAGATATTGTGCCTTTAATGCCAGGCCATCAAGTATCATCATACAGTATCCCCTCTGTGGTATTGTGTAAGAGTGCAGGGGTGGACCATGCGGTCCTATATTAAAAAGATATGAATCTGGGAATGGGCGTCAGTGCACCCAGATATTGTGCCTTTAATGCCAGGCCATCAAGTATCATCATACAGTAACCCCTCTTTGGTATTGTGGAAGAGTGCAGGGGTGGACCACGCGGTCCTATATTAAAAAGATATGAATCTGGAATGGGCGTCAGTGCCACCCAGATATTGTGCCTTTAATGCCAGGCCATCAAGTATCATCATACAGTAACCCCTCTGTGGTATTGTGGAAGAGTGCAGGGGTGGACCATGCGGTCCTATATTAAAAAGATATGAATCTGGGAATGGGCGTCAGTGCACCCAGATATTGTGCCTTTAATGCCAGGCCATCAAGTATCATCATACAGTAACCCCTCTGTGGTATTGTATAAGAGTGCAGGGGTGGACCATGTGGTCCTATATTGAAAAGTTTTTGATCTGGGGGTAATGGCGTCAGTGCACCCAGATATTGTGCCTTTAATGCCAGGCCATCAAGTATCATCATACAGTAACCCCTCTGTGGTATTGTGGAAGAGTGCAGGGGTGGACCATGTGGTCCTATATTGAAAAGTTTTTGATCTGGGGGTAATGGGTGTCAGTGCACCCAGATATTGTGCCTTTAATGCCAGGCCATCAAGTATCATCATACAGTATCCCCTCTGTGGTATTGTGTAAGAGTGCAGGGGTGGACCATGCGGTCCTATATTAAAAAGATATGAATCTGGGAATGGGCGTCAGTGCACCCAGATATTGTGCCTTTAATGCCAGGCCATCAAGTATCATCATACAGTAACCCCTCTTTGGTATTGTGGAAGAGTGCAGGGGTGGACCACGCGGTCCTATATTAAAAAGATATGAATCTGGGAATGGGCGTCAGTGCACCCAGATATTGGCCTTTAATGCCAGGCCATCAAGTATCATCATACAGTAACCCCTCTGTGGTATTGTGGAAGAGTGCAGGGGTGGACCATGGCGTCCTATATTAAAAAGATATGAATCTGGGAATGGGCGTCAGTGCACCCAGATATTGTGCCTTTAATGCCAGGCCATCAAGTATCATCATACAGTAACCCCTCTGTGGTATTGTATAAGAGTGCAGGGGTGGACCATGTGGTCCTATATTGAAAAGTTTTTGATCTGGGGGTAATGGGCGTCAGTGCACCAGATATTGTGCCTTTAATGCCAGGCCATCAAGTATCATCATACAGTAACCCCTCTGTGGTATTGTGGAAGAGTGCAGGAGTGGACCATGTGGTCCTATATTGAAAAGTTTTTGATCTGGTGGTAATGGGCATCAGTGCACCCAGATAATGTGCCTTTAATGCCAGGCCATCAAGTATCATCATACAGTAACCCCTCTGTGGTATTGTGGAAGAGTGCAGGGGTGGACCATATGGTCCTATATTGAAAAGTTTTTTTTTTTTTTTTTAATGGGCGTCAGTGCAGCCAGATATTGTGCCTTTCATGGCAGCAAGTGCCTTCACACCGTAACCCTTTTGTGGTATTGTGGAAGAGTTCAGTGCTGGAGGTTTTGTGAATGCAGAAGAGGACATCCCCTATCTATTCCATTACTTCAGCATCAGGGGATTGATAGCTGCTGATCCAGGACTGATTCATTTTTATAAATGTCAGCCGGTCTACAGAGTCGGTGGACAGATGCACTCTTTTGTCTGTGACAAAACCTCCAGCGGCACTGAACGTCCTTTCAGATAGCACGCTAGATGAAGGGCAACCATGTAGCTGCATAGCATATTGGCTAAATTCTGGCCATTGATCCAATCTCAACACCCAGTACGCCAGTGGATCATCTGCTGGAAAGGTATCCAGGTCTGCCCTTGCCCCTAGGTAGTCCTGCACCATATGGTGAAGATGCTGGCAATGGGTGCCTACATTTGACGTCCCTGGTCGTTGATGACTAAAAAAATGCATCACTCAAGCGGCCCTGGCCTTCACCGCTATTCCTCTGATCACCTGCAGCCTCAGAAGCACGTGTGTTAGCACTTGGTAGTCTAACAATGCCTGAAAAGGTGTTACACAAGTTTCGCTTTAGAGCGTCCTCAAGTTTTGTCATCCTGCGCTCCCTCTGTGTGGGCAGCATGAGCTCTGCAACTTTCCCCTTGTATCGTGGATCAAGAAGGGTTGCCAACCAGTAATGATCCCTCTCCTTGATAGCACGAATCCTGGGCCCTTTAGCAGGCTTTGCATCATTAGGGAGCCCATGCAGCGTAGGTTTGAGGTGGCATTAGCTGCCGAGTCTTCCTGGTCAATGAGAGATGACCGTATCGTGCACTTCCTCCTCCCAGCCACGCACAAGCCCTTCTGTTTCTGTGCACACAAAACCCTGCCTTGAGGAATCCCCACCTTCAATGCCCCCACTACTTAAAGGGGTGGACCATGTGGTCCTATATTGAAAAGTTTTTGATCTGGTGGTAATGGGCGTCAGTGCACCCAGATATTGTGCCTTTAATGCCAGGCCATCAAGTATCATCATACAGTAACCCCTCTGTGGTATTGTGTAAGAGTGCAGGGGTGGACCATGTGGTCCTATATTGAAAAGTTTTTGATCTGGGGGTAATGGGCGTCAGTGAACCAGATATTGTGCCTTTAATGCCAGGCCATCAAGTATCATCATACAGTAACCCCTCTGTGGTATTGTGTAAGAGTGCAGGGGTGGACCATGTGGTCCTATATTGAAAAGTTTTTGATCTGGGGGTAATGGGCGTCAGTGAACCCAGATATTGTGCCTTTAATGCCAGGCCATCAAGTATCATCATACAGTAACCCCTCTGTGGTATTGTGTAAGAGTGCAGGGGTGGACCATGCGGTCCTATATTAAAAAGATATGAATCTGGGAATGGGGGTGGCGTCAGTGCACCCAGATATTGTGCCTTTAATGCCAGGCCATCAAGTATCATCATACAGTAACCCCTCTTTGGTATTGTGGAAGAGTGCAGGGGTGGACCACGCGGTCCTATATTAAAAAGATATGAATCTGGGAATGGGCGTCAGTGCACCCAGATATTGTGCCTTTAATGCCAGGCCATCAAGTATCATCATACAGTAACCCCTCTGTGGTATTGTATAAGAGTGCAGGGGTGGACCATGTGGTCCTATATTGAAAAGTTTTTGATCTGGTGGTAATGGGCGTCAGTGCACCCAGATATTGTGCCTTTAATGCCAGGCCATCAAGTATCATCATACAGTAACCCCTCTGTGGTATTGTGGAAGAGTGCAGGAGTGGACCATGTGGTCCTATATTGAAAAGTTTTTGATCTGGTGGTAATGGGCATCAGTGCACCCAGATAATGTGCCTTTAATGCCAGGCCATCAAGTATCATCATACAGTAACCCCTCTGTGGTATTGTGGAAGAGTGCAGGGGTGGACCATATGGTCCTATATTGAAAAGTTGTTTTTTTTTTTTTTTTAATGGGCGTCAGTGCAGCCAGATATTGTGCCTTTCATGGCAGCAAGTGCCTTCACACCGTAACCCTTTTGTGGTATTGTGGAAGAGTTCAGTGCTGGAGGTTTTGTGAATGCAGAAGAGGACATCCCCTATCTATTCCATTACTTCAGCATCAGGGGATTGATAGCTGCTGATCCAGGACTGATTCATTTTTATAAATGTCAGCCGGTCTACAGAGTCGGTGGACAGATGCACTCTTTTGTCTGTGACAAAACCTCCAGCGGCACTGAACGTCCTTTCAGATAGCACGCTAGATGAAGGGCAACCATGTAGCTGCATAGCATATTGGCTAAATTCTGGCCATTGATCCAATCTCAACACCCAGTACGCCAGTGGATCATCTGCTGGAAAGGTATCCAGGTCTGCCCTTGCCCCTAGGTAGTCCTGCACCATATGGTGAAGATGCTGGCAATGGGTGCCTACATTTGACGTCCCTGGTCGTTGATGACTAAAAAAATGCATCACTCAAGCGGCCCTGGCCTTCACCGCTATTCCTCTGATCACCTGCAGCCTCAGAAGCACGTGTGTTAGCACTTGGTAGTCTAACAATGCCTGAAAAGGTGTTACACAAGTTTCGCTTTAGAGCGTCCTCAAGTTTTGTCATCCTGCGCTCCCTCTGTGTGGGCAGCATGAGCTCTGCAACTTTCCCCTTGTATCGTGGATCAAGAAGGGTTGCCAACCAGTAATGATCCCTCTCCTTGATAGCACGAATCCTGGGGCCCTTTAGCAGGCTTTGCATCATTAGGGAGCCCATGCAGCGTAGGTTGGAGGTGGCATTAGCTGCCGAGTCTTCCTGGTCAATGAGGATGACCGTATCGTGCACTTCCTCCTCCCAGCCACGCACAAGCCCTTCTGTTTCTGTGCACACAAAACCCTGCCTTGAGGAATCCCCACCTTCAATGCCCCCACTACTTAAAGGGGTGGACCATGTGGTCCTATATTGAAAAGTTTTTGATCTGGTGGTAATGGGCGTCAGTGCACCCAGATATTGTGCCTTTAATGCCAGGCCATCAAGTATCATCATACAGTAACCCCTCTGTGGTATTGTGTAAGAGTGCAGGGGTGGACCATGTGGTCCTATATTGAAAAGTTTTTGATCTGGGGGTAATGGGCGTCAGTGACCCAGATATTGTGCCTTTAATGCCAGGCCATCAAGTATCATCATACAGTAACCCCTCTGTGGTATTGTGTAAGAGTGCAGGGGTGGACCATGTGGTCCTATATTGAAAAGTTTTTGATCTGGGGGTAATGGGCGTCAGTGAACCCAGATATTGTGCCTTTAATGCCAGGCCATCAAGTATCATCATACAGTAACCCCTCTGTGGTATTGTGTAAGAGTGCAGGGGTGGACCATGCGGTCCTATATTAAAAAGATATGAATCTGGGAATGGGCGTCAGTGCACCCAGATATTGTGCCTTTAATGCCAGGCCATCAAGTATCATCATACAGTAACCCCTCTTTGGTATTGTGGAAGAGTGCAGGGGTGGACCACGCGGTCCTATATTAAAAAGATATGAATCTGGGAATGGGCGTCAGTGCACCCAGATATTGTGCCTTTAATGCCAGGCCATCAAGTATCATCATACAGTAACCCCTCTGTGGTATTGTATAAGAGTGCAGGGGTGGACCATGTGGTCCTATATTGAAAAGTTTTTGATCTGGGGGTAATGGGCGTCAGTGCACCCAGATATTGTGCCTTTAATGCCAGGCCATCAAGTATCATCATACAGTAACCCCTCTGTGGTATTGTGGAAGAGTGCAGGAGTGGACCATGTGGTCCTATATTGAAAAGTTTTTGATCTGGTGGTAATGGGCATCAGTGCACCCAGATAATGTGCCTTTAATGCCAGGCCATCAAGTATCATCATACAGTAACCCCTCTGTGGTATTGTGGAAGAGTGCAGGGGTGGACCATATGGTCCTATATTGAAAAGTTTTTTTTTTTTTTTTTTTAATGGGCGTCAGTGCAGCCAGATATTGTGCCTTTCATGGCAGCAAGTGCCTTCACACCGTAACCCTTTTGTGGTATTGTGGAAGAGTTCAGTGCTGGAGGTTTTGTGAATGCAGAAGAGGACATCCCCTATCTATTCCATTACTTCAGCATCAGGGGATTGATAGCTGCTGATCCAGGACTGATTCATTTTTATAAATGTCAGCCGGTCTACAGAGTCGGTGGACAGATGCACTCTTTTGTCTGTGACAAAACCTCCAGCGGCACTGAACGTCCTTTCAGATAGCACGCTAGATGAAGGGCAACCATGTAGCTGCATAGCATATTGGCTAAATTCTGGCCATTGATCCAATCTCAACACCCAGTACGCCAGTGGATCATCTGCTGGAAAGGTATCCAGGTCTGCCCTTGCCCCTAGGTAGTCCTGCACCATATGGTGAAGATGCTGGCAATGGGTGCCTACATTTGACGTCCCTGGTCGTTGATGACTAAAAAAATGCATCACTCAAGCGGCCCTGGCCTTCACTGCTATTCCTCTGATCACCTGCAGCCTCAGAAGCACGTGTGTTAGCACTTGGTAGTCTAACAATGCCTGAAAAGGTGTTACACAAGTTTCGCTTTAGAGCGTCCTCAAGTTTTGTCATCCTGCGCTCCCTCTGTGTGGGCAGCATGAGCTCTGCAACTTTCCCCTTGTATCGTGGATCAAGAAGGGTTGCCAACCAGTAATGATCCCTCTCCTTGATAGCACGAATCCTGGGGCCCTTTAGCAGGCTTTGCATCATTAGGGAGCCCATGCAGCGTAAGTTGGAGGTGGCATTAGCTACCGAGTCTTCCTGGTCAATGAGGATGACCGTATCGTGCACTTCCTCCTCCCAGCCACGCACAAGCCCTTCTGTTTCTGTGCACACAAAACCCTGCCTTGAGGAATCCCCACCTTCAATGCCCCCACTACTTAAATAGTCCTCCTCCTCCTCATCCTCCTCCTGTCTGATCTGAGTAGGACCCGCTGGAATGCTGTCTGCGGAAAGAATGGGCCCTTGAGAGCTAGGGAAGGCCTCCTTTTCCTCCTGCTGCTCTGCCTCTAGAGCCACATCTATAATTCCCTACAGAGTGTGCTCCAGCAGGAACACTAAAGGAATTGTGTCACTGATGCATGCACTGTTTCTGCTCACCATCCTCGTTGCCTCCTCAAATGGTGACAGTACAGTGCATGCATCCTTGATCATCAGCCACTGCGGGGGGGAAAAAAAAACAAGTTGACCTGAACCTGTCCTTGTGCCATACTCACTAGGGATGAGCTGTTCGGGTTCGGACGGTTCGGAGTTCGACCTGAACTTTGGCAGTTCGAAAGTTCGCGAATTTCGAACTTTTTGGGTGTGTTCGGTTCGGGTTCGAAAAAATAAAGGGAATTTTGAAAAATGTATAGAAAATGCTAAAAAAATACTAAAAAATCTAGAAATAAAGAGACTCTTTACTGCAGAATATTGTAAGCAATGGTTTATTAGATATTGAATTAAAAACTAATGTGTACGTGGAAAGATTATCAACTCTAAATGACCTCTGTTCACAAACGGGCATAACACCAGGTGTTTTTAGTCTGGTAATCAATTTGATACATTGTACAATATAGTGAGGGGGTGGGTTGGTGTCTGTTTCTGATTGAGATTTGAGAATTAATTTCCCTCCTAAAACATCCTAATATGCTGCATTTAACCCTTTTGCTGCTGAGGCTTTTCACACCTCTGTGCTGAGGTCATTTTTACCGCTTTCGCTCATCATGTTTAACCGCGTTTTGTAGCCATATTTTGATATATGACCCAGACATATTATATATCATTCTTTCCGGCAGATTTGGAAGATTCATAATATGTCATTATTATATGTATACGTTATGTCATGTCTGTATATTATGACAAAAAATGCAATAAAATTAGAATTTTCAATAATTTATTATGTGTAAAGTGTTTTTTTTCACATTTTAACATGCGATCGTTTGCGGTTATATTTTGTAAGGGGTGCGCTTGTTAAAAAAATTAGAAATGGGGTCTCGTTACATTTTTTTTTGGGGAAAATTTAGCTTTTTTTAACAAACGCACCGCATACAAAAATCGTTAGTGCAGCATCATTGTTCACATTATAAATGAAATGGGAACAATATTGCTGCATTAACAAAACAAAAACAAACAAAAAAAATTTGTTTATTTTTTTTTATTTTTTTTTAAAAACATTTTTCATGCTCATGTTTAGTATCCTCCCCATACACCTTTTATGGCAAATATGTAGCATATATGCCCTCTTGGAGGGCACTCTAAAAAACCGAATTTTCAGTCCCATTGACTTGCATGGGGGTTTGGGTTCGGACCCGAACAAATGGGAAGTTCGGGTTCGGGCCTGAACCGAATTCGGGGGGTGTTCGGCTCATCCTTAATACTCACACAGGTACTCGTTGATGGCCCTCTGCTGCTTGTGCAGACGCTGCAGCATTGCTAATGTTGAATTCCACCTGGTGGGCATGTCACAGATCAGACGGTTTGTGGGAAGGTGGAAGTCTCTTTGAATTTCTGCCAGGCGAACGCTTGCTGGGAATGACCGTCTGAAGAGGCTGCAGACTTTTCTGGCCTGGATGAGAAGCTCTGGCAGCCCTGGGTACTTGGTTAGGAAACGCTGTACCACCAGATTTAGGATGTGTGCTAGGCATGGTACATGCGTCGATTTACCTTTGCGTAGGGCGGAGAGAAGGTTGCTGCCATTATCGCAGACGATCATTCCCAGCTCAAGCTGGCGTGGTGTTAACCATCTCTGCACCTGCCCCTGCAGAGCTGACAAACTTTCTGACCTGGTGTGGCTCCTGTCCCCTAAACAAACCAGGTCAAGCACAGTATGGCATCTTTTTGCTTGAGCCATTGCGTAGACCCTGTCAGGCGTGGGTTTAACTGCCACTTCGCCAGAGACAGAGAAGGAGGAGGAGGAGGAGGAGGAGGAGGAGGAGGAGGAAGAGGTGGTGGTGGTGGAGCAGACAGACCTCATACAAGCAGCTTTCTGGAGGTGTGGTGGATGAACAAGCTCCAGCACAGAGCCCCGTCTTGGATCCCTCCCAGCTGCAATCAGAGTTACCCAGTGTGCCGTGAAGGAAATGTAACGACCCTGTCCATGCTTGCTGGGCCACGTGTCTAAAGTGACATGCACCTTGCTGCTGACTGCCTTTCCCAATGACTGGATAACATTGTCTTCCACGTGCTGGTATAGTGCTGGAATGGCCTTACATGAAAATTAATGGCGTTTTGGAACCTGCCACTGTGGTACAGCACATTCAGCAAATTCACGGAAGGGAGCAGAGTCCACCATCTGGAAAGGCAGCAGCTGCAATGCGAGTAATTTTGCTAAGCTGGCATTTAGACGCTGTGCTTGGGGATGGTTGGGACTATATTTTTTCTTTCGCTGCAGCAGCTGTGGCAGCGTAATCTGACTGCGTAAATCTTCAACTACTGGGATGATGTCACATTGTGAGGAAGGAAATGCTGGTACATCCATTACTGTAGCATCATCCCTGTCGGTGGAGGTTGTAGGCAATTGCATAGCAGGACATACAGTGTGGGTAGAGACAGATGAGGAGGAGGACCTACACAAAGTTTTGCCCCAACGGGATGTGTGGCACTTTTTCATATGTCGCCTCAAGCACGTGGTACCCAAATGTCCAGTGTTTATCCCACGCTTCAGCCTCCTCTGACATAGATTACAAATAGCAACGGTGGGGTCTGCTGCATATTTCTTAAAGAACTCCCAGACAGCAGAGTTCCTGCATGTGTTCTTTGAGACAACAGCGCTCTGCACCGGAGCAGCTCTGACATGTGATGCCTTGGACTGGCTACTGCTACGGTTGGTCACAGAGGATGTTGTGCCTCGTGTTTGCTGTGCCTCCTCCTCCTCCCCCTCCTCCTCACTTGATTCCTCAGTTCAATCTGGCACCCAGGTGGAGTCAGTGACCTCATCATCATCAATGTCATCTTCACCCCCTATCTCCTCGTCACTGGAGCCAACTTGGCAGTATGCTGCAGCTGCTGGGGCAACATGAGTGCCAGTTATTTGTGTGTCATCACTGGCACCCCCTTCCTCTAGGTTGATTATACTCCCTTGCTCAACCTCAGAGATTGAATCAGAGCACTGTACTTGCTGCGCATCCTCAAGCAGCATGTCACTGTCATTGTAGTCAAACAATTCAGCTGACTCCTCTGTGTGTGATAGCGAGGCTACGGCAGGAGTAGCTGTGGACATGGAGGCTGCATTAGATGCTTTGGCAGCTGAGGTGGACTATAAAGCACTAGAAGCCTGGCTGGCAGAGGACTTGGAGGATGAGGATGGCCTGGTTAGCCAATCCACCAAGTCCTCTGTATGTTGCTGATGCTTAAGACGGCCAGCACCAGTTATAAAGGACAAGTGTGCCCCTGCAGAGGATGCACCACGTCCACCATGACCAGAGACACAGCCTCCCGACACAGGGGCTGCTTGCCCTCTTATCTGAGGCTGGGAGCGTCTGCCTGTCCTTTTTGTTCTTTCAGACATGGTGAGTGATATATAGATTAATATATACAGAACTCTAATTCAACTCTGGTATAAAGATTTAAATAACTCTGGTATAACTCAGTGAGACACACTGATAGCTGGCAGCCAGTGACAAGAGACAGATCACCTTAATTCACAAATGTTTTAAATAAATTAGTGAGCCCCAAAATACAGCATGGTACTGTTTGTATGACGAGACACAGATCACCTTAATTCCCAAGTGTTTTAAAGAAATTAGTGAGCCCCAAAATACAGCGTGGTAGTTTTTGTATGACGTGACACATATCACCTTAATTCCCAAGTGTTTTAAAGAAATGAGTGAGCCCCAAAATACAGCGTGGTACTGTTTGTATGACGAGACACAGATTACCTTAATTCCCAAGTGTTTTAAAGAAATTAGTGAGCCCCAAAATACAGCGTGGTACTGTATGTATGACGAGACACAGATCACCTTAATTCCCAAGTGTTTTAAAGAAATTAGTGAGCCCCAAAATACAGCGTGGTACTGTTTGTATGACGAGACACAGATCACCTTAATTCCCAAGTGTTTTAAAGAAATTAGTGAGCCCCAAAATACAGCGTGGTACTTTTTGTATGATGAGACACAGATCACCTTAATTCCCAAGTGTTTTAAAGAAATTAGTGAGCCCCAAAATACAGCGTGGTACTTTTTGTATGACGAGACACAGATCACCTTAATTCCCAAGTGTTTTAACCCTTTCGCTGCTGAGGCTTTTCCCGCCCCTGTGCTGAGGTCATTTTTACCGGTTTTGCTCATCATGTTTAAACGTGTTTTTAAGGCTTATTTTAGTATATGACCCAGACATATTATATATCGTTCTTTCCGTCAGTAGATTCATAATATGTCATTATTATATGTATACGTTATGTCATGTCTGTATATTATAACAAAAAATGCAATAAAATATGTATTTTCAATAATTTACAATGTGTAAAGTGTTTTTTTTCACATTTTAACATGCGAGAAATTGCGGTTATATTTTGTATGGGGTGCGCTTGTTAAAAAAATTAGAGATGGGGTCTCGTTACATTTTTTTTGGGGGAAAATTACGCGATTTTTAACAAACGCACCGCATACAAAAATCGTTAGTGCAGCATCATTGTTCACATTATAATTGCAATGGGAACAATATTGCTACACTAACAAACCAAAAAAAAGAAAAAAAAATGTTTATTTTTTTTTTATAATTTTTTTTTTAAATATATTTTTATTTTTTTTAAAAAACTTTTTTCACATTCAAGTTTGGTATTGTTGGAACGGCCATGCTCTGGCCGATCCAACCATACCAAACATTAATCCCTAACTGCCACGGATCGGGAGATAGGGAGTTCATTGGAACTCCCTATCTCCACCGTTGGTGGCAGTTAGGGGTTAACTCTAGGACTGGCGTCATCGTGCTACGCACGATGACACCAGTCCTCAGGGGGAGTTCCCGGAGGCTTGGCCGACATCCAAGATGTCGGCCAGCTCCGGGAAAGGATCGCGAACCGGCGCTTTTCAGCGCCGATTCGTGATCCAGCTCCCCAGGGGTTAATGCCAGGCACCATTTGGAAGGGCAGGCTGTGCCCTTCCAAATGATGCCTGGGTTAACCCCCGCAGAGCCGCCGATCGGGAGGGAGAGAGGTCCGAAGGACCTCCCCCCTCCCTTTCAGGCGCCTCCTCCGCACATGCGGGGGGGGCGCCTGAATTAGGTGTCATCGCGCTGCCGCGATGACACCTAATTCTGGCGGCTGCGGTCCCGGATGCGCGGCTGACATCGAGGATGTCAGCCCGCACCGGGGGGCCAGCAATCGGCCGGAACCCGGCCGAACGCTGACCCCAATGGGAGGACGCGCTCAGCGCGTCCTCCGCACAGCAGCGGTAATGCGGAGGACGCGCTGAGCGCGTCCTCCGCATTGAAAGGGTTAAAGAAATTAGTTAGCCCCGAAATACAGCATGGTACTGTTTGTATGACGAGACACAGATCACCTTAATTCCCAAGTGTTTTAAAGAAATTATTGAGCCCCAAAATACAGCGTGGTACTGTATGTATGACGAGACACAGATCACCTTAATTCCCAAGTGTTTTAAAGAAATTAGTTTGCCCCAAAATACAGCGTGGCACTGTTTGTATGACGAGACACAGATCACCTTAATTCCCAAGTGTTTTAAAGAAATTAGTGAGCCCCAAAATACAGCGTGGTACTGTTTGTATGACGAGATACAGATCACCTTAATTCACAAGTGTTTTAAAGAAATTAGTGAGCCTCAAAAAGATTTGCTGGCACAGTGACAAGACCCAGAAAATAACCTCAATTCACAAATGTTTTAAATAAAGTTGTAAACCCCAAAAAAATTGCTGGCACAGTGACAAGACACACATCACCTAAATTCCCTTATATTTGGTATAAATGAGACCCAAAAAGACTTGCTGGCACAGTGTGACAAGACCCAGAAAATCACCTCAATACACAAATGTTTTAAATAAAGTTGTAAACCCCAAAAAAATTGCTGGCACAGTGACAAGACACACATCACCAAATTTCCCTGATATTTGGTCTAAATGAGACCCACCAGACCCCCCCCAATAGCGTGGCAGACCGGCAGTAACAACACACACAACTATCTCCTTTGAAATCTCCTCTGAAATGCGTGCAGAAGCGCTGCGTGGAAACCTTATATAGTGTGCTGCGGGACTTAGCTCTGTGAGCTCATGATTGGGCAAAATTTGCCCAATCAGGACTCTGAGCGGTGATTGGCATAGTGTTCAACCAATCTCGCACCAGACCTGTGGTCAGGTGCAAGGCTGTAGCCAATTACGAGCTTCAAGCAGTGGGAAAATGCATTGTGGTCCATCGTGGTCGAACATGCGGCGAACACCTGGAAATGTTCGGGGTTCGCGATCTGCTCGAACAGGCTAAGTTCGGGTTGAACCCCGAACCGTCCGATCCCGAACAGCTCATCCCTAATCCTTATGGACAGATCAACCTGGTACTTGATTTGATAGCAGTTACTACTGCCACACCTAACCCTCCCAGCCAGGGATGGTGAGGTATAAACCTAGATACCACTGAGCAGCAAATGATTTTGAGAGCAAATGTCTGCAGAGTGAAAGCAAGTTAGCTATATACAGATCAGGACAGTAGAGTGAGACAGAAACAGAACTAGGTTTAGCAAAAGCGCAGTCAATGGTACATTCTGGGTTGGCACCAGAGAGGACTCCCTTATGCTTGTGCTCACAACCGTATAAAGCACACACAGTTAATTCAGCAAGTTGCAGGGCAGGCCTGCAATGTGAGGTTATACAGAAGGCAATATGCATATGCTTAGTATCAGACAGTTGCCATGCGGGTTTGATAGATACAACAACCTGCAGGGCAGACCCCCAATCAGAGACCTTGTGACACACTTTGTACATATGCTCAGTACCCGGCGGTTCACATGAGGGTTTGAGGGATTCAGCAACCTGCAGGGCAGACCCACCATCAGAGACCTTGCGATATACTTTGTGCATAGGATGACTACCAGACAGTTGACAGAAAAGGCTGATAGATTCTGTCAGATATAATCTCTGCATGTGAATACAACACGTTTGTATATATTGGATTTATCAGCCAAGCCTCCAATATGTCTATATTGGACTTACTGGACCTACCTCGGCAGTTGCCTCCAATATATCAGGGATTATTATTTCATAAGAAATTTATACGAGACACAAATATCAATCGTTTACATTTCCTAGAAATTCTCCTAAATTCTTTTAATTGTCTGTGTTTTGCTTTGAAGAATACAATAATCAATAATCGGATAAAAATATATATATATTTATTACATATACAAAAAAGTTTCAAATCTCATATCATAGACAAAGATTTATAAACCACAATCCATCAGCATATAAAAACTAGCTTCACAATATATGTATCTCCTGTTAGTAACTGCATATATGATTAATATCATTTACCTTACCAGTTAGTAACTAATACACAAATGGTTAATAAACATTTCTGCTTAATACAACATGCATTTCCCAGCAAACAATGTTTAACCAGCCAGCTCTTATAGATATATATCTCTCTCTCTATACTACATGGATCAACAAAAGATGAGCTAATTTAATGATAAGTAATAAAAACTTATTTAGTGAATCCTCCCCTAATCTCGAGAATTAAACTTCTAATTTTTTTCTTTTTATTTTGTAGTTATATAATTCTTTGCTTATTAATTATAATCACAGTAATTTCCAAATTCAATATATTGGTGTCAATCTTACAACATTTCTTTTAGAAATAAATCCTTATATCCACTTCTTCATATTTCTATCTGCAGAATAGAAATACTTAGAAGCTGAGAAATCTCAGTCTACGTTGCAAGAATATCTACAAATATATTTAATTACATTAATTCCTTAATTTCATACATTACCTGTCCAATTTGGATTTTGATAAGTCTGCCTTGGAATTCCTGATGTAATATTTTTGGAATGGGTGAAGATTATCGATATCAGATAATCAATGCATGTGAGTTAGAGATTTGGTGAGAGTCAGAGATTTGGTGAGAATCTTGATTGCCTCATGTCTTGGGATCTGCCTGCATCTCTGAATGTTGGAATCTCAGACTCTCAGAGTGACATGTGTACTGGACGTCTGAATGCATTGCGGTGTGAGTCTGAATGCTGGAATCTCGGACTGATTTGCAACCAACATTGCCGCTTATTATAGTCAATTTGACGTCACTGGCAATATTATTAATACATCAAATCTAATATTTACTATCCTCTAGAGGGCAGTATTGCACTTCTTAATTAATTCCACCATTTCTTTTTAATATTCTTATCTCAGTTCAAAGTTCAATCTCACGTAACAAAGAACCTCTCTCTCAGTCACTAGACACTGTGTCTCTATCTGTCATACCTAATTTATATCCCTACTCCCTTTTAAAATTACTTACTGAGTCCTATCAGCTGAATTCTTTTCTGGTTAACTCAACAGAATCTTTTCTTTAGTAATTTTTATTATTTACCAATTATATACTTTCTACAATATTTATTGGAGTATACATATTTCCTACTGTAAATATAATAAAATATACCTTGATTATAAACATATATTTTGTGAATATAAATCTATATTACAGAGATATTAACTCTTATTCCTATACCCAAAAGACAAAATATCTTTTGTTTTAAAAACTTAACACAGACCAATAAATTTAATTATGACTCGTCTTAGCACTTAACTCTAGCATTATCACACAAAAACATTCTAGGTTCCTTCATGTCTGGCACTTCTAAAAAAATATAAAAGACTTCACCCAGGAATGAACTCTGTAAAAAAAATCTCGCTCATTTCTAAACCTAGAGAAAACTGAAAGAAAAAAAACTGTCATTAAAAACAAAATGGCTACAGACATCCATTTTAATTTTTCCTTTCTGTAATATACCCAACAATTCTGCAAGCTGCAGGGCAGACCCATAACCGGAGACCATGCAGCAATAATCAGCACATCCAGTTAGCATAAACAGAGTAAGACAAACAACAATAAAGGGCAAGAGCGTAAGAATAGCCAAAAAACAGTCCGGGTTCGATACACAATCAGGGTCCTCGTAAAAGCAGAAATTAGGCAACTAGGCAGACTGAGACAATAAACGATCAGCAGACGATGCGGGAATAACTCCACGTCAGGGCGACGAGCAAATACTCGCGCCCTGCTTTTAAGATCGGCAGCTCCGTGTGACCACGCTAGGCCCCGCCCCCTGAGACACTGATCCGCCAGTCTGAAGTCCTGGCACCCAGGCGCCAAGGCCCAGGCCCCCCAAGCGCCGCAGGGGCTGAAGACGTGACACCAGTGCCCTGTATCTCTCTTCTCCTGCTACACACCATGCTCCTTATTGTGGACTATACCCTTCACCTTACTGCGTTCTGCAAACCACTGTTCCTTGATAGTCTGCTCGCTGTGTGCCAGTCATTTATATACTCCAGTCCCGCTTGTCTTCAGCCAGCATCCAGACAGTCCTCTTCTTACCCTGCCGGTCTGTTGCCTTGTGTCTCTTGTAAGACCTGGTGTCTTACCCTATGCATCTGTGTCTTGTTGCTCCTTCCCTATTCCCATAGTCAGTCCTTTTCCTGTCTTGTCCCTCACAATCCTTCCATACTACCATAATAACCACAATACCTTCCATTTGGAAACATATTCATGTGTCTCTGCTCGTTGTATCAACTGCATTTTAGGATTTTATTCTCACCCCTTACACCAAGATCATGACACCACCTCATGGAGAGTTAAAAATGAAACAAAACTATAGTGTGAACTCAAAATTAAAATTATATAAATAATCTGACACAAATCAACTCAAAAATAATAAAAATACTAATTACAATGATATATGATCAAATATTTGTGTCTTTACCCTCTTGTATGGGTTTGACCTTGGGTTAGGGCTAGGGATAAATTTACAGTTTCTGGGTGTCAAATGATTAGCACTACGGTTAAGTGTATGGTTAGTCTTACCTTTATTCTATTTATTTACTATTCCAATTAAATCCAAATTTTTCCAATTTGGACCTGGCCGGTTATTATCGGAAAAAGTTGATAGATTTGAATTATTTTTATTCAGAAAAAGATTTGGTTCCGACATCTGCAATTCAGATTCATCCGAATTTCTGATATTTTGGACCATTTTCTTCTGATTTCCTTCTGAATTGAATCGCACATGTCTAGTTTCCACCATTCCAGTTGAATTGGATTAAAGTGAGCAGTCCCCCCCGTGACCACCACGATCCTGCTCATTACTTGACGCCTGGCCAGCGAACAGCGAACAGCGAAGACGATGCTGGCAATTCTGGCGTGGGACGTGACATTTTTACCCTCAGACTTTCAGGGTTATTCAAAGAGAATCGAAAAGTTTATTAGATATTGAAATAAAACGGGAATATTTTTAACATTGAAACCTATGGGATTCGCCTGAATAAACCTGCCGAATGAAACCGCCGAACAGCAGGGCAATTCGTCAACTTTTCACTGCTGGTTTTTGTTCTCTGAATAGACGAAGCATTGCTTCTCTATGGGGATTTCACTGCCCTCGAACAGGCACTGTATGTGCGGGCAATTCGCCAACATTTGTTGAACTGCCTCTTCTCTGGATAGCGAAATGGCCAGGAAAGGTAACCGTACGCTGAATTTCACTGTTCGGTTACCTTTCAGCCACAATTCGGATCTCTTTGAATAACCCTGTTTGAATTTTATGTTCTTACAATGTCAACTGCAATTGCTCTCAGCTCAACCAATAATCAGAGCAAAGGTTTTTGATGTTTCAATACACATTTGATACCTGGAATGATTGAAAACGCAATTAAAAGTTGTTTTATATATTGCTTAATTGCAAGTCCTTCTAAAATAGAAATTACATAATTTTCAGTAGGAATTCAATAGAAATTCTATTCATTGCAATACTACACAGGATGTAACAGAACGATGCTAGTAGTTGAGCCTTTAACTTAAGGATATCAATTCCGAAAGAGAAACGTAATATCACATAAGCAGAATGTATAAAAAGAAAAATTATCATTATTTATAAATTATTCATTAAACAATTGTTTTTTTTTTACCTAAACAAAGATGACTGCTGTAATAAAATAGGCCATTTGCAGCTCGAACAACCATGGCAACAATTTTCCAAGTAATTGTATTGCATAGGGTCCTCTGGACATGCAGCAGACTCCATAAATGCTGCAAGCAGATAATCAATCCTTGTTCTTCTGAAACTATAAGTATTAAATTTCTCTTTAAGTGTTACAGGCTCATAAAACTGAAACACAAATTGCGACTCCCACCAGGGTCAAATTATCCTCGTTTCAATCAGCTGGTGTCTCAGATATTTTATTTCTGGACATGATTGGAAGAAGAAAACAGTATTGAATTTTAGTAACCATATTAATCTCAGAGAAATTGAATACTCTCTTGGTTGTGATACCATTTTTTTTTATTAGACTAAAGGCTGAATTATATATTGCTATATCATTGTTAACAAAACCCTGGTCACCCGCAGGGACATTTGAGAACTATTTATTTTTCATTGTTCAATGCATAGTGCATATTTAACTTCATTTATGGAACATTAAGATATTTATATTAGTCCAAACTCTTTAACTAATGCATGTTTCCTTTCATTTGCAGATGTATGATGAATTGTTCATTTTATTTGCATGTGTATATTCCAGGAATAGACTGGGGTTTGTAATTTGCCGTTAACGTTGTAAGGTTTACAAATCGATTTTTGCTGATATACAGAAACATTAGCCATCTTATTTGAAAACTACTTAGATTTTCATAGAGATGAAACATTTTAAATATAATTGTTCACAGTTACAAGAAAAAGTATGTGAACCTTTAAGAAATGCCTGCATGTATGTATAAATTTAAATCTGAATTGATTTTCATCTAAGTAACAGTAATCAACAAACACAATCTGTTTTACCTAAAAAAAAATTTACATTATTGAAAGGTTCTTACACATATCATTCAATTATTCACAGAATAGGTCACAGCCAGGGGCGAGGCCTGACCGCCGAGCGAGATGGACGCGTGATTGCGAAGCTCCGCAGCTAAAACCGGCTCCCGCACACCAGCACCTCGTCTGACTCGTGATGGGCAAACCCCGCAAGCCCCCACTCACCCCAGGTCTACCGGAGACCAGTGGCGAACCCGCCCGGGCTCCATTAAACAGTTTTTGGCCCCGTCCAGAGAGGCCGCAGCCCAACCTCTGTCCCCCAAGATGGAGGCAGCGTGTGGTCCTTCGGCCCTCAGCTCCCCAACAAGCTCTGACCAGAACTCAGAGGAACCATGGGACCCCCCTCCAGACCTTCGGCTGCTCCTCCTCCCTGCCCAATAGGGAAGACCTGGTAGCCTCCACGACCGGCCTGCAGACTTACCTGCTGTCAGAAATCCGGGGCCTCCGCAAAGACCTCTGTGGCCTGCAGGATAGGATCACGCTGGTGGAGGTGTCCCAGGCGCGCCAGCACAAAATCACCGCTGCACACGACACGAAGGTGTTAGTCCAACATTGCGCCCTCCAGGCTATGGCTAGGCATGTGGAGGATTTAGAAAACAGGCGGTCGCAGAAATAACATCAGAGTGGGGCGCCTCCCCGAGTCTGAGCACTCACCCTCTGACTTACGTCGCACTCTCACCAGCCAGTTTAATGAACTCCTGGGCCGGGACTCACCCAGCACTAGAAATTGAAAGGTGCCACAGGGCGCTGTGCCCCCGAGGTCCACCAGACATCCCCCCTCGGGATGTGATCTGTTGTCTACTTCGCCACACTGTTAAAGAAGAAATTATGGCGGCTGCCCGCAACATGCGCTCCATGATATTCGACAATGCCAGCGTGTCACTGTTCCACAACCTGTCTCCGGCAATGCTGCAATCGAGACGCCTTCTACAGTCACTCACATCGGTGCTTCAGGCACAGAACCTCTCCTACAAATGACTCTTCCCGTTTGGACTCCAGGTCCATGCCCTAGACGGATCCCTTTCGATGCGTACTGGTGTGGACCTTTCCGTCTTTTTGGAAGCACTCTCTTTGCCGCCAGACACCCTTCTGACTTGGCCGGACCCAACGGAGATGTACTCCCCTCCACCAGGTGCACCACCGCAGCCTCAAAGGCAGCGCCGTAGACGGCGCTCGACATCCCAACCTCCTATGGCAGCATCGTACCGACCTCAGGACCATTGATCTAGACACTGCGACCAAGGGAGTGTCTAGGCTTGTGGCACCGAAAAAGCATCCTACCCGTGGTCCAGGACTATGACTGATTTGCTGTTACACCCACTCCTACCTGTACCTGCTCAGACACTTACGGTCCCACTTTATGCCTCCATGGGCCCCCCATTGGGACTGCATCCACACACATGGCCTTCCAGTGAGGAAGCACCGAGCCTTAGCCACCTCACCATGTATCCTTTACAGTTCATTGATTCCACAGCCTGCCCTTTGCGGGTCACTGGGGGCAAACTCACACTCAGCGCACACTACACCAAATGGACACCCCCCTGTGCTGATGGGCCATAGAGCCTCACGTTCACGGGCACCAGAAAAACTTGGGCTTACTATTCTATGCGGAGCCGGTCCGCTGGCTGCGATTCTGAGTTAATTGTCTGTTGATTGCTTTCTCTGCTCTTTCGCTCCTTCGTTTAATGCTTAGTGACATCATTGTTTAACTGTTGTTACGCGCCCTCGCTTGGCGCTCACTGTCCTTACCCCCGAGACAGTGCCTTCTATTTGGGTACTAACCCCTACCTACTGGTACTAGTGTGGCGTCTCCCTTGCCACATTGTTACACTCGGCACAAGCTCATTTCCTCCCCCTGTTCCTTCGTCCACCTCCCCTCCCCGTCTACCACCTTGCCCCCCCGGCCCACGAACCTTCCCCACCCCGGACCCCTCCTTCCAATTCAAATACAGGTTCCGTATTGCACAAATGGCCTCCCTTCCCCGCCTGCTTACAGTGCTTACCATTAATGCTAAGGGCTTGAACCTCCCTGAAAAAAGGCCCTCAGCTCTGCGGAGATTTCGCTCATACCACGCAGACGTGGTCTTAATACAAGAAACATATTTCACGCATGTGGTAGCACCACAACTCCGAAGCCAGAAGTATCCCCTTGGTTCCTTAAGTAATTCCACAGTCAGCAAGGTGTGAGTTACAGCCATCCTCATCTCACGAGATGCCCCGCTCTATATAACGGATTCAAAACTTGACCCGGAGGGGCGCTTCACGTTTATTAAAGGTACACTGGGCGGTCAATCCCATACATTTGCATCTATATACCTCCATTTGTTTCATGAATTTCAGGAGGGGGTGCTGGTAGCGGGTGGAGACCTCAACCTCCCCCTAGATGTGCGTCTTGACACGTCAAGGGGGTGTCCAGCGTCCCTCATACGGTGCTTCAGCATGCACTCTTCCAGAGACTATACCTATTATAGCCCCCCCACCATGTATACTCCCGAATTTACTACATTTTCCTCCCCTTTGGCCAACTCCATCTCCTAGACTCTGTGACTATTGGCTCCATGACTGGGTCCAATCATAACCCAGTCCTGGCTTCCCTCCACTCTCCCCTAATGCGCCCCAAAGAAAAAATTTGGTGCCTCAATGAAACCCTCCTTACTGACCCAATGGTTAGAGATGGCCTCCTCCAGACTCTGCGTTACTACTTTGCTGAAAATATTACTCCTGCCTCCTCCCCCAAATCATTTGGGAAGCTCACAAAGCAGTGGTGTGTGGATAATTTATCCAGCAGAGCTCCATCAAAAACAGGTCATACACTGCTGAACTTGAATCCCTCCTTCACTGCATACACGCCATGGAACAATCTCACAGACTGCACATAGACGATATAGGCTATGCCTCCTTACTGAAACTTCGAACAGAACTCCAGTCCCTGCTCAACACTAGAGCTCAAAAAGTGTTCCTGACCGTCCGTAAGCTCTTCCATGAACATGGTAATAAAAGCGGAAAATTACTGGCCCGAGCCTTCAAGTCCCACCAACACAAACTATACATCGCCCAGCTCCACACCCCCCATGACTCTCAAACCACCCTGCCCCAGGAAATTCTTGCCCTACTCCAGGACCATTTTCAGCACCTGTATAACCTCCCTACTGACGACAGCACCCCCAACACCGACCTCATGGGCCAATTTGTACACAAACACGTGCACACCAAACTTACACCTCCCATGCGAACTGCATTAGAAGCCCCATTTACGCCTGAAGAACTGACCCTGGCCATTCAATCTACGCCAACCGGCAAGACCCCTGGCCCTGATGGCCTCTCCCTACGATATTATAAAACATTCCTTCCCTCCGTTTGTATGGCATTGCTCACCACCTTCAACATACTCACCCAACCATCCCACTACAGACGCTAGCAGCTACTATCACCCTGATCCCAAAGCCGGGCAAGGATCCGGACCTTTGCGCCAATTCCTGCCCTATATCGCTCTTGAATAAAGATATAAAGCTCTTGGCCAAAGCCATCGCCATGAGACTTGCGTGCTATGTACCCCGTCTGGTACATCCTGACCAGTCGGGTTTCATACCTGGGAGGGAGGCTAGAGACAACACTGTCAGGGCGATCAACCTCATACACTGCTTTCGACAGATGCTGAGAAGGTGTTTGACTGAGTTAGTTGGCCCTATCTGTTCCACACCCTGCACTGCATGGGCTTTCGCCCTAACCTAATGGTGTGGATTGGAGCGCTGTACTCTAATCCCTCCACTAGAATCAACCTGAACAGCATCCTCTCCCCTTCCTTTCCCATCCGCAATGGCACAAGGCAAGGCTGTCCCCTCTCTCCGCTGCTATTCGCACTTTCCTTAGAACCTTTACTCCAGGCAGTCAGGACGACACCATAAAGTAGCTGCGTACGCAGGCGACCTGCTATTTTTCATCCGCCAACCGCTGAACACCCTCCCATCCCTCACCTTGCTCGACTATAGCTCCTTCAGTAATTACAAAATTAACATGATGAAGTCAGAGATCTTAGGAGTCACTGTCCCGCCACCCTTGCGCACACAATTGCAGTCCGCCTTCCCATTCCGTTGGTGCCCTGCTGTGATTAAATACCTGGGAATCTATCTGACTATTGCTCCATCAGCTCTCTACGTGACAAACTTTCTCCCCTTACTTCAATCCATCTCCTCAGACCTCACTAACTGGGCTTTTCCTCATGTCACCTGGTTCGGCCGCATCAGCGTTTTGAAGATGAACATTCTCTCCCGTGTACTATATCTCTTTCAAACGCTACCTATTGCCATCCCCAGCCTGTTCTTTCACTCCCTTCAATCACTCTTCACCTCCTATGTCTGGAACAGACGTCAGCCATGCATCCTAGAATGGACCTCCAACCCTTCTCAGAAGCTTTGGGTCTCGCTTGAGTCGACCCTTGCTGATGGCAACCTTGCCTCCTTCCCATGGCTGTTGGGTACTAACGCAACTTGCAAACCCCCTCACACCCCACGATCTCAGCCACCCTAAAAGGTATGGAGGACCTTACATCGCTCCATGCAGACCGCTCCCTGACCCTCCCCCCTCCTCCCAGTCAGCTCCTTACCGGCCTTCTCCCAACACCTTTACCCCACACACAATGTCGACACGCCGCAACCTCTACCCCCCCTGGCCTCACACTACATTGACGGTAATACGTTCAAGCCCCAGCTGCCATCCCGCTAGCTTCCCCCATTCTTTTCTCACTAAATTCCACCTGCATCGCTTAACCATGTACTTGCGCACCCTGGCACCACCAATTGATTTCACCCACCCTCTGACACAGTTTGAAAAGCTGGTTCAAAACCCACGCCCGCTGGCCCATGGCATCTCCCTCCTCTATGGCCTGTTGCAGAGCTTGACCTGTCCCCCACCCTCTTACCAAGCCAGATAGGAGGAGGACCTCCAGAGGTCTTTTATGAACGAGGAGTGGGAGAAGATCTCCACGCTCACCACCTCCTGCTCTGTGGCCAGCAAGATGCAGGAAACAGCTTACAAGCTTTAATCGAGATGGTATAAGCCACCTACCCAGATTGCCACATATGACTCTCGCACCGACAGTTCCTGCTGGAAATGCCAAGCCCCCCATGCTGATCTGCTCCACATGTGGTGGAGCTGCCCACTGCTCCAGCCTTTCTGACGCACTGTCCATGACAACTATATGCAAGGTCTCGGGGTCTCCGACTTCTCCCCGGCCTCGATGCTCCTACACCATACCACGCTGAACATTGCGGACTATAAAAACTCGATGGACATCAGACTCCTAAACACGGCTAAAGCTTTCGTCCCTAGACACTGGAAGTCCCCCACAGCCCCTCCATCAGGGAATGGGTACAGGAGATCTATAACTTGCAGAATATAGAGGACCTTCTTCACGGGGCCGCTGTCACTTCCGCCAAACACCTGCGCCATTGGTACTATTGGCTGTCCACCTGCCCCCTCAAACGAGTGACCCTACCTCCATGAACCTGCTTTGAAACACTGATGCTCACCATGACACTTTCCCTCAACTGTCCCTTCACCTAGCACCCCCCTCACTACCCCCCTTCACTCCCTTGTTTAAGACCCCCCCATTGAACTTCGGTCTTTTGTTTTTCTCTCTGGAAAAAGGTTCTGGATTTTTCATATCTTCGCATTTATTGCTATGCCTCTCACACAGTAGCGTTTATCATGGCGCACGTTGTTAATCATTTTGATTGTATACTGAACTGCTTATCCTGTGATGTATTTTTCATGGAACTCTAATAAAAACCTTTATTAAAATTAAAAAAAAAGAATAGGTCACAGCCTCGGCACTCCAGAGCTACATCTCCCATGAGGCTCAGTCAACCTATCAAGTGATTGAGCATTGTGTGAGATGTAGTTCCAAAACGCCTGGGGAACCAAGGTTGTGTCAGAAACAGTACCGGAGGGGTACCGGCCTTGCTGGTATGAGCCCGGTACGCGGTGGCACACGTACACAGAGATGGTTGGAGGGTAGTGATGGGCCGAACACCCCCGTGTTCGGTTCGCATTCGAACACGGACATTTGAAAAAGTTTGAATTCGAACACGAGCGCGATTCGAACTCAATGCAAGTCAATGGGACTCGAACATTCAAGTTTTAGAGTGCCCTCCAAGAGGGCATATATGCAAGATATTTGCCATAAAAGGTGTATGGGGGTCCGGGTAGTGCCCGGGGGGACAGGAAACAAGGACAAAAGGTTTTTTAAAAAACGTTTTTAAAGGAACAGTGATTTTTCCATGACAAAAAGGTTAAGAATAAAAACGAAAAATTCCTTCAAATATCGTGCCTAGGAGGTCCCCATAACCTGCCTGTGAAGTGGCGGATTTCTAGGATGTATAGAAACATTTAAAAAGAAAAAAACGACATTTCAAATGACGGTAAATGGTTTTCCTTTAATCTATTCATAAACAACTGCTTGGGGCGGCTGCCTGTATGAAAAGAGGAGACGTTTTAGGACACGTAGAACCAGTTTAGTGATTTTTTTGGCTAAATTATGGTGAAACTTATGCAGACTTTGGATGAAAGTAACAACAGGTGCATTAAAATTGGACCTTTGGTGCCAGCTAGTGCCTTCACATCGTCTGTAACCGTAACCCCTCTGAGGTATTGTGGAAGAGTGCAGTGGTGGACCCTGCGGTCAAATATTACAATGATATGAATCTGGTACACGCGTCAGTGGCAGTGCACCCAAATATTACTGCGCTATAGTGTATGGCAGGATGGAAGCGCACCAGCAGTAACAAGCAGCGGAATATACCAGACAGGGGCACAGAGCGAGAGTAGTTGTTAGAACAAAACTGGGTCAACAACGTTTAGGCACTAGTATTGTGCTACTGTATATGGTGAGAATTAGCGCACACCAGTCGCAACAGGAGGCAAACAGAACAGGCAGGGAGTACACAGAGAGAATAGTCAAATGGCAGGCAAAGCCGGCAACAGATTGGGTCCTCAGAACAAGCAGGGTCAGTAACAAGTATACAAACTGATTCGGTAAGCTAGCGTTGCGGGAATGAAACTCCACGGCAAGACTAGGTGTACAGCGCGTGCTCCTGATTTAAATGTCCCAGCGGCTCTGCGTCATCACGCCACGCCCTGCCCCCTGATCACTCACAGCTGCACTGGGTGCCCCCTGAGCTCCTGGCATTCGGCCAGCTGGCGGCACCATGCGTCTGGGGGCCCCCTGATCGCCACCCGGGGTCCTGGATGTCACAATAGTACAATCCAAACGCAAACGGGTTAAGTAACCAAAATTTGTAAGAAGATGAATTAACGCAGCATATGATTCCGCACACTGCCGGGCAGCACCTCTACAGTATAATAATGCAGCATATGAATCCTCACACTGCCGGGCAGCACCTTTACAGTATAATAATGCAGCATATGAATCCTCACACTGCCGGGCAGCACCTATACAGTATAATAATGCAGCATATGAATCCTCACACTGCCGGGTGGCACCTCTACAGTCTGATGCTAGTTTTAACGAGAAGATATGCTATTAGTGTAGCGGGGAAGCCGGCTGCGCATTTTGCATCACTAACTAAAGAGACTGGAGTATTGCTTGTTGTGTTTAGCTCGGGTAGCTACGAAATTGTGAGTTGTGGTCGCTGGGGATGGTTGGGTAAGCGAGTGGCGGATTGTTAGCTGCGTAGTCATTATCTGGGTCTAGGATAGACAGATAGTGGGTTGCTTAGCCCTGTGTCTTTTGCTGCAACGAGCGTAGTGTTCAGGGGATCTGGTGGCAGCGTAACTAATAGAATAAGAAAGTGGGCACAGGGATTGTGGAAACGTAGTCACTACCCAATTCAAGAGAAGATTGGTACTGCGTTGCAATCCTGGGACCACTTTATTGCGCTCTACGTGCCTGTTGCGAGAGAAAGTGTGTGGGGACGGATAGGTAAGTGAGCGCACAGAGATTGTTGTCCAATCATTATCTGGGTCTAGGATAGACAGATAGTGAGTGGCTAAACCCGGCATCTTTCACAGCAGCGCGCGTAGTTGCCTTGACAGGAGGCTGCGCTTGTTTGTGGATCCAGGAATCAGGTGAGTATTAGAATATTAGAAAGAAAAAAAAAGTTTTATTGTATGTTCCAGCGGACATTTGAAGATGTCCTCGGATTTTTTTTTAAAAAAAATGTGTCGCCTTACCTTAGCCTGGTGGTCAGTGGGGGCTCCCTGGATCCTGGTTGTGGGGGGGGTAATGCCGTGGTTCCCCCCTGCGCCACCTCTCTTCCACATGCACCCGGCCGGCCAGCCCGCACAGTCGCAGCTCTGTCATCCTGCGGCCGCATGCTCCTCAAGGGGTCCTTGGGAGGCCCCGGTGAGCTGCCCTCTACAGTGCCTGATTAGAGGGCATCGTCTGCCTGATGTTTTAGCAACAAGAATGTTTTATCCCATAGGCTTCAATATTAAAAATATTCCCGGTTTAATTCAATATCTAATAAACCATTGCTTATAATATTCTGCACCTGCAGTAAAGAGTCTATCTTTAGATTTTTTTAGGATTTTTTAAGCATTTTTTTTTAAAAAAATCCTTTTTTTTTGCTCGAACTTTTGGCGAACGTCCCAAAAAGTTCGAAGTTCGTGAACTTTTGAACGGCCAATGTTCGATTCGAACTCATGTTCGCATCGAACCGTAAGCCCATCCCTAGTGGAGGGTAGTGGACAGCTGAGATTGATGGGGGTCATGGTGAGACTGGAGTTCACAGCAAGGTAGCAGAGTACAGGATATAGAAACACTGGAGAGGTACCAGTTACAGTTACAAGTTTTTATAAAGCGCTAACAAGTTCCTTAGCGCTGTACAATGGGAGGCAGAATATCAAATAGACATACAGGTTCAACACACAGAACAGTAGGAGAGAGGACCCTGTTCAAGAGCTTACAGTCTAAAAGGAGAGGGGTTACACAATAGGTGAGGGTAAATAGAGAGCATGAAGTAGCGGGGTGCATGTGGGCTGTGTGGGAAGATACAGTAAGGAATGTACAGAGGGGTATTAGGGAGTGAGAGGGTAGTCTTCTCTAAAGTAATGTGTTTTCAGAGATTTCTTGAAGGACTGGAGAGACAGGGAGAGTCTAATGTTGCAGGGGACGGAGTTCCAAAGAAAGGGGGCAGCTCGGGAGAAGTCTTGAAGGAAGGAGTTGGGGGTGCGGGTACATGAAGCTGATAGCATCAGTTCATTGACAGAGCGAAGTGGTCGGGAAGGGATGTACCTGTTAATAAGGGAGGCGATGTAAGGTGCACTTATGGAAGTCTGAGACTTCCTCCAGCCGCGTTCAGCCACCCTGGAGAAGGTATATTTTGTATTTGGTGTGCCACGGTTGATGGTTCGGCCTGCGTTTAGCATGGAGAGCAGTAGAAGTGAGTTCCTCAAGTGATGAGGAAAGGACAGAGTTGTAGAGATCAGTTGCTTTGTCAGTGCAGTTGGATGTAGAGATCAGAAGGAGAAGAAGATGGATAGTGGTGGAGAGTAGGTTAGGATTCAGAGCACCAGGGTGCCCTGAGACTTGGAGGACACAAAGATCTTGAGAGGGTACAAGGGTCTTGAGGGGGTACGAGGGTCTTGAAAGGGTACATGGGTCTTTGGAATCTGGAATCAAGGGAGGCAGAGGAGCAGACTGAGGGAAAAGTTTGGTTTGCAGGGTAAATGCAGGTTGTCGGGAGCAGAAGAAGCACAAGTCTTGTCTTTGAGAACAAGTGAGCAACAATAATGGAGCACTGTCTAAAGGGAGGTGTGGTCCTTTTTATTGGGAGCTAGTCAGTGCTAATAGGTCTCCTGTGAGAGGGTGCTGAAGGCAGGGAAAACCAGGTCTGGTGTGCTGAACTTAGAACTGAACTGGAAAGAGGCTACACCAAAACCTGGGCAGGAATGGAGACAATACAAGGTTGTTGCATTCATGTGTGGGCACGGTTCCGCCCGTGGCTGGGAGCCTGACAGGTTGCAAGCCCCTGCCTTGGGCAAATGGCTTCAACTAAAGCTAGTTAGATTTAGAAATTCGCAATATTGGTGTTCAATTAACAAAACAAATTTGGAGGTATGGGATATAGCTATCTCTAAGAGCTTTAAGATATTCAAATGTCCACTGTTAGACAAATTGAGACAATTTATTACTGCGGCAACTCTCCCTAGAAATGGCTATCCATCCACACAGCACAATGAGGTAAAAAAATAAATCCTAGAGTTAAAGCTAAAGACCTTGACCCCATAGAGATGCTGTAGGATGACCTGCTGTCACGCGGAACATCCTAAGATTATAGCAGAATGAAGCAGTTCTGTAAGGAAGAGCGGTCCAAAATTCGTCCTGAATCTATACTATTTCAGTTCAGTTAACCCTGGGATCAACACCTTACACTGTAAGGAACATATTTTGCCTAGTCCTATTGAGATGCACATCAGGTTGTTTACATGAGCACAGTGTATCTATTTCAGAAATGATATTATTTCCCTTGTAGTTACATCCCGAAATCTATAAATGAACAATATAACTGGCCGTCTTAGTGCCAAAACCTTGCTGACTAAATGAGCTCATGGGTTATCCTGTTGCTGCAAACCTCTTGACTACATTCCATTTGGAACATGTTATGAGACCTCATTTATCAGTAACAGCAGTCTCTAACTGCTAATTGGGTAGATGTCAACTGATGATAAAAGAAAATAATTTCATTGTTTCATTCATTACTCTGGATATTTTTTCTGTTTTACACTGAAATTGCTCCATTTTTTCATTTAATTAAAGAAGATAATGCTGACTCAGTCACACCATGTATTAATTTACAATGTATTAGTTGAGATGTTAGATTAAGTCTACAGATTTTGTTTTAGTGTTATTTTTTTATTGTAGCAAGCATGTTTCGCAGCAATCTCGAATTTCAATAATAACATTAAATATGTAGTAAATATGATACTTTTACAAAATCAAAACTGATAAACATATGGTATAGGGGATATTCGTGGAACTATATTCTCTACCGCTGTTGCAAACAATTATGATAGCTTCACTTCTTGAAATGGAAACGCAAACCCCTAATTTATAAAGTATCCCCAACAACGGATGGGACATAACAAACATAAAATTGTCAATCAAATTAAACAGAGAGCAATAAAGAGAACCATGCTCAAGTGAGCTTACATTCTACGAGGAACGGTGTGGCATGGGTGGATAAATTGACAAGAGTAAGAGATGTTAGGGGCCGTGTGGGAGATAGAACAGCAAAGGTGCAATGGAGGATTATGGAGTGAGGCGATAGGCCCCTCTGAAGTAATGTGTTTTTAGAAACATTTGAAACACATTGGGGATGAGGAGACCCAAATGTTACAACGGAGGGAGTTCCATATATAGAGGCAGCTTGGAAAAGTACTGATGGGTTGCAGGTTCATTGGTTAATAAAGCTTCTCCTTCCATGTCTTGAATTCCCTTCTGTCGTTGTTGCAACAAAGGTGATTTTTTTTCCTGTTTTTATAAAAACAGCAAAAACAGTAAAAGACAGTATATTTATAATAACCCTTTATGTTTCTTGTATGCCTCAACAAAGTTGAATCTCTCTTAAACCAAAATAATATTTGGTTGTTTGTTAATTCAATTACAATGTATTTTAATTCAAAATTACCTTTTTCTATAAAAAATAGAAAAACATATTCTATATTCTTTATGCAAAAAAACTCACTTGGCATAAAAATATATTTTTTTTACATAAAAAATGTTTTACATATAATTGTTATGGCTACACATTTTTATTACAAAGATAGTCATTTTGACATTAAGGCAGCCGGCACACGAGCATACTGTGCTGCGTCCATTACGGACGCACTTTTTCACGGGAGATATTGTGAGTACTGCATAAAGTGCGTCTGTAACGTCTGACGTCTCCACACCCTAGGAAAATACATGGCAGCGTTGTTTCTGCGTCCGTTTAGCTTTTTAACGTTGATCTTATTTTTGCGTCCGTGGCTTTATGCTTTGCCCGTCCATGAACAAGTGCGCAGGTGCTTTGTGTGATGTGTTTAATTGACTCCTTTATAAAGCTACGGCGGACGTCAAACAGTACGGTCAGATGGACGCAAAATGTTTGCTAGTGTGCCGCCGGCCTAAAACAATCAATGTACATTCAATTCATAATTTTATATTAAAAATATTTTATATAATATAAACACATTTTTATATTATAAATTTATATTGTTACACACTTTTTTGTGTAAAGTAAATTTAAATTGTAGTTTTATTAATTTAGCTCACCTCTCCAATGAAGCAGTACTACATCAGGTCCAATAGTGATCAAGCCTCTCATTTAAATAGAGGACAGAATTTTACACTGAACTGGGAAGCTACATTTAATTATTTTATTCATGATGATATTTTTATGCCCTAGTAGCATTTCTCAGCTCTCTAGTGGTACACCCAATAATGGAACCGGAATTGGCATTGTAATAAATAAAACACATTCCTGGTTATGTAATGGTATTTAACTTAATATAGTTTCCTGTATTACCTCATCTCAAAGAAGTTTTATTTAGGAAATTCACAAACCCTTGCCATATTTCGGAAATAACATTATTTAAAAAAATATCCTAGAATCAAAGTATTTATCATGCGCTTGCACCTATCTCAGAAACCATCAGTCGGAATTAATACTTTTTAACTATCTGAGGAGTAATTAAACTATAAAATATAAGTTTAGATTTTTACTTGAATTGTCTATCCTTCCTACCAGCTTGTTCAAGGTTTGTCTTTTAAACATGCCTTTTTTTGAACGCATAAGGTAAAAGCCAGTGACATTTTGTTTTGTATAGCAAAACATACTGTTCTCACTCTACTTGAACTGCCTAAGGTTATGTTAACACTGGAATAGAAAGAAAATAGAAGAAAATATTTTCCAAAAGAATGATCTTTTTCTGAGAAAATTTTACATATTAATAATAACGAATAGGAGAAATTGAACACCTAGATTATTTAAATTGGCTTCTCAAGTTATTTTTTTTTTGTTTTCTTTTCATAAGTGGTCTAATTCTACATCCAACATTTTGTACGCTTTGATAAATCTTGGAGCTCTTTATTTAGCAACTGGTTTAATATATTTATTTATTTTCCATGGCATTTAAAACAATAGATATATGAAGCAGAATGTATGGCTATTAAAAATATATCAGTTGATAATTCTATTACCATTCGCCTGCAGACAAAAGTGGGGCCATTGTAATTATGAATTATACAGACTACAGGGATGAAATCTATATACAACTTGGTGATCCAAAGTGAACTTAAGGTTATCGTGACCAAAATGTGGGCGCCACATTAAACATTAATTACAACAAGCGATTAAGGCTAATATTATCTCTACTGAATTATTTGGCTTCCTTCATGTGGTCCAACCCAGATACCCGATACGTTATACGTTCCTGAGGATTCATAAGAATATGCTCCATCTACCAGGTAGACCGATAGGCATGTGGTTGGATCGAATTTTCAAAACTCCAGTACAGGTCTTAGAAACTTGTGTCAAGGATGCTTCAGAGGTGATTACATGATTTAAGTCTGTAGATACCATAACAACCGATTCGTTATTAGCCACCATTGATGATAGTAGTAGTAGCACATACACCATCATTCACCGTGAGGCAGGGATAGCAGCTATGTGAACAGTATTATCTAACGCACCCTATTGAGTTTGTGCTTTCTATACACAGGAGATAGATAGGCGCTGATGGAAGACTTTGGATGGAGATGACAAGTCCCAATGCTGCTGTCCACTTGGTGGGGTTGTCCTTGTCCGGTACAACCAAGGAATGGATACAAAGAAAAAATAAGTGTAGCGCACGGGGAAATGGGGTTCTTGGTTGATAGCTTGCCCTTCTAGCCAGAACTCAAAATATAAAAGAGAAAAACCTTCATGGTGCAGACCATAACACTCTCAAGATATAAACCATGTATTATGGTCTCACTCACATTTGTCTGAGCTACCGGCTCCGGGATCTTGTGCCTTAGGGTAATTACTGGCCACCCAATTGCCCTCTTCAGATCTTGATAGACTCCAGTGTCTTAAAGAGAAATGTATACTATAGTGCAGACCATAGCCGTAGGTGAGATATATAATAAAACCAAGATTCACTCACGTGGTTCAGAACCTCAAGCCGGGTCCGAGGGATATATACCCAGGTAAATTTTTGAAGGGTACAACTACCATAAAAAAAGGATGACCTGATGGTCATCAGGAAAAAAATCGCAGATGTTCAGCAGTGGATAAATTAAAAGAACATTTATTCCATAAAAACAAAATAAAAAGTATGCCAATACGCGTTTCACCTGGGGTGTAATATCCTTAAGGCTTCATCAGTTGGCTTGTATCCTCCACTGCTGTTAACTGTCTTAAATATACACTTCCTAACACATGGGCCAATACAAACTGCGAGTTTTGGCGGGAACACAATTGGGGAATACCTTCCTTAGTTTCACTTTCAGTTTGATCTCAAAGCTATTTTTTTTTCCCCAAATCTTTATTTATAACACACAAACTGGTCAAAAAAGACAAAATTTGTATACTTGAATTTCTAATCATCCATAAATAACCTTTACTTGTTATATACACCATAGCGCAATCAATCTGGTTAATCCTACCGAGGGATCATATCTTTTACTTCTAATCCGAAAGCAGAAGACATCGTTTTTATTTTTATTCATTTACGGATTGATCCTAAGTGTAAAATCCGGTTATTGCTCCGGAAATGGCGTGGTGCCGAAACTCTGCCCCCATACATATATGGGGTCGCAGAGTCACATTGCCATAATGAACCATTAATAGAGTTGATCAATACAAGAGTCCTCCGAGATACTTCCGGGAGACGCAAACAACGCCTGGATCATACCGGCAGTGTGGATAAGTAAATGCTCCCATCCGGATTCGCCAATGCGAGAATGTCAACATCCAGTCAAAAACCGGAAGTGACATAACGCTGGGCTACCTTGTTGATTCGAAAGGGTGAAATACTAAATCTGCGTTCTAACGACCACTCTATCCAATAGGACTTAGACATACATAACCACAGCGCAAACCTGCAGATCATATGAGGGAAATGGGGCAGCAATAAACACATCCCCACTATACACAGGAACGCTAACCTCATACTACGTATAAACCTCTAATACTAATGGGGAATAAAATTCAGACAGATAATGAGCCCAAGGGTAGTTGCACCCTTCAAACAATTTACCTGGGCATATATCCCTCGGACCCAGCTTGAGGTCCTGAACCACGTGAGCAAATCTTGGTTTTATTATATATCTCACCTACGGCTATGGTCTGCACTATGGTATACATTTCTCTTTAAGACACTGGAGTCTATCAATATCTGAAGAGGGCGATTGGGTGGCCAGTAATTACCCTAAGGCACAAGCCTACTATAGCAGGCTCTTTGAGCCAGGCTCTGAGTGTCATTTGCAAGTGGCATTTTTAAGTGGACATCCAGAGTTGTTTCCTGGAGCTTCATCCAAGATCCCCTACGCCATCACGATCCCTAAGTCCTGTGTCTCCTCTCTCCACAGGTAGGACATTATCACCCATCATCCACAGTCACCCACATCTCATCTGATCGCCTGCATACTTTTGCTGGTAGGACATTATCACCCATCATCCACAGTCACCCACATCTCATCTGATCGCCTGCATACTTTTGCTGGTAGGACATTATCACCCATCATCCACAGTCACCCACATCTCATCTGATCGCCTGCATACTTTTGCTTTTGGACATTATCACCCATCATCCACAGTCACCCACATCTCATCTGATCGCCTGCATACTTTTGCTGGTAGGACATTATCACCCATCATCCACAGTCACCCACATCTCATCTGATCGCCTGCATACTTTTGCTGGTAGGACATTATCACCCATCATCCACAGTCACCCACATCTCATCTGATCGCCTCATACTTTTGCTGGTAGGACATTATCACCCATCATCCACAGTCACCCACATCTCATCTGATCGCCTGCATACTTTTGCTGGTAGGACATTATCACCCATCATCCACAGTCACCCACATCTCATCTGATCGCCTGCATACTTTTGCTGGTAGGACATTATCACCCATCATCCACAGTCACCCACATCTCATCTGATCGCCTGCATACTTTTGCTGGTAGGACATTATCACCCATCATCCACAGTCACCCACATCTCATCTGATCGCCTGCATACTTTTGCTGGTAGGACATTATCACCCATCATCCACAGTCACCCACATCTCATCTGATCGCCTGCATACTTTTGCTGGTAGGACATTATCACCCATCATCCACAGTCACCCACATCTCATCTGATCGCCTGCATACTTTTGCTGGTAAGACATTATCACCCATTATTCAGACACCCACATCTCATCTGATCATCTGATCGCCTGCATATTGGTATTTTCTATTTTTTATTTATATTTATTTTTGTTTTTCTCCACCATTTGCTTTGCTAATTAGCATGTGAATCTCCTACCCTATTGACACAGCCCATTCAGCTTCAGCTGTTGACCTTCCAGGTGTTTACATTTTAACTGCCTGAATGCAATCAGCCCGCCCTATATCACTACTATAGCAGGCTCTTTGAGCCAGGCTCTGAGTGTCATTTGCAAGTGGCATTTTTAAGTGGACATCCAGAGTTGTTTCCTGGAGTTCAGTGGCATTCTTAAGTGGACATCCAGAGTTGTTTCCTGGAGTTCAGTGGCATTCTTAAGTGGACATCCAGAGTTGTTTCCTGGAGTTGCGGGACTGGAGGAAGGAACTGCAAGGCCCACTTTTACTCTGGGTAAACGCTCGTCTATATCATGCTTTCTCTCACGCTTCTACTCTTTACTTCTACTTTTCTCCTTAAATGGAACTCCTGCCCCTCTACCACCGACCCCTACACTATCTGCATCTCTCCCTCCCTCCTCTCGTCCCACATGATGGCCTCGCATGAGCTCCTTGTTTCCTCAGAACATGGTCTCCCTCTAACTCTCGCGCTGCCAATCACTCCCACAAATCCCATTCCCACCTTCTCTTTCTCACCCTCCTGCTGCTACTCTCTTCAGGTGACATATCCCCTAACCCTGGCCCCACAACACATCCAATACTTCCCTCTCATCCTATCTCCATCGCACATAAATCACCTCCCTGCAAGCCCAGCAACCTCATCCCCATAATCCCTCAGCGCCTGTCCTCTTTCTCCTGCGCCCTCTGGAACGCTCGCTCTGTGTGCAACAAACTCACAGCAATCCATGACCTCTTCCTTTCAAACTCCTTCAACCTCCTAGCTTTAACTGAAACCTGGATAACTCCCTCTGACACGGCCTCCGTTGCTGCTCTCTCACATGGCGGTCTACACTTCAGTCATACCCCCAGACCGGGTGAGAGAAATGGTGGCGGGGTCGGAATCCTGCTCTCTCCCACCTGCACCTACCAGCATCTCCCTCCACCCCCATCCCTCTCCTTCTCCTCCTTCGAGACACACTGCATCCGCCTGTTCTCTCCTCTGGCCCTCAGGGTGGCAGTCATCTACCGCCCACCGGGACCAACCTCCCAGTTCTTTGACCACTTTGCTACCTGGCTCTCTCACTTTCTGTCTTCTAATCTTCCATGCCTAGTTCTCGGGGACTTCAACATTCCCATTGACGATCCTTCCGCCCCTGCTGCCTCCAAACTTCTTTCACTCACGTCCTCCCTTGGACTCACACAATCCTCCCTCCTCCCTACCCACCGCGATGGTCACGCTATTGACCTTGTCTTTTCCAACCTCTGCTCCATTTCTGAGTTCAACTGTCGCCCTTTCCCCATCTCTGACCACCACATTCTCTCTTTCAACCTATCTGGACTTCCTAAACACCCTGCTCCCCCACCCCGCACACACACTCGCAGGAATCTACAGGCTGTGGACCCCCATCAATTCTCCAACCTACTTCACCACCTCCCTCATACCTCATCCTTCACCTGCCCTGATGCTGCCACTAATCACTACAACACTACGCTTATCTCTGCTCTAGACACTCTTGCTCCTCTTCGACTCTGTAAGGCCCCACGCCGCCAGCTTCAGCCCTGGCACACCCTCCAGACTCGCTACCTGCAAAGATGCTCCCGCACCGCAGAGCGTGCCTGGAGGAAATCCCGCTCTGAAGCTGATTTTGTTCACTTCAAGTTTATTCTCCGGTCATACACCTCTGCCCTCCACTTGGCCAAACAATCCTTCTTCTCATCTCTTATATCTACGCTGTCCTCCAACCCTAAACGGCTCTGGTCCACCTTCAACACCCTCCTCTACCCACCTGCACCTCCCCCCTCAGCTGCCTTCAGCGCTCAAGAGCTGGCAGACTACTTCCTCAGTAAAACTTTAACTATCAGAAGCAACATCCCAACACAAGATAGTTATCTGCCACCTCCACTCCCACAGGTCCCATCTGCCACCCTCTGCCGCTTCCTCCCAACCACTGAGGAGGAAGTCAATTCCTTATTGTCCTCCTCACATCTCACCACGTGCCCGCTCGACCCCATTCCCTCGCATCTAATTCCTCCCCTCTCCTCCTCCCTCACCCCTGCTCTCACACACATCTTCAACCTATCTCTCTCCACTGGCTCCTTTCCATCCGCCTTCAAACACGCGCTAGTTACCCCTTTACTAAAGAAACCATCCCTAGATCCCAACTCTCCATCCAACTACCGTCCTGTATCCCTGCTTCCCTTTACCTCTAAGCTCTTAGAAAAACTAGTCTTCAACCGCCTCTCCATCTTCCTGTCCTCCAATTCCCTACTTGACCCCCTGCAATCTGGCTTCCGTCCCCTACACTCAACTGAAACTGCCCTCACCAAAGTCACCAACGACCTCCTAACTGCTAAAAAACACGGCCACTATTCTATTCTCATCCTGCTTGACCTCTCGGCTGCTTTTGACACTGTTGACCACCCCCTCCTTCTACAGACCCTCAACTCTCTGGGTCTCGGTGACACTGCACTTGCTTGGATTGACTCCTATTTATCCAACAGGTCCTTCTGTGTGTCCTTTGCTGGTAACTCCTCCTCCTCATTGCCTCTATCTGTTGGTGTACCTCAAGGCTCTGTCCTTGGTCCTCTGCTCTTTTCCATCTACACCTCCTCCCTGGGCAAAATCATCAACAGCTTTGGCTTTAATTACCACCTCTACGCTGATGACACTCAGATCTACCTCTCTACCCCTGATCTCTCTCCCCCTGTCCTTTCCAAAGTCAGTGACTGTTTATCTGGCATCTCCTCCTGGATGGCCTCCCACCACCTAAAGATCAACATGTCAAAGACTGAGCTCCTACTTATTCCTCCCTCTAATGCCGCCCCACCTCCTGACTTCTCGATCACGGTGGAGGGTATCACCATCTCCCCATCAAACCAAGTTCGCTGTCTTGGAGTTACACTTGACTCTGCTCTTTCCTTCATCCCCCACATCAAGTCTCTTTCCTCCTCCTGCCGATACCAACTGCGTAATATTTACAGAATTCGGCCATTTCTTACCGCTGTCGCCACAAAACAACTCATACACGCCCTGGTAATCTCCCGACTCGACTATTGCAATAATCTCTTATCTGGCTCCCTCTGTCCCACCTCTCCCCCCTACAATCCATCCTGAACGCCTCCGCCAGGCTAATTCACCTCACCCGCCGCTCTGTCTCTGCCGCTCCCCTCTGCGAGTCCCTTCACTGGCTCCCCATCCACTACAGAATTAAGTTCAAAATCCTTATCCTTACCTACAAAAGCCTCACTAACTCAGCTCCCCACTACCTGTCCTCACTAATCACAAATACACCCCAGCCCGCTCCCTAAGGTCAAACAGTGACCTGCGCCTAGCTTCTCCCCGCATCACCTCTTCCCATGATAGACTGCAGGATTTCTCACGCGCAGCCCCCACTCTCTGGAACGCTCTCCCTCGTACTGTCAGACTTTCCCCTAACTTCTCTTCCTTCAAACGCTCCCTGAAAACATTCCTATTTAGGGAGGCCTACCACCCAACTCACTGACGCAACCATCAATCACTCTCACCTTACAGTCCTCTCCTCCTGTTTCCAACCCCAACCCTCCCAGATTGTGAGTTCCTACGGGAATAGGGCCCTCATCTCCTCCTGTACTGTTTGTCAAATGTTGTTCAATGTATTGTAACCCTGTCTATACTGTGCTTATTGTACAGCGCTGCGGAATATGCTGGCGCTTTATAAATAAAGAATAATAAATAAAGAATAATAATAAAGATCCCGGAGCCGGTAGCTCAGACAAATGTGAGTGAGACCATAATACATGGTTTATATCTTGAGAGTGTTATGGTCTGCACCATGAAGGTTTTTCTCTTTCATATTTTGAGGTCTGGCTAGAAGAGCAAGCTATCAACCAAGACCCCCATTTCCCCGTGCGCTACACTTATTTTTTCTTTGTGCTTTCTATGCTTGAGGTCACATTAATGATAATTTATTTCCGATTTGAGAACAATTACTACTTACATCGCAACAGTATGTCCATGGGGGTGGCCATGGACCCTATGTATGCTAATGGTTTCATTTATGTTTATGAAAATCATTTTTGCCAGCATTTGGTGAAGGTTTACATATATACATGCGCTATATCAATGAAGTGTTTTTGGTATGGCGGGGTACCCCTAGAAACTGAAAGACTTCATTTCCTATTTAAATTCTCTACCTATTATAGTGAAGCTTACTTAACAGTGGAATCATCATGCTATTGAATTCTTGGTTCTTGCAATCTCTATTGAGGGAGATAAATTAGAATTTTGTCTCTTTCTAAAACCTACAGATAGAAACACTTTGCTACATGCAACTGTTTTTCACCCATGGAAACTTAAAGAGTCATTGCCCATTTCACAATTTCTGAAAATGTTTCACAACAATTCCACGGTAGCTGTTTGAGAGAAACAAATTTTGGCAATGAACTCTTGCTTTTTACATCGTGGATACAGGTCGCATCCAATCATGCGTTGATTCAAGCCCAGGAAAGAGATCAGTCTTCTTTTTTCAACAAGAGACACATCAGTCCCGGATAGTGTTTGCACAGACATATCATACAGTTTCGGGGATTTTTGCTGACATTATTAAAAAATATTGGGGTATACTCCAAAGAGACCCTCAACTAGCCGAGCTGTCAGGATCCGTGCCTGCAACTGTCTAGGTCCGTACATGAGCAGCACATGTAATTTGACAAAATGAAAAGGTCGCATATACTTTTCATGACACCTTGTTTATCATTTCAGTCTCAGCAGTCTGCATAGCCATTTCATTTAGGGGTTGATGAAGGTGGTGTTTGTGTAGTTTCAGATTAATAGTGTTAGAATTATTTTGTACAACAATATTTATTTCAGAATTTGTAACACAATCAGTTTGTCTAGACTGTACAGTTTTTGCTTAATCTTTTATAAGGCAATTATTATTATTATTGTCATAATTTATATAGCGCCAACAGGTTCCACAGCGCTTTACAATAACCAAAGGGAATTAGATAAACGGACATATGGAGGAAACAAGAGGTGTAGAGGGCCCTTCTCCTAGGAGCTTACAATCTAGAGGTATTCAGGTTGAGGAAGACAAGAGGAATTTTACTAGTTAGCAGGATCATTAGTGCCTGTGGTTTGGGAATGGTGGGGCCATAGAAGTGGCTTCAATCATGAGTGAGTAGATGAGCAGAGGGATGAGTTGAATCAGTGATGTGGTACGCTAATCTGAAGAGATGGTTTTGAGGGATTTCTTGAAGGACTGAAGATTAGGAGAGAGTTTGATAGGTTGAGGCAAGTCATTCCACAGGACCGGTGCTGCCCGTGAGAAGTCTTGGAGGAGAGAGTTGGCCGTGCTTGTGTAGACAGATAACAGGAGGAGCTCGCCTGCTGAATGGAGTTGTCTGGATGGGACGTGCTTGTGGAGTAATGAAGAAATGTAGGGAGAAGCTGAGTTATTGAGCGGTTTGACTGGGAGCGTCAGTATTTTAAACTGTATCCTGGAACGTACAGGAAGTCAAGGAAGGGACCCGCAGAGTGGGGAGGTACGAGAGATGTGTCTGGTGAGAAAAATAAGCCTGGCCTCTGCATTCATTACAGATTGCAAAGGGGCAATACGGGAGTTGGGGAGGCCAATGACGAGCAAGTTGCAGTAATCAAGTCGTGAAATGGCAAGAGCATGAACTAGCACCTTCGCGGTATCTTGTGTCAGAAAGGGACACAGGCGATTGTTTGAGTTGAAAGTAACAGTATTTGGTCACTGTCTGGATGTGAGGAGAGAACGTTAGGTCAGAATCAAAAGTGACACCAAGGCAGCGAGCTTGAGGCGTTGGGCTAATGAGCATTCCATTTTGCAAACTTGCAATCATTGATGTGTTCTGACGCCTATATGTTAACGCCTTCACTACCATTTGATTTTCCTAGAAACTGTCAGAGACGAGTAGGTTTTTGAAAATCATTTTAAATTTTATTTTACATGAAGAAATATTTATGAATATTCCCTTTGTATTTCTTACTATAATAACCTATTTGGCAGGCAGATTGCACCATCTGCTGGCCAAATAGAGTTACTACAGTTCTGGCCTTTGTGCTTTGTCAGCTGGAGAAAAGTCCAATAGAGACAGTCTCCAGCTGCCTTTAAAAATTGTTAGTACTTCAGGCATCATCATGACACCTTCGGGATCACAAATGCAAATACAATTTGTTTGCAAGAAGCAACTTACATTTGTAATTATACAGCATAGCCCCAGAGCATGTTAAGAAAATCTCAGGCTGCTGTGTCTGCTATTGCTGATTGTGTATACACGTTCACAGTAGTGATGGGGTTAATGCGAATGAGATTGTCTTTTTTTTAGGCTATCAAATTTAGTGAATTTTGTGTATGTATAAAAGTACATGTAGTTTTGTACATAATATGGTCTAATGTTAAGCCTGGTACGCTTGGATAAAAAGACGGGCTTTATGTAGATTAGGCGGACCTAACATTTTTCCGAATCTCCAAATGAATTAATGATCTTTGTCATGTACTTGAAAAGCTTTCCCCGTTTCTATAACTCTGTTAGGCTTTCCTTGCATAGTCTACATTTTCTTTAAAAACCCATATAACAGAAAATACAACTGCTTAATAATCTATTTCATGGTGACATTACTAATCTCTACTGTGCCGTTCTGCAATTTATTGCTTTATGTGCCATTATAACAGCTTTATTTTACTAACAAAATCAGTTTTAATTGGTTTTGATAATAAAAAGACTCAGGCAATTTCAGACCATCTGTTGATATCTGCACGGCAAAATGCTGTTAAGTGTTAGCAAGCAGTTCTCCATAGTAAAGTTCTCCAAAGCTAAACCAAGAAAAATAAACAGCAACATTACAAGTGTCAAATCCAAAATGCTTGTGAGCGGCACAAATTAAAACATATAACTCATTCCACAGATTAACATTATCAAACCAGAGCAAAGAAACAGCAGCTTGCTCCCTTGGTCGATTCTACAATTTCAGTTTTTAACCCTAAAAGATTTATTATTTGCTCTCTGTCAGAAATGCACTTTTCCATGCATATTAAATCTTTAAAGCTGCCTATTTTTTTGTGTTAATAATATTTGGGTGCATTATGTGCAGCGAAATAACAGGCAGTGTAATCCTTCCATTTCTCCAGTAGCCAGCTCAAATGAGAAATGCCTAAATGTTAATGATTACCTTCAATACAACTTTTTTGTATAGATGTAACAAGTGTATTATATACGGAGCAAACACTTCCAGTACTAACCCTTTTGCAAAATAAACTGGTAATATAATAGTTATATTAACATTAATATTATTATAATAATTATATGTATAATCTATAATAATTATAATAATATACTTATAATAATCTATAATATATATATTATGATAATAATATTATATTTATATATAAATATTAATATAACTAATAAACTATTTTCTGACATGAAAATAGCTTTTCTTGTCAGCAATAATAGACTATTTTAAAGGCAAAAATGAATATATTGGATGCCAGGACTATAAAAATTTACTAGGAATCAAGCAGGTTTCTTTTTTGTGGCTTAGCATGCTTGTTTTATAGACGATGACTTATGAAGATGGCATACAGCATCATATCCTCACTTCTCTATAGCTTATACTCTCAGGGGGTTATTCATCAAGAGATTGCCTGTTTGCCTGTGTTGAAAACCTGGCAAAAACCGCCAATGTGAATAGGGGCAGAGCAGGATGCAGACGAGCGTGGACTAGAGGTGTGCACATCTAGAATAAATGTTTTGCTTTAAATTAATTTTGTTTTTGTTATTTCGTTACGTATTTCGTTTCATTGCGTAATTTGTTTTTGTTTCGTTTGGTATACCGGATCGATTCGATAGTTAAAAATAAGAATACTATTTATTCAAAATATTTAGCATAAAATATATTATATAGGAATAAAAACAGAATAAAAACAGGGGGCCTTATGACAACCTGGACTTTCAGCATAACGGCTCGAGCCCTGTGCTTATTTTTTATCCATCCTATTCCATCAGATGTTGCACCCGGTTACTGTACATTAACATCTCCTATACTTTGTATGGGTGACGCTAATGTGGCTCAGGCAGGTGGAGTACGAGCTATTCCCACCTGCTTGCTCCCCATCTGTGCCTGAAGTTATTCTGAAAAGAATAAAGTTTTTTCAGAACCTGATGTTAAGTGATTACGCTTCAGCACAATCACCTAACACACAAAAATTAAACCCACCCAAAAATTCAATAAATCACCTGAGATCCCTCAGTTGAGAAGGGTGGAAAATTCACCACTCCCTCAAACAAATAGTTCCCAATGTTCCTCCACATATCTCTCCAACACCCAGCCGGATCTCATAAGCAAAGTTCTTGCAGAGTTCGTGTTAGATCTCCTCAATCTCAATAGTGTCCTATGAACCCCTGGAGCAAATAACAACAGTAGTACTAAGCGTCACTGGTGTTATCTCCCTGCAGCTCGGCAGTGCTCCAACTTGAGCTGCTGGTAAAGCAGCTGGGTTGTACTGTGGATGTTACAAACAAACCATAAATGGAACACGGTATACGCAAACGTTTTCCATTTGTGTTTCACCTTTAACATCCAGGTTGAAGTCAGGCCCAGGATGTATATAGTAATTGTTTTTTAACCCTTTGTTGCCTCAGTGTGTACTATGCTGTCCCCACAGCAGGTTGGCTTCAACACCGCAGGGTGAAATAGCATGCCCTGTTGGCGTCTATGGGCCGCGACAGGCCAGCCCACCAGTTGGCAGTCGCCATGCCCCTGCAGCCAATGACGTGTGTCATGTATCAGCTGCATAAGCAAAAGGAGGGGCCCACCACAGCAGCCGGCAAGTGGGACGTACTAGTAGGCCCGCCGCGTTAAAGCCCCCCCCCCACCAGGCACAGGCCACCCGACAGTAAGGGGTTAACTTGCTATTGAATGGGTTAAATGTATATAAACTCAAGAGGAAAGATGACCAAGAAGGTCAGAAAGTGTTATAGGCGCTGGTATTTCACCGTGATGAAGGAAAAAAGGGATTATACGGTTTATGCAGCTCACCGTGGGGTGTATCCCTCACCCAATAAAGAATTAATAAACAAAAATACCACAATGTATTCGGGAGCGCAAATAAAGTTAGTCCTTTTTGAGTATGGAATCTCAAAAAATCTCCAAGAGAAAGTCTCTTTTTGAAGATAGTCCAAGATGTTCTCAGGTCACACGATGAGAGTACCGAGTGGAAAAGAAAAAAGAAAAAACAAATTGGGCAATATCGTATGCGTTATGCAGAAGAATTAAGAAGGAGAAAAAACTCACAAGTATAGAGCTGAATAGCTCAATGTGGTACGCAGTTGAGTCTCTATGGGGGACTCCACCCTCTGGTAGTAGGGATTCCTGTTGCGCTGTTCACTCCAATCGGATGTTCCACAATGTACAAAACATCGAAAAAGACCTCGAAAGAAAGGTGATATAGCGTAATCCCGTTTACAGGAAAAATGGCATGTAGTTATCCATGGACAGGTACTCACATAATTAAGAACCTCCTATATAGGTGGTTCTGTAAAACAGCAGTAGACCACTTCGCAGGGGGTCTTAGCCTCTAGCTGGATAAGTTCATGTACTCCAGTAGAGGGCAGATGGATCACAATGTTATGGATAGTGAAGCGATGACAAGAAGTATAAGGGCGTAAATCGTATATACATAGGCGTGGAAAAATGGGAAGTGGGAAAAAAGGCTTTTAATTTAAAACATATTAAAATACATAAAAGAATTGGGGTGTCAACGAGACGCGTTTCCCTTACCGAATCTGTAAGCTTCTTCAATCGTAATAAACACCCATAATTCTGCCTCCACAATTTATACCCTCCATAAATCACTACCGCAGCGTTATGGCGTGCGTTCCACATCAAGCCCGTCCACATGCGTTCCAAATCACTTCCGCATGCGTTCCATCCGGATCGCTTCCGCATGCGTTCCATCCAAGGTACTTCCGCTTGCGTTCCATCATCTGAGTGTCCGGTATAGAGGATTCCTCCGATTTGTTGCGACAATATTTTCAAATACATCGCTAACCTCTATTCAGAAGCATATTATATTGGCCACATTCTTAGCATATTCTATATGCCCAAAACCGAAAAAAGCAATAGAATGGAGAAAGAGAGACTGAAGGTGTATGTAATGCAAAAAGGGGTGCCATAGGCCTATTGTAAGGGGTGTATGATGGAATTATTTCAGAAAATGATTTATTTCAAAATCGGCATTTAAGCCACCTGGAATAAGGGTGTCTAGTGTGTAAATCCACCTCATCTCCGTCATAATCAATTTTCTGGTCAAATCCTCACCCCTCCAATTACATTTAACAGCCTCTATTGCAAAAAACTGTATATCTTTTACATTACAACCATGTGTGTCTCGAAAATGAAGAGACACACTGTGTTTTTCATAACCTCTCATTATATTGCACAAATGCTCATTTATACGGACATACAGAGGTCTTGACGTTTGGCCTATATAATTTTTACCGCATGGACATTTTAGTAGATAAACCACATACTTGGAATGACAGGTAATAAGCTGTTGGATTTTATAGACGGAATTCGTTCTGGGTGAAACGAATTCACGAATCGTTCTCCTTTTATTCAAAGTTTTTCTGCATGCAATGCATTGGCCACATCCGTAGAAACCAGCCTGTATTCCGAATGGATTCCCAAGTGTGGCTTTCTTCTCAATAATATGGTTTTTGACTAGCTGACGTCCTGAACTTCTTCCACCTCTGTAGATGATGGATGGTTTATCCGACAGTATTGAATTAAGGATAGGATCTCTCTTCAAAATAGACCAGTGTTTCTCTATTGATTTCTTAATCTCTCTGTTGTGTACGTTGTAATCTAAAATAAAGGATACAGCATTTTCGTGAGTATTTTCTCGTTGTTTGTTATTTAAAAGAGTTGATCTCTTTGTTTGTAATACATCTTCCTTGATAGTTTCAAGGGTTCGTTTATGGTACCCTTTAGTCGCAAATTCGTGGATCAGTTTTTGAGATTGCAACTGGTACTGACCAACATCGGAGCAATTTCGACGCACCCTCACCATCTGTCCTTTGGGTATACCGTTAAGCCAAGGTGGGTAATGATCGCTTCTTTTGTCGATATATCCGTTCACATGGACATCCTTAAAGTGAGTTTTGGTGCAGACCTTTCCATTTTCTATGTATAGAGTGAGATCAAGAAAATCCACTGTAACTGGATCAATAGTGGATTCTAACTTGATGCCTACTGAGTTGACATTTAGGTGATCGATGAATGACTGCAGATCAATGTAGCTGCCTTCCCATACAATCAGAATATCATCTATATACCTACGGTATAGGACGAGGCTACGCCCCCAGTCATGCCCACTCCAGACCACTTGGTTCTCCCAATAGGCCATAAATAGATTGGCATAACTGGGGGCGAACCTCGTCCCCATGGCCGTGCCGTTCTTCTGGAGATAAAAAGCCCCATTATACCAAAAATAATTATGGGTAAGTATTAGTCGTATGCCCTCAATTATAAATTTAATCTGATTGGTCTCAAATTTTCCTGAGTCTGTAAGGAAAGCCTCCGTTGCTTCACATCCGACATTATGAGGAATTATAGTGTATAGGGAGTTGACATCGCATGTTGCCATAATATAGTTGTCTTTCCATTCAATTTTTTCTAGAAGACATAATACTGACATGGTATCTTTGAGGTAGGCACGGGTCTCTATCACTAGGGGCTGTAGTAATAGATCAATGTATTCGGAAATCCTAGATGTTATCAAATTAATACCCGACACTATGGGGCGGCCTGGAGGATTGGTTTTATTTTTATGCAATTTGGGCAAATAGTAGATGACAGGTATACGAGGGTGTTCTATTTTTAAATACTGGTATTCCCTCTCTTTGAGAATACCCGTGTCTTTGCCCCTTTGTAGGTATTCAAAAAATAATTGTTTAGTTTGAGCGGTAGGATTGCCAGATAATAGTTGGTATGTATTAGAATCACCAAGTAGTCTGCTCATCTCTTGGTGATATTGATCTGTATTAAGAATCACAACTCCCCCCCCTTATCCGCGCCTTTTTTCCCACTTCCCATTTTTCCACGCCTATGTATATATACGATTTACGCCCTTATACTTCTTGTCATCGCTTCACTATCCATAACATTGTGATCCATCTGCCCTCTACTGGAGTACATGAACTTATCCAGCTAGAGGCTAAGACCCCCTGCGAAGTGGTCTACTGCTGTTTTACAGAACCACCTATATAGGAGGTTCTTAATTATGTGAGTACCTGTCCATGGATAACTACATGCCATTTTTCCTGTAAACGGGATTACGCTATATCACCTTTCTTTCGAGGTCTTTTTCGATGTTTTGTACATTGTGGAACATCCGATTGGAGTGAACAGCGCAACAGGAATCCCTACTACCAGAGGGTGGAGTCCCCCATAGAGACTCAACTGCGTACCACATTGAGCTATTCAGCTCTATACTTGTGAGTTTTTTCTCCTTCTTAATTCTTCTGCATAACGCATACGATATTGCCCAATTTGTTTTTTCTTTTTTCTTTTCCACTTGGTACTCTCATCGTGTGACCTGAGAACATCTTGGACTATCTTCAAAAAGAGACTTTCTCTTGGAGATTTTTTGAGATTCCATACTCAAAAAGGACTAACTTTATTTGCGCTCCCGAATACATTGTGGTATTTTTGTTTATTAAATGTATATAAACTGGCTCTGAATCATACTTCCTTGTTAGTTGTTTAGAATAAAACTCAATATAAATGAAGTGTATAATCAAATCAAACACATTTAGTCTTATCTGAAAAATATTCTGCAAGGACAAATTTGCAAGGAAGATTTAAATTAATTTACATATATAATTCTTAATAGTTGATATTTTTAATACATATTTTCAGTTCAAATAAATGTGAACAATGTGTTTCAAATATGAATTTTCATACGTTGCCTCTTACTGTCTTATTGACAGTTAACGAAGAGCATTTATTTTAGATGAAGAGACCAGGGATTCTGAAAATTTTATCCAATTGTCCATATATCAAATACCTCTTGAGTTTGGAGAGAGCCCAATGCAAGTGTAGCGCTGGTTTTAAATTCCCTGTCGTTGTAGTACTTGTTTTTGGCCACCGGAGGGAGACAAGCGCGATGTAAGACACTGAACATTGGGACTACATTTTTCCAGCATGCTTTGCGGGCGGGAACAGGAAGTGGGTGGGAGAGAGACACTGATATCCGCAGCCTCTTGGAAAGAGCTGGCAGAGCACGCCGAGGAGTGAGAGGAGCAAGACGCAGTGTAGCAGAAAGTGATCTCGACCAGGCCAGAGCGCAGGTGCGGCCTAGCAGAGCTAGAGATCGGGCTTTTCCTTCCTATTTAACGAAGACCCAGTAACCCACGCTGAGACAGAGTAAGCTGAAGGACCCCGAGTGAGGAGAACCGCAGACGATTTAACAGGGAGTGCAGGCGGTGAGCTGGACATCTTGTGGCCGATACAGAGGAGCAAGACAGTGGATCCGGTGACAGAGAACCCCAGTCAAAAATCGAGCGGAGAGACGTCCTGGGTCGAGCGGAGCACCGAGTATCTGGCGGATGGGTGAGAGGCCTTCCAGGCCACTGTGAAATACTAAAGCACACTACAGTTTGTTCCAAAACCTACAGGGCCCCAACGTGACTAGTCGAAGATACCTCCTAAATAATTCACTGGCCAGTTGAATATTGTACCCGGGTACCAATACACACATACACATACATTCCTTGGGACATAACCTGTACGAGACTCACACTCCAACCACTAAGGGGTTAAAAATACTTTTTTCCTTTTCCGCTGCGCGTTTCTCGCATTACGAAGTGCTGTATTTTTCCTTTTCCGCTGCGTGTTTCTCGGATTACGAAGTACTGTAAAAATATATACATATACCGTGTTACTCATTATATGCCCGTTTATTCAGTAAACTATATAATTTATAAAATCCACGACGGTGCTGGAGTATATTTATTCCCTAGTGCGGGGAGACTGACCCGAGGTTCAAATTCAGCGGCTCCTCCGGGAGTGAGCGCTACACAAGTATGACGGAATGGAGATGTTGTTCCGCCTGCGGGTGTGCTCAATCTGCGTGACCCCGTCGCTTACCGCTGGCCCGACTACCGAGTGACGCGCACTCGGCGTCTCGTGCGGCCTGGCCTGACCCTGGGGAAGGGTTAGCGGGCGGTGGAGGGGACCCCTGCCTAGAACCAGCCCGACCACTGAGCCATACGGTACTCAGCGTCCCGAGCGGCTGGTTCACTGACCTGGTAGGTGTGGGACGTCCGTGGAGATCGGTTCTGCCGCGGAGGAATATTCGTATCGGATGTGGGAAACGTTTCGGATCTTGCGGGAAACGTTTCCGATCTCGGTGCGGGTAAATCGTCGGATCTCAAGAGGATGGCTTCTCGGATCGGATCGGGGATGAAGGAAGCTTCGGATCTTGCGGGATCAGCAAGGGATTCGGATCTTACCGCAATCCCTCGCAATACCGAAGCGCGGTACACGGCCGCGCTCTTCGGATCGGATCTCCGTCTTTCTGAGAAACGAATTTCCTCCGCTGCGCCTCTGCCCTGATCCTCGATACAGGCACAGAGCGCTCGGTTCGGTTCGTATCTGGGTGGTCACCGTATCCTGAGACCGCGGGGGATACTCAGATGCGAAAATACGACGGAGAAAAAGACACATCAGTCAAAGCTGGATGCACTGCAAAATCTGCCTTTATTATGCACAGCTCGAGCATTTATCACTTTCCACAAAATTACAATACAATGGGACTCCTTGCCCGCCCTCCCAGGACCCATTGGCCATTACGATTCAGGGAGTCGCCAATTCGGACCGGATGGTCCGAATCGGCCATTTTACGATTCGAACCGGATGGTTCGAATCGGCCATTTTCCGAATCGAAGATTCTGAACTGCGCCACAAGGTGATCGGAAAATGGCGGCGAGCAAGGCAGACAAAGGGAAAATACATTACGCAATAAACCAACGGGGAACACTTTATTACACCACACAATAATCACATCTAAATAAAAGTACTTGTAAAACTAGGTGCGTGCCACCACACCCAAGTGTCCATAGCCACCACTGTCACTGCACCGCCCCTGGCTGAGGGTGCTGGGCCATTCCGTGACAACAAGGATTAAAGAATTCTTATGAAAACTAGATGCCAGTATGACTCTCAACATTATAGAAACAGAAAATATACAAAATATTAAAACAAAAAACTCATACAGACAAAACTATCACGTGATTAATTATGATGTTAACCATATAGAATTCTATCATACAAACATACTATCATTAATGTAAAAAGGCTGTAACTGAGAAATTTTCATTTAGAGCACTTACGTAAATTATATACCCGGTAAATGTTTACCTCTTTATTAGAAAATAGAATTAGTATCTTGATGATTTATTTTATCATTTGTTAATAATGTGCTTCTGTGTCCTAAATTAAACTGTAAATGGAAACACAAAAAAGTGTATAACAAGCAATCCTACTAGATGTCAGATTTATACAATTATGCATAACTGATTCCAATTAAAATCAAGACATTCAGCAAGAATACTCATACTTATATAATTAAAAGGTTACATAGGCTGAGAAAAGACATGCATCCTTCGAGTTCAGCCTGTCACACATCACCTACTGCTGTTGATCCAAAAGAAGGCAAAAAACCCAACCTGAAGCACTCACCAAAATGCAACATACTGGGAAAAAATTCCTTCTTGACCCCAGAATGGCAGTCAGATTTCTCCCTGATCAAGCAGCTTTTACCCACAAATTAAATATTATAACCCTTAATATTATGTTTGTGACGAAATGGCCGCCCCAATGTTTATTTGCAAGTATTTTGCTTTACAGTTTATTGTCTCTGTATATAGTGTAGAGTGTGTGTGATGTGCTGTGCTGTTGTCAAAGTGTGTATCTGTATGTTACAGTTATAAGTTGTTATATTTTGCACTCACAAAACAGTAGGAGAGGACCCTTGCTCAAGAGATTGCACTCTAACCTCATATATGCTTCCACCCCCTCTCCATATTGTAGACTTACTGCTATAAGAATACTCCTGATTCCCTCTAGTCCTAGAAGACTGTTTAGATAAGACGCATGTGTAAACACTCCATTGTGTTGAATGTCTTTCTATTGTTCTCTGACTGGAGACTCTTGATATAATCTGTAAGGGGGGGCTTGTGTCTCAACTGTGTGTATTGGTGAAAAATAAAGCATTCTCCATTTGGATTTTGAATGAGAAGCAACTCCAAAGTACGTGTCGCCTACTGTGTGTGGAAATATCTCCTGTATACAGTGGAAAGGGGCGCTCAGATGGGGAGTACCAAGCGTGAGGGTACCAGGATCCGTAACACTGGTTGGCAGCACAGTGGAATTGCCCTTTCCAGCTGGAGGGAGCTTATGGACACCTGAAATGCTGAATGGAGAGCAGTTACCTGCGCCTGAAATGGAAAACGCTTAAAGAATTGGCAGAGGTTTGATGACTGACAACAAACAGAAAACCCAAAGCCATGGAGGACAACCGCGCCAGGTCAGCCTTGTCCCAAGACTCCATAGAAGAGACGGAGTTTCAAAAAGAGATGCAGATGAGGTTGGCATTGGTCGGTTCTAACCCCTCTGAAAAGGTCATCCTAGCCATCATGAAAGAGGTCGACGCTTTTCTAAAGAAGGAAAGAGAACGCAGAGACCACTGGGCAGATATGCGACCACCCGAGGGAGCTACGCTGGATAAGGAAAATATTGGCACTCAAAATGTGGAGTGTAACGAGGACAAGTTCTTGATCTGGATCGAACCAGAGAACAATTGCAGACAGGAGGAGAACTGGCTGGGTATTACACCATACACCCAGATAACATATGCCTCCGCGCCAAGCATGACCGTCAACCCACCCCCCACAAGTAAGGCTAAAAAGAAGCAGAGGGGAAGACGGGTGAAAGAAATGGAGGTGGTGCTGGCTCGAGAAGGCAAATGTTGTGACCTGCTTCGAAGGGAGGTAGAGACTTTGAAATGGCGTCTAGATTCTGCTACCCAGAGCGAGAAAATGACTGGCCTGCAATTGCTACGGCTACAGGATCAGCTGCAAGATGGCCAGAGAGAGCTGAATGAGGTGAGACTATCCAGAGATGCTGCGGAGGCGAATGTACAGCGCCTGGAAATGGAGAGGACTGGCTTACGGGAGTTAATGAAAGCTGCTGAGCGAGCCAAGGAATATGCATCTCAGGAGCGAGATGAGGCCATAGACTTTGGTGCTTTAAAAGTCCAGGTAGTCCAGGAGAGGAAAAGTGCCTCCTGGAAGGCCAGATCCTGCAGCTGGAAGCGAAATTAAAAGCCAAGCAGAATCACGTTGATCAAGTAGGTGATCTCGAGAAGATCATGCTGCAGATTAACCAGCTGAGAGCAGAAAAAGAGGCAGAGCAAGTCAAGGCCCAGCTGCTCGAGAAGGCCCATCAAGAGCTACAGGAGCAGCTTGCTGCAGAGACCCAGCAATGCCACAGTATTGGTCAGCAGCTGCGACAATCTGAAAGTTTGCTGCGCGTTGCCCACCAACAGCTGGAAAATGAGAAGCTTCAGACCGTGCGGCATCAACAGATCCAGGCCGAGCTGCTGGCATCAGTTGCTGAACTGGAAGCAAGGACCATGCGGCTAGAGGTACAGCTGGACGCCAAGATCATCAGGCGGCATGCCGTCGGTGAGGAGTTACACCGGACAGATGAGCTGGGAAAAGAGATCAGCCTCACATTGGCAACGGAGCTCAACCTGGCCCCAGCTGAGGAGCCACCCGCAGAGCAGAGTGAGCATCAGGGAGAGGAGGCAGTCAGCCTTGCTACCCAGCAGCGAGTGTACCCCGTGCTGCTGGAGCCGGATGCAGTGTTGACAGAGTGTGCTGGGTCATCGGGGACGATGGAGACCACTGCCCACCTGTCAAGGCGACGGTGAGTGACTTGTGCTCAGTTGTGACTTTTTATGGACATTTCTGTAGCAGTGAGAAGCTACCAAGTTCCTGTGCCAAGGAAGAATTGCACCCCTTTGGGATTGTGGAGATGGGTTTGGGGTGGGCCCCTTTTAAATGTTTGGGAGGGGGGCAGCAGCAGAAAGGGAGACCAGGGACTGTTAACACAGTGGGTTCTGTTCCTGGGTCTGCAGAGATGCCCTGGGGAGAGGAAGGTGTGGAGAAGAATCCCAGGGTGCCCACTAGCAAACATTTTGTGTCAGTGGACTGTGGTGGCCTGTTGCCTGGCACACTGGACAAGAGGGTTGGCTTGCCTCTTACCCCGGGACTATGGCACCTGTAAGATTCACAGGTTCTGCTATTGTTCCATCAGTTTGTATCCACAAACTCAGGACCATTCCTGAGCACGACATCTTTATTTTAAGGTTGGTCCACACTTTGTGTTGTGGTTCTGCATACTGGTTCTGCTGTGAACACATTGTCTTGATTCTGAATTCCTGTATCTTGATCTTCAGTTTGTTGATTCCAGACAGTCCTCTCCCTGCTGTTTCCAGACAGACATCATCTGAGCAGCTGAAATCATCTGTAGCACCTGCCACCAGTCTCCAATCTTGCAAGGTTCCAGACTAATCTTTTCTGTGTTTTCCCTCTGTACCTGCCTTTCTTCTTCGTAAAAACCTGCCGTTAGCCTCGAAGCCTGCAAAAATCCATCTGTCTCCTCTGTTGCCACTCTGCCGACAACTTGCCTTGTCATGGCACTATTTAAATACTGTAACTATAACTGTATGTATAATGGTGGGATTTGTATGAGTTAGTAGGTGGTCTGTGTTAAATAACACACCAGCATAATCTCTCATTTTCTATGTAAGCAAACCAATAGCTTACTGTAGTTTATTTATGGGGTGAGTTAGTGATATGCGTGCCGTGCATAAGTAGTGATCGTTGTATTGAGTGTTTTTCTGCATGCAATTAAATGGATTATTGGGACTTCACCTGGCCTGGGCGCCAACTTTCCTTTTTTTTCCATTAAAAACTTTGTTTTCAATAGGAAGCCTTTCCATTGTCACAAGGCTGCCGATATTTTTGTGCAGCTCCAATGATTTCTACAAGAAAGATACCTTGTGAAGAATATTAGTCACTTTTCTCAATAAAATTGTTTAAACACATTAATAAGACAGCAAAACCAGTAAAAATTTTCACTTCACGATTCTTACTGAAAATAGCTAAAAGGATTTGAAATGATGAATGGAAAAAATGTGGCTTTCAAGAATAAAAACTCCAGCTATATAGGGCTCTACCATCTCCTTCAAGCTAACACTAGTGCTGACGTTAGCGCTAGCTTAAAGGAGGTCAGAGCGCGCCGCACAGATCGCCTCCTATTCGCTAATGGGTTACAAAACATTATCGCTCGTTAATATGCGATTTGTAGCTCGAGCTCACTGTACTTTGCACTCCCTATACTTAGCATGAGGAGCGCAAAGTGAAAGCACAGAGTAACTAGCGTTAGGATCATTTGGTCCTAACGCTAGTTACTAAGAGCAGCCGCTAACTAAAAAAGTTAACAGCTCAGATGTGCGGGTAACGTATTCCGCTTCTGCAGAATCAGTGAGCGGCAGCTCAAAACCCCCCAAAATATCAAATACTCACCTCTGTTCCTGCAATGAAAACAGTGGCCCGATCCGCTGCTTCTGGCCACCGGGAGCAGAGTGAGCCTGGGGAAAAAAAGTCCACAGTCTCCTTCCGCGATCACTACACCGACCAGCAGGATCTCGTGAGAGGGGAGATCCTGCTGGTCATGTGACCTGTAACCAATAATGATCTGAAAAACTTTTTGAAGGCATATTGGCCCATACCGACAGGAGACTATGAATTAATACTGGTTATTTCACCAACTGCAACATTTACTACCAGGTGGGGCAGAAATATTCAAAATGGAATTTGCCACAGACACCTTAGTAATAAAACAGGTGGGCATAAAATGATGTGCCTTGGACAACCACACCCAGGCACTTTTAAGTGCGGCAAATGTAAAGCCTGCAGATACATTGCCACTCCATCGGATTATTTCACTGATAGGAAGAATCAGGAAATCTTTCAAGTTAAAAAATCATTTACATGTAGATCAGAAGGGGTTGTGTATCTGTTAAAGTGTTCTTGTGGTCTCCTCTATGTGGGGAAAACCATACGTCAGCTTAGAGAACATATACTCGAACATACACAAAAGTCTGAATGTCAGGTGCCACCTAGTGGTTTCTTATGAGAATGTCTTCCCAATGGATTTCACTGAATAAAGTGATAGTGAGGGGGATAGGGATTGTGGTGATGAAACAGTTCAGTATGTCATTGTGGACCTATACAGAATCCAGGGTGGGCTAGATCAGAAGCTCGTCTCCACTCACTAGAGGAAATATCCCAATTCCTCAAAGAGAAGAATATGAAAAAAAAAAACAGTGTGGTGGGACAGACGCTTCTTCCAGCCAGTGGGCGTGTTCTTTAAGATGTTCCCTCTATTTAGATGGGGTCCAGCCCTCAAATAAAACAGAAACAAATATATTGCGCAGTATGTCAAGTAGATATATGAATAAACCCCTTTAGGGAGAATTGACTCACATTTTTCAGTGTCTCAAGATCAGACACTAGATGTAACAGCAACCGGCAGCTTTAGGAATGCCGGATTCCCCTACAGTACTCCAGCGCCTTCTTTCCACTCCTCAGCAGCAATCCAGGATTGTAGCAGTAAAAGTGAAAATCAGCACGCAGGGGGTGTAAGATTAATTAATTTATTAAGGTAAAAGATATAATTTCAATATAAAAAGTTTATCTAAACGCGTTTCGCGGTATGAAGCCACTTCCTCAGTAGCTGCCAATGTTTTTACAGTCCTGCTCTACCTATAAATAGTCTTTTTGGAGGTTCCAGCTGTAAGGTTGATTTAGGTTGGAGAGCTATGCACTAGAGCGAGGTTCCAGCTGTAAAGTTGATTTAGGTGGGAGTGCTATGCACTAGAGCGAGGTTCCAGCTGTAAGGTTGATTAAAATTGGAGTGCTATACACTAGAGCGAGTGATATGTAAAACTAATAGTGACATATATAGGGGAATTGCCAGTGTGCACTCTTAAGAGTGTTAAGCTAAAAAATATAGCAACTATTTAGTAAGGTGCAGTGTGCTGAGGTTCCAAAGTAGGGAGCAGATGTACATTGGTGCCTGCTAATGGAGCAGGAGAAGTTATTCAAGACTCCGAGCACTAAGCACTATGTGATGTATTTGTGTGTTGTTTCTTATTAGATAAATCTCCTACATATAAAGGATGAGAACGCAATTAGCATGTGTGGTAGAAAAGGACAGTTATGGTAGAAGGTAAACATGAACAAAATAAATAAATTGTAACCTGTGTCCTAGTATTGGAGGGTTATGCACTAGAGCGAGTGTTATTTAAAGCTAATAGTGCCATATATAGGGGATGAAACTGAAAGTGCAATTACCAGTGTGCAGTCTTAAGAGTGTTAAGTGCCGTGCCTATCTATATAATAAAACAGTTTTAAAGTCCGTCGCCGTCAAGCGCTGAGTGCGCATGCGCGACGGACATTTAAAAACTGTTACAAAAAAAAAGCAGAGCCGTTGGAGAGGCGCGCGCCTCTCCCTGTCTCACCTCCTCACAGCTCAGTCACTGAGGAGGTGAGAGAGGCGCTTTGCGCGCGCCTCTCCAATGGCTCCGCTTTCTTTTGTTTTGCCTACCGCCGGGGCCTCAGCCCTGACTGCCGGCGTGCATCCCTGCTCGCTGAGGCTGGGCCCATGTGTGCCCACCGGCGAGCAGGGACTTGAAGTTAGCCGCCAACGGGCCCCCTCTGATGATGTCAGAGGAAGCCTGCCTGGGGCCATCTTGAAGTCCCTGCTCACCGATGGGCTCAGCCTCCGGCGAGCAGGGACTTCAAGATGGCCGCCGGCGGCCCCTCTGATGTCAGGGGAAGTCCGTCGGCGGCCATCTTTAAGTCCCGGCGAGCAGGGACTTCAAGATGGTTGCTGGCGGGCCCCCTCTGATGATGTCAGAGGAAGCCCGCCGGCGGCCATCTTGAAGGCCCTGCTCGCCGGTGGGCTCATCCATGTGAGATGGGCACAAATATATACATGTGAGCAGGGGGCAAATATATCCATGTGAGCTGGGGGAAAATATACCCAGGTGAGCAGGGGGCAAATATATCCATGTGAGCTGGGGGAAAATATACCCAGGTGAGCAGGGGGCAAATATATCCATGTGAGCTGGGGGAAAATATACCCATGTGAGCAGGGGCAATTATACCTATGTGTGCTGGGGCAAATATATCCATGTGAGCAGGGGGCAATTATACCCATGTGAGCAGAGGGCAATTAAACCCATGTGTGCTGGGGCAAATATATCCATGTGAGCTGGGGGAAAATATACCCATGTGAGCAGGGGGAAAATATATCCATGTGAGCTGGGGGAAAATATATCCATGTGAGCTGGGGGAAAATATACCCATGTGAGCAGGGGGTAATTATACCTATGTGAGCTGGGGCAAATATATCCATGTGAGCTGGGGGAAAATATACCCATGTGAGCAGGGGGCAAATATATCCATGTGAGCTGGGGGAAAATATACCCATGTGAGCAGGGGGCAATTATACCCATGTGAGCAGGGGGCAATTATACCCATGTGAGTTGGGGGAAAATATACCCATGTGAGCAGGGGGCAATTATACGCAGGGGGCAATTATACCCATGTGAGCTGGGGGCAATTATACCCATGTGAGCAGGGGGCAATTATACCCATGTGCACTGGGGCAATTATACCCATGGGAGCTGGGGGCAAATAAATCCATGTGAGTTGGGGCCAACATATCCATGTGAGCTTGGGCCAAATATACCCATGAGAGCTGGGGGAAATATACCCATGTGAGCTGGGGGCAATATATATACCCATGTGAGCCAGGGGCAAATATACCCATGTGAGTTGGGGGCAAATATACCCATGTGAGCTGGGGGAAAATATACCCAGGTGAGCAGGGGGCAAATATATCCATGTGAGCTGGGGGAAAATATACCCATGTGAGCAGGGGCAATTATACCTATGTGTGCTGGGGCAAATATATCCATGTGAGCAGGGGGCAATTATACCCATGTGAGCAGGGGGCAATTAAACCCATGTGAGCAGGGCGCAATTATACCCATGTGTGCTGGGGCAAATATATCCATGTGAGCTGGGGGAAAATATACCCATGTGAGCAGGGGGCAAATATATCCATGTGAGCTGGGGGAAAATATACCCATGTGAGCAGAGGGCAATTATATGCAGGGGGCAATTATACCCATGTGAGCTGGGGGCAATTATACCCATGTGAGCAGGGGGCAATTATACCCATGTGCACTGGGGCAATTATACCCATGGGAGCTGGGGGCAAATAAATCCATGTGAGTTGGGGCAAATATACCCATGTGAGCTGGGGCCAACATATCCATGTGAGCTTGGGACAAATATACCCATGAGAGCTGGGGGAAATATACCCATGTGAGCTGGGGGCAATATATATACCCATGTGAGCCGGGGGCAAATATACCCATGTGAGCAGGGTGCAAATATACCCATGTGAGCTGGGGGTAAATATACCCATGTGAGCTTGGGGTAAATATACCCTTGTGAGCTGGGGGAAAATATTCCCATGTGAGCTGGGGGAAAATATATACCCATGTGAGCTGGGGGAAAATGTATACCCATGTGAGCTAGGGGCAATATATACCCATATCAGCTGAGGGCAATATATAACCATATGACCAAAAAAATTGTCTTTCCTTGATGTTGCTGTGCTTTCATTTCAGCGAACATTCATGCACACCTCACTTAACAATAGACTGCCATCTGTGCAGGCTTTCCACCTAGTTGTAATATAAAGTGCATTATATAAAGTGACTGTGCGGTCTGTACAGATGTATAGTGCTAATTGATTAATAGCTTCTAGCTTAAGGTGCTGGTTTGTTAGTGTCTCTTGACAGAAAGCATGGAAGACTAATGGAAAGTAGGATGTTATCCCCATATAACTAGGGGCAAGGATGTGCCCGGGTTGGTGGCCCCTTTGAATCACGGAATTGTGAGGGGTAGAAGGAGGGTTATAAAGTGCTAACGTGCTTAGCTAAAAGAAAGAAAAGTGCATAACTGGAGGGGTTATGCACTCCAGTTATGCACTTTTCTTTCTTTTAGCTAAGCACGTTAGCACGTTACAATTTATTTATTTTATTCATGTTTACCTTCTACCATAACTGTCCTTTTCTACCACACATGCTAATTGCGTTCTCATCCTTTATATGTAGGAGATTTATCTAATAAGAAACAACACACAAATACATCACAAAGTGCTTAGCGCTCGGAGTCTTGAATAACTTCTCCTGCTCCATTAGCAGGCACCAATGTACATCTGCTCCCTACTTTGGAACCTCAGCACACTGCACCTTACTAAATAGTTGCTATATTTTTTAGCTTAACACTCTTAAGAGTGCACACTGGCAATTCCCCTATATATGGCACTATTAGTTTTTCATATCACTCGCTCTAGTGTATAGCACTCCAATTTTAATCAACCTTACAGCTGGAACCTCGCTCTAGTGCATATCACTCCAACCTAAATCAACTTTACAGCTGGAACCTCGGTCTAGTGCATAGCACTCCAACCTAAATCAACCTTACAGCTGGAACCTCCAAAAAGACTATTTATAGGTAGAGCAGGACTTTAAAAACATTGGCAGCTACTGAGGAAGTGGCTTCATACCACGAAATGCGTTTAGATAAACTTTTTATATTGAAATTATATCTTTTACCTTAATAAATTAATTAATCTTACACCCCCTGCGTGCTGATTTTCACTTTTACTGCTACAATCCTGGATTGCTGCTGAGGAGCGGAAAGAAGGCGCTGGAGTACTGTAGGGGAATCCGGCATTCCTAAAGCTGCCGGTTGCTGTTACATCTAGTGTCTGATCTTGAGACACTGAAAAATGTGAGTCAATTCTCCCTAAAGGGGTTTATTCAAATATCTACCTGACATACTGCGCAATATATTTGTTTCTGTTTTATTTGAGGGCTGGACCCCATCTAAATAGAGGGAACATCTTAAAGAACACCCCCACTGGCTGGAAGAAGCGCCTGTCCCACCACACTGTATACTCGAACATACCCATTTAAGGGAGACCCCTATTTCACATCATTTGCGTATGCAGCATGGAAATAAATCAGACAACATCCACTTCTTGGTGATAGATCAAGTTTATTTATCAGGAAGAGGGGGTAATTTCGACAGACAAAAAGATGTGGAGTTTGAAATTCCTTTCCATTATTCACCAATGGAATCTAATCCAGTTAACGCGAGGAAAGGAGTACAGTAGGGATATTGTCCATTCCTCTTTAACAGGGAACTCAAATTCTGACCCCCACAAATGTTTCTGAACCACACTTCACACGATTCTCTAGCCATTTATTGCATTCAAAGAACTCTGGGAATTGTAAGCAATAAATATCTGGGGTGCCAGAGGTTGAAATCCTTGCTCAAAAGTATTTACTTTTTTTACATGGAGAGCTGAAACGCAAAGCCGTTTCCAGGAATAAAACTCTTCCTGTGCTGACCCCATTCTTTGAGTTGCATAATGATATGCTTTTTCATTGATTAACCAATAGGCAATTTGTATTCTCTAAGAAACTCATAAATTAATCTGGTGTACGACAATAATTCAAGAGCACCAAACAGGTTGAAATTTCTTGACCTCTATACTCTTAACAAATACCATTGTTCTGTAGTTAATCACACCCTTTGAAAAATATGTGTAATAGAGCTAAATATGTATGACCTGATGACCAATGCTGTCCGGTCTTGGACTTTATTGGTTTAATTTGCATTCTGAAGATTAGATTTTATGTCACCTTCCTAGTTATGCACCCCTCATACAATTACCGTTGTGTGGGAAAAATAAAAGAACCATGGGCGTGTGCAGCCTATTGCATTAGGTGGTGCACCCAAAACCTCAAACAAACGTGTGTGTATGTATGTGCATATATATATATATATAATATAAATGCACACGCAACCTTAAATACACACACACACACATAGACACATACTCATGCATTCAGTCAAAATACATCATTACTATAGGGTCTAGTCACAAAGCACCGAAATTGCGTTTCGCTGCATCTCAGCGATTCCATTTTGCTGAAAATACTGAGAATTCACTAACAAATGGTCACTGTATTTTGTCAAAATTGGAGTTGCCAAAGCAGTTACCAGACAACGGTGTAAACCGCCATATTGCACGGATAACTGCCGAATTGTGCCAAAGTGGCATTGGCTAATTCCACCGAACTGTGGGAAAAAAAGAGTCTTCTATTCTCCTAATAAGAGCTTAAATCAAAAATGTAGGGATTTATTTTATAGCTGGTGCTGATATAACATCTCGATATGTAAACTTATGCTGATGCTAATGTTTAATGTTTTGCATCGATATTCCAATCTTGACACTAAACTGGGTGAAATCAGCCCTTCGCAGCTTGTGCGATCTTACAGTACTTTGCGCGCCCCATGTTAAGGATATAAGACGCTATCGATTTTTACCGTCTCGACAAGTGAGGTATTAGAAAGTGCAGACGCACTTACGAATAATTTCAGTGCTGGCAAAGATGTTTTGTCTTCTTGCAATTGCAGCAAATCTATGTCAGCATTAGAACTTTGATAAATGCTTCCTAGTGACATATCAGAACTTGTGCAGAATTAAACCTCACACAGGACAGAGTATTTAAGACATTCTCAGAATACAAAATAAAATGATCTGCAACGTGTGTTCGCCAAAGCTGAAAACTATCAGGGCTATTCAGAGAGAGGTGAAAACCTTGAACTGGCAGGAAAATGATCAATCTAGACCAAATAGCCAATTTGGAAAGTGAGATAAATGGGAGAATTTTTCTGGTTTAACTATTTCGACCTAGAATTTTCAATTCTCCAGTCATTCTCAAGATTTTCACCTCTTTCTGAATAGCCCTGTATATTATTTTTACTTCTCTTTTTCTTTTCTGCCCTATTTTAGCCATATGAAGGTTAGAATTATTATATATCAACTGTAGAACATATCTCCGAAATATTTTGTGATCCCAGGTCCAAAGAATTAAACTAAATCAGTATGTATGAATATGGATTCAATCTCTTCATGTAACTCATCCAAAACCCGCCTACCTAAATAAGCACCTAATCAAATAATTTACATTCCAGTTGGAATTTTGTTTGTCAAAGTTTTTTATTGAGGAGACTGCAATATATACATTTATGCCCACCGACATTTCCGATAGTGACCATACTGTGCACTTATTCAATCTCATAACCATCAGAATGTATTTCATCTCCTGCTTTGTGTAAGAAAGAAGGGCAAAGAAGGGAAGAGAAACGGAAGAGAGGAGAAGAAAGAAGAAAAAAAAATGGGAGTGGGAGAGCAAGGTGGGGTCAGGATCCCCTATTGTGTCAACCGTGAAGCGGTTTGTTCAGTCCCTGGTGTCAACTTCTCCATGTTACAGGGAGTGTTTTCAATGCGGTTAGACTCAAGGGCAGGTGGCAAGGGCAGGTGGGTCACAGACTGCAGGCCTTGTAGATTTAATGAATGTCCCAGATCACCCATGGGTCCTGTTTAGGAGGACATAAACCTCCAGCTGACTGCGTTTGGAGTCAAAAGAGCGGTATTGGTCAAGCATAGTCACAATCGGTCTTTGCGTGGGAACCGTGGTTGTTTTTCATTTACTGGCTATGAGTAGCATCGTTGTGGAAACTATAATGAAGACAATTGGAAATTTTTACAGATTTCTAATTAAGACTCACACACTACAATGACTTTATATTTATGTTAAAGGGACATTCGAGTTTCTTTTAACTTTACTTACATCAATTCAACACATCAGTTCCCAGTGATTCCACAAACAGTGTGTAACTTCTGTGCGTTAAATCATGTAAAGAAAGGGAAAAACAAATAAGGAGTCAATTCCAGCTCCTTCAACAGTACATATGTGTCAGGGGCTGGTACTGAGGTGGCACTAGATTGTGGCGATGGCCCAAGATGCAGGTGTTGTTGCACACACAGACGGAGTAAGGGTGGTTAAATAAGAAACTAACCAGGCTGGTAACTGAGGATGAGGCGATGAAGTAGTTGGAGCAGGAATCTAGAGATGCGGGTGGTGAATACGTGGAGGGGAGGAGGCTGGAAACACACACAGGGGAACCAGGTTGTGGAGAGGGATCACAGTAAGATACAGCAGACTTGATAATACAGAGTACATCATATACATCAGATTGATTGTGTGTGTTAACTGTTTTTCAGGATTCCAGTACTGAGGATGATCAGTACGGGAAGAGTGCTGCCAAGGAACCTGTATTTTGCAGACATGATCCAGGGTCCTGACAATATCACATAACTTCCAAAAGGTTATATACCACTGTACAGAATATGGTAAACATGTGGATAAGGATAGAGGCAATATATGGAAGCTTGCAAACTTAAAGGGAAATGGGTTACACGTACAAAAGGGACAGGAAGTGCTTGTCCTGTGATGCTTTGTATAAAGTCCTATTACTATAGATATACAAGATCTATAGAAGCACTGATTCCTGAAAAATCTTCCCATAGCAATAGCTCAACACTTTGGCTTTAATGGATTCGTCCCATAGGCCTGTATGAACAAAGTATTCGGTTGCATAGCGAATCTTGGCTTCCAATAATTTTCAGTATTTTATCTGAAAGGAACACTCTACTGATCCTGACCACCAGTGCCGGACTGGCCTACCGGGATACCGGGAGGAATCCCGGTAGGCTGCTTAAACTTTGGGGCCGGTTTTATTTTTTTCCTTTTTTTTTTCCTTTTTTTTCCTTTTTTTTTTTTTATTGAAAATGACGACCCGGGCCGCGGGCATGGGCATCCACAGGATGGCGTCCACAGGTTGGGGCAAGGGGGGGCCAGCCAAGGAATGGGGCCCGGGCCAGCCGCGGAGGCAAATCGTTAAATTTGCGGCGCTGCACGCCGCTTTTAATGCAGGCAGTGGCGGCGGCCGTGACGCTGCCTCCGCACGTCAGACCACGTGTGTGGGCGCGGTCAGGGAGACAGAGTGGTGGGAATCGGGATTATCGTCCCCCTCTGCTCTGCCCCTCACCGCGCGGCACCACCATCCAGCCTGAGCCTGCAGGCGGCCTCCACCAGGCAGCATGTTCCAGCCCCTGCGGCCTCTGGTGTCAGACCAGCCCCTGCAGCCTCTGGTGTCAGACCAGCTCCTGTGGCCTCTGGTGTCAGACCAGCCCCTGTGGTTTCCCCTCCAGCATCCAGGCAGGCTGAGTCTCCCTGCCCTGTGGCCTCCAACATCCAGCCAGGCAGCTGCGGCCTCCGGCTACCATCCAGGCCCCTGCGGCCTCCCCAGGCTCCAGCATCCAGGCAGAGGCAGGGAGCCCGGGACTACGACCACCTCTTCCAGCTGCTCCTTATCAGAAACAGCGGTGAGTTCGGGAACTCAGGGCAGTGGTTGTTTGAGGAGAAGGTGGGGGGGGGTGAGAGAGGCCTGCCCTTTACAGAGAGAAGTTATGAACAAACAAGCACACAACTTGTGTGCTTGTTGTTTGTTCATAACTTCTCTCTGTCTGTAAATTATTTGAAAATCATGAATTAAAGATAAAAAAAACACCCACAATACTGTATAGCTCTGTCATACACACCGCACATTACTGTACTGCTCTGCGATACCCTCAAAACACACCGCACATTACTGTACTGCTCTGCGATACCCTCAAAACACACCGCACATTACTGTATTGCTCTGCGATACCCTCAAAACACACCGCACATTACTGTACTGCTCTGCGATACCCTCAAAACACACCGCACATTACTGTACTGCTCTGCAATACCCTCAAAACACACCGCACATTACTGTATTGCTCTGCGATACCCTCAACACACACCGCACATCACTGTACTGCTCTGCGATACCCTCAAAACACACCGCACATTACTGTATTGCTCTGCGATACCCTCAAAACACACCGCACATTACTGTATTGCTCTGCGATACCCTCAACACACACCGCACATTACTGTATTGCTCTGCAATACCCTCAAAACACACCGCGCGTTACTGTATAGCTCTGCGATACCCTCAAAACACACCGCACATTACTGTACTGCTCTGCGATACCCTCAAAACACACCACGTTACTGTATAGCTCTGCAATACCCTCAAAACACACCGCACATTACTGTATTGCTCTGCGATACCCTCAAAACACACCACGTTACTGTATAGCTCTGCAATACCCTCAAAACACACCGCACATTACTGGGGCTGGTAGGAAATTATTTCCAGGGCTGGTTTTTATCCCCAGTCCGGCCCTGCTGACCACTTAATATTTTTTAAATGTTCAGGATGTGAGGAGTGTCCCCGCAGCTCCGATCCACCATTCTGCAAAGGTGTTACGAGACATGCGTACGTAAACGTCGCAAGCCCAGTTGCAGTGCGCAACATGTGTTTCCTATGCTAAGCAAGTAGCGAGGGAGCGCAAATTGTTCAATAAAGTCTCACATCTAATTCCTCCCCTCTCCTCCTCCCTCACCCCTGCTCTCACACACATCTTCAACCTATCTCTCTCCACTGGCTCCTTTCCATCCGCCTTCAAACACGTGCTAGTTACCCCTTTACTAAAGAAACCATCCCTAGATCCCAACTCTCCATCCAACTACCGCCCTGTATCCCTGCTTCCCTTCACATCAAAGCTCTTAGAAAAACTAGTCTTCAACCTCCTCTCCCTCTTCCTGTCTTCCAATTCCCTACTTGACCCCCTGCAATCTGGCTTCCGTCCCCTACACTCAACTGAAACTGCCCTCACCAAAGTCACCAACGACCTCCTAACTGCTAAAAAACACGGCCACTATTCTATTCTCATCCTGCTTGACCTCTCGGCTGCTTTTGACACTGTTGACCACCCCCTCCTTCTACAGACCCTCAACTCTCTGGGTCTCGGTGACACTGCACTTGCTTGGGTTGACTCCTATTTATCCAACAGGTCCTTCTGTGTGTCCTTTGCTGGTAACTCCTCCTCCTCATTGCCTCTATCTGTTGGCGTACCTCAAGGCTCTGTCCTTGGTCCTCTGCTCTTTTCCATCTACACCTCCTCCCTGGGCAAAATCATCAACAGCTTTGGCTTTAATTACCACCTCTACGCTGATGACACTCAGATCTACCTCTCTACCCCTGATCTCTCTCCCCCTGTCCTCTCAAAAGTCAGTGACTGTTTATTTGGCATCTCCTCCTGGATGGCCTCCCACCACCTAAAGATCAACATGTCAAAGACTGAACTCCTACTTATTCCTCCCTCCAATGCCTCCCCACCTCCTGACTTCTCTATCACGGTGGAGGGTATCACCATCTCCCCATCAAACCAAGTTCGCTGCCTTGGAGTTACACTTGACTCTGCTCTTTCCTTCATCCCCCAAATCAAGTCTCTTTCCTCCTCCTGCCGATACCAACTGCGTAATATTTCCAGAATTTGGCCATTTCTTACCGCTGTCACCACAAAACAACTCATACACGCCCTGGTAATCTCCCGACTCGACTATTGCAATAATCTCTTATCTGGCCTCCCTCTGTCCCGCCTCTCCCCCCTACAATCCATCCTGAATGCCTCCGCCAGGCTAATTCACCTCACCCGCCGCTCTGTCTCTGCCGCTCCCCTCTGCGAGTCCCTTCACTGGCTCCCCATCCACTGCAGAATTAAGTTCAAAATCCTTATCCTTACCTACAAAACCCTCACTAACTCAGCTCCCCACTACCTGTCATCACTAATCACCAAATACACCCCAGCCGCTCCCTAAGGTCAAACAGTGACCTGCGCCTAGCTTCTCCCCGCATCACCTCTTCCCATGATAGACTGCAGGATTTCTCACGCGCAGCCCCCACTCTCTGGAACGCTCTCCCTCGTACTGTCAGACTTTCCCCTAACTTCTCTTCCTTCAAACGCTCCCTGAAAACATTCCTATTTAGGGAAGCCTACCACCCAACTCACTGACGCAACCATCAATCACTCTCACCTTACAGTCCTCTCCTCCTGTTTCCAACCCCAACCCTCCCAGATTGTGAGTTCCTACGGGAATAGGACCCTCATCTCCTCCTGTACTGTTTGTCAAATGTTGTTCAATGTATTGTAAACCTGTCTATACTGTGCTTATTGTACAGCGCTGCGGAATATGCTGGCGCTTTATAAATAAAGAATAATAATAATAATAATAATAAAGGAGCTTCCAGGTTCAGGAGTCCCTGAGCCGAAAAGTAGGGATGAGCCGAACACTCCCGAGTTCGGTTCGAAGGCGAACCCGAACTTTCCAAATGTTCTGGTCCGAACCCGAACTCGGACCCCATACAAGTCAATGGGGCTGAAAATTCGGTTTTTAGAGTGCCCTCCAAGAGGGCATATATGCTAGATATTTGCCATAAAAAGTGTATGGGGGTCTGGATAGTGCCCTGGGGGACAGGAAACAAGGACAAAAAGTTAAAAAAAAAGTTTTTAAAGGGACAGTGAGTTTTCCATGAAATAAGGGTTAAAAATAAAAATGAAAAATTCCTTCAAACATCGTGCCTAGGAGGTCCCCATAACCTGCCCGTGAAGTGGCGGATTTCTAGGATGTATAGAAATATGTAAAAACCAAAAAATGACATTTCAAATGACAGTAAATGCTTTTCTTTTAATCTATCCATAAACAACTGCTTGGGGCGGCAGTCTGTATGAAAAGAGGAGACATTTAAGGACACGCAGAAAAAGTTTACAGATTTTTTGGCGGTGAAAAGCAGGAGAATGACTGGAGAATGGAAAATTCTAGGTCAAAATAGCCAAACCAGAAAAATTCTCCCATTTAGGCTAGGGGCAGACTAGCAAATTTTTAACATGCGTTTAGGCGCACTTAATCACGGCCGCACTAGCAGCAAATGATGGGCAATGACAGCCAATATACGAAGTACGGTCGCACGAAAGTCCGGTCGCGCAACGCAAGTGGAATATGAACGCATTTTTTCGAGAACACAGAACCGCTAGTACGGACGTACAGAGTGCGCTGCGTCCACTAGCGGCGTGTGTGCGTGATTTGGAGACGTCAGACCCTGCTCATGTCCGGTCAGCATAACGTCCAGACACCCAAAGTTTCCTGGTTTGGATCCGTAAAGAATCACGCACAAAAATGTGCATCGTATGACCGTTTTCGCGCATTCCGTGAAAAAATAAGGCAATGCGTTCGGACGCACTTTTTGACGGTCGCTGTGAAAAATGCGTTAGTCTGACCCTAGCCTTATCTCACTTTCCAAATCGGCTATTTGGTCCAGATTGTTCTCTTTTCCTGCCATTCTCCTGGTTTTCACCTTTCTCTGAACAACCCTGAGAGAGAGGTGAAAGCCAGGAGAACTGGCAGGAGAAGAGAACAATCTAGACCAAATAGCCAATTTGGAAAGTGAGTTAAATGGGAGAATTTTTCTGGTTTGGCTATTGTGACCTAGAATTTTCACTTCTCCAGTTATTCTCCTGCTTTTCACCGCTCTCTGAATAACCCTGTGAATGTTTAATCCCGAGGTGAAAAATAACATTGCTTAAGGCTGGGGTCAGACGAGCGCAGTTATCACGTCCGTGTTGCCGCACATTTGTACGACAGTGGCAGCATAGCATTCTGACCAATGGAGCCCCACACACGAAGTACGTCCGCACGGAAGTGCGGATGCATGGCGGACGCAGCAAAAGGACGCAGGTTAGGCAAGAACATAATACTGCTAGAAAGGACGTGTGGAGTGCGCCACGTCCGCAACGTCCGTGTAGCTTTGTATGTGAGTGATGAAACGAGGTCAGATGGACTGCATTTATACGTCCAGCATTTTTGACGGACAGAATGTTTTTTTCATTTTAATTTATTTTCCCTGCTACATCAGTCAAAAAATACGTCAGTGAAAAAAACGGACTGTTTGGCCACTACCTTGTTGTCAGTCAAGATCAGACGCACAGTCCGTACAAAATGCGCTCATCTGTCCATAGCCTTAGATGTTATTTTGAATTTTTTTCAAACACAAGTTAACCACTTGGCTGCTATGGACGTGCTCAGCGCGTCCAGCCAAGTGGTTCTCCTGTGCTATGGACGGGCTGATTCCGGCGGATTGCTGCAACCCCTGGTGTGGGCTGACATCTTGGATGTCAGCCCAGCACTCCGGGACCCCGGCGGAGCAATTAGATGTCATTGCGGTGGCTCGATGACATCTAATTCAGGCGCCCCCCCCCCGCATGTGCGGAGGAAGCGCCTGAAAGGGAGGGGGGAGGTCCTTCGGACCTCTCTCCCTCCCGATCGCCGGGGGGCAGGGGGTTAATCCAAACGGTGGCTGTGATTAACCCCTGGGGAGCCGGATCACGAATCGGCGCTGAAAAGCGCCGGATCGTGATCCTCTCCTGGAGCTGGCCGACATCTTGGATGTCGGCCAAGCCTCCAGGAACTCCCTCTGAGGACTGGCGTCATCGTGCATAGCACGATGATGCCAGTCCTGGAGTTAACCCCTAGCTGCCACCAATGGTGGAGATAGGGGGGTGCAATGAACCCCCTATCTCCAGATCCGTGGCAGCTAGGGGTTAATGTTTGATATTGTTGGATCGGCCAGAGCATGGCCTTTCCAAGGATACCAAACATGAGCATGAAAAATGTTTTTTAAAAAAAAAAATATATATATATATATATTTTAAAAAAAAAAAATTAAAAAAAATAAACAAGTTTTTTTTGTTTTTGTTTTGTTAATGCAGCAATATTGTTCCCATTTCAATTATAATGTGAACAATAATGCTGCACTAACGATTTTTGTTTGCGGTGCGTTTGTTAAAAAAAGCAAAATTTTCCCCCAAAAAAAATGTAACGAGACCCCATTTCTAAGTTTTTTAACAAGCGCACCCCATACAAAATATAACCGCAAACGATCGCATGTTAAAATGTGAAAAAAAACACTTCACACATAATAAATTATTGAAAATTCAAATTTTATTGCATTTTTGTTATAATATACAGACATGACATAACGTATACATATAATAATGACATATTATTAATCTGCCAAGTCTGCCGGAAAGAACGATATATAATATGTCTGGATCATATATCAAAATATGGCTACAAAACGCCGTTAATCATGATGAGCGAAAGCGGTAAAAATGACCTCAGCACAGAAGTGTGAAAAGCATCAGCAGCGAAAGGGTTAAATGCAGCATATTAGGATGTTTTAGGGAAATTAATTCTCAAATCTCAATCAGAAGCAGACACCACCCCACCCTCAGTATGTTGTACAATGTATCAAATTGATTACCAGACTAAAAACACCTGGTGTTATGCCCGTTTGTGAACAGAGGTCATTTAGAGTTGATAATCTTTCCACGTACACATTAGTTTTTAATTCAATATCTAATAAACCGTTGCTTATAATATTCTGCAGTAAAGAGTCTCTTTATTTCTAGATTTTTTAGTATTTTTTAAGCATTTTCTATACTTTTTTCAAAATTTCTTTTTTTTTTCGAACTCGAACCGAACAACCCCAAAAAGTTCAAAATTCGCGAACTTTCGAACTGCCAAAGTTCGGGTAGAACTCCGAACTGTCCGAACCTGAACAGCTCATCCCTACCGAAGAGCAAAAGCTGCACCTGGCGATGGACAAAAGGTGAGTAAATATATCGAAATAAAATGTTAAAAAATTAATTGAGATGGGGCTGTCAGTACTGGCAGGGTGGAGTAGAGGTAACATCACTGCTCTGCGTGGAGAGAGCCTGAGGAGACATGGGTTTCGATCCCAGCAAGAGCACCTCTCCAGTAAGTGTCCTTGGGCAAGACACCTAACGTACATACTCGCCACCCAGGACATACCTGAAAACAAGAGAAATCTCAATGTATCCTTCCTGGTAAAATCCTTTCTCCAAAAAGAAAAAAAAAATGATTTAAGGGCAAAAAATAAACCCTATTTTTCAGTAGTGTTCCTTGAACCATTTATACAAAGATGGCTGGAAAGGTACACATATGCCCTGATGCCTTTTACTTTGAAAAATGTGTTTGTTTTTGAGTATGTAGGTACTCCAATCCCATATAGTTTAATGTCAACATTTCCATATTTTCACTGTTTCTATAAACACTAGGGATGGGCTGCCAGTTCGATTCGAACATGAATTTGAATCGAACATCGGCCGTTCGACAGTTCGGAGAACTGTGAACTTTTCGGGACGTTCGCTAAAAGTTTTTTTTAAAAAAATGCTTACAAAATCCGAAAAAAACAAAAAAGTAAAGAGACTCTTTACTGCAGAATTTTATAAGTAACAGTTTATTAGCTATTGGATTAAAAAACGGGAATATTTTTAACGTTGAAGCCTATGGGATTCAACATTTCCCACACCTTGTTGCTTAAACATCAGGCAGACGCGGCCCTCTAATCAGGCACTGTAGAGGGTTGCCCGCCAGGGCTTCCCAAGGAGCTCCTTGAGGTGCGAGCAGCTGCCGGATGACAGAGCTACAACTGTGCGGGCTGGCCGGCCGGGTGCATGTGGCAGAGAGGCGGCGCAGGGAGGGAGCCACTGCACCTGCGACCACGGCAGACCCCCCCCCCCCACAACCAGGATCCAGGGAGCTCCCACTGTCCATCAGGTTAAGGTAAGGCGACACATTTTTAAAAAATAAAATCCCAGGACATTTTTAAATGTTCCCGGGAACATTAAATAAAACCTTTTTTTTCTTTCTAATACTCACCTGATTACTGGATCCACCAACAAGCGCAGCCTCCTGTCTCCCATGCTGTTAGAAGCTGCATACGCCGGCGCGCTGTAAGATACGCTATTAGTGAAGAGGGAGCAATGCAAAATGCGCAGCCGGCTTCCCTGCTACACTAATAGCGTATTTTCTCAGAAGCTGCACACTATTACATAGTCAGTGCAACAAACGCACGTAATCGTCTACCGCGGGTGAACCTGCGCGGAAGCTGCGTGAGCTTACTGTATGTCGCACATCCTAGACTTAACATTGTGAGCGCAAACGCGAATGTGCACTAGTACTCGGATGGTATTACAATCTACGCGCAGGAATTAATGCATAGCCTTTGCGCGCATAATTTTAGCAACTCCTAAAAGCTGGTGTTAATGGCAGATCTGAACAACCTGGCCGAACCCAAATACACCACCCCAACAAAAAAAATGCAGCAAAGTATACCAATAAAATGGAGAAGTTGTGTGTGCATGTATTTTTGCTGCAGCATATATGCTCACATTGACTTTGGCAGGCGCAAAAACTTAACGTGAGATAATTGTGGTTCTTAATTCTGATTGGCTGAATCGTGTGAAAAAAACAGTGCACACACTAATTTCTGCGCGCGACAGTACTGTGCGAGCATTTGGGCGCGTCCGGTTTACGGGCGTTATTGGCCGACGGATGAAAAAATGCGCGAGGATTGTAATTCCAGCGGTGATTTGCTCACGCAAATGTTTAACGCTTGGCGCACAAATTCACGCTTTGCGCGAGCGTTTTTGCGCGAAGATTGTAATATAGCCCTAGAAGTTTTATTTATTTCATTGACAGCATGGTATTATAGAGAAATGTCATCTAATTGCACTTGGTTTGGTGCATTCTTACTGCCACTTATTTTTATGCTAGCAGCTTCCATGCATCACTTCTTATTTTTATAAACTTTAATGGCACATGCATATATACACAATGTCACTGTGTCACAAACACCTCCCCATCAGATAATGTTTGTCTTCTATTGAGTAAATGAGGCAGACCTGTTCTCAGCATATTTAAATACTTGTAACATACAGACTGCAATATCATTGTTTTTTCCCAGCAGTGAAGTCAGGAACTGCTTCATTGATATATCTAAATATTTTAACATGGATGTTAAATTGACAATATGCACTTTTTGCAAATCAAAGCTTTATATAACTATTTTAAAATGTTACTCCTTGGAGTACTTCTTCCCTCTTTGCTACTCATGACAGTTTTCATATTTTTACCCCAACTGCACTGGCGTTTTTTTTTTCTTGTATGCATTGTGACACATCTTCAAAACCATGTAAATTGTGCATAATGTGTTAGTCTCTAGGATTGATACTTTCAGGAAAAGGCTCACAACCCATCCATTGTGTGAAAGGCGGTAAGGGTCCATGGTCAGAAACTCATTGGACACATTTTTAGAGCAAGGCAAATAATGAGGCTATTCCCCAGGAAACAACTAATATTTTTACTTTACTTCTACTTTATAACTCTATATTGTTCAGTTCACTATACTTGGATAAAAGACAGGCAGATGTAGGAGGCTTCATAAAAATGTAGGATAACAGGGAGCCTTTAAGGGAAAATATTGGCATGAGCCTGAGTCCTCCCCTCGTGTAATTAATCATAAGGGGCTCATGAACTTTTGGATGGGATGCCTGTGCTGCTGCATACCAACTCTCCGTATTAACCCCTCACTCCCAACTTAGGGTTGGCAAAGATGGGACAGAGGGTATGCTATCAACTCAAGGTATTATCGGACAGGATGCTGTAACATCGTAGCCTTGCAAATCGATCGGATGATACGTAACCCTGTCCTTACGACATGGCAGATCCTGGCATCGCAGGCCAGAACACCTCACTGGAATGTCTCAAATTGAACTGTGCCATGTTGTGACCCAAGGGCATTGTGAATGCGGCAGGAGGCACTGCACTGAACACGTGGCACCTGTATAGTTATGGAATGCTGCCCTATAAGGCATACTGCACTATCTATATGAGACGTTATGATTATATTTGCTCTCTGGCTATCTCTAAAAGGTTCACTTTAAGAATCTGCTGTGCTAGAAGAAATGTAAGCTAGTGAAATGCGAACTGCTGATACATTGTTGCATTATACTCGGTGAAACACCATTAACAATATTGGAAAAACAACTGCAATTCCCTTTTTCGTAATAGTGCAATTTTGGCTTACTTTAGAGGAACTGAACTGGATACAGAATTGACCATAGTTTCAACATTGTTCAGTCCTAGGTAATTTGAAGTTTACCGAAGAAAAGCAACCATCGTTGAGCTAAGAAAACAGTGAATTATCCATTTTGTATATACGCACTATAAGCAGCTCGCAGCATAATTTTTTTAGCTATTGTACTTCAAGTTATCCTCATAAAACACAGTAAAGGGACGGCTTCACTTTGGGGTACATTCTTTTGCATCCATTTACACTTGACACCTCAAGTATAACGAACCGATGTGTAAATGGTTACAGTTCTTCTGCTATTCCAAACCAATCCCCATTTCCCATTGTGACTCAGTTTGGTCAGGAGTTTATTGAACATTTCCAAAACTTACAATACTTCTTATAGGAAGCACCATAATGGTAGATGGAGCTGGAGAACAACAGTCTGGTCTGGCATGAGTCTCCATGCTGCCTGGAGGACTCCAGGAGAACATATCAATAGTGGTACAGCACTGCTGCGGATAATTAATTGTGACTCCCTTGAAGTATGAGTCAGACCTCTAATAAACAATAACAAGAGCCCCCAAAGACTTTATGGATTGCTATTGCCGGTGAAACTTTAATTGGGGCCTTCATTGTTGAGTCAGCTTTTTCATAAATGATGGTTTATTAAGCTAGACCAATGTCGCCTACTTACTCACAAATATACAGAATATAACCTTCCAAGTTTCGCTTCTTTATCCCATTCTATACAGGAAGATTATGATTGAACTTCCCACTGTACAAAGTAACAAATAATTGTGCATGTTGAGTAAACCTACATTAAACTGAACTTCCTAAACATTAAATTTAATGTCTAACCGTAAAATGATCAGAGAGTTCCTATTAAAATCTTGATATTAGGAAAAATTCCATCAAGTTGCCTCTAAACTTTATATTAAATTTGGTTTAAAAGAAAAAAACTAAAAAGAGCACAATTCTATGTTTTTCCCTAGAGAGATATGTAGTAGATTATTTACAATACATTAAAGAAGCACAAGAAACAGAGATGGAACAATTACTTTTTACAGTATGAAACGTCATTTATTGCAATATGCCATAAGAACATAGCCAAATATATCTTTTGGATTATGAGAGTTAGAGAAACTCAATAAATATCCTGGTTCATAAAATCGCGTTATGTCTTCTTTTTTTCCCCCTTTTTTTTTTAACCAATAAGCTAGGAGGGTCGGGCTCTTAAATTTGTTCTGCAGTGTATAATAAAAGTCAACAAGATTTAGAGATATAGTATGAGATGGATAGAAGAGGAGGTATGTAGGGAAAGAGTGTTGTAGTTGTTCTCAGAAGTACAGTCAAAGATCAATAGCCTTTGAGAACAAAGTAAAAAAAAAAGCAACACAAACCTTTTGGTGTCAAGAGAACATTAAACCCATATGTTAAGAACATAAGATTTTAAAGTTAACTTAAACCTTCCATTGATTGTCCTAGACTTTTATCTGCAAAAGGTGTACAAATTCAGGAATACATTCTGTATACACCATTGTCTTGAGATAAAAGTGATTGAATATTGAATTCAAAACTTAATTTTAAACTTTTGGATTTGTTCCATGGTATAATTAAATGTTTACGTGTTTCATTTTTGTATACACACTCAGGGTTATTCAGAGAGTACCAAAATGTCACCGACATTTCGGTGCTCTCTGATTCGCCGCACTTCAGCGAGTCCAATTTGCTGACCCTGCGGTGAATTAAGCATTCACCGCAGGATAACCGAAGTGAAGCAAATCAGCCACTGAACGCCCGCAGAAAACCCGGCCACTACCACAAACCCGTGGCCTCTGACGCCAACACACCGAAAAGCCGGCAAACGCAGCCGACGAGCCGCAGAGCACAGCATTGACCAGCCACAAAAGTCGTCAACCCGCCGGACGGGTATAAAAACATAATGATTGAAAGTTCCAAATTTGAAATGCTGTCGAAAATGTCTAGAATTAACATATAAGGTCCTATGAATAATAATAAAAATGTCTGTTACGGAAAAAAAAAATGCTATTTAAAAAAAAAAAACAGCTAAATGCCTATAAAAAGATTAAAAGAATAAACCATTTATTAGATATTAATCTAAACAGGAATATTTTTAACATTGAAACCTATGGGATTCGCCTGATCAAACCTGCCGAATGAAAGTACCAAAGCAGCTTTTCACTGCTGTTCGTTGTTCTCTGAATAGATTAACCATTGCTTCTCTATGGGGACTTTCACTGTCATTGAACAGGCACCGCATTTGCAGAACGTTCACCAAAATTTGGCAAACTGCCTGCTTTCTGAGTAGCCTAATGGCCACGAAAGTGCACCGTATGTGGAAATTGTCTCCGAAAAAACCCTTCTGATCAGCCACAACATTAAAACCACCTCCCTAGTATCATGTAAGTCCCCCTCGTACTGCCAAAACAACTCTGATGCATGGACTTCACAAGACCTCTGAACATGTCCTGTGTTATCTGGCAGCAAGACATTAGCAGCAGAACCTTAAAGATCCTTTAAGTCCTGCAAGTTGTGAAGTGAGGCCTCCATGGATTGGATTTACTGCTCCAGCACTCCTCATAAATGCTCATTTGGATTGAAGTCTGGGGAATTTGGTGGCCAAGGCAACACTTTGATATTTTTTGTCATGTTCCTCAAACATTCCTAAATTTTTTGCAGTGTGACAGGAGGCATTATCTCGCTGAAAGAGGCTACTGCTATCAGGAAACACCACTGCCATGAAGGGGTGTATGTGGTATACCACAATCTCTAGGTAGTTAGTACATATCAAGTATGTTCTGACACTTTTCTATCATGACCAGCATTACGTTTTTCAACAACTTGAGCTAGAGTAGGTCGTCTGTGTGATTGGTCCAGATAGGCTAGCCTTCACTCCCATGAGTCCTTGGCACCCATGACCGTGACGCCAGTTTACCAGTTGTCCTTATTTGGAAATCTTGGTAGGTACCAACCACTGTAGAGTGAGCACACCCCACAAGACTTACTTTTTTAGAGATGCTCTAATGTAGTTGTCTAGCCATAAGTATTTGTACATAATTAGCAATGGGCACGTCATATCTTTCTTTCATGGCAGGATTATTGGAGGTACATTAGAAAGCAACATTTCAGCTCTTCGCTAGCTTTTTTTAAGCTTAACAAAAACACTGCAAATTCAAGTATATATATAGCAACATTCATAAGAAGTAGCAATAAAATGTCTAAAGATGATTCAATATAGAATTGTATCAGCTCATCAATTAGTGCAATTGTGAACACCAAACTGCATCGTTTTTCTTTATATGTTGACACTTTATAAATAATTGTAATTTAAGAATATATATTTTTTTTTTTGTAAGGAATGCTGAACCTATAAGGTATACTATGTTTTTCAACTATGATATCATGACACAATCCCGTGAATAGTTCTCTCAGGTATGCTGCAGGATTTTGATAAGCAATGGTAAAATGAGATATGTGAAACGATGGGAAAATGTAGGTGTAATTAAGGTGTAATTGAGTTTTTTAACCCTTTCACTGCTGAGGACGTGTGGGGAACGTCCTTATTGACTAAGGAAAGATCGGGTTCAAATTAACCCCTATATCTCTCGACTGTTTTCAGCTAGCAGGGTCATATTTGGTATCATTAGAAAGGCCAGAGCATGGCCTTTCCAATGACACCAAACATGACCTTGTCTAAAGTAAAGAAAAAAATAATAAAAAGAAAAATGTGTTTTTTTAAGACGTGAAATGGTTCAGCAGTGAAGGGGTTAAAAGATACAATATATCCATAAAAATGTGTTTTCCTTTTGTAGCTCCTTATTAGTGTGCTGCAAGATGAATAGGTTGTAGACTTGTGCACCGATTTTTTTTTCGGTTCGATTCGGTTCGGTTCGGTTCGTTCGTAGTTTGTAAATTTTCGTTTCGGCTCATTTCGGACGATTTCCGTTTCGGTTCGTTTAATTTTCGTTTCTTTTTCGTATCGACTTTTGTTTCGTAATCTCGTAAATTTTCGTGTTTTTCGGAACGTCTGTTCTCCTCGTTTCAAAGTGTCTATTCGTTTTGACGTAAACTAATGGTTTTTCGGGTCCGATATTTCTGTCGCTACGATAATTCTGTCGATACGATAATTCTGCCATTGAGATTTCTCATGTTTTACAAGAAGGATACATTGAGATGGGAATGATACAAAATTACAGAATCAGCGATATAACCAAAAAATATGTTGTCCGAAATTACTGAAATGGAACCAAAATCAGGAATGGAGCCGAAATTACGAATGGAACGAAAATGATTTTCGATTTTACACATTTCTAGTCCATTCGAAAATTCCGAACAAATTTTCGTTTCATTCCGAACAAATTTTTCGTTTTCGGAAAATTCGGATCTGAAAATTTTCGTAAAATCGGCTGAATCCGAATGCACGAATCGGGAAATTTCGTGAAAATTCCAAAATCCCGAAACGCACATCCCTAATAGGTTGGAAATCACTAACGTAGACAGAGAACCCACAGGCACAGGTAGTGATCATGTAAGGAGTATGAGTACATGTTGATCACGATCTCAGAGAAAGTAAGTACATAAATAATAATGTATTCTTGTGAGGGAAGAGGACATGGGGGAGTGAGAGAGGGACAGTGCACAGCGGTGAGGGGAGAGAACAGAACGTAATGGAGAGGGAAGAGTACTAACCAGGAATCAAGTTGAGCAAGAACACATGGGAGCAAAGTTCTTCTATTATTTTTGCAGAACTTGACCTCTGGGATTGACCATATCGGTGGGGTAAGATTCATCCTTCTGTCACCCTACAGTTGCCTTTGATAATTACCAAAATATATAAATGAATATCGTTAAAAAAGTGGGCGGGTGTATTCCATTTTTTTACTTTTAGTATAGCTCTAGAATAGTGTACAGTTAAAGCATCTTCTCTATGCCAGTAGTACAATATTCAGTTACAGCGCTAATGGCAATGGGGTTACATCTTTCATGCTTACTAAATGTATCCAATTTTAGACACATTACGGGCCACATTACACTCTTAACGCTAACGTTAATGCTCACGCAGGTGAGCATTAACGTTAGCTGCGGTATCTAATACAGGGTTATTCAAAGAGATTCGAAAAGTCACCGCACATTCGGTGACTTTTGTTCTCTTCAATTCGGTTTGTTTTGCCGATCCCATTTCGGTGACCCTGCGGTGTATTCAGCAAGCACCACAGGGTCCCCGAATTGCAGGGAAAAGCTGCCGCAAATCCAACGAAAACGAACCGCAAAACCCAGCGAATGTACGCCGAAAACCCTCAAAAACATCTGCATTAACCTGCCGAAAACCACAGGAAAACCCGAACAGGAGCCGATCGCAGCCTTCGACACAGCAGGAGAGGCAGTGAATAAATTAGGAAAACAGTTTGGATGAATGATTGAAAAGTGAAACACTGTTTGCAAAGAAACTACTGAGCGAAAATGTCTGAAATTTACATATGAGGTCCATGGAATGATAATAAAGAGGGCTGTTACAGAAAATATAAGTAAACTTAAAAAAATCAAAAAAAAATCGGACTTTTAAAAAAAAATTCAGAAAAATGCTTAAAATATCCTAAAAAATCTATAAATAAAGAGACTCTTTACTTCAGAATTTTATAATGAACGGTTTATTAGATATTGAATTAAAACGGGAATATTTTTAACATTGAAGCCTATGGGATTCTCCTGAATAAATCTGCCGCATGAAACCACCGTATGGCAGGGCATTAGGGGAACCTTTCACTGCTGGTTTTTGTTCTCTGAATAGCCGAAGCAGTGCTTTTTCATGGGGATTTCACTGCTCTCGAACAGGCACCGAACAGGCACCGTATGTTAAGGCAATTCGCCAGGATTTGGCGAATTGCCTGCTCTCTGGATAGCCGAATGGCCAAGAAAGGTAACAGAACGCTGATTTTCAGCGTTCGGCTACCTTTCTCAAGCAATTCGGATCTCAAGCAACCCGGTTAGAATCCAAATGCAAACGGGTTAAGTAACCCGTTTACGTTTGGTACCTTGCGCTTTTCGGCGCGAGGTTACTGTACTTTGTGCTCCCTATACTTAACATGGGGAGCGCAAAGTGTTAATCGGCATTAGGATTACAAAGGCCAACGCTGATTAACGTCCGGCTCTGGTTAGCGGAAAGTTAATCAAAGCCAGGACTTAGTGTTAACGGATTCCGCTTCTGCAGAATCCGTTAAAACCAGCCACAAAGATAAAAAAAAGCATTGTATACTCAACTCCTGTCCTGCGGCGAGGATCGCGGCTCCAACCACCTCCTCCGTCTGGCAGGAGGCGGAGCAGGGAAAGAGTGGGGGAAAAAGTCCACCCAGTCTCTCCCTGTGTATCACTACGCGAGGCGAGATCCGGCTGGTCATGTGACCGGCAGGGGGAAACTCAATGGAGTCCTATGGATTCCATCGAGTGGATGCTTGCGGCTGCGCTCAGCACTGCCGTGAGCATCTCGTCCCGTAGCGTGCAGTAACAATGCAGGCAGCTTTTTAAGCGCTAAAACGGGGGCAGTAGGGGGAAAATGGCGAGCACAATTTTTTCTCCCTACCGCCCCCGTTTTAGCGTGGAGATCGTAATTTGGCCCTACATCTATTATTGAATACACCATAATAATTATGCATCATGCTATAAAGTGCATAATATTTACGAATTAGTACTATTAAATCTAACTGACATAAGTTTACTTTTCATGAAATATCTTGACGCCTTTCAATGATCCGGAGTTGTGTGAGTTGTACCCAAAACCTTGAACTCTGAGGTGATATTTAATTAGCAGTACTAGACGCAGCACGTCAGTGTTTCTTGTTGGATATGTTATTTTTTGAGCTGTAGTCTTTGAGGGAATCTGATTCTTACAACTCTCATTTAGACACATGCACAAATTTTGTGATGCTACTTCTTAGAACTCTCATTTAGCCACACACATAATAGAAGCACTTCATTTTGTTCTTCTTCTCTACTGAAAGCACCTCTCCAGAAATATAATAAATTCACTGTGATAGGAGAGCTAGAAGTGTGTTTGATGGAGCGCAGAGCAGATGTAATGCAATTTTGCCAAACGCTGAGCATAGACAATAGGAGAAAGCCATAAACATCATATTGTAGGAGTTTGATGGCATCAATTATTCTTTAGTGATATTGCCACTGAAATAATGATGTGTGCAAAAACTGATATGCCGTGTTATTTTTAAGGCAATGAGGTTATTATTAAATATTCTACAATTATGGCAATTAGGGAATTAAAGCCTGTAAAAATCTTATTGTAGCAATTTGTCTCAGGGCTATAAATAATTATATTTTTTTGTACAAAATGGAAAACGAGCAACTGGATTTCAATAATTTGGCCCTAGTTGGGATATATATATATATATATTGTGATATTTGGGGAGTCCACAGAGCATGTGCACAATGTCTTGAACAAACAAACCAGCTTTATTTTCCCCTTTCAGGGCAGTCAAAGTGATAAAAATAAAAATACACGCTTGCCTTCAGTGTAATCAAAGCAAAGAACAAATCTTCAGCACAAAAATAACAGAAAATAAGGGTGGCTCACCAACTTGTTAAACAATCCCAAAAACCTTGCGGAATCCTTTTCCAGAAATATAGAAGCTTTTCCAGCAAGGCACAGCAAGTCTCTTGTTTTGAAACACACACAGCTACAACTGAGCAATTTCTCCACAACTCCCACACTCCTCTCTGGGAGTTGCTGACCTTTTAAACCTCTTCCTGGACAGGAAGGCTAACCCTGTGGTTGTCCATAAAGGGACCACAACCCAAATAGGGGTGAAACATAGCACCCATCCAGGACCCAGTCTTGACGTCCTCTAATATATATATTACATACCTGATATGGCCTTCAAACACCCCGAGCAAATGCACTTAATAAATATTTCATAGACGCAATCTAGCTTGAGTAAGGTCTGTGTCATAGACGAAAGGTTGCTCTGCTGAGTGCCAAATAAAGTGGTCTCTTCCATATTCTGGAGGCCCAGGTGCCTTTGTCATACCAATAACATTCTGGTGGTTTGAAAATTTGAGTGTTTGTTTAAAAGAGGGAATTCTGTACTTTTTAATGGGGTTCTCTTTACCATCTAAATACAACACAGTAGGAGATGGACGATACATAATTACAAAACCCATCACAGCAAAATATGATGAAAGCTTCCTCTGTCCTCACAAGGCACCAGTGCTACAATTACTCCCTTCAATGCATGCTATATTCAATATTATTATTATTATTATTATTATTTTATCTGTTAAGTGGCAACACATTACTCAGCATTGTACAGAGGTACAATGGGTAACACAACAATTATACAATATGCCAAAAAGGCAAGTCAATAATTTCAATCTAAACTAAACCAGAGTGGACTATAGAAAGAAAGGAATTAATACTAACCCTAATATCTTGTCAGATTTCTAGATTCTGACCCTAGCAATCTGCAGTCAGTGTGCCGGGTATATTGAATGTACTGTATAATGGAGTAATTGTAATTCCGGTGCCTCGTGATGACTGCCCTTAATCATTAGTAAATACCAAACTGCTTCTAAAAGCCTTAAGGCTGATGCCGGACATTTGCATGAGTACTTGTACTCGTACTCATGCAAATTCCCCTGATACTTCTACCGATACTGCAAGCCAGCACTGGGCTGGCTTCCAAGGTGGAATGTAGTAAGTGGGGCAGCTGGCAGAATGCACTAACAGCATTCTTCCAGGCCCCTCCAGCTGGCCATGTTCCAGTGAGCGGCCGATGGCATGTAGAGGTTGTAACACGGCTCTGTTGGCCTCCAGCCACGTTCTTTTGAGAGCTTGAGGAGCCACGTTGTAACCTTACATGCTGGCAGCCGCTCGCTGGAATGTGACCACCTGGAGGAGCCTGGCAGAATGCTGTTAGTGCATTCTGCTAGCTGTTCCAGTGTGTCAGGATCCCCACTGCTGAATATGTATATCGAGCCTGCATCCTGGAAAGGTGCATGAAAGATACATGAAAGGCGCTGCCCTTGCTCAGCACCACTGTTCTTTACCACAAACAGTTAACCACAGTTCACTCACACCACCCCCCCACCTGTTTCAATAAAGAGTCTCTCTGTCCTTCCCACAATGCTTCAGCATTGTCACCTTATCCCCTGACCTGGAAAGAACTATACCTTATTTCTCCCACTCTGTACCAGACCTCCTGCTTTGCCAACTGGCGCTGCCTCCTCTCTGCCAGCCATTGAACCACGGACCATCCTGACTATTCTCCCTGGATAACTTCTTGTACTGCACTCTGGATTCTCCCCTGTATCTGTCTGTTTACCCATGGTACCATCCGCATGTCCCATCCTGCATATTTCATCCTCACACTGGGCTCATAGGTTCTGGCGTGTTTATAAGTGGTGTTACCCTGACACCCTACGGTGCTGTTCATGACACAGTGTCTGTGATTAAGGTCTGGGATAGTATAATGCGTAGGTCTGATGCAGGTATACATGCATCTGAGGTCTGGTGTGGGTATATATGTATCTGAGGTCTGTTGTCTGTTTGTGTGCTCAGAGTGTGTGCAGGTCTGTGCAGTTGCTAAATGGTATGTCTGACCATACATTTCCATTTCAATATTAGCATAAATTGGACAGGCGTTCAGCAAAATGCTTAATTATTTATTGAAAAGCAGTCACATGACATTAAATAAAAGTTTCCGTAATCCGTATCGGAAAGTACCTGAAAAAAAGTATACAAAAAATGAATGCGTGGTGTACCTGTTCAGGGAGAGCTCCATCGTGGCCAGTGGAAAGACCCGTGCCACGTTGATGAGGTCCGCCCAACCTCAAAACCGCAATAAAATGATTTGGTGATTTAGATATAATAGGACCGAAACGTCGTATTTTTCCTGCTGCACTTCTTTAAATAACGATTTTTTCTGTTTGATTTTATGATCTGTGTTGCAGGCCATTATCCTGTTGTTGAAAAAAGTATAGGTACTCATACTCGGTTTTAAAAAAAAATTGGTATCGGCACAACCCTATAAATAATAAATGTCAAGTTTTAGGAATATTTTAATGGAGATTTGATTTGTCTTGAAACCTACGGAGTCCAGCTGTTTTCCAGAGAGTGTCTATTTGTGATAACCGTTAGTGATTCTCTGGTACTGTCTCTACGTCAACCAAGCGCTGTATTAGCAACTTGAGTCATAACAGTAAGGAACTCCTGATATCCATAGGACTCGTTGGTAGCAAGTATGAGGCTTGCAGCTCGGCTGGAATAGCAGGATGAGACACTAATATTAATGAGTGACTGAAGAATATATCAATTCTTCTTTGCGAAACATGCATATCTGGTATGAACATGTGGTTCAGAATATGAAACAGTTCTTCTCTCTGTTTGCGTGTTTACTTGGAAAGAAAATATCAGTTAGAACTGTCGTGTTCAAATACTATTTGGTTTTTTGAATGAATACTGATTTGTCACGCATTCCATAGTAGCCATAGGCTGGGGCTGAGGAATTGAGTTCAGTTCTATTCTATTTTTCGATCACAAAGCATACAGATCTCTCCCCTCTCTCCATCTCTTTGTAGCACCATTATTAAGCTGAACAAATGTATATACTTGCAAGGTACTTTGTATTAAGAAATATACCTTGTTTTTATAACTAAAGTCAGATGTGTTATTTTTTATTAACACAGTAATATACTATGGGCTCTATTACGCTCTTAGCGTTAAAACGTGGGCGCAAGGGAGGAAAAACTGCGCCCGCAGTTTTCCCCCTTGCGCCCGCATTTTAATGCTGGATTACAATGCAGGCGCAAAAAATGCTGCCTGCATTGTTATCGAGCATAGATCTTGGATGCTCGTGGCAGCGCCGAGCACAGCTGCGAGCATCCACTCGCTGGAGTCCATAGGACTCCATTGAGTTCCTCCCTGCCGGTCACATGACCAGCCGAATCTCGCCTCGCGAGATCCGGCCGGTCGGCGTAGTGATACGCAGGGAGAGATTGGGGGGACTTTTTCCCCCAGTCTTTCCCTGCTCCCGCCAGTCGGAGGAGGTGATCGGAGCCGCGGGACAGAGGGTGAGTATCTGTTCTGTTTTTTTATTTTTAAAGCTGGTGTTACCGGATTCTGCAGAAGCGGAATCCGTTAACACCAAGTCCTGGCTCTGGTTAACTTTGCGCTGACCAGAGCCAGGCGTTAATCAGCGCTGGAACATTCTAATACCAATGCTAATCAACACTTTGCGCTCCCCATGTTAAGTATAGGGAGCGCAAAGTGCAGTAACCTCGTGCAGAGGAGCACAAGGTACCAAACGCAAACGTTTTTTTTTTTTGCGTTTGGATTGTAATATGCAGTAAATACCGCAGCAAACCTTAATGCTCACGCAAGTGAGCGTTAACGTTTGGGTTAGGAATGTAATAGTGCCCTTTGTGTGTGAACAGCTGCAAACTACATCCGATGCCACAATGGTCCACACAAAGTCACGAACGGACAAAAGATAATATTTTTAACAGTGACTGTTAAGTATAACGGCCCCACTCATTAGCACTAACAGCTCGGTCAGAATAGGATCAAAGATCTGAATAAAGGTGTAATAAATCAAGTGGCAAACATGTCAACAGAAAATTTATTTGGAAAGACAACAGGCTATTCTGCATTTAAAAGGCTACAATCAATATGATACATGTTATATGACTGGTAGAGAAATGTACATTCTTGTTTATCTATGATCAATCAATATTCTTTCCTTTTTGTATTATGCCTATTAACTGAGCGGAGCTGAAAGCCCCTCTTCATTCTATTTTTTGCCTATACAACACAAGTAATGTTGCCTGCCTAGCAAGCAGTCCTGTACACATTTCTTGTAAAGTATTATGACAGGTCTGTCTAATTGATCAAGTACAATGGAATGGAACTGTAATAGCTCTTCTCCCGTCTTTGTTTATGACATATTACAAAATGCTCATCAAAACAGAAACAGGAAACCAAGTTAATCCAAATACCTGGGCATTATTGTTTAACCCATTCAATCTGTAATAGTGCACTTAAAAGTGTCACTTGACTGTAACTTTAGGACTTCAAGTGACTATATTTGTCATCAAATTTAGAAATATTAAGTGTGATTATAAAAAGGAGCAAGCCATCCAGGGCACTATCCAATACCATGCTGTCTGAGTTATGTGATTTCGAGTGAATTTTGTCTTTGTCATTTTTTTGTCTGTGATCCATTTTTCTCTATCATATTGGACTAGTGTAAAATAAAATAGAGTTGGAAATCTATGGTACAAAATTATAGGGATTATTCACCAAACACAACTGTAGAGCGAAGATTTCCATAGTTGATAACAACAGTAAAAAGCACTATTGTTGCAGCTATGGCGAAGTTCAGATATTCAGAAAAATGTAATTCAGTGACAGAAGTTGATGCTGCTGCAAACTGTAACCAATGATAAGACCATTTTTCTCCTGTAGAAGAAGGAAAGTACAGCTGTCCTCCATTTAGCATTATTCTGCTGTTGTTTTGAAGTGAATAGTCTTTGGTGATTTTAAAAGTGGAGAACGTCATTGAACTATGATATATTCTATGGTGAAAACAATGGTAAAAATAACGCTAGATGATTTGGTTGCCACCTTGGGTGCCGCTACAGGTTTTTTTTTTTCAGGGAAATCTATGCTAAATAGCTTCATCAGAAACTAGTCAACCCCACCGAAAACCAATATGAGAACTAAGCTTAACAGCTTTCACAGAAACTATGGTAGACAGAACAGGGAAAGCTATGGCATACAGTGGCGGTTATCTAAATAGTGAATTCATCATAATTACACCATACTAGATCTACCACAATTAGTCCATAACCTCTTATGTATTAAAGGGCTTTTAAAAGTCATAATTTTACCTGTGGTCTGTGAATGTTTGTTTTCCCGCTTTCAAGACTTCTCCTGAGCTGCCCCCTTTCTTTGGAATTCCCTCCCCTGCAACATCAGACTCTCCCCGTCTCTCCAGTCCTACAAGAAATCTCTGAAAACACATTACTTCAGAGAAGCCTATCATCTCACTCCCTAATCCCTCTCTGTTCATTTCCCACTGCATCTTCACACATAGCCCACATGCACTCCGTTATTTCACATTCTCTATTAACCCTCACCTACTGTCCTTTTAGATTGTAAGCTCTTGAGCAGGGTCCTCTCACCTACTGTACTGTGTGTGGAACCTGTATGTGTTTTTGTTGTTCCGGCTCCCATTGTAAAGTGCTACAGAACTTGTTAGTGTTTTATAAAAACTTGTAACGGTAACTGTACAGGAAAGTTAATAAGTCATAAGGAAAAGTGTTTATATAAGTGTAGCGCTCACTCCCGGAGGAGCCGCTGAAAATGAACCACGGGTCAGTCTCCCCGCACTAGGGAATAAATATACTCCAACACCGCTGTGAGTTTTTATCATTTAAATAGTTTACTAAAATAATAGGCAGATGTTGAGACACGGTATTCACAGATATTATTACAGTACTTTCGCATTGCGGTAAAACGCGTAGCGGAAAAGAAACGAAACACGAGGCTTCGTATTTCGGAAGAATAAAATATTCGCAACCGAACAGAAAAATATATGCAATTACTCAATAGTTCGGAAAACAGAGACACGTAGCGAACCCCAAAATACAATCTCTTCGTATTACGATAAACGCGCAGCGGAAAAGAGAAAAATATGTATTCGGAACGTATCTTTTAACCCCCGTTCCGATTCGTAACAGAATGAGTCCTGCACAGGTTAAGTCCCGGAATGTAAAAGGTGTGTATGTGTGTATGGTACCCGGGTACTGTTCAACTGGCCAGTGAATTTACTGAAGGAAGGTCTTCGACTAGTCAGTTGGGGCCCTGTGGACTTTAAAGAGAAAACAGCAGCGTGTCCTTTAATCACAAAAACAGCCTTGGAGGCCTCTCACCCATCCGACGATTGCTTTAGGCTCCGCTGACCCAGGACGTCTCTCCGCTCGATTTTGACTGGGGATACTAGCGGCCGGATCCGTTGTCTGACTTTATGCAGCTTGTCCAGCTCACCGCCTGCTCTCCGTACCCGATCAACTCGCAGTGACTCCTCACTCGAGGTCTTCGGTTCCTCCGGTCTGCAGCAATTCCTGGATTCTGGCAAGTCTCCTTCTCCTCAGGTTGAGTGACCCAATAATAACTGACAGGTCTCACTCAGGCTCTGGCCTAGGCCCTCTCGCGATCTCTTCACTGCGTCTCTTTCTCTCGTTCCCTGGCGCGCGCTCTGGCGCGTTCTCCACGAGGTGGAGGATGTAAGTGTCCAGTCCCCACCCACTTCCTGTCTCCTTGCAAAGCATGCCGGGAAATGTAGTCCCAATGTCCAGTGTCTCTAATCGCGACTGTCTCCATCTTGTGGCCAAAAATAGGTAATGCCACAGCAAGATTTTAACACAGCGCTACACTCTCCCCCTCCTAGAACTCTTGGGTCTCTCCAAGGAGGTACAACAGTTACATTACATTTCCACAATATTGAATACAGTTTACATAACATGCACAGGTTCAGCAGCATACATATAGTGAGTTAGGAACACTTCCTCAAGTTGACTCATATTTTGGGCTACCTCAGCTAACATAGCAGACACTTCGGGCAACCTCTGCACTGTGGTGATGGCCTCTTCAGTGCTATGTCCTGGTGAGTCGTAGGTGAGTCGTTGGGGCGGTCGAACAGAGCGTTTTGGTTCTGGCTCAATCAGTTCCTCTTCAGGTGGAAGTACTATAGGTGTTGGCTCAATCCTTCTCTCTATCACTGGAGCAGACGTTTCTTCAGAGTATGATCCCTCCAGTGAAGGCATAGAACTATAATCACCTGAATAAGCTTCCGGAGCTACCGGGATTCCCACAGCCTCAGGGACTTCCAACTGAAATTCAAGAGGCTCAGGGATATCAACAGTCTCAGGGACTTCCAACAGAAATTCAGGAGCTTCAGGCCTCAAATTACTCTCCCATCGTTCAGGAACTGAGATAATCTCTTCAGGCTCCGGTGAACGCATCCAGTCCAGACAGAAACTCTCTTCCTCACTGTCCCTTTCGCTCTCTTCGACAACCCGGGTCTGTTGAGACCGAGTAACAGGAGGCAAACATGGAACAGGCGGATTTGGCAGAGGCGGTTCGTCCCCAACTGGCATCCTTACAGCCTCTCTCAAAGGTAACAAATGATTTCGGTGCCAGTTCTTAAGAGGCCCAGCCTTTCCATCCGGGCGAATCTGATACACTGGTAAACCCGGCAGTTGTTTGCAGACAATGTAAACCTGGGAACTCCACCTATCCGCCAACTTGTGTCTCGCAGCAGCACCCAAGTTCTTCAATAGAACCCTATCACCGGGTTGTAGATCTTGTATTCGGACTTTCAAGTCATAGTTCCTTTTGTTTCTTTGCTCCCTGTTTCCTGAGGTCAACCGGCCTGTTCAAATGCAGAAGCCAAATTCTTTCGAAGTCTATCCACGTAGTTTCTATGGGAAGCTACTGACGTCTGGTCTAGAGATAACCCAAATGCCAAATCAACCGGCAATCGAGCCTCTCTTCCGAACATAAGACGGTACGGTGAGTATCCAGTTGCATCACTCTCCGTACTGTTATATGCATGCACCAGAGTAGCTATGTGCCGACTCCAACTCTGCTTCTCCACATTCGACAAGGTCCCCAGCATGTTTAGCAGTGTGCGATTAAACCTTTCAGGCTGAGCATCACCTTGAGGGTGATATGGTGTAGTTCGGGTCTTTTGGATTCCCAACAGCTCTAACAATTGCCCCACCAGTCTGCTTTCAAAGTCTCTACCCTGATCAGAGTGTATCCTCCTTGGCAGTCCGTAATGAACAAAGAACTTTTCCATCAACACCTTGGCCACTGTCGGAGCGCGTTGATCTTTTGTGGAAAATGCTTGGGCGTAACGAGTGAAATGATCAGTCACTATTAGAATGTTCCCTTGCCCACTAGCATCCGGCTCTAAGCACAAGAAGTCAATGCACACCAAATCCATGGGTCCCTGACTCTGCAGATGGCTCATTGGAGCAGTTCGGGTCGGTAGAGTCTTTCTCTGAATACACCTCAAACAGGAATAACAATAACTTTCTACAAAGTTGGCAAGGCCAATAAAACCTATCTCGCACCAGCTTAAAAGTTCTCTCTGCACCTAAATGTCCATGCTCATCATGTAGTGATCGCAGCACACTCTCCCTATGTTTAGTGGGGAGGAATAACTGTTGAATCTCTTCAGCGTTGGTTGAGGGGCCCCTTCGGTAGACCACCCCATCCAACATCTTTAACCGCTCCCACTCTTTGTAGACCAATCTGGCTCCACTCGGGGAGTTGGTTAACAAAATCTCTCGCTGGTTTGCAGACAGGGCCTTTATGGTCAAGGCAATTAAAGGGTCTCTGGCCTGATCCGCTTTCAGGTCCTGTCTCGAAAAGGTAGGTAAACTTTCATCCCTTAACTGCGTAGGGTTACAGTAGAACTCAGGAACAGCCGCAGCCATAACTCCTATGGCCTCCGCTTCAATCCCTCCTTTGACCCGGCGCTCTGTTCCTTGACACAAAGCTTGCACCCCGTCTGGAGTCAACTGAGTCCATTCTGTAGTGTAGGGTCTTCTCGATAACGCATCAGCATCTCGATTATTCACCCCAGGGCGGTACTTCAGGCTGAACCGAAACCCTGACAGAGCGGCCAACCACCGATGTCCCGTTGCGTCCAGTTTTGCGGTAGTAAGGATGTAGGTAAGAGGATTGTTATCCGTCTTGATCACAAACTCAGCTCCATACAGATAGTCTTTTAACTTGTCTACCACTGCCCACTTTAAGGCTAGGAACTCCAACTTGTGAGTAGGGTAGTTCTTCTCTGAAGGCGTAAGGCTCCGGCTCACGTACGCTACAGGCCTCAGCAATCCACCATACTCCTGATACAGGACTCCTCCCAGACCTTCTCGGCTGGCATCCACATGTAACTCATACGGCTTGTGAGGGTCCGCATAGGCCAAAACAGGAGCTCGGGTTAGACTCTCTTTCAGTTTCACGAAAGCTCCCTCACATTGACTGGTCCATTCACCTTGTATAGACTCTCGAGCTTTCCTTGGCCCTGGAGCTGACGGGTTCTTATCAGAGACCTTGCAGCCTTCTTCTGTGGTTTCCTTCTGCAGGAGTTTGTTCAGTGGTTGAGCTATTTTTGCGAATCCTCCCACAAATCTTCGATAGTATGAACAGAATCCCAAGAAAGATCTAAGCTCAGTGACGTTTCGGGGTCTAGGCCAAGAAGCTACGGCCTCCAACTTCCGAGGATCTGTCGAAACACCTTCTGCTGAGACCACATGTCCCAGATACGTAACAGAGGGTAGACAGAATTGGCATTTCTCCAGAGACAGTTTCAGCCCCTCTTCATGGAGCCTCTTCAAGACCTTCTCCAAACGTTGCTCATGTTCTTCCAGAGTCTTCCCAAACACAATTATGTCATCCAGGTACACTAATACTTCGATTAGATTCATATCCCCGACTGTCTTCTCCATCAACCGTTGGAACGTGGCTGGAGCCCCCGTAAGGCCTTGAGGCATCCTGTTGAATTCAAAGAACCCCAGTGGACAGATGAACGCAGTTTTCTCCTTGTCTTCAGGATGCATGGGTATCTGGTGATACCCGCTTCGCAGGTCTAGTACACTAAACCACTTTGCTCCAGACAAACACTGTAGGGCATCTTCTATCCGAGGAGTGGCATATTGATCGGGGATGGTTCTCCGGTTCAACGTGCGGTAGTCTATGCATAGACGGACAGAACCATTTTTCTTCCGGACCAACACTATGGGAGATGCGTATGGACTCCTGGACTCTTGAATCACCTTGGTTCTTTGCAATTCATTCAGCTGCTCTCGCAGATCATCTAAGTCTCCTAGCGGAACTCGCCTTGATCTTTCCCGAACGGCTTGTCTTCTTGTAACCGAATGCGGTGCTCAGTACTCTTTGCTAGGCCCACATCGAACTCATCTTTCGAGAACAATTCCTTCCACTTTAGGACTTGAGACTGAAGACGTTTCTTCCACTCAGGTGAAATGGGAGCGTCCTTGGGGTAGAATCTTTCATCTGGAATCTCTTTATCCACTCCCCCTCCTAAATCGGTAGAGAGGGGTGTAGCAGACTCTACTTGCCCGATAGGCATTCGTGCTTTAAGGACTACTGGAGAATCCGTCACATTGCATACGCTGACCGAGACTCTTCCTCGTGTTCTCTTCAGAGCTTTGGTGGAGATTATTTCAGGAATCACTTCGACTCCGGTTTCACTCCCATGATTAAAATCGGTTCCCAGCACCACATAGGGACCGGGTTGCGATCCGTTCAACTTGACTGAAGCCCGGAAGCTCGCTACTTCTCCTGCTTGCAGAACCTTCTCTGTTCCACCCAGTCTCCACAGTCTTCCCACCTCGGCAGGTGCCTTTGTTCTTCGACCATCCTCTGATAGACCGGACGTAACATTGGGTGTACTCCTTGAGTTGAACCTTCTTCCAACACGATAGGCGTCAGGAGACGCCGCACTAGGTCAGTATTCGTCCCCACTATCAGGGAGCTTCTGTTCGCACCCGAGGGTCGAGGACACACAATGGCCAATGCATCACAACCCCCAGACTGCCCGATGACTTCAGATCCGATCTCCAACTTCACTTGCAGGTACCCGTCATAAGGGAGTTTCTCAGTGCCGATACCCCATATTTCCAAATCCTTCAATTCTTGCAGAGGAATGTGCTTTAAGTGTTTCTCGTAGAAGTCTCTGTAGATCAATGTCACTTGAGCCCCTGAATCTAACAGGGCTTTGGTGTAGACTCCTTCCACTTGGATTGGCACAATAGGAGAAGGACCTATCAGTTGGTCAGGAACTTGGTGGCGGTATCCGGACACTTAGACCCAGTTTGCTGTACCCTGGCCTTTTTCTTGGCCCGTGCAGGTTTTGGGTGTGCATTGCTTCCCCATGACGTAGACCCGGATGCTAAGGGAGTGACTCTTTCAGTCCTGGCAGGCTCCACAGTTGGCTCGGCTTTGGGCCTTCTCGCCCTCTTAGTCTTGGCTTGGTTTCTGGAGCGGGGTTCAACCTTCGGGCACTTAGGTTGCTCCTTCACTTGTGCCCTCTGGCGTTTCCCGCCGGTGAGGTAGATAACAGTCCTTCTAGGGCTTTCAACAGTCCCTCGACTCTATCCTTCTCAGGCTTTTGGCCTTTGCACTGTGCGCGGAAATGGCCCATTTCTCCACAACCAAAACATCTCTTCTTAGAGAGCGGAGACGTAGTTGCTTGTTGGGATTTTGTTAAGGGACTTGGACCAGACGCCACAGCAGCTCCCGTCGTCTGCATATCTGTGAGGAATTTCTGCATTTCTGCCTGCATTTCGGTCACCTTCATCAACACTCGGCACAGTTCCGCGTGCGCTTGTTGCAATTCAGCTTGAGCTTCCTGTACTTTCTTGACGGTCTTGGACAATTCACCACGTTCAGAGAGGTTCGATTCTTTGGCAGCCCTCTCTGTAGATTTAAAAACAACTAGGTGTTCTTGTTCGTCCTCGTCAGATCCATAAGTATCTAGAGAGTCGCTTTCAGGCTGCAGGCCGTCGTTATGTCTCACAGGTTGTGCATAAGCCCTTTCCCCCCGCCTGAAGGATTTCTCTTCCAGTAAAGCCTCTTCCTCTCGTACAACTCGGATCAGTTCCAGGTACTTCAACTCTTGGTTACCTGCTCTGCTTCTCAGCTGCATCATTACTGGATCTAGAGGTTGAGAGCCCCTCAGGATCTTTTATTCGGATCTTATCTACTTCGGCCGGTTCGGCCCCTTTCTTCAGGAGTATCTGGTGTAGAATCTTATCCAGGCGCCTCATGTACTCGGTCATCCTTTCACCTCTTCTCTGATAGGTGTGTTCGTACTGATATACCAGTTCGGCTGCCTTTTCGGTTCGCCCAAAAACTTCTTCAAGAACGTTTAAATAATCTAAAGCAGTACAATCTTTCCTACTCAGTTTTAGGTTTCTCACCGCTTCTGACGCAGGTCCCTTTAAGCTCTCGGTGATCCTTTGCTTCTTCTGGGCCTCAGGGACGTCCCACTCATCCAGAGCCTGCATCGCCTGTTCCACCCATTCTTCAAAGGTTTCTTCTCCCGCCGGAGTTGGTACGTTTCCTGTAAAATTTCTTAACCGTCGATAACCGAAGTTAGTGTGAGGAGGGCTTGTTTTCTGACATTTAGCCAGTAGATCTCCAATAGCCACGATAAATTCAGGCCCGATCATGGCCAACGGACTAGGCGCGGGAACACTTGCGGATTCGCCACGTGGCGCACTTGGCTGAATTAGTTGGACTTCCACCTCATCGGCCAGTTTCACGCTCGCGCCCTGAAAACATGGTGGAACGCCCTTTCTCCACTCGAGAAGAACATACGTGTGAGAAGTATCTGGTTTTTTTTTAATGTCCAGTATTAACCCCCGATGATCTGGTGCTAGCGTGGCCACGGCCTGGCGGATCTGCTCTTCGGCCAAGTGTCTGCGGGAATATCCATGACTATACAACATTCTAACTGACTACTGTGCTCCTCACACCACTCGGCAACAGTGTCTGGATCCATATTTAACCCTTTAGATGCGGTTTTTCCAGAGACTGAATCCCGGAAACGAGCCCCCACGTGTAGCGCTCACTCCCGGAGGAGCCGCTGAAAATGAACCACGGGTCAGTCTCCCCGCACTAGGGAATAAATATACTCCAACACCGCTGTGAGTTTTTATCATTTAAATAGTTTACTAAAATAATAGGCAGATGTTGAGACACGGTATTCACAGATATTATTACAGTACTTTCGTATTGCGGTAAAACGCGTAGCGGAAAAGAAACGAAACACGAGGCTTCGTATTTCGGAAAATAAAATATTCGCAACCGAACAGAAAAATATATGCAATTACTCAATAGTTCGGAAAACAGAGACACGTAGCGAACCCCAAAATACAATCTCTTCGTATTACGATAAACGCGCAGCGGAAAAGAGAAAAATATGTATTCGGAACGTATCTTTTAACCCCCGTTCCGATTCGTAACAGAATGAGTCCTGCACAGGTTAAGTCCCGGAATGTAAAAGGGTGTAATGTGTGTATGGTACCCGGGTACTGTTCAACTGGCCAGTGAATTTACTGAAGGAAGGTCTTCGACTAGTCAGTTGGGGCCCTGTGGACTTTAAAGAGAAAACAGCAGCGTGTCCTTAATCACAAAAACAGCCTTGGAGGCCTCTCACCCATCCGACGATTGCTTTAGGCTCCGCTGACCCAGGACGTCTCTCCGCTCGATTTTGACTGGGGATACTAGCGGCCGGATCCGTTGTCTGACTTTATGCAGCTTGTCCAGCTCACCGCCTGCTCTCCGTACCCGATCAACTCGCGGTGACTCCTCACTCGAGGTCTTCGGTTCCTCCGGTCTGCAGCAATTCCTGGATTCTGGCAAGTCTCCTTCTCCTCAGGTTGAGTGACCCAATAATAACTGACAGGTCTCACTCAGGCTCTGGCCTAGGCCCTCTCGCGATCTCTTCACTGCGTCTGCTTTCTCTCGTTCCCTGGCGCGCTCTGGCGCGTTCTCCACGAGGTGGAGGATGTAAGTGTCCAGTCCCCACCCACTTCCTGTCTCCTTGCAAAGCATGCCGGGAAATGTAGTCCCAATGTCCAGTGTCTCTAATCGCGACTGTCTCCATCTTGTGGCCAAAAATAGGTAATGCCACCGCAAGATTTTAACACAGCGCTTCATAAGCAAACAAAATTTTATGTATACCTTGTAAAATTGTATATTCAAGAGGTGAGTTCTAAACCTAGAATACCTTAACTAACTAGTAATTAAGGGTAATTCCTTATAAGAAAGCCAGCACTGACTGCTATGCAATCAAAACAATTGTGAGGTAGACCCATAAAACATAATGAGAAACATAGAAACATAGAAACATAGAAAGATGTCGGCAGATAAGAACCTTTCGGCCCATCTAGTCTGCCCAATTACATGAATACTTTACTTGGATTTATCCTTTGTTTAGGATAGCCTTATGCCTATCCCATGCTTGCTTAAATTCAATTACTGTTTTGGCCTCTACCACTTCAACTGGAAGACTGTTCCATGTATCCACCACCCTCTCAGTAAAATAATGCTTCCTGATGTTATTTTTAAACCTTTGCCCCTCTAATCTAAGACTATGTCCTCTTGTTTTGCTACTTTGTTTCCTTTAAAATATACTCCCTTCCTCTACCTTGTGGATTCCTTTACGTATTTAAATGTTTCTATCATATCTCCTCTGTCTCGTCTTTTTTCCAAGCTGTACATGTAAGATCATTAAGCCTTTCCTGGTAACTTTTCTCCTTCAAGCCGTACACCATTTTAGTAGCCCTTCTCTGAACTCTCTCTAAGATGTCTATATCCTTCTGGAGATACGGTCTCCAGTACTGCACACAGTACTCCAAGTGAGGTCTCACCAGTGCTCTGTACAGTGGCATGAGCACTTCCCTTTTCCTACTGCTAATACCCTCCCTACACAACCAAGCATTCTGCTAGCATTTCCTGCTGCTCTATTACATTGACTACTTACCTTTAGATCCTCTGAAATAATAACCCCTAAATCCTTTTCCTCAGATGTTGAGGTTAGGACTGTATCAAATATTCTATATTCAGCCCTTGGGTTTTTACGTCCCAGGTGCATTATCTTGCACTTATCCACATTAAAACTCAATTGCCACAGCTCCGACCATTTTTTTAGTTTACCTAAATCATTTGTCATTTGGCTGATCCCTCCAGGAACGTCAACCCTGTTGCAAATCTTTGTGTCATCAGCAAAAAGACATACTTTTCCATTAATACCTTCTGCAATATCACTAACAAAAATATTAATAATAGAATGGGTCCAAGTACTGACCCCTGAGGTACCCCACTGGTAACAAGACCATGCGCCGAATAAACTCCATTTACCACAACCCTCTGTTGCCTGTCACTCAGCCACTGCCTAATCCATTCAACAATATTGGAATCCAAGCTCAAAGATTGCAATTTATTGATAAGCCTTCTATGCGGAACAGTATCAAAAGCCTTACTGAAATCTAAATAAGCAATGTCTACTGCACCACCTGTGTCTATTATTTTTGTTACCCAATCAAAAAAATCAATAAGATTAGTTTGACATGATCTCCCTGAGGTAAACCCATGTTGTTTCTGATCCTGTAATCTATGTGTTTTTAGATGTTCAACAATCCTTTCCTTTAACATGGTTTCCATTAATTTCCCCACTACTGACATAAGACTAACTGGCCTATAGTTCCCAGATTCCTCCCTACTACCCTTCTTGTGAATGGGCACAACATTTGCTAATTTCCAGTCTTCTGGGACGACTCCCGTTAGCAAGGATTGGTTAAATAAATCTGTTAACGGTTTTGCTATTACATCACTGAGCTCTTTTAATAATTTAGGGTGGATCCCATCAGGCCCCATTGATTTATTTGTCTTTACTTTAGACAGCTGCTGTAGAACCTCCTCCTCTGTAAACTGATATGTAATTGTCTCGTTAGTGTTTCCTCCTAACTGAGGTCCCTTTCCTTCCTTTTCTTCTGCAAAGACTGAACAAAAATATTCATTGAGGCAGTCAGCGAGACTTTTATCCTCTTCTACATACCTTCCTTCCTTTGTTTTTAATCTAACTAATCCTTGTTTTACTTTTCTTTTCTCGTTTATGTATCTAAAAAATGTTTTGACCCCCTTTTTTACTGACTGAGCTATTTTCTCTTCTGCGTGTGCTTTGGAAGCTCTTATAAATTGCTTTGCCTCTTTCTGCCTAATCTTATAGGTTTGCCTATCTTCTTCACTCTGAGTTGTTTTTAATTATTATTGAATGCTGTCTTTTTGTTCTTCACTATTTTGGCCACTTCTGCAGAGTACCACAGTGGTTTCTTCCCTTTTTTGTTTTTGCTAACAAGTCGAATGCAATTGCCTGTGGCCTTCAATAATGCTTCTTTTAAATAATCCCATTTCTCCTGGACACCCTTTAAACTCCTCCAGTCTGATAATGACTCCTTCACACAAAGTCTCATTTTAGAAAAATCTGTTTTTTTAAAGTCTAAAACTTTTGTTTTTGTGTGGTGCGGCTCCATCTCTGTTCTTATATTAAACCATACTGACTGGTGATCACTAGATCCCAAATTTTCACCTACAACAACGTCCGATACCAAACCTCCATTTGTGAGTATTAAATCCAATATGGCCTCTTTACGGGTCAGCTCCTCAACTACTTGTGTTAGAGATAATCCCAGTAGGGAGTTTAGAATATTTGTACTCCTGGTGCACCCAGCAGTTTTGGTTTTCCAGTTCACATCAGGAAGATTAAAGTCCCCCATGATAATAACTTCCCCCTTCATTGCCATTTTGGCTATTTCCTCAAGCAGCAGATTATCTAGCTCTTCTACTTGTCCAGGGGGTCTATAGATCACACCTACACGAGCTACTGTATGTTTGCCAAATGTTAGCGTAACCCAAACTGACTCTATGTTCACCTCGCTCACTTTTATTTGGTTCGTTTTTATGTTGTTTTTCACATACAGGGCCACTCCTCCTCCTTTCCTACCTTCTCTGTCTTTTCTATATAAAGAGTACCCCGTTGTTGGTATTGTTATTCCCAGTTATTCTCACTGAACCATGTCTCAGTAACTGCAACTAAATCTACTTTTTCAGCTGCCATCATTGCCTCCAGTTCTTTGATTTTATTGACTAAACTGCGAGCATTTATAGACACAACGCTGAGCTTGTCCTTTTTTTCCCTGCATGTTGCTTGCACCCGCCGATTTAGTTTTGGGGGACAATCAGGCAGATTGTTTTTTACCCTTTTGTCCCCCCCTCCTAGTTAATATTTCTTTTGCGAAACCTTTGAACTTCTCACTGAGAACATATGTTCCCCTATGAGTAAGATGCAAACCATCTTTTTTATACAGTTCCTTTCTGCTCCAATTAGAGCTATCATGGGACACAAAGCCAAATCCTTGCTCTCGACACCATTCCCGAAGCCACAAATTAAATTCCCTATCTGCCTATCCTGAATGTTATGCACAGGCAAAACTTCAGAGAATGACACAGTGGACGCAATCTGCTGTATTTCACCTCCAAGAACACAAAAATCCTCCTTAATCTCAGAAAACTCATTGCTAGCCAAGTCATTTGTCCCTAGATGGACTAGAACATCCACTTCCCCTTGCTGCTTTGCTTGTTTGACAATATTGAGAATACGTTTCTTGTCTCTACGAGCAGTAGCCCCAGGAAGACATCTCACCAAACCACTACTCTCCAGCTCCACACCTCTTATGATAGAATCACCCAGCAACAATTGCCTTCTATCATGTCCCACCTTTTCCTTATTGTTCTTGGTTGCAGTCCTGCATACCTTAAGCATAGGGGATGGTGGTTCCTCAACTATGGTGTCTGAGCCTACTTCCGTCTCACCACTACACTCTGAAAGTGCCTCAAAAGAATTAAGAAGAGCCACAGACTGTGGGACATGCCTTATATCCACAACTCTAAGTCTACCAGATCCTACAGTAGTCCATCAGAAAGTGTGTCAAAATTCTATATTGGGAATTTCAAGCTAGATACCAAGTTGGTGGTTACCCAGCAGCACCCTATGGACAGTCCTCCAATGTTAATTAAATTATTCTAACTTTGAGTGATATGTTGGTCGGATAAAGATTATGGAAATACAAACTCTGAGTCTAAAGGGTATAAAGGTTTCTGGCAATAAATGTGGAGATTGAAAATCTCAGGTTGGTAAATGTCTGGAAGAATTAAAAGGTTGCCAAGATTTAACATTTGAAATAGCAGACGGGCTCAGCAAATACAAATGTTTTAACTAAATCTTGCTTATATGGTTTTTATGCGTACAGTATATATCTTCTAAGGTAATATCAAGATGATTGTAGAAATAGGTCCTCCCAACTTTTCCCCTCAAAGCTTTATGAAGTAATGCGCTCAAAGAAAAAAATAAATATTACAATCTATAAGTGTTGGTATTGCATTTGACTGATTTTTTTTCTTCATACGGAAAATATAGCTAAATAGCTAAATATGTACGCACATTCAAAATGGAGTTGATTCCACTTAAAAAAAGTTAAACAATGATGAGTTATTTTATTGTATAACATTCATGGATTATTGTAAATAAAATCTTACGTTTTATCTTTGTCTTCTGACTTGTTGTTATTATTTATTTATATAGCACCACAAATTCTGCAGCGCTTTACAAGATCGATGTACACGGGGTTGATACATTAGAATACCACACAAGGATGATGCGGCCTGATTCAGGAGAACCCTGTTCCCAAGGGAGCTTACAATCTGTGAGATGTACAAGTACTTTTGTGAGGTAGGCACATCCATATCGTTAAGTGTCTTGCCCAAGGATACTCGCTGGTGGCGTTTTCTGAGTGGGATTGGGTTGTCTTTTCCATGATGCTATAGCAGCGATCTGGGGCTTAGGTTGAACCCGCTTCTCGTAAAGTCGAGACTTCTCCACAGTTGTATCAGAGGGATGTGCTGAATGGTATTTTGACTTGCTTCTCCTTGGTCGAAGGGTAGAGACTTTACCACTGGACTCCAAATCCAATATTGTGTAGTAGGCAAGTATTTACCGTTAGGTGTCTTGCTCAAGGACACTTAGACAAGTAATTGAGCTATAAAGGAGCATGACAGCAACTCATTTGTATTTCTGGAAGTAATATGTAGTATCATAGAATTCTGCAATACTCTAATTACCGGTATATAAATATATAGAATTGTATAAAGAAACAACAAAAATAATTTCTTGTGGCGCTTCGAACAATAAATGGACCTGCACCACCATATAAAGCTCAATACAGAAGAAAAAGGTATAGCACCCACATATCACCACAAAAATTACTGTGATAGCTTTCTATATATACTCTCAGAAACACATCTGTCACTCAGCAGCTATACCCCACCCCGTCTCAGTACTTCATAGCATATCTATCCCTCAAATCTATTTTCCCTCAAAAACATAAATATTGCAAATAGTGTAACACTGTAAGCATAATTCAATATTTAAAATAAGTGAATACCAGTTGAAGCGGCCGGCAGGTGAAATGAGTGCTTCGATCTACTCAAGGCACTCATCTGAAAGTATGCTAATATATTTTGGAAAAAAATGCTTTGGAAATAGCAAAGTGCTACTTGCACTTATTGTCATTGTAGCGCTGGTTTTAAAACACTGTGTTGTAGTACTTATTTTTGGCCGCCAGAGGGAGACAAGCGCAATGTAAGACACTGGACATTGGGACTACATTTTCCAGCATGCTTTGAGGGCGGGAACAGGAAGTGGGTGGGAAAGAGAGACTTACATCCGCAGCCTCGTGGAGAGAACCGCCAGAGCGCGCAGAGGAGTGAAGAGAGCAAGACGCACGTGAAGGAGATAACGATCGCGACCAGGCCGGAGCGCAGGTGCGGCCTAAGGGAGCTGGAGATCGGTTTCCCCTTTACTGGTCAAAGACCTAGTGATCCATCGCTAGTAACTTTACACAGATACAGAGTAAGCTGAAGGACCCCGAGTTAGAAGACCGCAGATGATCTAATGGGAGTGCAGGCGGTGAGCTGGACATCTTGTGGCAGACACAGACAAGCAAGACAGCGGATCCGGTGGCACAGAATCCCAGTCAAATCGAGCGGAGAGACGTCCTGGGTCGAGCGGAGCGCAGAGTATCTGGCGGATTGGTGAGAGGCCTTCCCGGCCACAGTAAAATAATAAAGCACGCTGCGGTTTTGTCAAAACCTACAGGGCCCCAACGTGACTAGTCGAAGACACACCTGAAATCATTCAGTGGCCAGTTGAATAATGTACCCGGGTACCAATACATGCATACACTTACACTTTCTTGGGACACAACCTGTACGGGACTCACACTCCAACCACGAAGGGGTTAAAATTCCTTTTTCTTTTCCGCTACGCGTTTCTCGCATTATATATATATATATATATATATATATATATATATATACGTATACCGTGTTGCTCTTCATATGTCAGTTTATTCAGTAAACTATATAACTTATAAAATCCACAACAGTGCTGGTGTATATTTATTCCCTAGTGTGGGGAGATTGACCCGAGGTTTAAATTCAGCGGCTCCTCCGGGAGTGAGCGCTACATCATATAAGCTGCCTATATAGCAAAAAACATGTAAACATTCGGTATTTCTAAACTCAGGACTATTCTACTCTAAACTACTTAGCCAGGGTGTTTTTTGGCATTTGTAGATGCGTAAGAAACTTTGGAGGTCAAAGTTTTTTTCTGTTTATTAAACAAATATTTCATCATTTTTTATATTAACGAACAGGTCCAGAAATATTGGGACATCGACACAATTCTAACATCTTTAGCTCTATACACCACCACAATGGAGTTGGAATGAAACAAACACAATCTGCTCTAACTGCAGACTGTCAGCTTTAATGTGAGGGTATGTACATCCAACTCAGGTGAACGGTGTAGGATTTACAGCAGTTTGCAGATGTGCCTCCCACTTGTTAAAGGACCAAAAGTAATGGGACAGAATAATAATCATAAATCAAACTTTCCCTTCTTAATACTTGGTTGCAAATCCTTTGCAGTCAATCACAGCCTGAAGTCTGAAACGCATAGACATCACCAGACGCTGGGTTTCATCCCTGGTGATGCTCTGCCAGGCCTCTACTGCAACTGTCTTCAGTTCCTGCTTGTTCTTGGGGCATTTTCCCTTCAGTTTTGTCTTCAGCAAGTGAAATGCATGCTCAATGGGATTCAGGTCAGGTGATTGACTTGGCCATTGCATAACATTCCACTTCTGTCCCTTCAAAAACTCTTTGGTTGCTTTTGCAGTATGCTTTGGGTCATTGTCCATCTGCACTGTGAAGTGCCGTCCAATGAGTTCTGCAGTATTTGGCTGAATGTGAGCAGATAATATTGCCCGAAACACTTCAGAATTCATCCTGCTGCTTTTGTCAGCAGTCACATCATCAATAAATACAAGAGAACCAGTTCCATTGGCAGCCATACATGCCCACGCCATCACACTACCACCACCATGCTTCACTGATGAGGTGGTATGCTTAGGATCATGAGCAGTTCCTTTTCTTCTCCATACTCTTCTCTTCCCATCACTCTGGTACAAGTTGATCTTGGTCTCATCTGTCCATAGGATCTTGTTCCAGAACTGTGAAGGCAGTGTTAGGTGTTGTTTGGCAAACTCTAATCTGGCCTTTCTGTTTTTGAGGCTCACCAATGGTTTACATCTTGTGGTGAACCCTCTCTATTCACTCTGGTGAAGTCTTCTCTTGATTGTTGACTTTGACACACATACACCTACCTCCTGGAGAGTGTTCTTGATCTGGCCAACTGTTGTGAAGGGTGTTTTCTTCATCAGGGAAAGAATTCTTCGGTCATCCACCACAGTTGTTTTCCGTGGTCTCCCGGGTCATTTGGTGTTGCTGAGCTCACCGGTGCGTTCCTTCTTTTTGAGAATGTTCCAAACAGTTGTTTTGGCCACGCCTAATGTTCTTGCTATCTCTCTGATGGGTTTGTTTTGTTTCTTCAGCCTAATGATGGCTTGCTTCACTGATAGTGACAGCTCTTTGGATCTCATCTTGAGAGTTGACAGCAACAGATTCCAAATGCAAATAGCACGCTTGAAATGAACTCTGGGCCTTTTATATGCACATTGTAATTGGGGTAATGAGGGAATATCACACACCTGGCCATGGAACAGCTGAGAAGCCAATTGTCCTATTACTTTTGGTCTCTTAACAAGTGCGAGGTACATCTGCAAACTGCTGTAAGTCCTACACCGTTCACCTGAGTTGGATGTACATACCCTCAAATTAAAGCTGACAGTCTGCAGTTAAAACACATTGTGTTTGTTTCATTCCAACTCCATTGTGGTGGTGTATAGAGCCAAAGATGTTAGAATTGTGTCGATGTCCCAATATTTCTGGACCTGACTGTATATGGTATGCTGAAAATATCTTTAGAGAGGCCATTTAATGGTGAGTATACAATATGTTTGGGTAAAGTAAATGAGTAAGAGGAAAATTAGAGCTAAAAAACAAAGGGCCCTATTACGCTCTTTGCATTAAAACGCGGGCGCCCTTGCGCCCGCGTTTTAACACTGGATTACAATGCAGGTGCAAAAAATGCTGCCTGCATTGTTTCCGAGCGTAAAATTCTGGATGCTCGCAGCAGCGCTGAGCGCAGCCACGAGCATCCACTCGATGGAGTCCATAGGACGGGATAGTGATACGCAGGGAGAGACTGGGGGGGACTTTTTCCCCCAGGCTTTCCCTGCTCCCGCCGGCCGGAGGAGGTGGTTGGAGCCGTGGTCCTCGCCGCGGGACAGAGGGTGAGTATATGAATTGTTTTTTTATTTTTTAAGCCTGGTGTTAACAGATTCAGCTTCTGCAGAATCCGTTAACACCAAGTCCTGGCTCTGGTTAACTTTTCGCTGACCAGAGCCAGGTGTTAATCAGCGCTGGGACTTTCTAATCCAGCGCTGATTAACACTTTGCGCTCCCCATGTTAAGTATAGGGAGCGCAAAGTACAGTAACCTCGCGCAGAGGAGCACAAGGTACCAAACGCAAACGGGTTTTTTAACCCGTTTGTGTTTGGATTGTAATATGCGGTAAATACCGCAGCAAACGTTAATGCTAACGCAAGTGAGCGTTAACGTTTGCATGAAGATTGTAATAGAGCCCAAACAGTGCAGAAATGTAAAGACAGCAGTGTGCACTTTCAGATAGACAATGGTAAAACAGTCCGATCACTAAGGGGTTAATAGCATGTATATGTTAATAGCTGTGTATGTGCAAAAATATTATAGTAAATTCTTAAGTTTTGGATGCTAAAAAATGGCATTTCAGCGATACACTGCTGGACAATTCAAACACCTTCTTGCTTGCACTATATGCACCCCATGACATCCCACAAATAATGAAAAGGCAGATTGAAACAGTATAAAAAAAATTTGAGTGTTGGCGAGGAGAAAGACCGAGTGGATACACAAGATGGGCACATGGAAAAGGGGAGGTCTTAATATAGAGCTAGATATTAAGGGTTGTTTATAGGTCGTATCTTGGTAACTCGCTCTCTCTTATCGCTTCGAATTCTGTTTTATAATAATAATCTTAATTTTGTTTTTTATTGCCATTCAGTACCATGGACATGTAGTTCCTATTAGGGTGTCTTATATACATTTTTTTATTTAGATGGATTATATTTCCCAGGAGGGAGCGCATTTCTTGTTGTTCGGATGAGTGATACCTCCGCAACTGCGCACTTCGTTCACTGGTATGCATTGTGATTTCGTCGTCGCCAGTTGAACTACATTTCCCAGAAGCGTAAAGAGTGTGGAGGATTTCTATTTCCCTTTTTGCGCACTCCGCCTGAGATGTTGGGATGTCCCGCGACGCAACTTCTAGTGACAATCTTCCGGAATATCGGATGTGAGGATGGCGTGTAACGTAACTTCCGGCAACAATCCTCCGAAACACCGGATGTAAAGAACTTGTTTGGAACCGGGAGGTGCTCTAACTAATTTGGGACACTATTTAAATGTCTTGCTTGACATGTATGTACATACTTTCTTTTGCCCCGATGAAGTCCACTTTCTGTTTGGACGAAACGCGAATGGCTTATATTCTTTTAAATAAATTTCTATACTGCAACTGGAACCAGCTTGGCGTGTACTTCCTGTGACGGCGGGGTGATCATTCCGGCTGTTCTTATCCAAGGGAGTGGTAACAAATTTGTGTGCCCATATTTTCTTGTATCTTGTGAGTGCAGTCTTAAAGGGGGCCTCTATTTACTCAATTTGAGTGTGTTATATTGCACCATGATGTTTTATCCTTCTGTCTCTTTATAGATTTCTTTCCCCAATTTTGTTTTTATATATAGAAAGAATTAAGGAATTATTCAAAAAGCTCTCGTTTGGTGCACTTCAGTGCACTTTGTAGATTCCAGTTCAGCGAACCTATACTGAATTTAAGTGCGCCGAATGTGGAGCCGCCATAGACCTGTGCAAACCGCCGATCGTCGCCGAAGACTGCTGAACACCACCGAAGAGGACTGAACTGACCGCCGGACTGAAGAAAAAGAAATTAGCAAAGCTTTGCTATTAATCTAAAAGGTGATTAAACCAATAAAAATGCATGAAAATGTGTTGAAATAATAACAAAGGTCCTATAAAAACTAATAAAATGGTCTGTTATAGAAAAGAAACACCATGAAAAAGAAAATTGGGAATCAAAAATGGCACATAAAAAAATACAAACGATTCATTAAAATGTTCTAAAAAATAAATAAATAAAAAGACAGTTTGCGGAAAATGAAAAGAATAAACGGTTGAATAAAAATAATATTGTTTCTATTTTTTTACATTGAATCCTATGAGATTCACCTGTTTAAACCTGTCGAACTGAATCACCGAAAATCATTTCACTGACATTTCGGTGCAGTTTGGCGTTCTCTGAATAGATCAACCATTACAACGCACAAAAAATTATTCACCTCAATATTCCTAGTTCCTAAGTGAAAAAAAGGATGCGGCGCTTCCCAGTGCAAGATAAATAGTACAGTACTCAACGTTATTTACCCGGAGAATACAGTTGGTAAAAATCATCAATTGATGGAAGGTCAATACCTCAAGAGAAAATAAATAAACATAGCATAATACGGTTTATACATGAATAAAGATCTCAAGAGGTATAATCATTGACACTTTATAGAGCCTCACCCGGCTATAGCAATTTTTGCCTGTGGGTGGAATTCATGTGGGCCCCTCCACTAGCCGCTTCAATCGATAACAACTCCCAATGGATATGTAAGAAGGAGAAATAGCGACATAGGGTAATTCAGCAAAAATATAAGTATGTCTGAATAAAAAACTCAGACCACTCACGTGCTCATGAGCCACGGAGGCGCTAGTGTTCAAGCCCGAGAGTTGTTTCGAATGGGCACAACTCCTGTGAAAGCCTCGATGGATCCTTATAATAACGTGGAAGGAAACCTAAGTGGTAGGAAAAGTATTTAATAAAAGTTTAAAATAAACATCAGAAAATATGGCCGAACGCATTTCGCCTGGGTCGATCAAACACTATGGCTTCCTCAGCTGCAATTGCCGGGTGAGGCTCTATAAAGTGTGAGTGATTACACCTCTTGAGATCTTTATTCATGTATAAACAGTATTATGCTATGTTTATTTATTTTCTCTTGAGGTATTGACCTTCCATCAAATGATGATTTTTACCAACTGTATTCTCCGGGTAAATAACGTTGAGTACTGTACTATTTATCTTGCACTGGGAAGCGCCGCATCCTTTTTTTCCACTTAGATTGCTATCTTTTCTGTCACTCTAGGGATGACACTCATGGGTGTGATGGCGATCGTGCTTTAGGTTTTTTTACCCCATTTGATATTATAATTTGTTGCGCCCAAACCAATTTTCTTTTTCTGTTATTCCTAGTTCCTAGTTGAAATAAATTACTGATATAAGGACAGTTCAAACAAAAAAGTTACAAACACTAAAAAATGTAGCCTATCTGCCCATCGGCAGAAAGTAGCAATAATTCATCAAACTTTATTAACTTAAAAATGTAAAACAAATCACCACTAAACACTAACTAAAGAAAAACATGTACACAGAAATATAGAAAAAAACTATATAACATGAATTTATAAAATATAAATATATACTGTATATGTAGTCTGCCGTGCAGCGTGGATCAAAATTGTATCAGCTATATTATTAAATATCCAGATTGCTGCCAGCAGAACTACAACAAAGTCAGAATGTAGTGGTAATTATTCAGACCACAGGGTGTGGATAAATGACTAGCAAGCCGATTAATCAAGCAATTGTATTCATATATTCAATGCAAATTGTTTATTATAGGTTTGACTTCTGTTTTGTAGCCTCTAGTAGATGGGAGTGGCTACCCAACTGGGTAATTGTTGGAGACTTTATCTTGTTGCTGGTTGTGGAGGTTACATATAGCTTAGGCTACTTTTTTTTTAAGATTAACCCTTCACTACCAAGCATTTTCTGTTGGAAATTTTTTTTTATCACAAACATGTATTTGAAACATGGAATGTGAAGTTAATTATTAACCCCTTAAGGACGGGAGTAATTTTACAACTTCGGCGCTGTTTCGGAAGTAGAAGTTTGCTGAGCTCATTTTGACCATTTTTAAGTCACGTATTCTTATACCACCCAGACAAATTATATATCGTTCTATCCGTCAGACTCGGCAGATTAATAATATATCATTATTATATGTATATGTCATGCCCTGCCAAAATGCTATAACAAAAAATGTAAAAAAATGTGAATTTTCAATAAAATTTCAATCTTCCGAAGTGTGCAAAGTGTTTTTTTTTTTTAAATTTTATTATCCGAGGCTCTGCGGTCATATTCTATTGGGTAGATTTGTTAAAAAAATTAGAACGGGGAAGCCATTTTTTTTTTTGGGGAGAAATTGCGTGATTTTAGCTAAACCCCCCAAAAAAAAAAATCATTAGTGAAGCATCATTGTTCACATTATAATTGAAATGTGAACAATAGTGCTGCATTAAAAAAAACAATTTTTTTTTTATTATTATATTTATTATTTTTTTATTATTTAATTTATTATTTTTTTATTATTTTTATTTTTACTTTTTTTACACTTTTATTTTACTTTTACCATGGTCATGTTTGATATCATTGGAAAGGCCATGCTCTGGCCTTTCCAGCAATATCAGCCATGACCCCCTAGCTGCCACCGATCAGGAGATAAAGGGGTTCAAAGAACCCCCCTATCTCCTGCAAGGGATTTCCATAGGAAATCCCTTTGCAGCTAGGGGGTTCCCGGTTAACTGACATCATCGCGCATGGCGCGATGAGTCAGTTGACCGGGGGGGTGACCCAGAGGTGGGGGCTGCCATCCAAGATGGCGGCCCCCACCGGAAATAGGCCGCGATCGGGCACAAATTAGTGCCCGGTCGCGACCTGGCAACTAAGGGGTTAACCCCCCATACATCGCTGGAAAGGTCAGGCTGTGACCCTTCCAGCGATGCTGGCCACAGCCGCCGGGGACCAGGCAATCGGGAGATAGAGGGATCCGAAGGATCCCTCCCCTCCAGGCGCTTCCCCTGCTCCGGCGGGGGGGCGCCTGAAAATGACGTCATCGCGCCACCGGCGCGATGACGTCACAGCGCCGGAGGAGGGATCACACTGATCTGACTCCGCGGGAGTCAGAGCAGCGTGGGAGCGACCGGAGGAGGTAAGTATTCAGCGATGGGGGCTGTAAACGCCGAGGACGTACATTTACATCCTGCGGCGTCAAAGCCCACCTAATGCAGGGCGTAAATGTACGTCCTGCGGCGTTAAGGGGTTAAATATATGATAAAATAGTTTCGCACAGAAATTGTAATTCTGACATAATTGAAAATATAAAAAAATAATAATTTGCTCATTTTCAAATTCTCAGGTAATCGTTTATCCTTTATAGAAATATTGTTGAAATGTAAGATTCTGAGCTCTAGATGGTGTTCTTTATCTTACACAATTTCAAACTGGGTCTGCATTATTATCATACAGGCAGAAAAGACCTTTGTGTTACATACAGTAACTGTGATAAACAAAAATGGTGACATCTCCTGCTTATGCAGATTTGTATTAATCATGAGATTATTAGCGATGCAGCTTCCAAAAAATACCAATAGAATATAAAAATAATATCTGTATGTAATGCCTGTACAGTACATGGAATTTAAAGTAATACCTTGTATCTGTACTACACAGGGATTTTGAGTCATTATAACCCTCTGATTCATATCCCTGTATAGCAATGAATGACCCCAGAGCTCTCCCTGTATTGTGCCCTCTCCCTTGCAGGTGTAATGCAGCAGTAACAAAGAAAAAAATGTCATCTGCGCTTACTCCAATTATACCGTGTGAAACTAAACACAATTAGAGGTTTGGTTTCTTATTAATGGCCATTATAAGACTAGCTCGCCCGCCAACATCACGGCACCTCTAAAAGGGCGAGTCCTAACCAAAATGAAACCACAGGCTGCTACATAGCAAGCCATACCTGCTCATGCTGCTTGTCAAACATGAGGTAGACTGGTGGGCCTTTATTTATGCTCCCCCAGAAACAAAATCCACTTTGGGATCAAAACAAAGACGTGGAGCGGAGTCTTGCTGCAGGGATGACCTGGCTGGAAGTACATTGAAACATACATAGTGCAGGAGGGGTGGGTCGCGCCTATTCCCCGAAGGGTTGGCTGCAACCACCAAATGCATCCAGCCCAACAACATGTGTAGAACATAACAAAGAAAAAGATGTCATCTGCGCTTACTCCAATTATACCGTGTGAAACAAAACACAATTAGAGGTTTGGATTCTTATTAATGGCCATGGTAATGCAGCAGTAAGCTACAGTATTTATTTGAACATTTTTGTTACAGTGAGGACTGGGGATCCCATTTGCAGCTGGTCTTATGTCTCTCCAGGGTGCTTGGAGAGACATAAAACAATGTATTTTGTTTATTCACAGGGGCCACAATAATCCTGCTTTAAAAGGGTATGAAAATGGTCTGTTGATATGCTAATGAGTGCTTTTCACTGCTTTACAATGCTAAATCAAAATAACTCGATTTTGGGTGTGAAGGGATGAACCATTACTTCTCTATGGGACATTTTTGCTGCCACCAAAGACTGTCGAATTGTGGAAATCTGTGGCGAACTGCACTGTAATTGCTGTCAATACGCAAATTAACAGCTCTCTGAATAGACGAACTGCCACGAAATTGCAACGTATGGTGAAATTCACCGTTTGGTGCAATTTGGTGGCAAGTTCATGACTTATTGAATAACCCTTTAGTGTGCATTTTAAGAATTTCACCAAGTCTTTTGTAGCTGCATTAGTGCAACTAAATGCAAAACTTATGACATATGTTGCCTATCCTAAGTTAGAAAAATGCTGACATAGTAAGTGAAGTTAAACACTTGGTATATACTTTGGTATATGTTAGCACAAGGAAGGAAACAAGTAGGCCTCCGGAAAATATCCCATATATCATGCCATTTTTTTCTTCAATTTCCAATTGGCAATCGTGGTAATCAAACATCGGTAATGCATATAAAATATAACTTTTATTGTTCTACATATAAAACCAGTCTTAAAAGACCACCTCCATGGTGGTTAATTACACACAATACAGCGGGTAGGGTATTGATTCTTAGTCTTGCCCTGAGTCTATAATTGTTATCACAATAGCCCTCTCATTTTTCTTTTCTCTTTTATCTTTATAAGTAAGCAAAAAACCTTCATGGGTTGGTGGGTATAGAACAGAAAGAAGGAATTGTCTAGATAGAAGTCAACAACGTGAAATCACAACAAAAGGAGCACTCCCAATCATACTTTCACAAAGACTTGCAAGATATTTTCAATACAAATACCCTTTACTTGTATTAAAATACTCAAACACTCTACGCATTTCGCTAACTTAGTAGCGTCATCAGGAGTTATGAAGGGTTTGGTGTGTACAAGAATATTCATTATGGAGGTGGACTTTTAAGACTGGTTTTATAGGTAGAACAAAAAAAGTTATATTTTATATGCATTACCAATGCTTGATTACCACGATTGCCAATTGGAAATTTATGATATTATTTTATTTATTTATTTATAAAGGATTTTACCAGGAAGGATACATTGAGATTTCTCTAATTTTCAAGTATGTCCTGGGTTCAAGAACATTGTTACAGATTATATAATATATTAGGGTTACCCCCTGCAACTATGCCAATGTGGCCTTTATCTTGAATCCTTGGAAACTTGCTTAAGTACACTTTTTTCTTCTTTGACCATATACTGTATATAGAGATTACATGTTTTTCTTCATAATCAAAAATAGAGATGTTAACAGCCATAATAGTTAATCCTCTTTTTTGTAAACCTTGAAAAAAAAAACAACAACACTTAGAAATTGAAAGTCTGCTATTATACTTTTGAATGCTTGTAATATATGTATCTTGCAACCACGTGTTAAAGGACAAGCAGAAAAATATAATTTGTCATGCTTAAACGCTAATGCTGGTGCTATTCTTCTGTCAGCTTGTTTGGTATCTCTTGTTAACACCTGCTCCCACACCTGCCTTCCTTTAGCTCATCTACTACTATTACAAGCCAGCTGTTTCCAAATGTTAATGTCGGAGTATTAAAGTATTACATGCCTCTTTCTAGAAGATTTGTCACTCTATTCTCCCCTATGTCTCCCATGTATTACATATCCTGCTACACAGTTCAGAATATATTATTTTTCTACTACATCCAACCATGTGCAACCTGATAAAGTCTGACTGTTTGCAACCTAGTATAGGGAAGCATCACATACAATATCTGCTACAGAGAATAGTTATAGCAAAGATCCAACAATTCAATTCTAGATAATAGTACTTTGATTTAATTGTTGTCATCCATTCCTGATACCATCAATCACTTGTAAAATTAATAAAATAAGTCCTGTTTTTAAGTTGTCTTATTGTATAATTAAATCTGGTAAATGTTACTGTGACAATAGTCACTTTGAACTTGTGGTACATGGACCTAGAAATGCATTTGGGAGGTGCAGGCCTGATGTTCTCTATTGTGTCCCTGCCATCTCCTATATTGAAGTCACCCTGTACCTAGAATTGTAGGTGCAGGGTGTTTGTGTCACCTGTGTTGGTTATGAATACTGTTATTGTTATCCTTATTGGCTATGTTTATCTGTTACTATGGTTTACGGGAGGTTTTACTGATAAAGTGCAGTAAGTCGCCAGGGTGTTATTTTCCATTGGCCGCCAGGCTCTGCCTGGCACTATATATATTTAGCTCATTAAAGGCTCAGTACTTGTTGCTGACTGTTATAACCTCAAGATCTGCATGCTCACTCATTTCTGGGGAATGCTATCTCCGCGCCACCAGTGTACCCATCCTTAAGCTTCGGCTAAGGGCTGGAGAAAGGCACAAAAGACTACTGGTGGGAGAACGGGGGGGGGGGTTTGGCAAGGAAGCGTCATTAACAGATGTGACCCAGTTGAGGTACGGAGATTTTCTACAGTCACCACTTGTAAATAGGAATGAGCCGAACACCCCCGAGTTCGGTTCGCATTCGAACTCGAACTTTTCAAAAGTTCGAATTCGAACTCGAACTCAAATACGAACACAAACTCAATACAAGTCAATGGGACTCAAAGTTCGATTTTTAGAGTGCCCTCCAAGAGGGCATATATGCTAGATATTTGCCATAAAAGGTGTATGGGGGTCCTGGTAGTGCCCTGGGGGACAGGAAACAAGGACAAAAGGTAAAAAAAAAAGTTTTTAACGGGACAGTGAATTTTCCATAAAATAAGGGTTAAAAATAAAAACGAAAAATTCCTTCAAATATCGTGCCTAGGAGGTCCCCATAACCTGCTCGTGATGTGGCGGATTTCTAGGATGTATAGAAACATTTAAAAACAATGTCTGGTTCCGGGTAGTGCCCTGGGGGACAGGAAACCAGGATAAAAAGTTTAAAAAATAAATTTTTAACCCCTTCACTGCTGACGACGTGTGGGACACGTCCTCAGTTACTCCCGCTGTACGCTGAGGACGTGTCCCACACATCATCAGCTTTGCGAGACCCCCGGCGGAGATACTCACCTCTCTGTCCGGGGTCCCGCGGCGTTCTGACTTCATCGTCCTCAGACGCTGACGTCAAGCTCCTCCCGACGTAAATGATGTCATCGCGCCATGCGTGATGACGTCATTTCCAGGCGACCCCCCGGCAATGCCGGGAGATCACCTGGAAGGGAGGGGGTTCCATTCGGATCCCTCCCGATCGGGAGGTCCCACAAAAAGAAGCCAGGCACCGCTTAAAAGGGAGAGTTCCCCTTTAAGCGGTACCTGGCTTTAACCCCTTAGGCACCAGGTCGCACTTCGGCACCTTGCGGTGCCGAAGTGCGGCCTAGCTCCGGTGGGGGCCTGGCGGCTCCACCCCCGGGTCCCCCCTCACTGCCTGACATCCTCACGCATAGCGTGAGGACGTCAGATAGCCGGGGAACCCCTAGCTGCCCAGAATTCCCTGGTGGAGATAGGGGGTTCATGGAGGGTGTCAATCGAAAGGCCTGAGCATGGCCTTTCGAATGATACCCAACATGACCAGGTATAAAGTTAAAAACATGTATTCTTTTTTGTGTGTTATTTTTATTAATGCAGCAATATTGTTCACATTTCAATTATAATGTGAACAATGATGCTGCACTAATGATTTTTTTCTATGGTGTGGGTTTGCTAAAAATCACATAAGTCCCCATTTCTAAATTTTTTACAAGCGCACCCCATAGAAAATATAACCGCAAATGTTCATGTGATAAAAGGTGAAAAAAAACACTTTACACGCTGCAGACGATTAAAAATTCAAGTTTTATTGCATTTTTTGTTATAATATACAGGCAGAACATGACGTATACATATAAAAATTATATATTATGAATCTGCCGAGTCTGCCGGAAAGAACGATATATAATATGTCTGGGTCGTATAATAAAATGTGGTTTCAAATCGCGTTTAAACATGATGAGCGAAAGCGGTAAAAATTAGCTCAGCACACAGTGGTGAAATGCCTCAGCAGTGAAAGGGTTAAAGGAGCAGTCAGTTTTCCATAAAATAAGGGTTAAAAATAAAAACAAAAATTCCTTCAAATATCGTGCCTAGGAGGTCCCCATAACCTGCCCGTGAAGTGGCGGATTTGTAGGATGTATGGAAACCTCGCCATCACAGACCCACACACGACACCTAGCACTCCCAGTCTGCATACAATGTATCAAATTCATGAGACCGGACTAATTAGAAGCACATGTTATTTCCAAACACTAATTAAACACCTGTTGTTTACGCCGTTTGAGAGCACAGGTCATTTAGAGGTGAGAATCTTTGCACCTAGACATTAGTTTTTAATTCAATATCTAATAAACCGTTGCTTATAATATTCTGCAGTAAAGAGTCTCTTTATCTCTAGATTTTTTAGTATTTTTTAAGCATTTTTTAAGCATTTTTTATACTTTTTTTTAAAAACAAAATCGAACTCGAACCGAACACGCCAAAAAGTTCGAAGTTCACGAACTTTCGAACTGCCAGTGTTCGAATTGAACTCCGAACTGATCGAACCGAACAGCTCATCCCTACTTGTAAAGTCAGAGGAGCATTTAATGGAGAGGTTGGTTGTCTGGCACATAGGCCTATAACTTATCTTCTGTGATTCCCGATACCTTTAATATTCTATTGTTGCAATTTAACATTATTTACACTGATAATTATATATTTCCATAATATCACAGAACATGCATTTAAATTACAATCTCCACTTTTGTATTAACACTTAGCCAAGCAGATGACAACATTGGGATAGAGGTCGAAGGTGAAAGAAGTAGAGCTACCATTGGGTTTGATGTAGAGTTGGGGAAGACTAGGAAAATATTAGTCGTAGGGCTGGTTAGTGTAGCACTCCTTAATTCAACTGCCTGTGACTGTATTATAGAATTAAAAGTAAACAATGCATTATACTCAACCCCTTCACTACCAGGTGATTTTCCAATTAACACTGTAAGGAACCAGTGGTTTCTTAGAAATATAATTATTTATAGAGTAAGAAATATTTTAGAATATCCCCAGTGTATTTCATACCATTCTAACCTATTTGGTAGGCAGATGTTGCAATGTACTGGCCAAATGGAGTTACTGCTGATAGAACTACAGTTCGAGGTTCCATGCTTCAGTTTGGAAAAGCCTGAGCGATATCAGGCTTACCTAGCCAATTTTAAACAGTTTTAGCCTGTTTGGCATTATGCCCACAATGCTAAAACCTTGCGGGCACTTTCTGGAGCCCAAGAGCAAACAAATAATTTGGAACAAACAAATTTCATTTGCTTTTGCCCTGCACAACTGTAGATCAAGATAACTCCATATCGGGTACCTGATTATGCATTTAAAGACCCAAGTTATCTCGATCTCATGAGTGAAGGGGTTAAATTAGACACCAATACAGATGTGGCTATCCATGCTCACTGGCCCAGCAAGGTTTCATTGAATCATTAGGGGCTGTTGTATTACTCATGCACAGGTGACTCGCCTGGCATAGCAGCTCTGATATAGGCATGGATGGAATAGCTGTCCTCTGTAATGGCACAAGAAACATAAAAGTCATATGATACCCGAGCAGGAACCCACCAAACAAGACATTATGGAGTTTTTCCAAATTGTTATAATGAGTATTGTATCACTTTTATTTTGGCTAATCTACATAAAGTCACCTTATGCTAAAGTGTAATTATAGAAGGAGACCCCATGCTAACTGAGTTAAGAGATGATCCAGGTTTACCCAGCTAATGATACCTAATGAACGACGAAAGAATTATCAGGGTTTGTTGTATGCAGAGCAGAAACAAGTGAATTAAAACTAGTGTGAGACCTGAGCAGACACCAACTATAAGAGAGCTGTCAACGTCATGGCCCTCCGGATGTTGATGACCACAATTTCCAGAATTCTTTCATTGCAATAGATGGCCAGGGAACCATGGGAGTTGTAGTTCAGAGACATCTGGGGGGGGACGTAGTTTGCCAGCCTTGAACTACAGGGCAAGTTTTGAAGTGCTGTTATACACTCCCAATATGCAAATGTACTCTCCAGTTCTGATTTAGTTACATGGTGCTGAGCCAGTTGTGAAGACATTATTGCTCTTCTTTTCCACTTGTTCACACTGCCATAGCCCCGCTCTTACACAGACTAACATAGTAACCTTGTGCATCTAATATTTATAAAGAGCAATTACAAGAATGATCAGGCAGATGAGCGTTAAGCAAATTAACATAATAAACACGACCATTGTAAGGCTAGCCTGCATTAACCTGGGAACTCCCTCATTCAACATTCTCATTTGAATCCCCTCAGTGCCTCATATGAGTGTTATTGTTTTAAGGAATGAATGGCTACATAATTTGCAGGTGAAACAAAGTGCAAACGTAATGAGAAGCATAATGACTGTAATAGAAAGCTTCCCTATTCCCTGAGCCTCTGCAGTACAAATAGTCAGCCCCAGGTCTGACCTCTTGCAAATACTGATTATTTACAAGTCTGTAAACATATACAACTTTGCCTTTTAAATAATGTTTTCACCCTTTAGTTAAAAAGCATACAGATAGTTTCTATTAAGAAAATACTCTAGTAACACACCATAATAGTTTAATTTCCATTGTAATGTTACCCACGGATGGTAATGCATCTCATATTTATTGACTCATCATGGTTCAATTATATTTGTTTGCTACAACCAGAGTTTGGCACATCTGACACCCACACAAATGCCAAGTTACATAATCACTCATTGCTCTCTACAGCCTAATTGTAATAGTAACATATCTCTGTACCCCATCTGAGTCACATCTGGTAATGCCACTCACTTTCCGGACCCTTGTTTTCCCACCAACAGTCTTTCATGCCTACGTCCAGCCCTTAGCCAAAGCTTAAGGACTTGTACACTGAAAGCACAGGGATAACATTCACCCAGAAATGAGGCAGCACACAGATCTTTGGGTTAGAACAGTCAGGCCTACACCTCCCAAATGCATCTCTAGGTCCATGAACCCCAAGCTCAAAGTGACTCTTATTACATATGTCCCCCTTTTGTAGGAGACTAACCTGGGAGAAAACCCTGAACAGGTTGCTCTGTAGGTTAGTCATCATTTCAATTTTTCCAGTCTCAAGGCCAAAGCAATGTCTATAAAAGAAGAGTTACTGGAAATAAGTCACTCACCTAGCCAATCCCGGCATCTTCCCTATGTTGTATCTGCCACTGGGGAGAAGTTCCAACTGCACCATCTCCCGGTACTTCCATCAGCCACTGCAGAAAATATGCGGTAGCAGGTATCTCCTTGGAAAAAGTTGGATTTGGGCCAACTGCACAGCATCCCGTGAGAAACCAGGTCGAAACCAAAGTCCCATCCACTGCTGCAGTGCAAATATCTTCCTGTGGTTGGAACTTAATCTGCTGCTGGGGAGAAGTATCACCTGTACTCTCTCCCTGGGGTACACCCTGCCGCTGGGGAGCAAGGCTGACTGCCTCTTAACCCTGAAGCTTGATCTGTCGCTGGAGTAGGAATGGTATGACTGTAGGTTCCTTGGACTTCGCTGCCAACCTGTGACTCTCCTCCTTTCGCATGAAATCTGGAGCAGCAGGTTGTATACAGAGGCCAGCAACTATCTGCACTGATGCCAGGTCCTTTCAGGGAGGTGAAGAAGAGGCACACCGTGAGTAATGTAAGTTGCAGGGAATTCATTACTAGTGTTGTGAAGCTTTCCTGATAGTTCTCTTTATGTGATTTATTTAGTGCTATCGCTATATAAATAATTGTTTACTGCGTTCACTCTCTAAATGTGGGATGTTGGCTTCACACAGGGACTGGTTACTTCAGCAATGAGAGCTGTAATTATTATTTTATTATTATGGAATGCCTCCTCCATGTTATGTACCAGGATTTTATTTCTGTTTCCTTTTTTTTCCTGTCTGTTCTTTCATCGTAAGAGATTGTGTCTTGTTTTTGTAGTGGATGGGACGAGGTACGTGATATCAGTGTGCTTCAAACAGAACAGCTGATATCAGCATGTGTGTAATTGCTGCCATGTCCTTAATTTAATCTTATTATACTGTATATATATATAAAATTTACATTACATTAAGGACAGGACAGCAAACTATGGACCCTACTCTACTGCTGGTGCTAAAAGGGAGAGAGCAAGTAAAAATGTGCCTCAGATTTTTCTTAATGTCTCCCTTTTAGCTTATTCAGGGGTAGATGCTTTATTAGCGCCTAGACCCTGGACAGATGGCAATGTTAAATTTGTAGCAGTGCTGCGCGCCACCATGAGCATTGGCTACTGGGGTTCATAGGACTCCATGGTGTGCTGCACTTCTTGGCCGTCAGCTCTGCGGGAGATCGTGCAGAAACAAAGCAAAATCGCGGAGGGATTTATTTGTTCCCAGTCTTACTCTGCTGCCGGCAATAAGAAGCAGTCGATCGAGCTGCCCCCTTCACTGCGGGATCAGAGGTGAGTATGGAATTTAATGGGGGGGGGGTTAGGACAGTGTTTTATGTGATTTTGCTAGGCAAAGGTATTTCCCAGTGAACATCTGGATACACAGAGTTGGCTATGCCACCCCCTACAAGTTGGCACTCCACCCTACATACAGAGCCAGTTTCTAACAGGCTCTGAATTGTGTGAGTGGAAAATTCACATTAGAATTTTATATTTCACTTTCTATTAGCAATATTGCACTATTATCTGTTATTTTTTTGATTATTTTACAGTATATGCGTGCATGTTATTCAAAGAATTTTATATCAAGTCAGGAGGCTTCATATTTTGCATTCTCTTTTCTTTACTAAAACATCAGCAGCAAGGAAAGTTTACATAGCAACAGCAGTAACCAATCAACAACAAGAGTGTAGTAAGTCCTTAGCCACGCCCTCTTTTCTTGCTGCTGGCGACCAGGTGAGACGTTTTCAAAACAGCTCCTGGTTGCCAGGCTTTAATTTAGGTGTAATTTGTCACTGTTAGTTTTATTATGTAATTTTATACTCAGATTTATTATATGTACTGTGCACCTGATTGTTTTTTTCCTAGGTTTCCTCCCTGCTGTGTGGGCACTCTCCCGCCTGCAGGTGCGCTTTGCTCGCGTTGCGCGACTTGTGGCGCCCCATCGTAATTTACTTTGTTTTAACAGCTCTGTTTTCTCCTTAAGGTTCTTTATCCCCCCTTTCTTTGTGTTTTGCGCGGCCCGCCGCCTTCCCGTGAGTGCGCGACTAAACTTTCTCCTCAGGATAGTATGGCTTTTCGTCCGTGCGCACTCCGGCGGCCATCTTAGTTCTAACCAGCAATTGCCGCCATTCGGGACATCGCTTCTTCGCGTCCCGATGCAAACTAGCAGGTCAGCACTTACATGTTAAACGGCCTCCGCTTCTATTTATATAAATAAATTATTATTTTTGGTGGGATTTCTGTCTGCCCAACGTAAACATCGGGTAAGCCCCGATACGCTTATACTATATATATACAAATAAATATTATTTCTTCTGGTGGGATCTGTCCCATGAAGGCATCGGGTGAGCCCCGATAGATAGATATAGATATATATATATAAAAAAAAAAATTTTCTGACAGGATATCTGTCCCACGAATGCATCGGGTGAGCCCCGATAAGTAAGTAAGTATGTATATATATATATATATAATATAAAAAAAAAAATTTCTGACAGGATATCTGTCCCACGAATGCATCGGGTGAGCCCCGATAAGTAAGTAAGTAAGTATGTATATATATATATAAAAATAAAATTTTCTGACGGGATATCTGTCCCACGATGCATCGGGTGAGCCCTGCTAAGCTTATATATAAACAAATATATTATTATTATCAGGCGGGATATCTGTCCCATGAAGGCATCGGGTGAGCCCTGCTAAGCTTATATATATAAACAAATATATTATTTATCAGGCGGGATATCTGTCCCACGAAGGCATCAGGTGAGCCCTGATAAGCTTATGTATATAAACAAATATATTATTTATCTAACGGGATATCTGTCCCACGAAGACATTGGGTGAGCCCTGATAAGCTTATATATATATATAAGTATATTATTATTCTGGCGGGATCTGTCTGTCCCACAAAGGCATCGGGTGAGCCACAACACATTAATTTATAATGAATATATATTACCTTCCTGACGGCTAGTACAGGATTTTTCTGTTTGGCCACACTAAACATCGGGTGAGCCCTGATATATATCCCTATAAATTTTAATATATAATATTACCTCAACAGGTAAGTCCGTTATTCTGTTTTCCATGGATCCTCCTCAGCTCCCCACCAATCCAGAGGAGCTTTCGGCCTGGCTTTTAGCTGCCATTTCAGAAACACTGTCCATAGCTTGGCAGCCAAGCCCCGCTTCCCCAGCCAGAACCTCCGGTCCTTTCTAGGGCCCAGTCACCGGCCCTTTCTGAGGGCTCCCATTCGGTTCATTCTGAGGCTGCCGTGCCATCTCGTAAAATACTCTGGAAGGGTTAATCTGAGTCCGCTGGCTAGGGTAAGGGCCCTGCTACAAACTCCTCCCGCACTTCTGTCCCCAAAGAAGGGGACGATGATTATGACATGGATATTTACCAGGCTCACTACCCGAGGAGGACGGAGCCAATACCACCGGTGATCCACCGACTACTGCAAGCTCGACGGGTGAGCCCCGTTCTGATAGCTTAGCGATCGTGCCCTTCTCTACCGCTCCAACACCGCCTTGCTCCTTGGTGTCCTCGGATACCCCGGCGCCACTCCTTGATGCTAGAGGAGCTCCCCCCTCCTTTTTCGATCCATGCACTACCACCCACCCCAGGTCTTCGGCCTGGCTCCCGCCTGACCACACAGCGGAGTTTCTGCTCTTCTGGCTACGCGGTCTCTTAGTTAAAATTTCCAGGGCGCATCTGTGGGCAGGATGCCCTTGCCCGACGCTGCCTGACAAGGTATCTCTTACGCCAGAGTTTGACGTGGATTTCGTCTCCTTTCTGGGCAAGGTTGGCAGGGATCCTTGTCGAAGTCGAACAGGGCTTCCGCATCGCCCAGGACAAATGCTGGAGGTTTCAGGCCGCTCGTCACGGTGGACGAAGCACTACCTTCTGGAAACATAGAAACTGTCGGCAGATAAGAACCTTTCGGCCCATCTAGTCTGCCCAATTACATGGATACTTTACCTGGATTTACCTTTTGTTTAGGATAGCCTTATGCCTACCCTGCTCGGCCCTGCAATGGTCCGTGAATGGGCACAGCGTGCCCTCTGTCTTTAGGTAACGCCAATGTCAGCATCTCTTCTGCACGCCGCAATGAGGCGCTTTTTCGCTTTGACGCTAATTTAACAAGTATGTGCTCCAAAGAATTGGGTCCTGCGGCCAAGGGGTTGTTTTTTGGGGACCTCTTCTTAAAAGAATCGAATCATAAGGTTAACATCTATACCAACCTTCCGACTCTTGGGTCCTACGAATCGTATCTGGTTTCTTGATAGACTTTTCCCAGGTTCCCTTCCAGTCTGTTTTCCCCATACAATGTGTTCTGGTACACAAGAAGTCTGGGGACCTTCGCCCGGTCTTAAACTGGATAGTCTTCAATCCCTTCTTGTCCTATCGACACTTCACAATGGAGAGCACACATCTACTCAGGGGTCTCCTATCCATCCTGCACCACCGACAGTTCACCTGCCTACCTTTCGGCCTCAGCTCCGCACCATGGTGCTTCAATGAAGCTCCTCTTACTGGCCATGGCCTCCATATATACACAGGGCATCAGGTCTCTCATATACCTGGACAATATCTTCGTACTGGCTCAAGATCCGGTCCTGTTTTCCCATCACACGGCCCTAGTGCTTACTCTCCTGTAAGACCTCTGGTTCATTACCAACATGGACAAGTCAGCTTGTCGCCCAGCCCAAGTCATCACCCTTTCCCTGGCCCACTGCATTATCGGGCGATGCAACGTCAGAAAACCACGTGCCTCAGTCTCAATCCCTCCTACGACCAGCTGGTCCCTATCACTCCTGAGGCTCGAGTGGAACTCCTGTGGTGGCTGCGCCTCATGGAAGCCTGGAATGGGTGGGCCATTTTTGGCTCTCTACCGGACTTCGTATCGGAATCGGACGCCAGCCAGTCGGGTTGGGGAGCGACTTGCAGACCTGTATCCACGGGTGGGGCATGGACGCTAGAGGAACAGCCGCTTCACATCATCTGCCCTCTACTCCTTTGGGTCAACCTGTTTACTTCCCGCTTGACCCACCAGATGCAGACCGGCTTCAGTTGGCTTACGGACCTGCAGGCGGCAGCGGTGGATGCTTTCCTCCCACCATGGCCCCATCGAGGAGCCTACACTGTTTCCCCGTTCACGATGCTCACGTGCACGCTTCAAGAAGTCCGCAGATGGATGGTTTCGACTTCTACTCATGCCTCTATGGATGCACAGAGCTGGTTGCCACTGACACTACAACTCCCTTGTCTACTCCTGCCCGCTGCTGCCGTCCTTTTCCATCCATTCTTCTGGACCCTCAAGGCAACCCTAATCCAGTGGTATTGGAGGGCAACCTTCCACTGGTGGCTTGGACAATTTCCGGGGACCCTGCATGCTACCAGGCTTATCAGCTGCGGCTCGCTCCCTATTATGGGAATCCTGGACTTCTGGCACGCAAAAATGTTACGCCTGGGGAATTTGGTGTGGTTGGTGTGTGCCTGATCCTGCTACAGCCACTCTAATTTGTTGGCGAGCCTTTCCACGGCCGGCAAGTCCTATCATCACCTGGTTCCGCTCGACCATCTCGGTGGCTCACGCTCCCCTGGGTGGCGTTTCTGTGTGTTGTCTCCTCAAGGGCGTTAGGCTCGCTCGCCCGCCGGCCCCAAATAATATACTCACTTTTGGGATGTGGCGCTTGTTTTGGAGTTCCTGCGTAACTGGCCAGATACTACTCGCTGTTCCTGCGTCAGCTCTTGATGTATTCTAACCATCATTTTGTGTTTGGGGTCCTTTAGACGTGTTTTGGATGCTAGAGCCTTCGATGCGCACGCTATGGTTTTCTCTCCTAAGGGAGTCGTTTTTCACGCTTACTAGATGTACAAAAACCCCCTTTTTCTAAGGTTTTCTACCCTATGTGTTGCTAGGTGCGTTACGAACTACCTCTCCCACTTAGGCTCTTGCGCTCCCCTCCGGTTGGCCAGCTCTTGGTCTCCTATGTTTCCACTTACAATCCTGTTTCCTCGCCTACACTTTCTAGAGGGGTCCCCTGGCTGCTCTCCCTAGCAGGTGTTGCTCCTCACTTCGGCGCTCACTCCGTGCGGGGTGCAGTGGCTTCTTCTGTTGCGGTCGCCGGCGGCTCCCTGTCCGACATACTAGCGGCTGCTGATTGTTCTAGGGCGGTCACCTTTCGTACCTTTTATTTTCGCCCTCGTTCTCATGCATCTGGGGCTCTGGTGCAGCTTTAAAACTGCAAAATATGAAGCCTCCTGACTTGATATAAAATTGTGGATTATTCCAGCCTTGGTGTTAGAATAATCTTAATTTTAATAAAGACAGGAGGCGAATATTTTTCCCGCCCGCCCATACCCGGGATTGCTCACATTGTACCGGATTTACTGCTATATTCGATTAAAAAAAAAATATAAAAATAAAAAAATAAAATAATAATAATATATAAATAAATAAATAAATAAAAAAATAATAAAAAAATAAATAAATAAAAAAAAATAAAAAAAAAAATTATAATAATAATAATAAAAAAATAAATTTTGAATAAAGGATGTAATTTACGTATCTACACTTCTTCGACTTTTGTCCATTATTGTCTAACTATTTTTCATTCCCCTTAGTAGGGTTTGCATGTCTCATTGGCCTAGCCTACGGCTACTGTCTCATAATTGATTTAACTATTGATAATTCTTCGCTTTGACTGGTCAGTTAGTTAACTGTTGATTGGCAAGCCTCCATCACATGGTACTTTCACGTATCCTCTGCTTTCTCCGTAGCTTGATTTGCTTCTGCGGCCCTGTTGGTCTCCCATCGTTTCGGACGCCCGTTGGCTTCCAGTTCTGCGACTGACCATCTCGTTGACTCCTACCTAGTCTTGGCTTTCACCTCTTCAGTTTCTGGGTTCTTCAGATTTCTGGAATTTCTACTTCACGTTTCTCCTGCTCGTTCGGCATACAAGAAAAGAGGGCGTGGCTAAGGACTTACTACACTCTTGTTGTTGATTGGTTACTGCTGTTGCTATGTAAACTTTCCTTGCTGCTGATGTTTTAGTAAAGAAAAGAGAATGCAAAATATTCGCCTCCTGTCTTTATTAAAATTAAGATTATTCTAACACCAAGGCTGGAATAATCCACAATTGTACAGTATTTGCGGTTTAATAGGCATGTTTATTTTAATCTCCCACAGTACACTGCGAAAATTTATTGGTATTTGTGCTTGGGGCTGTCATCCTGATTTACAGATTTTATGGCCGGTTTGTGAGATTTGGGTTCTTGTCAGTATTATGTTGTTCCATTAACACCCAAAGCCATTGCTGCATTAACACCCAAATTTTCACACATGCATCATTAATGGCATGTTTTTTTTCTTGGCTAAGTTCACAACATCTTAACTGGGAAAGCATCAAAGGTTATGAGTGCTTTTCTGCTTAATTGGTTATGAGAAGAAATACAGTGCCATATAGCAAAAAGAAAATGACACTGCATTTCTTAGTGTTTGTACATACTACACAATGATCTCTTCCCACACTGGAAAGCAAATGAATTTATGAATAGGTGCCACTACATTGATTTAGAATTATTTTGTGACAGCGGCCCTGATTGTCTCCATAACCATCAATTTCACTATAAAGATCCAGGAAATATGTTTGTATATCATAGTATATCAATAATAAAGTACTGCTGTATCAAAATAATACAAAGCTATGGATTAGTATGTTATTACATATAAATCGATCTGCAGAGAGGCACTTCCCAGCAGTGTGTGGATTCATATGCTGCATTGAAACCTAGGGGTTAAAAAGCCTTGTTTCTTTTAAAAAAGTTAGGAAACCTTAAATTTCACCCAAAAAAGGTCTAAAAAACCCCTAAAAGAATAAATAAGTAAAGAAACTTTCATTCTATTGGTAATAATCTTCTTCCCATTCTTAAATAAGCAATAAAATATGAAATAACTAAAAACAAAAAGCGAAAAACCAACTGATCAAAATCACCCGAAATGATACGAATCGCCGAAATGATACGAATCACCGGATCAAATCGATCCGAAATTTGGGATTGATACGAAATTTCAGATGGTCGATATTTCGTTTTCGGAAATGATCCCGAAATACGAATATGGTGAATTACGTCTGAATTTCAATTCGGAACAAATGAATTGCACTTCTCTATCTGAGAGTATCACAGAACTCTACAGCATAGCATCATTGTTCACTTTATAATTGAAAAGTGAACAATAGTGCTGCATTTGGAAAATAAAAGGAAATTAGAAAAAAAAAGGATATTATACTTACAGGGTTATTCAAAGAGCTCCGAATTGCTGGTGAAAGGTAACCAAACGCTGAAATTCATCATTCGGTTACCTTTCCTGGCCATTCGGCTATCTAGAGAGCAGGCAGTTCGCCAAAACAGGACATACTTGAAAACGAGAGAAATCTCAATGTATCAATGTATCCTTCCTGGTAAAATCCTTTATAAATAAATAATAAGTAAATAAATAAATGTTGGCGAATTGCCTGCACATACGGTGCCTGTTCGTTGCCTGTGGAATCCCCATAGAGAAGCAATGCTTCGGCTATTCAGAGAACAAAAACTAGCAGTGAAAAGTTGCCGAATTGCCCTGCTGTTCGGTGGTTTAATTTGACAGGTTTATTCAGGCGAATCCCATAGGCTTCAATGATAAATATATTCCCGTTTTAATTCAATATCTAATAAACTGTTGATTATAATATTCTGCAGTAAAAAGTCTCTTTTGGCATTTTTTGGGATTCTTTTGCAAATTTTTTTCTGTTTTTTTTTTTATCGTTTTTTCTTTTTTCTGTAACAGCCCTTTTTATTATCATTCATTGGATCTTATATGTAAATTTCAGACATTTTCGTTCTGTAGTTTCTTTGCAAACAGCGTTTTACTTTTCAAACATTCAAGCGTACTGTTTTTTATTTCACTCCATTCGTCTGCGGTGTCGGGTTTTTCCAGTGGTTGCTCTGCGCTGTGATCGGCTCCTGCTCGGGTTTCTCCAGCATGTTCGGCAGGGTTAATCCAGATGTTTTTGCGGGTTTCGGTGTGCGTTCGCCCTGGTTTTGTGGCTAGTTTTCGACGGGTTTGTGGCGACTTTTCCCTGGATTACAGCGGCCCTGTGGTGCTTGCTGAATACATCACAGGGACGCCGAAATGGGATTGCCAAATCGCACCAAATTGAAGAGAACGAAAAGTCATCGAATGCGCGGTGATTTTTCGATTCTCTGTATAAAACCCTGTTAATTTTATTATTGTTACATGAACTCTGGTCATGTAGGTCCAAAGGACCCCCGCATCTCCTCCATATGGAATAGGGCATTTTCTGCCCAGCGGGAGGGGAATTCCCACATCTGACGTCATCAGTCCCATGCGTGATGATGTCAGTGGGTGGGGATAGGTCCCACAGGTGGAGCTGACATCCTTGCGGAAGAAGTCTGCGATCAGCGCCAGGCTGGGCCGATCAGTGGAACTTTCACCATGGGCTGCAGATGTCCTTTGCATCCTAGAGGAGGAGCGTCTGCCCTGCTGGTAGGTGCCAGTACCGGCATGTACCAGCAGATAAAATCCCTGACTGTAACTACTATGTAAATATCCATTCAAAACATTGATTTACTACAATCACGTTGGACTCCTATGCAAATAACATGTCAAAAAAGTCACAGATTGAAATAGTTTCCTTACATTCAGACACTTGGTAAGAATAAGATGTATTTCATGCAAAAAATGTTGCACTCTTCTTTTCTTGCTGCAACTTAGCAACAGATCCACATTGGTTTACGGTGGCTTGAGTCCAAAAAAATGAGCACACTCTGCTGCTTGCGTCAAACAAGATAACAGATTCTGTTTTTTTAAAAAATAAAGTAACATATTCTACTTTGCTTAAAAAATCTGATCAAAATATGTGCACCACTAACCCTAACTTCAATCCTATCGCCAACCTTACACCTGGCCTTGGTATCGCAGGGACTTATCACAGAGTTCTGGCATCTATAGAATACCACCCCCTTAATGGAGATTAGGGGCCCCATGCTACTTTAGTCAGGTGGAGTCACTCAAAGCCCAAAACATGTCACTGGTAGTTAGACTTTAAATCACGATGGACGGTTGCTAGGCTAACTTTACCCTAGCAACCATAATTCCAAGGTTCTAATCAGAGGCCAGATTTTGCTTTTCATCAATTTAATAGTGAACCCCACAATGTTGTGGATCCCATTATTTGCAGAGTTTAGACTCCTGCAACTGTTCCAGGGGCGGGCTGTCATTAGGATTATTGGGGCCCGTTACTGATTCATTGGACGGGCCACCCTTCCCTCAGCTGTCCATACCAGTAAACTAATTAAAAATAAATTATTTTGTCGCCTGCTTACCTTACTGCACAGGGAATGAGCTAAATCCCTGGTGGTCCAGCAAGGGGATAAATTGTGTTCCCTGGTGGGAGAACGTTTGATCTGAATCTCTACTTGGTGCAGACCATACTAATCGCTCCCTTAGTGAAGAGTCAGTGTTTTTACTCGGCCCATCAGGAAACTGGTTTGTTTCTTGATGGACCAGGGCTCTGGTGCCACTAGGCCCCTGAACATATCATGGGCTGTCACCCCCTTGATGGCAGTCCTGGCCAGGGGTCCAATCTACAACATAATTACTTTACAATTGCACCAAAGTCTATCAAAAATGCTTCCCTCTCTGTACAACAAAAAACAGCTGTTCTGGCAGGAGAATTCTGAGCATTTATCTCACCTCTGAGTCCATTTTGCCAAACATGTAAGAGACACATGGTTGGCTTTCAAAGATATGAATATGGCATTTGAAATGGGAAGATGACGTGCGTTATATACAATTCAGATGGTACATTTAATCTATTCATTTTCTCCACAGACTTAAAATAATTTTCAAATGTTTTATTGGTATTGTTAATCTGGCTTCCAGGGAACTAAATGCAAAACATTTTAGTAGCCAACGTATTTAATCTTATAAAGACTTATCTGTAATCTATTCAAAAGAGCTCTGCAGCACATAAACTGCGAAGAAATCTTAAATGGGGAAAAACCAAATGAAATATAGGCAACATTTAAAATGTTGTTGGAGATAAAGCTTACAATACATACCACTGGGAAAGAAATTCAAATAAATAGATCAAACCCAATGAGGTTCAATAATGGTATAAAGTGAAAATGCTAAGAGCAAAGCCTGCATTTGAATTAGTTAAGTCAAAAGGGATTTAGGATTAATTTGTACTCTGCAACAAATCTTGCAAATGAGATGCTCAATTAGCTAAACTAGTTTAAGAAACTATTATTGTGCAGCTCCACAGTACTGTTTATGATCTGAAAACTTGTATTATATGTCATGGTAATTCAGTGCATTTTTTGTAGTGATGGTACACATCTGTTTAAAATAAGATTAATCTGACCCCTGTGGAGAAACAAAATTCACTGTCTAATCTCTCTCCTTTTCAGTCTATTTTACTGTAAAAAAAGCTACAAGAAGCAGCTCTCACACCTATTCTAGCAAAAAGTTCAGAAACTTTGCTGCTGCAGCCAGGGAGACAGCGGAGTATAGGGAGAGCTCTGGGGTCACTCACTGATGTACAGGAATAGGATTCAGATATAATTACTGGAAATACCTGTACAACACAGATGCAAGGTGTTACTGTAGTTTTCATTTACATGCATTTTGTCACATAAAGATATTATTTTCATATTCTGTTGGTATTTTTTGAAAGTCACATTGCTGATAATCTCTGAGAGCACTAAAAATCCCAGTAAGCAGGGTATGTGAACATTTTTATTATTTATCTTTATCACATACAGAGCTACCCTCTCTCTGTATAATGTATATGATTGATGCTGTCTAAGATATTTGTATAGTTTCCCTTTCTGTAGTAGTTTCCCTCTGTCTAGTTAGTCATTCTCTGTATAATGTATACAGTAACTGAATAGTTGACCTCTCTCTGTATAAGATATAATAATTATGCATAGTTACCAGCTCTCTGGTTCTTCCCATGTTGCCCTGCTAACCATCTTCACATTCCCTCTTCTCCCATTTGTCTCAATTACCCCAATCCCTTAGATTGTAAACTCATGGGATGTCTGACTGAGCACTTGGTTAACTGCTGTACTACCTGGACAGTTTTCCTACCGGCAGGGTCATCTTTTCATCATGTATCATGTACGTGTCCCATTTGTGCTCCTATTGTAAACCGCTGCGGAATATGCTGGCACTGTATAAATGTCTGTAATTGTAACTATGTATAGTTGTAACTTACACTCTCTGTATGAAAAAAATATATGAATGTTTTGCATTGATAGACTTAGGTGCCCTAATTACATTGTTTTTCTTAAGACAGTTAGACCTGTGCAATTTGTTATACTGACAAGTAAATAAATATATGTATTTACTATCCCCTACCTTATAACTGCCATTTTTTATTAAAAATGTAAATAAAAATTAATCTTCACTGGTTTTGGAATTTTGCGTACTTTTTAAATCAAGGCTGTCAAGCTCTGCCCCCCCCCCCAGATGCTTCTGAACTTCAACTCCCATGAATCTCTGGCCATATATTTCATTCAGAGACAGACTGACATCCATGGCTTTTTTTCAGGGGGTACTTGCCGGTACTCAGTACTGGCACCTCACCACTCAGTACTGGCACCTCACCACCAGCCCAAAATAACAGGGGAGAAAATGATGCTCCTCCCTCCTCCTACAGTGGTGGGCAGAGAATCGGAAGCTCTCGGCAGCTCATATTGCTCCTGAACACTTCCAATTGTCAAGTGTGTATGTAGGGACAGATAACCCCCTCTTCTCCCAGTAAGTGACAAATGAGGGCTGGTTAAATAAAATCTCCCCCTTGTTTCTTCTGTGTCCCAGCTCTGGCAGATGTGTGTAAACATGTTGCACCCCCTCTCTCTGCAGCCGCTGAAACTTTGAACAGCATGGCGAGGGGGGTGCAGCATATTTACACACATCTGCCAGAGCTGCGGATTGTCAGGCAAGTGGTGTGACCAGAGGAGCTGGCAATGTAAGGTGGTACAGGTGGCCACCTAAGAGCGCAAGACCAGGAGGGGGAAGAAAAAAACCCATTTAATCCCTGGTCACTTGCCTTGACTGGGATCCAAATTTTTGAACTATCTGCCTGGTGCTGTGTCCCTGCTGCTCCTCCTCTAAGATACAGCCAGTGCCCAGCGAGCTGCATATTAAAAATATCAGCCCTGGCAACACAGGTATGTTCAACTGGTCCTGCTGTTACCACCATGTGGGGGTGTTCTCAAGGTCAAACACCCTCTCATTGGAGTCCAATATTGTTCAAACATTACTTGGTGGATAGTAGAGTTTTATTGCTGTGGAGCTCATACACACTGCTCATTACTGTGAGTTTCATTGCTGTGGAGCTCATACACACTATGCGTTACTGTGAGTTTCATTGCTGTGGAGCTCATACACACTGTGCGTTACTGTGAGTTTCATTGCTGTGGAGCTCATACATACTCAGCAAAAATGAGTTTCATTGCTGTGGTGCTCACAAATGCTAGGGGATTATCCACTCAGTGCCAGCATTGCAAAAAAACAAACAAGCAAAAAACAGCTAACTGCACTGCAATACAGACTTTTCTTCCAACACAGGCACTTAGTGGATAAGCCACATAGGATTACAACAATAGATGTAGTTCATTTAAAAGGAACACAGTATTAAAAAATATGGTTCCCTTTTATAGCGTCTTCCTTCAAGTGAGCTTCAACTATTGTTTATTAGGACATGAAAATAGTCATAATAATCAGTTTTTCCCTGGACGTGAGAGTACCCCCACCTATTTTTCCAGAAAAAAAGCACTGCCGACCTCTATTGGGCCCCCTGGGCAACAGGAGGTCATGAGGTCCCTTGTATCACGCCCGCAGATGGATACACCAATACAAACCCCACCCATACAGCGCCACACCAACATGTACATTGTTATGTTAAATAATTTTCAAAACAATTATTTTAATGAATTAAGAAAATCCACTCGAGCCCAGCAGCAAATTGGGGAATACATTGTGCCCCCTCCAGACTTACAGATGCCTACCACACAGCCATTACCCACTTATTGCAGCTAAGGCTGGGCTGCAACACAGAAGACCCCTGTGGTACACGTGGGAAACTGACGGTCACTTTTCAGGTTTATAAGATACTGTACATTACTGATAGACTTATACACACTGCACATTACAGAGCTCCACAGCAATAAAAATCACAGTATGTGCAATGTGTATGAGTATATCAAATCTATCCTTTGGCCCTCACATCGAAAAACTCTCATCTAAACTTTAACCCAAACTAAGTGCCCTGTAAAGAAACAAATCCTGCCTGAGCTCCGCGGTAAGAAAGCAAATTGTACAACAAATGCTTATGCCGGCTATTGAATACGGAGATGCAGTTTATGCAGCTGCCCCGCAAACACACCTTCAAAAACTTACTACATTGTATAACTCATTCTGTCGCTTTGTGCTACAATGTAACTACACGACCCACCATTGTGACATGTTAAAAGAGCTAAACTGGCTGTCGCTGAAATCCAGACGCACCCTTCACCTTTCCAACCTGGTGTTTAAGAGATTTTCTGGGAAGCTGCCATCCTACCTGAATAGACTGGGCTACCCTCCATCCAGGCCCTCGGGCCATCGCCGAATGCCCGATGAGTCACTCTGCACCTGTCTCAAAGATAATTTTCAGCTGGGTTATTTACAAACATGTGATAACTATGTTGTTAGACATGCCTTTGGTCTGGATGGCTGGTACTTGGAGCAATTTTTAAGTTTAATTGCAGTAATAGGGTTAAGTCTGTGCATTGACAGGGAGCCTTCTTACTCATAACCATCCTGTATATAGTAGCTAGCAATGCCTTCCACTGGAATCACTGGAATTCCACTGGAATCAGACTCCAAACACTTAACAAGCAGCATTTTTACTACTTTCTAGGAATTTTCCTCGACCATTCATTACAGATCACACTATGATGGGCCCAGGCATTCTTGAGGACTGATGGTCATTGTCCCATCATATGATATTCAAAATACATAAAAACATATGCTGAACTGACCATACATTTATTTATTGAACTGATGCATTTGGCTCTCACAAACACACAGGACCATTATAAACCAGTGCAGTATCTTGTTTAACACCAGGTTATTGGTCTCACAACTAACCTTCAATAGAGTAGGCCAGAAGTAGGAGAGCATTGTACAGTACTTAAACTCATGTGGCAAAAATACCCATGCATCTCCTGTAATAGTATTTCCTTGCTGGGCAGGGGGAAATCCCAGTTTGTGATGTCATTGAGTACCTGTACAACGATTACAACGGCCTGGGGGGGAAGTCTCACAGTGATGGCTGACATCCAGGCTCTGCTCGGAGCCATATCGGCACTGAGCAGGGACACGACAGGATGTTTGGGGAGAGTCCTCCGAGCTGGGAAGGGAATCCCCATGATGCTCCATGTACCGGAGGGACAACAAGGCGTCCAATGGGGCTCCAATCTGGATCCCCCTTCATGCGGGCTGTCAGGTGTGCCCAAACACCCGTTGGGTCAGTCTGCCCCTGATTGCATTTAAGAATTCATCAACATTTGTGGGGCCATGAATTTGACAGCCCTGTTTTATATGTAAATGACAACTCCAAGATGACCATTTTTGGCATATACTCATTTCATACATGAAGAGCAAGGTGAGAAAATTCATTAAAAAATACTAAAAGTAAAAAATGCTTATTTACATAGAAAAATGCTGAATTCTGATTATTTTAGTATCTAGTAGAATATACAACCACAAATGTGTGGATGATAAAGGGTGCACAAGTAAATTTACATGCTTTAACCTATTGAAATCTGAATAAAAATGTACTCTATATAAACATTGCTTGATGCAGCCTCCTGACGTAACATGCCTTTATAGAAAGGAGAACACACATTTTTTCTGAGTTGTCTTTGTTTTTGTTTGAGTTGCACTAGACGAATATAATTTTGGAGGTTTGACGTCAATATTTTAGTCAGTGTGTACCCTCTGTACAAATTGCACCCCATTGAGTATGGGTGCCACTGCCTATACGTGTAATGATGAGGATATCTCAGCTCCACTGTGTTGCTACAGTTTATAGTGACTTCTGGGTTTTTCAAGCAGCAATTTGCTCAAAGGGAACTCACATTTTGATCTTCATTACGTCTTCGATGCTTAAGCGATTATTCACTAACCAACTTTTTTTCATTGAAAGAACAGTGGTATTACTTTGGTGAACAATGTTGGAACATGCAAGGTCAAACACAGTGAATTCCCTGTTTACCGAACTGCCAACATACAGGGTTATTCAAAGAGATTCGAAAAGTCACCGCTCGTTCGGTGACTTTTCGTTCTCTTCAATTCGGTTCCTTTTGCCGATTCCATTTTGGTGACCCTGCGGTGTATTCAGCAAACACCACAGGGTCCCCGAATTGCAGGGAAAAGCTGCCGCAAACCTGACGAAAACTAACCGCAAAACCCACCGAATGCACGCAGAAAAGCCACAAAAACATCTGGATTAACCTGCCGAAAACCAAGCCCGAGCAGGAGCTGAACACAGCCGAAGCAGCCGAAACAGCTGAGACCGCAGACGAGGGAGGTGAATAAATTAGCAAAATAGTTTGTGGAATCTGTGAAAATGAAACGCTGTTTGCAAAGAAACTACTGAGCGAAAATGTCTGAAATTTACATATGAGGTCCAGGGAATGATAATAAAGAGGGCTGTTACAGAAAAAAGAAGTAAACTTAAAAAAAAAAAAATTGGACTTTTAAAAAAAAAAAAAAAATCAGAAAAATGCTTAAAATATCCTACAAAGATCTATAAATAAAGAGACTTTTTACTGCAGAATTTTATAATGAACGGTTTATTAGATATTAAATTAAAACTGGAATATTTTTAACATTGAAGTCTGTGGGATTGTCCTGAATAAACTTGCCGAATTAAACCACCGAATGGCAGGGCATTAGGGGAACCTTTCACTGCTGGTTTGTGTTCTCTGAATAGCCGAAGCAGTGCCTCTCTATGGGGTTTTCACTGCCCTCGAACAGGCACCGAACAGGCACCGAATGTGCAGGCAATTCGCCAGGATTTGGCGAATTGCCTGCTCTCTGGATAGCCGAATGGCCAGGAAAGGTAACGGAAAGCTGATTTTCAACGTTCGGTTACCTTTCTCAAGCAATTCGGTGCTCTTTGAATAACCCTGATAGTTTGCCGTACTTTTCACTATTCTGTCCTCCTTAGTGTCTGTTGAAGTTCTTTATTGTACTTCTTAGCATAGCGTTCAATGGACTTTCTATCAGTGTTTCTGCCATTGTTAGCTGACAAAGGTTTCAGCATAGTTGTGTAACAGGGTTATTCAGAGAAAGGTGAAAACCAGAAGAACTAGCAGGAGAAAAGAACAATCTAGACCAAATAGCTGATTGGGTAAGTGAGATAAATGGGAGAATTTTTCTGGTTTGGCAATTTTGACCTAGAGTTTTCACTTCTCCAGTCATTCTCCTGAATTTCACCTTTCCTTGAATAGACCTGTATGCGTATGTGTTTCCTTCAAAGCTGTCCACTGTAGTTTTCACCATAGTTTGTATGGGAGGTCTATGGAGATCATCACTCTAATATTGCAGAGTTATTGACCAGTGTTAAAAACATCAGTGAAACAATGCTAAATTGAGAATAGCTTCAGTTTATTCATTTACAGATGAATAATGGTGGGTTCGCCATTGTTCACTTTAGTTCAGTGTTGCTTGCAGGAACTTTGCCTGTGGTTGTGGGATTTTCCCTCTGTGGATACCAATGTTCACCATATTTGCAGCAATGAAGGCCTGGAGCAACTCAGGCATAGGGCAAGGATGATTTTTTTGTCAGAGTAGGGGCTTCGAGTGTGCAGGCTGTTAGAGCAGGAAGAGGAGAGGCGGGGTTTTTCAGGAAGTATAAAAGGAGCTTGCTCAGCGGCTCTGCGTGCCTTTTCTCCTGAGGTAACTGAAAGAGCTAGATCCCCACCCTCCCTCCCTTTATTTTAGCTTTATTTTAGCTTTATTTGGGGTTTTTGGTTAAGGTTTTTTTTTTTTTTTTTTTTTCCCCTTTGTCACAGCGGGGGCTGGTAGGCAGTGCTGAGGTAGGGTTGCTTTATTTAAGGTGGAATTTGGTGGATTAGATGTATGGGAAATGGGAGCGTAGTTACGTTGTTTTGGTTTAGGAGAGGTAGTGTGGAGTTCCCTGTCAGCACTGTCTATTACTTTACTGTATATGTTTATGTGTTATTTTATATTTGGTGGAGTTATAGCTGTGGCCGATAAATATATATCATTCCACAGCTTAGTAGTCGTGTTATTATTGTGTCGTGTGTTATTTATTTCCTTGCGTACGACCCGGACATTGGTGGGCGACTTATGGTGATTCTTACCATTGTTTGCAACAAAGGTGAACATTAGTAGCTAGTGAGTAACCTCTTAAGTGATTCTGGGACAATGTATATACTTGACTGTGTTTTATTCCTGTGTTGGAATAACAGAGGTGTTATTTAAATCTTAATTTCATAGCTTTCTGTTCCTCTCTCTGAACTATTTATGCATATTGTGAATAATCCTCAATCTATTTTCTGAATTAGACGATCTCATAACACTACATTCATTTTTAATGTGTGTTTGTTCTGGTTGATTGGCTACACTGCTAAATAGAGAAAAAGTAAATAGAGACATTTATATCAAATAAATTGCATTTATTGCAGTGTTTGTTGGAAGCTCATCACTGTATAATATAATGTGGAAACATGGGATACATTATTTTTATTTTATGTTTGAACAACATTATCTCATCCAAGCACTCAATTTCCTCCTTAGTCAAACAACAGGAAAATAGAAATAACCGTTCAAGAAGTCAGCTGGAAGACAAATTACTGAGTGACCTAACCCTGGAAAAGGAGTCCTGGAAAGTAGGGCATTCATGGTCCTGCTATAAAGAATGTTTGCAATGCTAGAGATATTTTCTTTCTTCTTTAGCAGATAACATAAGAAAGAGTTTGGAAATCTGACCACATTATACATACATTGTTAACATATATATATATATTGCAAACATATATAAAAATGCATAGTAATCTCAGCTGATGTAGGCAAGAGTAACATGGACCGACCAAAATAAATGGTTGTGATCCAAAGCTTTATAGAAAATTAAAAAAATTATAATAAAATATCCAACGTTGTGCTGGTAATATAATACATTATATAAAGTGCATCTATGAAATCTGAGGTGAAATAAAGGCAGCCAAAAATTTGCCTCATCGATGCTCATACCAAAATATCCAGATGTAGGATCCTCGTTGAACAATCTCAACAGCTCCCACAGTAAGCTATTAGTTGGAGAATGTAGTATTTCCAATGATTTGAAGTGGAGTGCTGAGTAATTTGATCCACAGCCTAGGAGAAGGTGTGTCCAACTCAGTAGTTATAGAAATGACCTGCTTGTTGGCAAGGGATGTCAAACTCTGGACTCCCATTATTCCCTGGCTATCTATTACATTCAAAGAATTTGGGGAATTTTCGGCAATCAACATCTGGAAGTTGCAGTTCAGAAACATGGGGGGGGGAGTTTGACAGCCATGCTATAGACACTCTATCAATAGAAAGTCCAGAAGAAAGTGTGGCCAACTCATTGGGTCATAACAAAAACAGGGACCATCAACACAACCTGAAATATATACTGTAGATGTCCTGTGACTGCTTTGACACATTTAAATATAAATAAAAAATACAGGGGTTATTTAATTTACAGTGGCTTTAGTTCAAGTACAAGTTTAGACCAAGTACAGTAAAACTATGATGAAGTCACTAGTTAGGGAACTTCTATCATAGTTCTCTACATTTTTCACCATTCTTTCCACCATAGTTTCTGACAAAGATTTTTACTGGAGATGTTCATTTTGTTTTGTTCCGAATCAAAATACGTATTTTGGACACAAGTCCGAAATAATGAATCTGATCCATCCGAAACAGTACGAAAACAGAACGAAACAAAATACAACAAATTGATTCCATTTTTATGAATCGATTCGTTGTACTGTTTCACTTAGATTCAGCAGTGAAATTCCCCATAGAGAAGTAATGGTTGATCTATTCAGAGAATGCTGAACAGCACCGAAATGTCAGTGAAATGCCCTGATTTTCGGTGGTTTGTTCGACAGGTATAAACTGGGAAGACACTGAGGTTTCAATGTAAAAAATATTCTCAGTTTTTATTAAATATTTATTCCACCATTTATTCGTTTCACTTGCAGCAAAAAGTCTCTATTTATTTTTTAGGATTTTTTTGGTGAAATTTTTAGATTCCTAATTATTTTAAAACTAGCCTTTTTTCCTTTGCCGAACACAGCAGTTTTTCTTTCTTTCCTTCAGTCTGGCTGCATTAGATGGGAGCTGTCTATGGTGCTGAAAAGGTTTCAGCACCAAGGTCAGGGGGATTAGGTATACATTTTTTTTACCCTAATCTAAGTAATTAATTCATCCATTTCACATTCCAAAATATCGATCTGAAATACAAACTAATTAAAACAAAATACGATGCAATCTGAAACATGAATTTCTACTAAAAACAAAATAATGAATGGATAAGAAATACTGATCGTACGCGATAATGAATCAATCAGAAAAAAGAAACGTGGTAACATAACAAACGCACCGAAACAAATTAAAAAAACGGATCAATCCGAAACTAAACCAATTTTTCCATTGTGCACATGTCTAACTTTTACCATTGTTAGCAACAACTTCACTGCCACAACAGTGCTAAGTGAATATCTTTTACAGACTCAAAAGAATACTCAGGATAATCAGTATCACCACTATAGGAATAATTGTAGTCCCTAGTTAGAAAGCAAGTGTATGATTTCAATAAAAGTATAATATAAGTAACCCAGCTTTCTCCCCTATTTAATTATTTGGAATGAAATCTAACAAGATAACTCTTATTTAGCAGTGGATTTTCTTCAGTTCCCCTGCCATCATGACTATAGGGGCTATTCAAAGAGCACCGAAATTCCACCGGAATATCGGTGCTCTTTTGTTCCCCGCACTTTGGGGAATCAAATTCCCTAACCCTGCGGTGAATTCAGCATTCACCGCAGGGTCCACGAAGTGCAGGGAAAAACTGCTGACCCCATTCGAAAAAAATGCAGCAATAACCGTTGATTCAAACAGAAAAACCCCTGCAAAACTGCAGAAAAAATGCTGAACGCACCAGACCCCTGAACGCATCCGAAAAAAGCAAACGATCCCCCAAACAGAGCGCCGACCAACCACCGGAAAAAGACGATAAGCCGACGAACAGGGTTAAAGAAACAAAAACCATCCCGAACTTCTAAAAGCTGTTTACAAAAAACTACTGCATGAAAATGCCTGAAAATATAAGGGCCTATGAATAATAACAAAAAGGTCTGTTACAGGAAAAAAAACGCTATTTACAAAAAAGAAAATCGGAAAAAACTATGTCTAAGAAATCCTAAAAAATAGACTTTTGCTGCAAATTGAAAGAATAAAATGTTAAATATTTAATAAAAACAGGAATTTTTTTACATTGAAACCTATGGATTCCCCTGATTAAACCTGCCGAATGTAAGCACCGAAAATCACGGCATTTCACTGACACTTTTCGGCTGCTCAGCGTTCTCTGAATAGATTAACCATTACTTCTCTATGGGAAGTTCACTGCCGTTGAACAGCATCATATTTCGCTTGCAATTCGCTGAATATTTGGTGATTTTCTGGTTTTTCGAATAGCCGAAAGGCTCCGAAAGTGCACCGTACGGGGAAATTCACTGTTCGTTGCAATTTCGGAGCCAATTTGGCTCTGTTTGAATAACCCCTTAAATTTCTATTCCAGGTCACGCTTGGATGTACAGTACTAAGAAGATCCACAATGCATGTATAGAAGTGAATGCTGTTTCGTAAGATTTTTCACACCAATATTCCTTAGTGCCAGTAAAACAGGCACATTCAGAAGGTTCAGGGAATTAGTAACCATTGATTATTTTAAATTACCGTATTTTTCGCTCCATAAGACGCACCTGACCATAAGACGCGCCTAGTTTTTAGAGGAGGAAAACAGGAAAATAAATATTCTGAAATCAAATAGTGTAATAATGGATATTGCCCCAGCTCTTCTCATGGATATACTGCCCCAGCTCATGGATACTGCCCCCAGCTCATGGATTCTGTCCCCCAGCTCATGGATATGCCCCCCAATTTATGGATATGCCCCCCAGTTTATGGATATGCCCTCCAGTTTATGGATATGCCCCAGCACATGGATTTGCCCCCAATTTATGGATATGCCCCAGCACATGGATAATGCCCCAGCTCATGGATATTGCCCCAGCTCACTCATGGATATGCCCCAGCTCACTCAAAGATTTGCCCCAGCTCACTCATGGATGTGCCACAGCTCGCTCATGGATATGCCCCAGCAGCTCATGGATATGCCCCAGCTCACTCATGGATATGCCCCAGCTCACTCATGGATATGCCCCAGCTCGCTCATGGATATGCCACAGCAGCTCATGGATATGCCCCAGCAGCTCATGGATATGCCCCAGCTCGCTCATGGATATGCCCCAACAGCTCATGGATATGCCCCAGCAGCTCATCGATATGCCCCAGCTCGCTCATGGATATGCCCCAGCTCGCTCATGGATATGCCCCAGCAGCTCATGGATATGCCCCAGAAGCTCATGGATATGCCCCAGCTCGCTCATGGATATGCCCCAGCTCACTCATGGATATGCCCCAGCTCGCTCATGGATATGCCCCAGCAGCTCATGGATATGCCCCAGCAGCTCATGGATATGCCCCAGCTCGCTCATGGATATGCCCCAGCTCGCTCATGGATATGCCCCAGCAGCTCATGGATATGCCCCAGCTCGCTCATGGATATGTCCCAGCAGCTCATGGATATGCCTCAGCTCACCTGCCGCTGCCTCTTATGGAGTCTTACCTGCGTCTTATGGAGCGAATGCTCCATGATATGCCTCAGCTCACCTGCCGCCACCGCGTTCGGCTCCCTCTGAGCGTGCGTCCGGCGGCAGGAAGCTTGGGCACTCGCCTGGGGGAGCCACGTGACCGCGATCTCGCGAGATCGCGGTCACGTGGCTCCCCCAGGCGAGTGCCCAAGCTCCTTGCCGCCGGACGCACGCTCAGAGGGAGCCGAACGCGGTGGCGGCAGGTGAGCTGAGGCATATCATGGAGCATTCGCTCCATAAGACGCACCCACTTTTCCCCCCACTTTTTGGTGGGAGAAAAGTGCGTCTTATGGAGCGAAAAATACGGTAAGTTCTTCCCACCTAGAAAAGAGATGCAGCTCCATGAATAATTTAGCAGCTGCCATATTACAGTAGCACATTTATTTAATTATGTCTGATTATATCCCTTTATGTGTTTTCATAGATATGTTTTCACGAAAGGAAAAGACATTCTATTTGTCCCTGATAAACACTGTATACAGGGCCGGCCCAAGCCACTGTGCTGCCTGGAGAGAAGTATGAAATGCTGCCCCCCCCAAAAAAAAACCACATGACATACATGAGCGTATCTGAGCTCCACAGCAATAAAACTCACAGTAATGTGCGATGTGTATGAGCGTATCACAGAATCCACAGCAATAAAACTCACAGTAATGTGCGGTGTGTATGAGCGTATCACAGAATCCATAGCAATAAAACTCACAGTAATGTGCAGTGTGTATGAGCATATCACAGAATCCACAGCAATAAAACTCACAGTAATGTGCGGTGTGTATGAGTGTATCACAGTGCTCCACAGCAATGAAACTCACAGTAATGAGCGGTGTCTATGCGTGTGCCACAGAGCTACACAGCAATAAAACCCACAGTAATGTGCGGTGTGTATGAGTGTATCACAGAGCTCCACAGCAATAAAACTTTTATGTGCAGACAGTGTGTATGAGCGTAACAGTTTTATTGTTGTGTGGCTCTGATATGCTCATACACACTGTCTGCAGATAAAAAATTTATTGTTGTGTGACTCTGTGATACAATCATATACACAGCAAATTACCATGAGTTTTTTTGCTGTGGAGGCTCCACAGTGGAGCTCTATGATATGATCCATCGGGGAGGGCGCATATCCTAGTTCGTTTGTTTTTAACTGCCCTCCCAAAATACTTAATTTGGCCACCCATGAAAAAAAAATATATATATATAAAATTATTTATTTGCACCCCAGAATAAATTTTAAAAAATCATTAATTTGCCCCAGGTGGAAAGGCAAATTAATGATTTTTTAAAATCTTATTCTGGGGAAGACAAATACATCTTTACTTCATTTGGCTGCCAGAAAAAAAAAATTATTTCCAGGGCAGGAAGGCAAATGAAGTCAGTCTGTTTTTTTTTTTTGTTTAGCTTTGCTGGGCCTGGGTAATTAAATTTTCGTTAAGGGTTGATTTTTATAAAATTATTAAACAGGGGTGATCTCACTCACCAGGTTTGTCTGTCTGGTGGTGGTGGTGCTGTAACCCTTGGTCCGTCCAGCGTTCTCTCCTGATCTGCTCCTCTTCTGGTCCCTTGTCTCAGGCTTAGGTGGGTTCTGCTGCAAAATCTGCCGAGACGGGGCATGCGACTTGCCGGAGGATGTCACAAGGTGCACCATGAGGGGGGGGTGCCTGCAGGTGGTAACTCACTTTACAATGTCCGCCATTTGATTCATTCCCCTGGGGCTTATCCAGCCTGGTCATCCATTCGCAGTGGGGCCTCAGGCTTGTTCATTCAGTGTGATATGCAGCAGCTATGTGCCTGAGCTGAGTCAGGCAGCGGCTTCCACCGTCCACGTGGTGCTGTTTAGCAGGGAGCGTGCAGGCAGATTAGGGAAATGCCAGCGCCAAAATTGTTACAGATGTCCGGAGCGCCCTCTGATGTCATCAGAGGGGGCCGCCGCCGGACGCCATCTTGGATTCTCCGGCAGCCGAACTTGCGGGAAAAAACCTGCCGGACAGAATTTAGGTGCAAGTGTCACTAATTTAAGAGCTGCCACTGTCCAGGGTGGGAGCTCCATGCCACGGCCCTGGACAGGGCGGCAAAATGCCACCCCTGTCAAAGGGCCGCCTGGCGCCGTTGCTCCACCCTGCTTCATGGACGGGCCGGCCCTGACTGTATAATATAAAATTAATCTATAATTTATTTTAACATCCTTTATGTTCTAAAATAAATTTTGAATTTAGTTTTTAGAATTTAGTTTTTTTTATAAGAGACTGAAGGAACTACAAATAATTATTTTTGAAGATATATTTTTTTAGAGAATACATCCAATAATAAGCAGTTCTGTTAAATTATGTGTAAGTTTTTGTATAGCTAAAAATGTTTGCTTTGATTTTAACTGTTAGTCTCTTCTTTTCTGTCTACACATGGGTTTGGGTAGTAATTACTTTAACTATGGAGGTCGTTAATGTCTAAAAATTAGGTACCAGTTTTAGAATATAAACACGGATCTTCTTTCTTTCAGTGATTACTATTAGTCCAGAGATGTAATGTGTTGGAGCCCTGCATTAAACATGGTTATAGTAAGTACATATAAAAGGCCTTAATCCAGTACAATCAGTACAATTTTTATGAAACAATTCAAGAGGTCCTGTATCATGAATGATCCAATATTGTTAAACACATTATCATGCAGTATCGAACTGTCAGGTCGCCACCTTGTGGCAATGGATAAAATTGCCACTGTAAAAAAAGTTGCTGTTTTAAAAAATGTCCTGGAAATGTGGACAACTTTAAGAAATTTTTGCCATAAAAATTGTCACAATTGCATCATTTTTCCTAACAAGTTCCGACCATACTCTTTTCATTTTTCTGACACAAGTATGGTGTGTTAGGGTTAACTTCAGGGTTAGTATTTAAGCTTTTTTAGGGTTAGCGTTAGGGTTGTTATTAGGGTTAGAATTAGATGAAGGTTAACACTATTCTAACCCTCAACAGCATATTCTGGTCCATTTTTCTACACAATCTTCCACTACAATTCTATCATGCTGCTTCATTTTTCGGCAACAGATTCTGCTCCTTATTTTGACACGTGTGAGAGTGCCATAATAAGTTTACTTATTATGTGTTTATTAAGTCAAACTTTTATTATTTTAGCAGTTATGTTGCACAAAGCACACATTTGTAAAAATCCTGTTTATGTTTATTTATTGATAGAATATCAAAGCAACTGATTGATAGCAGTGTGTTTCTATTTTTCTCAGCATTGCATCTTATATTAAATTCTGATTGTGTATGGTTATTTTCTTGGTCATGTTTCTTATTGCCATATCAATATTAGAGAAAAATACTATAGGCCCAAAATGCTCAGTTCATTAAAGATTGCTGTTGGATCCATAATGAACCAAGAAAACACAAAATGATCTAAAATGACCTGAGTAGGTTCATCACTCAACACTAAGGGGGTTATTCAGAGAGCACCAAAATGTTGCCGACTTTTCGGTGCTCTCTCGTTCCCCGCACTTCACCGCACTTCAGGAATCAAATCTCCCCACTCTGTCGTGAATTCAGCATTCACTGCAGGGTCACTGGAGTACAGGGAAAACCCGCCAAACACCCACTGAAAATCTGCCGGAACCACTGGAAAAAACACACCGAACACATAGAAAAAAAACGGCAAGCCGCCGAGCACAAAGCCAACCAGTTGCCGGAAAATGCAGACAACCTGACGAATGGGGTAAGGAAAAGAAAAACTATTGAAAGTGTCAAAATTGAAACACTGTTTGCAAACAAACCATTGGACGAAAATGCCTGGAATTTACAATTAAGGTCCTATGAATCTAAACAGTCTCCTAAGCTCAAGGAGAGATAGGACAAAATTGGAGAAATTCCCAAAACCAGTTGGGACTGAACCCAAAACAAAATTTGTGTAAAAGAATGAATAGAGAGTGGGAAAAGACTCCCAATCCCTATAACGGTGGGGGGAAATTAAAAATAAATATATTTTTATTAGTGGACATTGCCAAAATAGAAAAAGAATTAGAGAGAACACATAAATATCAAACCTCCACATGTTAAATAATACTAAATGGATAAACCGTCTCATACAGGCCCAACGCTTTAGGACAATATGCTGCCAATTTTTTTTATTCCTACAGAGTTTGAATGATCTAGTAGGATTCAGAAATTGATAAACAATATAACATGTCTCACCCACAGTGGATATAAGCGTGATCATATGGGTTGTAGGGATTAAGTTACACAGGTGGACTAAATCTCCATAGCCCCTCTAGTAGACAACTTAATAGTCCGTCCTCTGTATAGCTCCAAACACAATCAACAATAAATGTTATCTGTACCTTGGGTGTACACTGGGTATCAATTTATATACGTGTCTATTTTAATATGGGAAGCAGAGCAAGCATTACAAGATAGTAGGTACATGGAAAAGTTCTTTATTCAACACCACTGCAATCCAGAAAACAACCACTGGGAAATTAAAAACTAAACATACAGGGTTATTCAGAGAGAGGTGAAAAGCAGGAGAATGACTGGAGAAGTGAAAAGTTTAGGTCAAAATAGGCAAACCAGAAAAATATTCCCATTCATCTCACTTTCCAAATTGACTATTTTAACCTAGAATTTTCCATTCTCCAGTCATTCTCCTGCTTTTCACCTCTCTCTGAATAACCCTGTAAAACTGGATACTCAGCAATGCATAGAGTTCCCGCAAACAGTTCCTATCAGGTCTAGTCACTAAAGGTGAAACTCAGGAGAATTGGCAGGAGAAGAAAACAATCTAGGCCAAATAGGCGATTTGGAAAACAAGATAAATAGGAGAACTTTTCTTTTTTGGCTATTTTGACCTAGGTTTTTCACTTCTGTCAATTCTCCTGACTTAACCCTTTAGTGAATAGACCTGTAAGTGTGCTTTCGCAAACCCTTCACTATCAAGTGACTTTCCATAAAACCTATGTCAGGAACAGTGATTTTCAGAAAATCACTTTGCAGAAGCCATTCAGTGAAAATGCGCTCAATGAACAAACTTGTTTAGCTACTCAACTGCCCTGCATGAGTTTCTAAAATTGTGGGGGCACATTCTGGAGCCCCTGTGCAAAAATATTAACTTACGCCAATTCATCAATTTGCACTCCATACAATATTTTTTTGCCCAGACCACAGACTATTAGTATTTTGTTTGTTCAAAATATGTAACTTGCAATAAATTAAATTCCATTGCATTGGTCCAGAAGTAGACCGTAATGAGTATTCTCGATATCGGGGCACCAGCAGGTACTCTTCAATATCAAGTGTACTCAAACTTGATGGTTAAGGGTGTAAAGTAATACTATAACACATCTCCACAGATATTTGGGGTGTGTGTCCATAGGCACTTCAATCGTGAGTGAAAAACCCAAAAGGGATATAAAGCTTATTACGAGTTGATGTAGCAAAATCAATGGAAGCTATACAGTTATGCCAACTTCTAGGGAATGTGTCCGACACCCGAAAGACACAGAAGGTATGAAAGCAGAAAAAAGGAAGTTCCCTGGGTGAATAGAAAGCATAATGGGGCTCTAGGCAAATGTGTGCTGCTAGTAAGTGTACTAGATGCTTTTTATAGGCAACCTACAGACTTTAATATGAATAGGGTGGTATGTAGCGTCCATTTATCCAAAGGTGTAGAAATACATATGTGTGGAAACAGTTACAGGAATTCATAAAATCTTAAAACCTTGAAACATGTATATATGTACCACAATACACAAACTTCATAGACATTCAAATAATATGTGGAATACAATGCAGAAGGTGGGGGAGAATTCAGAAAACCAAAGTGGTATGTCAATCCAACAGTTCAAATGGGTGTATGTCCATTCAAAAAATACATTCCAATACATGGCAATGAAATGGATCAGTAAATCACCCATCTGTCCGTGGTGAATTTAATATGATTGGCTGGAGTCGGAACAATGTGCTCTTATTCAAGTATGTTTAGAAAAATGGTGACCACAGTTACATTAACTTGCAGAGTGGACAAAAGAGGGAGAGACACATTGCACAGTATGGTGCTACATTAACTTGCAAAGTGGACAAAAGAGAGATAGGCACATTGCGCAGTATGGTGCGGTACTGTCCCCCATATTCTCCCTATAGGGTACTTTCAGAATAAGAGCCCCTGTCCTGGCTCTAAGGAAAGTGATATGGAAAAAAATTTGAATCGATTGGAATCCAAATGGATATTTGACGTAGGATGTTAAACACCTGATGGCTTGAATATCGATTTGGAGATCAATGCTTTACTTTAATAATACATATTTCTTAAAACATAATCTTTGGGGAGTGTATTTATTTAATCTTATTTTAACTTGATTTTTATTATATTTTTTATGACTTTCCATCGTTTTTTATTGTTTTTTATAATAATGGGAATTATGGTTATTCTATACATTACACTCAGTTGTTGTGTGAGGTACCATACAGTATATGTCTTTTTAGGTTAGCGAAAAGCATCTATGTAAGTTGTGAGTGTTGATATTGCTGACCAACATCAAGCTGATGCATGCCGCATTAAAACTTAATTTGTTTAAGATCCCGCAACAGCAGATATATTTAAATATCCTTTTTCCCTTCCCCAAAATGGCGCTCGGGGACTCGAACTGGCAGAAGTGTGGACAAATAGATGTAATTATTACGCGTTCGTCTGGATGCCGTAAATTCGCCGGCTTCGAGCTCCGGAGCGACCGATACTCACCTCCCTCGTCGGATCCCACGGCGATCTGGCAGGGAGGAAGCCTGCCCATGTGATTTACATGGGCAGGCGAGGCTGATGACGTCGCCACACTGCGTGGTGACGTCATCAGAAGGTGCCCCCATGTGTTTAAATGGAGGGGAGGGGCTCCTTCGGAGCCCTCTATCTCCCCAACCATTGAAGCTAGGGAGATGCTTCAATTGGCGCCAAAACGCGATTCAAACCTGGAGGGGGGCTGACATCTTCGATGTCAGCCAAGCCTCCAGGTCCCCCCCCACCCACTGACAACCTCACCATATGTGTGAGGATGTCAGTGGGCCAGTTAACCCTCTAGCTGCCATGTAGAGATAAGGGGATCCTAAGGATCCCTTTATCTCCCGATCCATGGCAGCTGGATGGTCATATTTGCCATCATTTAAAAGGCCTGATTATGGCCTTTGAAATGATACCAAACATGACAGGGTTTGGTTTTAAAAAAAAAAAAAAAAAAAAAAAAAAAAATGTAAAAAAAATTAAATAAAATAAAAAAATGTTTTGTTTTTTTAAAGTTTTTTTTGTCTGGGGGGAGTTTAATTAAATAGGACCTAGGCTGTCATCTAAAAATAATTAGCACAAAATGGTCAGAATGAGCGCAGCGCACATAGGTGAATTGTCTCAGCAGTGAAGGGGTTAAAAAGCAAACACATGTTAAAATTGGGTATTTCTAGTCTCGGGACAAAATTTTGAACCTATTTAGCCGGGGTCTTTTTGGGTGGTTGTAGATTTTGGGGATTAAATTACGAAAAAGTGTGTTTTTACCATTTTTTTCCTCATATTTCATATTTATTTTTATAGTAAATTATTCGATATGATGGAAATAATGGTATTTCTAGAAAGTCCATTTAATGGCGGGAAAAAGGGTGTATAATATGTGTGGGTCGAATAAACGAGTAAGAGGAAAAATTGTCCTAAACACTAACAGAATAAAGAATAATAATAACAGCGCAGAAACGTAAAAACAGCAGCGGTCACTAAAAGACGGATTTGTGTAAAACCGCCCGGTCACTAAGGGGTTAATTCAACGGATGTCTCGCCTGTGGTGTGTTCCGGGGATCCAGTACTTCCATCTACAGACTGGGTTACCACTGCAGATTGCCGTTGGTAGGACGAGTTGGTGAGATTCCATCCACAACTTTATGCCTTTATAGCTTAGAGCCGGCTTTATGGGGCTCTAAAAAAAGTGAGTTGTTTACCAAGTGCTCTAGAATCAAGGTGTCATAAGGATATACTGCGCAATGTGTATCTCCTGTTGTGTCTTCTAGATTGCCTGAAGCATTACTCATCTACTGGACCGTCCGTGCAAGCGCGAGGACTCTATCAGGGTTATCCAAAGAGATCCGAATTGCTTGAGAAAGGTAACCGAACGCTGAAAATCAGTGTGCGGTTACCTTTCCTGACCATTCGGCTATCTAGAGAGCAGGCAATTCGCCAAATCCTGGCGAATTGCCTGCACATACGGTGCCTGTTCGGTCCAGTGGCGTAGCGTGGGGGGGGGCTGGGGGGGCGGTGGCCCCGGGCGCAGTTTTTTGGGGGGCGCCAGGGGCGCCATAGTGGGCCAGCGCCACCGGTTTCCCTGCCCTGTGCGGTCAGTGCACACAGGCAGCCAGCGGCACACTCTGGAAACGTCGCGATGGCGCCTGCACCGCCCCCTCACGTGACGTGTCACGTGAGGGGCGGCGCCAGTGCAACGTGCTTAGACTGGGCTGCAGGCGCCACCGCGGCATTTACAGAGTGCACCGCTGGCTGCCCAAGACGAGCACGATGACCAAAGGCCGGGAAACCAGCGGGGGCCCACTATGATGCCCCAAACCGGCCCCCCCTACCGACCCGCAGGCCCTCAGAGCCGGTGAGTGAGGGGGAGAGGTGGCAAATATATTTATGTGTGAGCTACTGGGGGCAAATATATTTATGTGTGAGCTACTGGGGCAAATATTCATGTGTGAGCTACAAGGGGGCAAATATATCCATGTGTGAGCTACTGGGGGCAAATATTTATGTGTGAGCTACAAGGGGCAAATATATCCATGTGTGAGCTACTGAGGGCAAATATTTATGTGTGAGCTACAATGGGGCAAATATATTCATGTGTGAGCTACTGGGGCAAATATATTCATGTGTGAGCTACTGGGGGCAAATATATTGGTGTTTGAGGTACTGGGGCAAATATATTCATGTGTGAGCTACTGGGGGCAAATATATTGGTGTTTGAGGTACTGGGGCAAATATATTCATGTGTGAGCTACTGGGGCAAATATATTCATGTGTGAGCTACGGGGGCAAATATATTCATGTGTGAGCTACTGGGGCAAATATATTCATGTGTGAGCTACTGGGGGCAAATATATTGGTGTTTGAGGTACTGGGGCAAATATATTCATGTTTGAGCTACTGGGGCAAATATATTCATGTTTGAGCTACTGGGGGCATTGGGGAAAATATATTCATGTTTGAGCTGCTGGGGGCAATATATATATCCATGTTTGAGCTGCACATTACTGTGGGTTTTATTGCTGTGGAGCACAGTGATACGCTCATACACTCTGCACATTACATTGTATCACAGTTAAGGGGTTCAATGCCCTAATGGTGGAAGGGAATCGGGGCATGATAACGTGTCCACAGTTTGGGGGGGCGCACAATTCTTGGCTGGCCCCGGGCGCTGACAACCCACGCTACGCCACTGGTTCGGTCCCTGTTTGAGGGCAGTGAAATCCCCATAAAAAAGCACTGCTTCGGCTATTCAGAGAACACAAACCAGCAGTGAAAGGCTCCCCTAATGCCCTGCCATTCGGTGGTTTAACCCTTTCGCTGCTGAGGCTTTTCCCGCCCCTGTGCTGAGGTCATTTTTTACCTGTTTTGCGCATCATGTTTAAACGTGTTTTGAAGGCTTATTTTAGTATATGACACCAACATATTATATATCGTTCTTTCCGTCAGACTCGGTAGATTCATAATATGTCATTATTATATGTATACGTTATGTCATGTTTGTATATTATAACAAAAAATGCAATAAAATATGTATTTTCAATAATTTACAATGTGTAAAGTGTTTTTTTCCACATTTTAACATGCGAGCAATTGCGGTTATATTTTGTATGGGGTGCGCTTGTAAAAAAATTAGAGATGGGGTCTCGTTACATTTTTTTTTGGGGAAAATGACACTATTTTTAACAAACGCACCGCATACAAAAATCGTTAATGCAGCATCATTGTTCACATTATAATTGAAATGGGAACAATATTGCTGCATTAACAAACCAAAAAAAATAAAAAAAAAGTGTTTATTTTTTTTTTTTTTCATTTTTTTTTTTAATTTTTTTTTATTTTTATTTTTCTTTTTTTTTTTTTTTTTACAAATTTTTTACTTTCATGTTTGGTATCGTTGGAACGGCCATGCTCTGGCCGATCCAACCATATCAAAATTTAACCCCTAACTGCCACGGATCGGGAGATAGGGAGTTCATTGGAACTCCCTATCTCCACAGTTCGTGGCAGTTAGGGGTTAACTGTAGGACTGGCGTCATCGTGCTACGCACGATGACGCCAGTCCTCTGGGGAGTTCCCGGAAGCTTGGCCGACATCCAAGAAGGATCGCAAACCGGCGCTTTTCAGCGCCGATTTGCGATCCAGCTCCCCAGGGGTTAATGCCAGGCATCATTTGGAAGGGCAGGCTGTGCCCTTCCAAATGATGCCTGGGTTAAGCCCCTGTGTGCCGCCGATCGGGAGGGAGAGAGGTCCGAAGGACCTCCCCCCCTCCCTTTCAGGCGCCTCCTCCGCACATGCGGGGGGGGCGCCTGAATTAGGTGTCATCGCGGGGGCGCGATGACACCTAATAATGGCGGCCACTGCTCCGGATGCCGGGCTGACATCCAGGATGTCAGCCCGCACCGGAGGGGCCAGCGATCGGCCGGAACCCGGCCGAACGCTGACCCAATGCGAGGACGCACTCAGCGCGTCCTCCGCATACCAGCGGGAATGCTGAGGACGCGCTGAGCGCGTCCTTAGCATTCAAGTGGTTAATTCGGCAAATTTATTCAGGAGAATCCCATAGGCTTCAATGTTAAAAATATTCCCGTTTTAATTCAATAACTAATAAACCGTTCATTATAAAATTCTGCAGCAAAAAGTCTCTTTATTTATAGATTTTTTAGGATACTTTAAGCATTTTTCTTATTTTTTTTTTTTTTTTTTAAAAGTCCGATTTTTTTTTGATTTTTTTTTCAGTTTACTTATTTTTTTTGTAACAGCCCTCTTTATTATCATTCCCTGGACCTCCTGTGAAAATTTCAGACATTTTCGCTCAGTAGTTTCTTTGCAAACAGCATTTCATTTTCCCAGATTCATACAAATGGTTTTGCTAATTTATTCACTGCCTCCTCTACGTCATAGCTGCTTCGGCTCTGTGTGATTCGGCTCCTGTTCGGCTCCTGTTCGACTTCTTCGAAGGTTAATCCAGATGTTTTTGCTTGTTTCCAGCGTGCATTCGGTTAGTTGTCGTCAGGTTTTCGGCAGCTTTTCCCTGCAATTCGGGGGCCCTGTGGTGTTTGCTGAATACACCGCAGGGTCACCAAAATGGGATCAGCAAAAGGAACCGAATTGAAGAGAACGAAAGGTCACCGAACGTGCGGTGACTTTTCGAATCTCTTTGGATAACCCTGTATATATTTCTCTAAGGAAAGTGTGCCTGTGAAGTCCTTACAGATGACTTCCAAGCTTATTCGACTGTGTTAAGTCTCCCAGGTTCAGTTCTTGCAGCGAAAAAAGGGAATACTAATAAAACCCTGAACACGGTATGAAAAAAATGAATATATATTTATTATAATTATTACGAAAATAAAATGAAGATAAAAGCCAGTTAACAGCCATTGAAAAGTAATAAAATATAGAACAAGAGAGTCCCGATACGCGTTTCGCCATGCCCTGTGGCTTCATCAGTCAGTGGATCACTCCTTTTTTGATTCCCTTTTAATAATACTGCCAATCCCAGGCTTTCTGGGTCTCTGAGATCATGTTGACCGTGCATGCGGTTCAATCCCCGTACTTCCACATTTCACGTAGCTCAGTCGCATCTCGGTAACGTATCGCTATCCTTCGCGCATACACGCTAATTAACTTTCACGTTCAGTTTGGGCGTTTCCTCGCTGTTATTAAAAGGCGGTTCAGGGTGAGCACAATAACACTCCTTTATTTCAAGTGAAATCAAAACCTATTCACGTATGTTTATAAATATGGTGATCACAGCTACATTAACTTAATAAATGTCTTCTCTCCTGCGGAATCTATGTGCATTCAACCCACCGGCAGAAGGCAATGAAATCCAAGATGGCGCTCACCCCCCAGCAATGCAGCTGGTGCATGTCTGAATTTGCTAAAACAGTGTGGTGACTGTGCTTTCAAACACACATTTAATGTATACGTGGGAGTGGCTGCAGTTCAATACTTTCTGTCGTACACCTATCAATAACTGATGACACTGAAACACAGCTTATTTTTGTGTTGCAACGGTCCCTGAGCATTCCCAACATGTTATCTGACGTTATATCAGCTGGCAGGACTAATTCCATTGTGTCGTAAATTTCTTGGCATTCTCCACCCAAAACATGCAGGGCTATGGCAACCTGAATTTTCTGCTCCTGATTGGATAGCTCAACTGCCTCAGCATAAATCAAAAATCTTTCACTCCCATCTCCTCCAGTTTTCACTCATGTTTCCTTTTAACTGGAGGAGTCACTTTGTAAATTAAGTTGTATCAGTGGCAAACATCAGTGAAACAATGGACATTCCCTTGATTTTACACTTTCAACTTTGGCTCACTTTGGTGGAACTTCCCTAGATAGAGAATTCAAAGTAGGTCAATTTATAGTTACATAATCCCAATGCAAAAGTAACTGAATTATAAACAAAAGTCTGCAAAAGTCTACAAATTTTAATAGACCTTGGATTCTATTCTTCGTTTTATTATGTAACCACTGCTTTTCATTTTATAATTGCTGTTTTCTTTCTCAAGACTATTTTAAACCTTTCTTCAATTTGTCAACGTGGAACCTTGTGTTCTAAAATTAATAATAAATAAGCATCATATCTGTAATCTATTTATGTGTAGCCACTTTACTGCCAAGTTGTTTTCTATGAAACCACTGCCAGGACCCAGTGAACTTTTGGAAAACCTACAGGGTTATTCAAAGAGCTCCGAATTGGGGCCGAAAGGTAACCGAACGCTGAAATGCCCTGCCATCGGTTTCTTCATTGAACAGGTTTGTAACCCAAACTGCGATGGAAAATATTCCTAAAAAGTTAATCTGACCATATTATTTCTTAGAATTCATTGTCGAATCTGAATTAGTAGTAAATTACTATCAGGGTTATTCAAAGAGATCCGAATGGCTGCCGAAAGGGAACCGAATGCTGAAAACCAGTTACTTTTCTTGGCCATTCGGCTATTCAGAGAGCAGGCAATTTGTCAGGATCGCCACCCTCTGGCCCCTGTCACCCACGCCAACCCTGCGCCATGAACAATGCACATTCCTAACCTTCTGTATGTTCCCAGCATCCTAGCCCTAGAATCTCACCTGACCTCACCTTCCCCTAATTATCCCTGTATATCAAGAAGCTACGCCCTCCAGACTTCACTTCCACATTGAAGTTACTGACTGCGATACCTGTGTACTAAAGCTCCCTGAAACTGCCTGACCTTCTCCTGAACTCTCTGCTAAGACTCCAAGGACCTTCTGCTACAATCTGGACTCTCATTCCTTCACTCACCGGTAACCCTCCCATCCTGCTCCCCCTCTGCCCCCCATCGACGCCTTGCCGTGTACCGAACCCCTGCTATACCACCGACTATTCTCTGCCAGCCTTGCCGTGTACCGAACCCCTTCTATACCACCGACTATTCTCTGCCAGCCTTGCCGTGTACCGAACCCCTTGTTGAATCCTGACGACTCTATTGCCTATACCCTGTCTGATTTCATGCCACTGTGTTTATGTGCAAATAAACACTCTTTTGTTAATCTGAATTTGCCTTCATCACTGCATCCTGGGCTCACAACCCCAACCTGCTACACCACCCGCAGTCTAAACGTGACACAATTCGCCAAATTGCCTGCACGTACAGTGCCTGTTTGGTGCCTGTTCGAGGGCAGTGAATCCCCATAAAAAAGCACTGCTTCGTCTATTCAGAGAACAAAAACCAGCAGTGAAAGGTTCTCGAATTGCCCTGCTATTCGGTGGTTTCATTCAACAGGTTTATTCTGGCGAATCCCATAGGCTTCAATGTTAAAAATATTCCCGTTTTAATTCAATATCTAATAAACCGTTGATTATAAAATTCTGCCATAAAAAGTCTCTTTACTTATAGATTTGTTAGGATATTTTAAGCATTTTTCGGGATTTTTTTGGCCAAAAAAATTTTCAGATTTTTTTTTAAACATTTTTTTCTTTTTTCTGTATCGGCACTTTTTATTATCATTCCCTGGACCTCATATGTAAATTTCAGACATTTTCGCTCAGTAGTTTCTTTGCAAACAGCGTTTCACTTTTCAAACATTCAAGTACAAAAATTATTTTGGGTTTTTTCCACTCCATTCGTCTGCGGTGTCAGCATTTTCCGGCGGCTGCGCTGCGTGTGATCGGCTCCTGCTCGGGATTTTCCGGCGTTTTCAGCGGGGCTAATCTAGATGTTTTTGCGTGTTTTCGTGGTGCATTCGCCGGGTTTTGCGGTGAGTTGTCGGCGGGTTTGCAGCGACTTTTCTCTGCAATTCGGGGACCCTGTGGTGCTTGCTGAATACACCGCAGGGTTGCCGAAATGGGATTGCCAAATCGCACCGAATTGAGGAGGACGGAAAGTCACCGAACGGGCGGTAGGCGTGTGTACTGACTTTTTTTTCTGTTCGGTTCGATTTGTTCGGATGTTTAAACTTTTCGATTCGGCTCGTTTCGACCGATTTCTGTTTCGATTCGGTTCGGCTCGTTTTTCGTGTACATTTTGTGTTCGGAATATCGACCATTTTTCGTATTTTCGGGTCACTTTGCTCGTTTTTTGTATCGACTTTTCGGAAATTTCGGAAATTTTTGTTTTTTCGGAACGTCTGTTCTCCTCGTTTCAAAGTGTCTACGATAATTCTGGCCATTCTATTGTGTTTTTTTTTATTAAATAAAGATCCTTTTTTTCTTATGAATAATTGAATATACATTTCACAACTTTATTTAATCATATTAAAATGGTATGAAAGCCAAGGAACAAAAAAATGAACAAAACGATTTAAAAAACGCTAAACTGACCCGAATGCCACAAGAAACAAGTGATACGCATTTACAAATACAAAATTTACAGAATCAGCGATATAACCGATAATAGTTAAATATACGATGTCCAGAATTACCGAAATGGAACCGAAATCACGAATGGAACCGAAATCATGAATAGAGCAAAAATAAATTTCGATTTGACACATTTCAAGTCCATTCGAAAAATCCGAAAATTTTCCGTTTCGGCTCGGAAAACTTTTCGGATCTATCGGTTTTCGGGTCCGACCCGATTCGGAAATTCGGCCGAATCCGAAAACACGAATCGGGAAATTTCGTGAAAATTCCGAAATTCCGAAACCCGAAACGCACATCCCTAACGGGCGGTGACTTTTCGATTCTCTTTGAATTACCTTGCTAATAGCATTATGCATGCATTGAAACCCAGGACATACTTGAAAACGAGAGAACTCTCAATGAATCCTTCCTGGTAAAATACTTTATAAATAAATAAATAAATAAACTGTGTTTGAAAATATCAAAAGCACATTTTTGAATGTATCACTATTTGACATGCAAATTGATGAAAATAAACTGCTACATCTCCATAATACAAATTGGAATACATTTATTTCTTAAAGAAAAAAAAACATATTTCATGCTGTTTCCTTAATCTGTTTTGGCACCTTGGGTATCATGCCTGAGGTGCTGTAACTTTAGGGGCACATTCTGGAGCCCAAATTCAAATTGTGTTAGTCTGTTTGCATTGCTACAGAATTAGGCCACATTGACTATCTGTACTCAGTATTGGAGCACCAGCAGGTTCCTTGCAGATTCAGTAAAGTCGAACTTGGTAGTCAAGGGGTTAAGCTAAAACTGTTACATTTTCCTTTTTACTTTACAGATTCTAAGAGACGCAGTGAGCCCTAGGAGTTTTCTTTTTCCGAGTTAGCCATGTTACTGTATAAAAACACACAGAGGAATCAGAGTTTTTCTGTGGAAGAGAAAATAATATTCTAGATAAGACAAGGTTTCCTCATACAGGGAACAAGGCCATTTCTAAAGGGACCATTTCTATAGCCTGAAAGAAGAGCTCGATATCTCTATTCACTGCAACTTGACCTTTCTTTTAAGAATACAAACAAGCAGGGATGCCAATTGTTCGGCAGTTTTTTCCTCTCACTAAAACAGATCTATGGGGAATTTTTACCCAGCATCCCAACTTATTTCACAAGAAAGTTACATTTTTGCATTGTTTGTATATTTCAGCTGCCTGTCATGCTGTGCTCTGCAGGTGGAGAAAAACTGCAAAACACAGTTATATCCTAAATGATTATGGCAGAACATAAATGTGTACCATATTTTTAAATAATATTCTTTATTTGCAATACCTCTGGATATCTCAGAGCACAATACGTTTATGTACTAGAGCCATAAAAAAAATCTAAACAGATTAATTGTTCTATATTTTAAGATCATGGCTTGCTATTGTTTAACTATTGTTTCTCTCTATGGAAGATACAACAGAGTTTAACTCGTTCCCTACCAAAAACTTGTAAAATCGATTTGTGCATTGTAACAAAAGGAAAAATAGCAAATAATAACCCCTTTGCATACCTTCGTAATACAAGATTAGAGAGCCCCTTGCAAAGAAACAAAATTCTTGGTGATGTGTCACTTCTATCTCTATCTGTATTACTGTAAAAGTGATACAAGGCTCAGCCCACCCTCACCGGAACAAAAAGCACAACAAATTTAACTTCTGCCAGGAACAGGGTCGAATACAAGGAGAATGCTGGGGTCCCTCTCTGCTGTACAGGGATAAGATTCAGGGTGTTTTAACTCAGTGTCACACAAGTGTCTTTCAGAGCAGAAGGAACGTCTATGAGAGTGGTCGTTCTTTCCACTTTGACGACCGTGTAGCCGCCTCGCTGATCGTAGTTAGTGTGCTCAGTGCTGCAAGGCTTGATCCTCCTATGGAGGATTGTGCTTTGCAGCCCCGTCGAACGCGCTTCGTAGCATTTAGACAGGAAGGCTTTCAGCAAGTCCGCTGTAGCGCCCATGCTTCATGCATGTGCTACAGCGTGTGGCCGGCCCTATCGAAACGTCACCACGCTGCGACGGGCATGGGAAGGCACGTCAGTACAGGCGCACATAGTGCGCTTGTTTGACACTGGCCTTAATTGCTAAAAATCCCTGTACAGTAGTTACAAGGTGTTACAGTAATTACATGTAAAGGGAATATGAGAAATACAGATATTATTTTTATATTCTATTGGCGAGCTCAGAGCAGAGTCAGTCGCAGTGCCAGGGGGCGCAGCCGCGTCATCTTGGGAAGGGAGAGAGGGTGTACCTCCACCATAGTCCCCCGACGTCTTCAACTCTGCAAATTCTGCCACCTCCCAGAATCCTCGAGTCACCAACTCACCATCATCGTGTAGGGCCAGGGTCGCCCTTGGTGGCCGAGACCATGGAACCAGCACCCTGGTTGGTTCGCTTTTCCCGGCACAGCTTCCCAACGCAGCCGCAGTGGGCGAGCAGGCCGCATCGCTACTAGAACCGGAGGCGGCCTCCAGCTTCTCCCATCCCCGGGATCACCTTCTCCCTGCAGCCTCGCAACAGCACCAGCAGCCGACGCCAAACCCCCCTGGTAAGCGGGCATCCTCCCCTTCCAGAATTTTCAGGCAAGCGTCGAGGCCAGATGCCAGAGCACCCTCACCTCCTAAGGGTGGGGGGATCCATCTCTCCGCAGATCCAGTCGCCCCACCTGCAGAGCAGTCCTCTGAATCAGCCAGGAGACGTGGGCCCTCTGTCACGGAATGGCTCAGCACCCTCAGCCAGGGGCGGTGCAGTGACAGTAAATGGCCATGGACAATTAGGTGCGGTGGCACGCCCGGAGTTTTAAAGTATGTTTATTTAGATGTGGTTATGTGTGGTGTATTAAAGTGTCCCCGTTTGCGTTGTGAAATGTATTTCCCTGTGTTTGCCTTGCCCGCCGCCATTTTCCGATTGCCTCGTGGCCGTTATCAGATTCTTCGAATCGGAAAATGGCCGATTCGAACCATCCGGTTCGAATCGTAAAATGGCCGATTCGGACCATCCGGTCCGAATCGGCGACTCCCCGGACTGTAAGGGCCAATGGGTCCTGGGAGGGCGGGCAGGGATTCCCATTGTATTGTAATTTGTGCCAAGTTGATAAATGCCTGAGCCGTGAATAATAAAGCCAGATTTTAGCAGTGCATCCAGCCTCGTCTGATGTGTTATTTCTCCGCCGTACTTTACCTTCTGAGTATCCCCCGCGGTCTCAGGGTACGGTGTCCAAGACAATCCGATCCGAATCGAGCGCTCTGTGCCTGCATCGAGCATCAGGGCAGAGGCGCAGCGTATGAGGTTCGGTTCCCAAACCATCAGACGGAGATCCGATCCGAAGGGCGCGGCTGTGTACCGCGCTTCGGTATTGCGAGGACTGCGGTACGATACGAAGAATCTGCCGATCCCGCAAGGTCCGAAGCTGCATTCCGTTCCGATCCGAAGAGTCCTTCACCGGAGGTACGAAGATTCACCCGCACCTGGATCGGAAACGTTTCCCGCATAAGATCCGAAACGTTTCCCATATAAGATCCGAAGATTCCTCCGCGGCTGGCAGATCCGATCTCCACAGACGTCCCACACCCACAAGGTCAATGAACCAGCTGCTCGGGACACTGAGTGCCGTATGGCTCAGTGGTCGGGCTGGTTCTAGGCAGGGGTCCCCTCCACCGCCCGCTAACCCTTCCCCAGGGCCACGCCAGGCCGCACGAGACGCCGAGTGTGCGTCACTCGGTAGTCGGGCCAGCGGTAAGCGACGGGGCCACGCAGATAGAGCACGCCCGCAGGCGGAACAACATCCCATTCCGTCATACCCTCCTGGTCCGGGGCGATGTGCTACGGCCAGTAAGGCTGGGAGAGAGCAGAAGCTGGGTTGTAGGCCACAAAATGGCTGCCGTCATCATGAGGCAGCCGCCTTCAGCTGAGTCTCTGATCTGGAGTGGGAAACCAAGTGGGCTCCAGACTGCAAAACACCACTGGCCCGCCACTCAGGGATCTCACGGGAGATAAATACCTTAAAAACTGTCAGCTTTGAGTCTCTTTCTGGAGAGAACGTGTGGAGCTCCACCGAAACACGTCCGCTCCATGGAGCAGCCGACCACGCCCCCGTACTATTGTTTTTGACCGCTTAACTTACCGCCAATTATATTGTTTAATTTAGTGAATCATTAGTGCATAACAAATGTTACTTCAGTTCTGGACCTCTGTACGTCCTATGCCTCTAAGTAACATTAAACCTTTTTTTTATCAAAATGAATTTGTAATGATTCCAAATACTTGCAGAGATGGGTTTGCCAACTGTTAATACTTACAATCTCATTGTAATGAATTCCTTGCTAATGCAGATAATTATTTTAGTATGTGTTTGCAGAAAAAACCTTTTATCACAGTATTGAAAAACACAGGAGTGAACAACAAAAAAAATTAAATTGAGACATACAGGGTTATTCAAAGAGAATCGAAAAGCCCCCGCAGGTTCGGTGACTTTTCGTTCTCTTCAATTCGGTACAATTTGGTGATCCCATTTCGGCAAACCTGCAATGTATTCAGCAAGCACCAAAGGGCCCCGTAATGCAGGCAAAAGTCGCCACAAACCCGCCGAAAACTCACCACAAAACGAGGGCGAACGCACACCGAAACCCGCAAAAAGATCTGAATTAACCCGTCGAAAACGCCAGAAAAACCCGAGCAGGAGCCGATCACATGCAGCGCAGCCGCCGGAAAAAGCCGACACCGCAGACGAATGCAGTGAATAAATTAAAAAAACTGTTCGCTTGAATGTTTGAAAAGTGAAACGCTGTTTGCAAACAGACTACTGAGCAAAAATGTCTGAAATTTACGTATGAGGTCCAGGGAATGATAATAAAAAGGGCTGTAACAGAAAAAAAAAGTAAAGTTAAAAAAAAATAGAATTTTTCTTAAAAATTAATCCTGGAAAAATGCTTAAAATATCCATCAAATCGATAAATAAAGAGACTCTTTACTGCAGAGTATTATAAAGAACGGTTTATTAGATATTGAATTAAAACGGGAGTATTTTTAACAATGAAGCCTATGGGATTCGCCTGAATAAACCTGTCAAATGAAACCATGGCAGGGCATTTCTGGAACCTTTCACTGCTGGTTTGTGCTCTCTGAATAGCTGAAGCAGTGCTTTTTATGGGGATTTCTCTGCCCTCGAACAGGCACCGAACAGGCACCATACGTGCAGGCAATTTTCCAGGATTTGGCGAATTGCCTGCTCTCTGAATATCCGAATGGCCAAGAAAAGTAACTGAACGCTGATTTTCAGCGTTCGGTTCCCTTTCGGCAGCCATTCGGATCTCTTTGAATAGCCCTGATAGTAATTTACTACTAATTCAGATTCGACAATGAATTCTAAGAAATAATATGGTCAGATTAACTTTTTAGGAATATTTTCCATCGCAGTTTTTGGCTACACAAAACAAACTGATTAAAATGATAAGGCAAGCATAATATAATAAAAGCACTGCTAGTTTTGTTCAAAAGACTGTGGGACCTATTACGTACTTAACGCTAATGTTAGTGCTCAGCTGCGTGAGCATTAACATTAGTTTTGGTGGCCCTAGAACAGGCCGACCATATTACATTTCGAACACTAACGGGTTAAAAAACCTGTTAGCGATTCAAAGATTGTGCGAGTTTACTGTACTTTGCTCTCCCTCTGCTTAACTTGGGGAGCGCAAAGAGTTAATTAGCATTAGGATTAGAAAGTGCTAAAGATAATTACGTCCCACTGCGGTTAACTCAAAAGTTAACCACAGCTAGGAGCTGGTGCTGACTCATTACGCTTCTGCAGAATCAGTTATCACCAACTTCAAATCCCACCAAAAATTGCAAGAACGGCAGCACAAACCACCTCCTCTGGCCGATGGGAGCAGAGTGAGACTGGGGGGAAAAAGTACACAGTCTCCCTCCGTGATCACTCCGCCGACCTGCAGGATTGAAAGGACGCATCAGTGAAAGGGTTAAAAAAAACGACAAACCCTTGAATGGATGATGGTGGACAGGGTAGATGGGGATGATTGCTGGATGGAGTGCAATCTGTTTAATCAAGACTCCCACGCATCCCGATTGCCTATTAAGAAGGTTAGTAAGAATGAGCAGCTCTGTTAGACATTCTTCTTATATCAAAATTGAAACAATGTGACTCACAATTCCCTATTAAAGCATTAATCAGGACAAACGTTATTAAACCATAAGCTCTTTAGGCCACAGATTTTCAGTGGTTTACATATCTGAGCAGGTTTTACCCTTGTGATGACTTTGCCTGCAGCATTTATTTGAAGTTGGATTTAGTAGGAGGATTTTCTGCATGCCAGAATATTAAAAGAATAAATAATTTGTGAGATCATTGCCAAATAATATCACAGAATCCCTTATTGCATTTGTTTAATTATGACAATCATTTCGTAATCTATTGTCATCCTGTCACCTTCACAACATTATGTAAGCGGCAATTGTGTGGAAATATTTTCAGCAGTTTAAAGGTTAATAGCGATATGGAAATGTGTGAGAGCTTCTAACGAATTGCTGCAGAGCTGGTTGCAAAGGCAAAATATTGTTCTTTTAATCAATGTACAGATGTCTACATATAAAAAGATCATAAAAAAAGGAAATTTTTTGGAAGAAATTCCCGACTCTAGATAGATGCTGTTAATATGATTACCGTTTATACCACTTAATGAATAACCTCTGAGCGGGACAATGACAGGCAAAAACAGCAAAGTGTCTGTTCCGGCAGCTGATGATGTGATTAGTTCTGTAAATTAAATAATTTAAAGTAAATGAGTTTAACATTGTAAAACATCATGAGGCATTAACAAAGGTCTATTTATTTGTGAAAAAAAATCATTATGCAAGAATTGTATGTTTACCACGTGGATACTCAGTCAGTAGATGCTTGGTAGAGCCTTTGTGGAAATGTAACCTCCTTAACCCCTTCACTACCAAGTGATTTTCCCAAAACACCGTTGTCAGAAACCAGTGTTTTTTTGTAAAATCATTTTTAATTAATTATAAAGTAAGAATTATTTGAGCTTATACCCATTGTATTTCTTACTGTAAATAACTTATTTTTGGCCAGTAGATGGCGCCATCTACTTCCAAATTAATAGTAGTACTTGAAAAAAGTTTGCAGAATGGCAGGAGTAAGGGTGTCCGTTAACACCCTCTAAAGTATAGAGTAATTGTACAGCTGCAGCTGAGTATTGACTCCCTCTCACAGCATCAAGGATGAGACGGTAAATAATTCGCAGGAAGACAAAGTAATACAATACCAGCGCTGCTTGAATAGGGTCCACTCGTGACACCCAGTTTATTTCCAGTGAGGACAGGAAAATACACAACACAGACGTTTCGGGGTCACAGCCCCTTCCTCAGTGCGTAGTGCACTATGCACTGAGGAAGGGGCTGTGACCCCGAAACGTCTGTGTTGTGTATTTTCCTGTCCTCACTGGAAATAAACTGGGTGTCACGAGTGGACCCTATTCAAGCAGCGCTGGTATTGTATTACTTTGTCTTCCTACTTCCAAATTAAGTTAGAGGTTTGAGCGGTTTGTCTATATTCTTCTTTTTCTCCCTGCATGGGCTGCCGAATGCTCGATATTTCAGAACAGTGAGGAGCTGATTTTACAGTTTTATGTCTTTGAGCATTATGCCCACAGGACTAAAACTTTGGGGGCACCTTTTGCAGCCCAAAAGCAAACGAAATTCATTTGCAACAAACAAATTTCATTTGCTTTTGGGCTGCAGATCAGCATACCAATATATCTCAATATCTCAGCTGGTGCCTTTGAAGCCTGAGACATCTCTATCAGTAGTGAAGGGGTTAAGAAAAGTAAAGAAGTGCAAGTGTGATTAAGAGCTGTTAGTAGGAAAATGTAATATTATGTGAAATTAATTGTACTTTTTGAATCCACAAATATTATCTTATTCAAGACTGCGGTGGGGTGTGTGTGGTGGGCTTATCCTTGAGCAGCGTAATGGATTTTCATTTTTTGCAAACAAAATTTCTTTTGCAATTTGGCTCCAGAGTATGTTTTAGTGCTTCAGACATGATGCTCAAGGTGCCAGATGAAACAGCTTGTTATCCGTTTTCTTCTCTTCAAGAAAAAAAAAAGCGGATCCCAAGATACCTTACAGAGATGTAATAGTGCTAGAAGGCCTGCAGATGGCGTCATCTATATGCTTGCTTTTGATATTTTCAAGCACAGTTTCATTGTTTGTATAATGCAATTGTATTCTCCATAAGTCTAATGGGTCCTGTCAGTGGTTTTATTTAAAAAGCTTTGTAGTAAAGGGGTTAATCTAGCCAGTTGTTCCAAGTCTCCGAAAATGTATATACTGACCTGACTGTTATATAGTTTAAAGATATTTGCAAAAATCCATGCTAAGCACATTTGTACAACCTCACCTCCTATCATGGTTATTCAAAGAGAATCGAAAAGTCACCGCACGTTCAGTGACTTTTCGTTCTCTTCAATTCGTGCGATTCCGCGATCCCATTTTGGTGACAATGCAGTGTATTCAGCAAGCACCACAGGGCCGTCGTAGTGCAGGGAAAAGCCACAACAAACCTGTCGAACACTCACCGCAAAACCCGGCTGTAATGAACTGTATAGCGTTGGCACTGAAGTAGCGTTGTTTGGATTATAGAGAGCAGATTTTTCTGACAACCAGAGACAGTGGAAACAAAGCTATTCTCCCAAGCCAGGGAGTAGACACACAGTCTAGAATCACACTTAAGCTCGATTGGTTTCGTGACCAAAGGACAACTTAGTGCTGCAACATAATCATAACCGATCTGGGAATTAAACACAGGACATGAAATCGTAACATGATTATTATTATGTTCGTTCGTATATAAAAGGTTCACCACGGCATATGAGTTATTATTATTATTATTATTCTTTATTTATAAAGCGCCAGCATATTCCGCAGCGCTGTACAATAAGCACAGTATAGACAGGGTTACAATACATTGAACAACATTTGACAAACAGTACAGGAGGAGATGAGGGCCCTATTCCCGTAGGAACTCACAATCTGGGAGGGTTGGGGTTGGAAACAGGAGGAGAGGACGTAAGGTTATAGTGATTGATGGTTGCGTCAGTGAGTTGGGTGGTAGGCTTCCCTAAATAGGAACGTTTTAAGGGAGCGTTTGAAGGAAGAGAAGTTAGGGGAAAGTCTGACAGTACGAGGGAGAGCATTCCAGAGAGTGGGGGCTGCACGTGAGAAATCCTGCAGTCTATCATGGGAAGAGGTGATGCGGGGAGAAGCTAGGCGCAGGTCACTGTTTGACCTTAGGGAGCGGGCTGGGGTGTATTTGGTGATTAGTGAGGACAGGTAGTGGGGAGCTGAGTTAGTGAGGGTTTTGTAGGTAAGGATAAGGATTTCGAACTTAATTCTGCAGTGGATGGGGAGCCCGTGAAGGGACTCGCAGAGGGGAGCGGCAGAGACAGAGCGGCGGGTGAGGTGAATTAGCCTGGCGGAGGCGTTCAGGATGGATTGTAGGGGGGAGAGGCGGGACAGAGGGAGGCCAGATAAGAGATTATTGCAATAGTCGAGTCGAGAGATTACCAGGGCGTGTATGAGTTGTTTTGTGGTGACAGCGGTAAGAAATGGCCGAATTCTTGAAATATTACGCAGTTGGTATCGGCAGGAGGAGGAAAGAGACTTGATGTGGGGGATGAAGGAAAGAGCACAGTCAAGTGTAACTCCAAGGCAGCGAACTTGGTTGTGCAGACTGCAGGGCAGTAACCTTAGAGAAAAACCTTATTTTCGTAAGTCTTTCAGATCATACAGATTTATATGCAGAGCTCACAGCATGATAGTCAAACCCACAGTAAGGTACCTTGTAATTAGGTCTTATGTCGGTACGGGCAGCTATCAGAGGCCAGATGCGTGAGTAAGATTGTTCAAGGAGACGGGCAGGTCTCATACATGCATATACGAAGCGTAACATCGAATCGTACGAACACAAAGGGGATAAACCAGAAAATCGTCAAAGTAGCAAGCCGGGTCAAAACACGTAATCAAGGTCCTCAGACAGAAATGGGTCTGTAAAAAATCAGATAAGTCTCAAATAGCAAACAGGCGATGCGGGAATAAACTCCACGTCAGGGCGACGAGGCAACTCCTCGCGCCCTGCTTTAAACCCGGTTACTGCTCATTACCACGCCAGGCCCCGCCCCCTCAGACACCGCTCAGCCATCATGGAATGCTGGCACCTGACCCACCAGTGCCACAGAACCGTGTCTAGACCCCCCAGGGAGGGCAGCAGGGGCTGAGGACGTAACACCAGCGAACGCACACTGAAAACCGCAAAAACATCTGGATTAACCACGCCAAACACGCCGGAGAAACCCGAGCAGCCACCGATCACAGCGCAGAGCAGCCACCGGAAAAAGCCGACACCGCAGACGAATGGAGTGAAAAAAAAAACCAGTACACTTGAATGTTTGAAAATTGAAACGCTGTTTCCAAAAAACTACAGGATGAAAATGTCTGAAATTTACATATAAGATCCAATGAATGATAATAAAAAGGGCTGTTACAGAAAAAAGAAAAAAACGATTAAAAAGAAATGGAAAAAAAATGTCGCAAAAAAATCCAGAAAAATGCCTAAAAGATCTTAAAAAAAAATCGATAAATAAAGAGACCTTTTATTGCAGAATATTATAATCAATGGTTTATTAGATATTGAGTTAAAACGGGAATATTTTTAACATTGAAGCCTATGGGATTCGCCTGAATAAACCTGTCGAATGAAACCACCGAACAGCAGTGCATTTTGGCAACTTTTCCCTGCTGGTTTTTGTTCTCTGAATAGATGAAGCATTGCTTCTCTATGGGGATTTCACAGCCCTCGAACAGGCAACAAACAGGCACCATATGTGCAGACAATTCGGCAACAATTGGTGAGGTAGGCGCATCCATATCATTAGGTGTCTTGCCCAAGGACACTCGCTGGTGGCATCTTCTGAATGGGATTGGGTCATCTTGTAAGGGACTCAGGCCAGAAGATGGTCGCCATCCTGAGCCCGGCGGCCATCTTGTTCAGAATATTGGTTCACTTGAATATAACTTGGTAGATATTAGTTGGAGTTAGAATGAAGCTTACATAGCATCTTTGGAATGTGTTAGACAAGCAGTAAAGCAATTAAATTAGAGAAGATCCGAGTCGTTGCTGGCACAGGGTGACAGGATGAAGAAGAGATACATCAAGGTCATAGGAGCCTGCAGCTGAGACAAAGAGGAGTGTGAAACCAGACCAGGCCTTATCTAAAACAAACAATAAACAAGCACAAGGGAGGTGGGCACAGGCAGGATCCAGAGCAATAGTAAATCCTCTTGGGTCAGAATATCATGAAGCCTGCCAATTTATGACCAATGTATGGAATGTATTTGTATTCGATTAAGGGAGGTACGGACCCACGTGGGGTGGGATAGTGTCACCGGGAGGTGGGCTAATTGGGATGTACCTAATTATGTATTCGGGGTATAAAACCTCATGTCACTGTGTAATCGGGCTCACTCTTTGCAATTCAATCTTGTGTGAGCATCTGTTGTGACGTCACAATAAAGTTTGCCCTTCCTGAAGAGACTCGTGTCCAAGCAGTCATTGTCCGTGCCGGTCCAACTTTACTCCCGAGTGAACCAGGTGGATTCCGGTAACAAGCTTTCCATGATTGTACAGCAGCGACCAGATGACTAGGTTGAACTCGCTTCTTGTAAAGTCGAGACTTGCTTCTCCACAGTTGTATTGGAGTGATGTGATGAATGGGATTGGACTTGCTTCTCTATGGTCAAAAGGTAGAAGTGTTACCACTGAACTCCACAGCCGATATTGAGCCCGCCCTATTACATTGTTCACACTAACGTTAGCGTTTGGATTGTAATATGGTGTGCGCTAACAGGTTAAAAAACCCATTAGCGTTTGGTATCTGGTCTTTTCAATGCGAGGTTACTGTACTTTGCACTCCCTATGCTTAACATGGGGAGCGCAAAGCGTTAATTAACGTTAGGATTACAATATACTAACGCTAATTACCGTCTGCTGCAGTTAGCTCAAAAGTTAACCACAGCCTGGACCTGGTGCTAACGGATCCCGCTGCTGCAGAATCCATCAGCACCAGCCAGAAATCCCTCAAAATAAATTGCATACTCACCTTCCATCCCATGGCGAGGACTGCATCTCCAACCGCCTCCTCTGTCCACCAGTCTCTCCCTGCTCCCAGCGGACAGAGGAGGCGGTTGGAGATGCAGTCCTCACCGCGGGATGGAAGGTGAGTATGCGATTTAAAAAGTCCCCCAGTCTCCCTCTGTGGATCACTACGCCAACTTGCTGGATCTCGCAGCATTTTAGAGGGACGAATGTAGTAGGGTCCATTGTGTTGTAGGCAAGTATGTACCGTTAGGTGTCTTGCCCAAGGACATTTACTGGAGAGGTGCTCTGGCCGAGATTCGAGCCTGGGTCTCCAGGGTTATAGAACAGTGATGTTACCTCTCCTCCATCCAGTCGGTACAATAAATGTTACTAGAAATAACTCAATATAAATAAGATACTTTGCTTTAGTTCTAAATTACATTTTTATTGACATAAATTGCCCCATAGGTTGTGATGTCGCCTAATAATTCTGGTTTCTAAAATTTCCTCCAGTGATTTCTCTCCATGGAATTTGTGTACAGCTATGTATGTGTTTGTATCTCTGTCTGAGTTATATGTCTATGGTATGTGTATGAATTGGTGTCTGGGACTGCGGCATGTATTGTAATTGCACTGCAATTCTCAGTGACAGACAGAGCATGTGCCAGAATGCGAACTGTAGAACAATGCTGTGCAGCGTCAGTCAGGTGTCACCTGTCATGGGGGTCCCAGGCGAGATGCCAGGGAAGGCCCTTCATAGCGCACATGTTTGAGCCCTTGAGGCAGGTTTGTGGTTTGTTTCATAATGCAGAATCCAGCACACACTACACTTAAACAGAAACAGAACAAGAGGTGACAGTGCAGGTGACAGGCACTATAGGGAGCCCTGCACTGGGTACAATCTCTAAATCTAAATACAGATTCAGGGCAAGGGTAGACAGAATGAGAACACACACAGTATTTCTCAACAGGACAAAATGAGACTTGAATGTATTCAGAAGCCTGCAGGGCAGAACTCGTTGGTACTTGAATATACAACAAACAGGACTGCTGATCCTAGCACTCCCATCCAGGGAGGTCAGACAAAAAGAAAACACTAGATACTGCTCAGTAGCAATTGATTTTGTGACCAAAAGGTCCACTGAGCAAAACCACATTAACTATGCACAGACAGAAGAGAGGTCAAATAATACAAGCCAGGTCATACACGATAAATCCAGATATACTTCAGGGGACAGACAAGAGAATAATCCAGGAACCAGAGCCAGAAAGTCATACACAGAGATATCAGAATACAAAATAGCAATTACAGGGAGCAGGAACTTAATAGGAATAGACCTATCCAGACCCCGGGAGCAAGAGTACTGTTGGGCCTATATATAGGGCTGAGCAGGTCATGCGACCTACAGACTATCAGCCCCATAGAGATGGTCTGCAGAGCCTGAACACCAGAAACCAGAGGAATCCCTGCATCCACCAGCAGGGGGCAGGGCTGAACAACATCTGAGCAACAGGAAGACAGACTCAGTGTGAAGAGCACAGTCTGGCGCCAACTCTGCTTGCCGCTGTTACTGCGAACGGAACACCAGCGTGCTCCTCCCGAAACTTGATTCTGGATCCACCCCTGGTTAGGGGTAGTTGAGGACACTATTGTAAGTCAGATATACTGTTAAAAATATACTTATTTTAGATATTGATTTTCCAGTTAGGTTCTTCAGTTTGTCACGTACTATATTTTATCACAATGGTAGCGTATTAACATTAGTTCTTGTGAACCACATTTATTTCTAAATGTTGAAATTCCATTTCTTACTTACAAAGACATATGCCTCCTAAGTATCCCAGTGATGTGATATTCAACATAATGAAGAATGAAAGAAGTGATCTCAAGTACTTTTAGAGGCTTAACCGTGCGCATCTGAACAACATCATCATTTCTAATCAAGACTTTTGTTCCATTGTAATTGAACTGACAGCACTGAGTAAAACACATTTTGAATATGATAAATAACATCTGTACTCCAGTTCAGTCTCTTTTGCATAGGGATTTGCTGAAGGCTCAATTAGGTGGTTTATCAATAGTTTTGTACATGAGTAGATTGGGGGGTGTGGATTGTAGTTGCGTGAGGAACAGACGGCTTCTCATTTCTTTCTGTTCCCATTTCATTTGCTTAATACTCCTAGAAATCCCACTTAAGTAATCTGTTTGGATTTTACTGATTACAGTCTTCTCTAGGGGAGAAAGTGTAGACAATATTCTAAAAGCCCATTCAGAGCAAGAAATGGCATTAATACACACTGCAGCTTATTGTGCATGTTTCTGAAAGCCTCCGAAAATCTCCATTATGAGAGGAAACACTTGTTTAAACACGAAAAGAGTACGCACGCATGAGATGAATCATTTTAACTGCTATTGCAAATATTAAAGGTTTAAATCACCTATCAACCAACTGCAATATTATCTACAATGGTCACGTAACAGGTCAGAGAAGACCAAAAGCTATTATGTTTCTTATATTAAAGTTTTAAATCTATTTATTCAACATTAAAATGTTCAAGCAAGATTTTGCAGGATCTTCTGTGACCCCAGCAGAGACAGACCTAGTTCCTGCATGTAATAGGTTATAGAAAATCTATGGGAACAACAAATTGTTTAACTGCCTGCTAGCAAACAACTTTTGCTAAGTGGATAATTAATATCAAGGTAGAAAACCTCTGGCATTCCACCTGGTGTGTACTAAAACTCATGCCATGCTCAGCTAATCATCAATTAGCTGAAGATAATAACGATTACTTATTTTGTCAGTACAGTTTTATAATGTAATCCTCCCATTCACGATTATGTAATTGAAAAGTTATTTTGTGGAGCCTACTTTTATTATTGTGTAAGTTTCTGTTGTACAGCCTGTGGTTTCTAACTCAGTTCAGGGTTATTCAGAGATATCCGAAAAGTCACCGTATGTTCGGTGACCTTTTTAATTCCCTGCACTTCGGGGCGATTCGGCGATTCTAGTTCGCTGTCCCTGCAGTGTATTCAGCAAGCAATGCAGGGCCCCCCATAGTGCAGGGAAAACTCGCCGTAAACCCGCAGAACACTCGAACACTCACCGAACACTCACCGTAAATCTGCAGAAACTGCTGCAAAAACTCAGCCGAGCACGCCGGAAAAAACAGACAAGCCGCCGATCACAGCACATAGCAGCTGCCGGAAAAAGCCGACAGGCAGACGAACGTGGTAAAAAAACCAAAGACAGTACACTTGAAAATTTAAGGCCTGTGTCAGATGAACGCAGTGATCACGTCCGTGGTGCTGCACAGTTTAACCCCTTAGTGAACGGGCGGATTTACACAAATCCGACCTTTAGTGACCGCTGCTGTTTTTACATTTCTGTGCTGTTCGTGTTTAGGTCAAATTTTCCTCTTAGGCTAGGGTCAAACAAACGCATTATTCGCAGCGACCGTCAAAAAGTGTGTCCGAACGCATTGACGTATCTTTCCACGGAATGCTCAAGAACGGTCAGATGATGGGCATGTTCGTGCGTGATTTTTTACGGATCGTCAATAAAACACTTCTTGCGTCTGGACGTTATGTAGGCTGGACATTAGCAGCGTCTGACATCTCCTAATCACGCACACATGCCGCTATGCCGCCGCAGCGCACTCTGTACGTCAGTACTAGCGGTTCTGCATTCTCGAAAAAATGTGTTCATTTTCCACTTGTGTTGCGCGGCCGGACTTTCGTGCGGCCGTACTTCGTATATTGGCCGTCATTGCCCGTCATTTGCTGCTACTGCGGCCGTGATTAAATGCGCCTAAACGCACGTTAAAAATGCGTTAGTCTGACCCCAGCCTTATTCATTAATGCAACCAACACATATTATACACTGTTTTTCCTGCCATTAAATGGACTTTTCTAAAAATACCATTATTTCCATCATATCCTATAAATTGACTTTAAAAAAAATATGAAATATGAAGAAAAAATGATAAAAACACACTTTTCGTAATTTAATCCCCAAAATCTACTACCCCCAAAAAAGACCCTGGCTAAATAGCTTCAAAATTACCTGAGAATAGAAACACCCAATTTTTACATGTTTTTGCTTTTTAACCCCTTCACTGCTGAGCCAGTTCACCTATGTGCGCTGAGCTCATTCTGACCATTTTATGCTCATTATTTTTAGATGACAGCCTAGGTTCTATTTACCTAACCCCCGCCCGACAAAAATAAGATATTTTTTTATTCATTTTTATTTTTATTTATTTTTTTATTTTAGCTTTTTTTTTACACCAAACCTAGTAATGTTTGGTATCATTGGAAAGGCCATGTTCAAACCCTCTAGAAGCCACAGATCGGAAGATAAGGGGATCCAAAGGATCCCCCTATCTCCCCTTGGCAGCTAGGAGTTAACTGGCCCACTAACATCCTCACACATATGGTGGGGATGTCAGTGGGTGGGGGATGACTTGGAGGCTTGGCTGACATCCAAGATTGAAGGTTTGAATCGTGATTCGGCACCTAAGAGGTTAAAGAGAGACACCGCTGAAAAAGGCAGACTCTGCCCTCCTCAGCAGCGCCTCTCTTTTTTTCCATGTGGAGCCATTTGGGAGGGAGAGGGCTCCAAAAGAGCCAGCCCCCTCCCCTTTCACATTCCCCACTGCAGGCTCCGGGGAGCGCCTGGTGATGACATTATCATGCACGGCAATAACATCATCGTGATGGCCAGGGCCCATAAATAGGTGAGGTGGGCTTCAAGCTTGCCAGACCACTGCGGGACTTCGGCCAGAAAGGTGAGTATACAGAGGGAGGGGGTTAAAGGACCATGATGTACAAAGTGCGTCCTTGGTCCTTAAGGGGAATTTTCCCCAGGACATACTATGTACGTCAGTGGTCCTTAAGGGGTTAAAATACATTCATGTGCACAATAATGCCTGCGCTAGCATAAAACCAATATGTTTGGAGCAAAACACTTTAAATTTTTGTCATCTTTAATTGTTTCGAGTTTAATTAATTTGGCTCCTTTTTTCAATCGAAGCAGCATTTGGTATTTTATGGTAAGTTGATTAATATTAATGCTGGAGGGCATAGGTTGTTGTACATGAAATAAGAATACCAATGTTTCAGTGCAATCAACACACCCTGTCATTTATCATTCCATGCATTTCTACTGAATGTGTTTTTGTAATTAACCATAGGAGACTTCAGAAGAAAGGTCTTGCATTTTGAAGCTGGCTGATTCACATCATTTGTGGAGAGCCTTTTAATCACATAGTATTATCCTATGGCCATTTTACAGCAGAACATTGTTTAATGTGTAAATCTATGGGAATTGTATGTTCTAATTCTTAATGAGAAAGGAAAGGAAGCAAAAATTGCTCTACAGGTACTGAGAGGCGATACAGGAAATCACAGTAAACAAGTGTAACTTGACCAGTTAATTCTTTTTTAGTATGACTTAATTATTTGCATACTGAAAGTTCAATGACTCAGATCTGCTACCTGTACCTTGCTGGTTCAAAGCAGAAAGCAACTGTGTTCACTGAGGGTATGCTACAGGGATATATTGATGGCAGCAGAAAGTAAACACTAGCTAAATCCTATATAACATGGGTCAGCAACCTTGATCCTCCAGATGTTTGGGAACTACATCTCCCATTATCTCACCCACTTATTATCTTGGCTGAGTCTCATGTAAAATGTAGTTCCAAAACATCTGGAAGTCAAGGTCGCTAACACCCTATACCGGGGCTGTCAACCTCCAGCCCCTCAAATGTTTCTGAACTACAACTCCCATGATTCCCTAGATATCTATTGTATTCAAAGAATTCTGGGAATTGTAGGCTTCACAATCTTTGGGCCATGAGTTTGACAGCTCTGCCCTATACAATTAACCCCTTCACACCCAAAATCAAGTTACAGTTGTGTTCAAAATTATTCAACCCCCACTGAAATTGAGTGTTTTGGCCAGTTTGACATTCATTTTGATCATTCAGTCATCTTGCTTACAATTAAATCAAAGAGGCACGTGTAGGTCAGACAAATATAACATAACATTTATAATGAAATAACCACAAATGTCTTTTCTGTGCTCACATCATTATCAGTTTTATTCAACCCCCCCAAGTGACATTCAATCTTAGGACTTAGTACAACATCCTTTTACAGTTATAACAGCTTTTAAACGTGAAGCATAGCTTGACACAAGTGTCTTGCAGCGATCTACGGGTATCTTCACCCATTCGTCATGGGCAAAAGCCTCCTGTTCAGTCACATTCTTAGGCTTGCGCACTGCAACTGCTTTCTTTAAGTCCCACCAGAGGTTCTCAATCGGATTTAAGTCAGGTGACTGCGATGGCCACTCCAAAATGTTCCAGCCTTTAATCTGTAACCATGCTCTAGTGGATTTGGAGGTATGCTTGGGATCATTGTCCTGTTGAAAGGTCCAACGTCTCCCAAGCCTCAGGTTTGTGACGGACTGCATCACATTGTCATCCAATATCTCCTGGTACTGAAGAGAATTCATGGTACCTTGCACACGCTGAAGCTTCCCTGTACGTGCAGAAGCAAAACAGCCCCAAAGCATGATTGACCCCCCGCCATGCTTCACAGTAGGCAAGGTGTTCTTTTCTTCATAGGCCTTGTTCTTCCTCCTCCAAACATAGCGTTGATCCATGGGCTCAAACAGTTCTAATTTTGTTTCATCAGTCCACAGAACACTATCCCAAAACTTCTGTGGTTTGTAAACATGACTTTTGGCATACTGCAGTCGACTCTTTCTTATTCTTTGGAGACAGCAAGGGGGTGCGCCTGGGAGTTCTGGCATGGAGGCCTTCATTACGCAGTGTGCGCCGTATTGTCTGAGCTGAAACTTCAGTACCCACATCTGACAAATCTTTTCTCAGTTCCTCAGCAGTCACACGGGGACTTTTCTCCACATCTACGCTTCAGGTAGCGCACAGCAGTCGAAGTCAGCATCTTCTTTCTGCCACGACCAGGTAGCGTTTCAACAGTGCCCTTTGCCTTGAATTTGCGAATGATGGTCTCTCTTGGTATGTTTAACTTTTTTGCAATCTTCTTATAGCCATTGCCCTTCCTGTGAAGAGTAATCACCTCTTCTCTTGTCTTCCTGGACCATTCTCTTGACTTCACCATGTTTGTAACCACACCAGTAAATGTCTAGAAGGAGCTGAGTATCACAGTCATTTTAAAGCTGCCTAATTGGTGCTTATTATGCTTTATTGCTGCTCCGTGACATCCACAGATGTTTTCAATACCTGATTGAAAACACTTGAATGAACCTCTGTTCTTTAGAGTGGTAGTCTTTAAGGGGTGAATAATTGTGTCAATGAAGAATTCACAAAAGAAACATTTACTACTGTATTACAAAACCAATTGATGTCATTTTAGTTGCATATGGTTCTTTAAAAAGTCCTTGTAGGATTTCATTCTGAATACAATTACAAATGTACACTAAATTCCCTAAAACCCTTTACAGCATTGGGGGTTGAATAATTTTGAACACAACTGAATGTAGATTTTTCATTGTAATGCATTGAAAATTACTCATTAGCATATCAGAAGACTATTTTCACACCTTTATTAAGGCAAGATTAGTGTGCCCCTGTGGTGAAACAAAATCTGTTGTTATATGTCTCTCCTTGCACGTTGGAGAGACATAAAACCAGCTGCAAATAACAACCCAAACCTCACTGTGACAAAAGTTCAAATAGATCAGTGCTGCATTCCAGCAGCCAAGGAGAGGGCAGAATACAGGGAGAGCTGTGGGGTCAGTCACTGCTGTACAGAGATAAGATGCAAGGGGTTATAATGACTGGAAAACCCTGAAAGTACAGATACAAGATGTTACTGTAATCTCCATATACAGGCATTATGTCACACACAGATTCCATTGGTATTTTTTGGAAGCTGCATTTCTATTAATCTCATTATGATCACTGCAAATCTGCATAAGCAGGAGATCTCACCATTTTTATTATTTATGTTTATCACAGTTACTGTATCTAGCACAAAGGTCTTTTCTGCCTGTATGATAATATTGCAGACCCCGTTTGAAATTGTGTAAGATAAGGGACATCATCTAGAGCTCAGAATCTTACATTTCAACAACATTTCTGTAAAGGATAAACGAATACATGAAAAATTAAAAATGAGCAAATTAACATTATTTAAATTTTTTAACTATCTCCGAATAACAATTTCTGTTCAAAACTTCTATTTTACACTTTTTTAACCCTTTCGCTGCTGAGGCTTTTCCCGCCTCTGTGCTGAGGTCATTTTTACCGGTTTTGCTCATCATGTTTAAACGTGTTTTGAAGGCTTATTTTAGTATATGACCCAGACATATTATATATCGTTCTTTCCGTCAGACTCGGCAGATTCATAATATGTCATTATTATATGTATACGTCATGACCTGTCTGTATATTATAACAAAAAATGCAATAAAATATGAATTTTCAATAATTTACAACGTGTAAAGTGGTTTTTTTTCACATTTTAACATGCGAGCAATTGCGGTTATATTTTGTATGGGGTGCGCTTGTTAAAAGAATTAGAGATGGGGTCTCGTTACATTTTTTTTTGGGGAAAATTACACGATTTTTAACAAACGCACCGCATACAAAAATCGTTAGTGCAGCATCATTGTTCACATTATAATTGAAATGGGAACAATATTGCTGCATTAACAAACCAAAAAAAAAAGAAAAAAAAATGGTTTCTTTTTTTTTATAATTTTTTTTTTTTTTACAAACTTTTTCACAGTCGTGTTTGGTATCGTTGGAACGATAGATCCAACAGTACCAAACTTTAACCCCTAGCTGCCATGGATCGGGAGATAGGGGGTTCATTGGAACCCCCTATCGCCACCATTGGTGGCAGCTAGGGGTTAACTCCAGGACTGGCATCATCGTGCTATGCACGATGACGCCAGTCCTCAGGGGGAGTTCCCGGAGGCTTGGCCGACATCCAAGATGTCGGCCAGCTCCGGGAAAGGATCACGAACCGGCGCTTTTCAGCGCCGATTCGTGATCCGGCTCCCCAGGGGTTAATGCCAGGTACCATTTGGAAGGGCAGGCTGTGCCCTTCCAAATGGTGCCAGGGTTAACCCCTGCACGCCGCCGATCGGGTGGGAGAGAGGTCCGAAGGACCTCCCCCTCTCCCTTTCAGGCGCCTCCTCCGCACATGCGGGGGGCGCCTGAATTAGGTGTCATCGCGCCACCGCGATGACACCTAATTACTCCGGCAGCGGTTCCGGATGCTGGGCTGACATCGAGGAGGTCAGCCCACACCGGGGGGGCCAGCGATCGGCCGGAACCCAGCCGAATGCAGACCCCAAAGAGAGGACGCGCTCAGCTCGTCCACCGCATGGAACGTGACATGCGGTTGGACGCGCTCAGCGCGTCCTTAGCATGGAAGTGGTTAATTGTTAACTTCACATTCCACTTTTCAAATAAATGTGATGATAAAAAACTTCAACAAAAATCGGTTGGTGGTGAAGGGTTTAAAAAGCTAAACAAACACTAAGGGCAATATTACATACTTAAAGGGACACTCTAGGCAACATGACCACCTAAGCTATTTTAGGTGGTCATGATGCCCGGAGTATCCTGCCCCCTGTCCCCCCTCCCTCCGCTCAGCCGATCAGCTGAAAATGCTGAAAACAGCTGAGAGAGGCGGAGAAGTTTACTCCGCCCTCCCAGCTGTCAGTCAGCAGAGCGGGAATCATATTTCCCGCTTCTGCCGACTTTTGCCGAGTAGGAGACGTCATCGCGCTTTCAGCGCGATGACGTCTCCAACTCACCGCAGAAGCTGGCGGCTCCCTCTGAGGGTTAGTGTTGCGCGCATCCTCTTGCGCGCAACACTAATCCTCAGGGAGCCGGGAGGAAGCCTGCCAATTGGCTGGCTTATATAGGAGGCGCGCATGCGCGCTTCTCACGTAAACCAGAAGCCAAGAAGCAAGAAGAAGGACGGGAGCGGAAGAGGAGGGAGGTGAGTATTAAAAAAAATAAAAACGCTGCTGGAAACAAGAGGATTTTAGGGTAAGTATTACAGTTACAAGAAAAAAAATGAAAACGAAAGATTTATTAAGGGAATATAGATAGGTTAGGATAAAAAAACGGGGGTGATTTTTTGAGTAGAGTGTTCCTTTAACACTAACGTTAGCGCTCAGCTGTGTGAATGTTAACGTCAGCTTTGGTGGCCCTAGTGCTGGCCAACCATATTACATTTCGGATGCTAAAGGGTTAAAATCCTATTATCGATTCGAAGCTTGCGCTTTTCAGCGCAAGATTACTGTACTTTGCGCTCCCTATGCTTAACATGGGGAGTGCAAAGTGTTAATTAACTTTAGGATTACAAAATCCTACTTCTTACTGGGCAGGCTGCTGGATTAGCGCCTGCCCCTTAATATCATGCTAAAACAGGGAGGCTAAGGAGGAACCTCCAGGCACAGGTTTTCCTCCTTGGCGTCCTCGTTTTACCTTGAAGTATGTAATATGGCCCTAAATATTTTACAAGTTTTTTTAATAGTTAAAGGAAATCATAATGCAGTTGGTTGCAAATAAAATATATTTTTGTTACAATTGAATGCTACCCAAATATTCTTTAAAATACGTCTCTATTCTGTATACACAAGCGTGTTTAAACTTCACCTAATGCATTAGGTGACGATTATTATACATATATATATAAAAAACAAACCACAGGGTGTGTTGCACTCAACCTAAACTTGCAACACAAGCGGGTGCATCTAAGACTTCATATACAAAACACCAAAAAAGAGCACTCCACACCAATGACCACCTTCATCCACCATTTTCATGAGGTACATTGGCGACTGTGACAGGCTTACGCAAACTATGATCATACTTTGTTAACTGAATTCCCATCATTTTACCTCAGTCAGGTTTTTTGAATTCTTTAAATGTGTCTTTTTCTTGCAGAACATGGTGGATGAAGGTGGTCATTGGTATGGAGTGCACTTTTCTGGTGTTTTGTATATATATATTTATATATATATACACTCACCATAAATGTTTGGTTGTGTTTAGCATGGCGCTAATAATTGTCAATATTTTCTTTATGTACAGTCAGGTCCAGAAATATTGGGACATCGACACAATTCTAACATTTTTGGCTCTATACACCACCACAATGGAGTTGGAATGAAACAAACACAATGTGCTTTAACTGCAGACTGTCACATTTAATTTGAGGGTATGTACATACAACTCAGGTGAACGGTGTAGGATTTACAATCTGCACATTGTAGGCACATCTGCAAACTGCTGTAAGTCCTACACCGTTCACCTGAGTTGGATGTACATACCCTCAAATTAAAGCTGACAGTCTGCAGTTAAAGCACATTGTGTTTGTTTCATTCCAACTCCATTGTGATGGTGTGTAGAGCCAAAGATGTTAGAATTGTGTCAATGTCCCAATATTTCTGGACCTGACTGTATATAAATTGAGCTACAATGCATGGGCAAGCCTGATCCCCTGATGTGGACAAGCAATTAAGCTCCCATTTGAAAACCCTGGAAGGTGTGAATGGTGGATGTAAACTGAAGGATAGGAGAATTTGCCCATTTGGTCTGCTCAGCAAGGGGGCTAAGAACTCAAGCACACCAAACAGTGTTCTCCCAGACTCAGTGGCAGCGACCCTGTACCTAACCATGAATATCAAAGAAGCAATTATGCCTTTGGAGTTCAAAACCATCTGTTGATGAAATAATTTAAAAGGTATCATAAAAAATTAAATAAGAAGTGAACTGAGCATGCTCATGAATTACCAGGTACCAGGTCTGTACCATCTATGGGCATGGCGCTGGGGGAGCAGAAGAAACATATACAGTTGTGTTCAAAATTATTCAACCCCCACTGAAATTGAGTGTTTTGGCCAGTTTGACATTGATTTTGATCATTCAGTCATCTTGCTTACAATTAAATCAAAGAGGCACGTGTAGGTCAGACAAATATAACATAACATTTATAATGAAATAACCACAAATGTCTTTTCTGTGCTCACATCATTATCAGTTTTATTCAACCCCCAAGTGACATTCAATCTTAGTACTTAGTACAACATCCTTTTACAGTTATAACAGCTTTTAAACGTGAAGCATAGCTTGACACAAGTGTCTTGCAGCGATCTACGGGTATCTTCGCCCATTTGTCATGGGCAAAAGCCTCCAGTTCAGTCACATTCTTAGGCTTGCGCACTGCAACTGCTTTCTTTAAGTCCCACCAGAGGTTCTCAATCGGATTTAAGTCAGGTGACTGCGATGGCCACTCCAAAATGTTCCAGCCTTTAATCTGCAACCATGCTCTAGTGGACTTGGAGGTATGCTTGGGATCATTGTCCTGTTGAAAGGTCCAACGTCTCCCAAGCCTCAGGTTTGTGACGGACTGCATCACATTGTCATCCAATATCTCCTGGTACTGAAGAGAATTCATGGTACCTTGCACACGCTGAAGCTTCCCTGTACCTGCAGAAGCAAAACAGCCCCAAAGCATGATTGACCCCCCACCATGCTTCACAGTAGGCAAGGTGTTCTTTTCTTCATAGGCCTTGTTCTTCCTCCTCCAAACATAGCGTTGATCCATGGGCCCAAACAGTTCTAATTTTGTTTCATCAGTCCACAAAACACTATCCCAAAACTTCTGTGGTTTGTCCACATGACTTTTGGCATACTGCAGTCGACTCTTCTTATTCTTTGGAGACAGCAAGGGGGTGCGCCTGGGAGTTCTGGCATGGAGGCCTTCATTACGCAGTGTGCGCCGTATTGTCTGAGCTGAAACTTCAGTACCCACATCTGACAAATCTTTTCTCAGTTCCTCAGCAGTCACACAGGGACTTTTCTCCACTCTACGCTTCAGGTAGCGCACAGCAGTCGAAGTCAGCATCTTCTTTCTGCCACGACCAGGTAGCGTTTCAACAGTGCCCTTTGCCTTGAATTTGCGAATGATGCTTCCTATGGTCTCTCTTGGTATGTTTAACATCTTTGCAATCTTCTTATAGCCATTGCCCTTCCTGTGAAGAGTAATCACCTCTTCTCTGGTCTTCCTGGACCATTCTCTTGACTTCACCATGTTTGTAACCACACCAGTAAATGTCTAGAAGGAACGGAGTATCACGGTCATTTTAAAGCTGCCTAATTGGTGCTTATTATGCTTTATTGCTGCTCCGTGACATCCACAGGTGTTTTCCATACCTGATTGAAAACACTTGAATGAACCTCTGTTCTTCAGAGTGGTAGTCTTTAAGGGGTTGAATAATTGTGTCAATGAAGAATTCACAAAAGAAACATTTACTACTGTATTACAAAACCAATTGATGTAATTTTAGTTGCATATGGTTCTTTAAAAAGTCCTTGTAGGATTTCATTCTGAATACAATTACAAATGTACACTAAATTCCCTAAAACCCTTTACAGCATTGGGGGTTGAATAATTTTGAACACAACTGTAAATTGTGTGGCAAGAACCATGCTCATGGCTTATTTTTTTTCTGGGGCCACGTGCAGTGTGAATTTGCCGTTTTTCCAATCCCAGCCTCAGGGGTCACAGATATCCTTTTAGCTTGCTGACTCGTAAGTAGGTTCTGTGTTTCTAATCCTTTTTTATTTCTCTGCTTGTGTGTGTAATTATTAATTTTCATATCTATTTTTCTTTAAAATGCACTGTGATATATTTTTCTTATTATAATAAATATAAAACTTATTAAGATCTGCCTCTGTCTGATATAAGAACTTTGTTAACCGGAAAGAGACAGGAGTATAGTTGTTTTCTTTTTTTTAGCTCGGGACAATCTACTAAACGTGAGTTGGGGTGAAGTCAGTCATTTGAGCTGTCTTCTGTTTTGGGGTGCATGGTCAAACAGAGTCTCAGGCCAGCTCTGGCCCAGACATTAGGCATCTTGAGTAAAAAGTCATTGGCCTGTGGTGGCAGGGTTGATAAATTACACAGCAAGTGGGTGCAGGGATTGTTTGCAATGTAGTCATTATTCTGGGTCTAGTGCAGACGGATAGTGATTTGTAACCCTGCGTCCACTTTGCTGAGTCATGCGCCCTTCTGGAGTGAAGTCGTTATGTGACAACTGGGCAAGTGAGTGCAGGAGATTGTGTGCAAAGTAGTCATTATTCTGGGTCTAGTGCAGACGGATAGTAATTTTTAACCCTGCGTCTACTTTGCCGCGTCACATGTCCTTCAGGATGGGGGGGCGTGTTTGTGACACATTATACTCCTGTTTTTAACTGCAGCTTGGAACTTTGCAGCTTATCTTAACATAATGTTACTTAACCCCTTCACTTCCAAGTGATTTTACAAAAAACATTGTCAGAAACCAGTGTTATTTTGAAGAATAATTTTTAATAAATTGTACAGTAATACCTATTACTGTAATGACCTATTTGGCCTGTAGATGGTGCATCAACTGCCAAATTGAGTCATAGAGGTTTTACCAGAAGATTTATTTTCTTCTATTTCTCCTGCAACGGCTGCTGACAGCTTCTGAAAACTCGATATTTTAGAGCTTTCAGCTGCAGATTTTACAGTTTTATCTCTTGGGCATTATGCCCACAGAACTAAAACCTTGAAGGCACCTTCTGCAGCCCAAAAGCTAACGAAATTATCTTGCAGCAAACTAATTTCATTTTCTTTTGGGCTGCAGAACAGCATATCGAGATATCGAGATATCTCGAGATTCGGGGCACCAGATGGTGCCTTTGAAACCCGAGATATCACAATATTGGTAGTGAAGGGGTTAAACCTATACTCTGTACCTAGTTTATATTTATCTAGCAAGCATGATAGGGTTTTAATCAACTTTAAGCATCAGATTATTGAATATAGGCACACACATGTATATATGTATACATATGCAGTTTATAGCAGGGATCTCAAACTCTGCCTCCCCCAGATGTTTATTGCCTACATTTTACACAATTATTTGAATGAAATAAATGGTAAGAGAATTGTGGTGTAGTTCAGAAACATCTGGGGTGCTGCAGTTGGTGATCCCTGGTTTATAGGGTTTATTATATGATAAATAAATGCATGTCCTCTATCTTGTTTCTAAATATCCAGGCTGTATTATTGCATATATATATATATATTTATGTATCTATCGTGTACGGTCATAGGCCACTCACTTGAATGCACAAGCCATATCACCTAAATATTTATAACTGCTCTTAACAGATCATGAATTTAAAAGTATCTGTGGTTCTCATTTCAGTTGTCTGGTCTTAAAAAAAAATTACTTCGTACCACACTGCAGCAGACCTGGATAAAGTATTACCAGAACAAAGAATCATGGGAAATATGGGAATATTAACTACTGTAATGCTTGAAAGGTCTGAGATTTATCGCAAAACACTCTAGAGGTCTGAAAAGTATTGCTTGCATGCAAAGCTTTAATCTGAAAGATAAAATGCCAGGCAGATGAGGTTACACAGGGAGAGTTACAAGCCTTCAGGCACCCTTCAAGGTATCCTGTATTTTAAGGTAATAGTTTGCGAGGAAGACAGCTTCCATCTTTCCCGCTTTGTTGGCTTCAGCTTTGGGGAATACATCTAACATTTTTCCTGCTGAGTGGCTCAAAGAGCTACAAATATCTGGTTTATCAGCAAAATGACAAAATGGTAAAACAAGCCATATCACAGAAAGAAACTGCAACATGTCAGTGCAATGTTTTGGAATCCTTGGTCCTTAGTCAAGAAGTCTGCAAAACTACAAGACAAGTGTTTTGAGACAAAGTTACTCATAACAGAAAAGTTTATTTTATCTTATGAGCTATTAAAAATAGTAGAAACAATGGGAACTTCTCATTGCACCTCGAGGGGCTAGACTACAATACTTCAAATTAATTGTTTTGACAAAGGGATTTTTTTTCAGAACCCTTAAAGTTTCTTACTCTACTTAATAATAATAAAATATCCCTGTAACACATTAGGATCGTCTAAGGAACTTATTTTAGTGGTATCTGATTACGTAACAGGCTATGTTTAAAAAGCAGAATGGATGGTAGGGTAGCTTCTGTGTATTGCAGCTTGTTTCATGGCTAGTGCATTCAGACAGTATTTAAGGGGTTATTTAGAAGCATTTGGGTGCTCTTTCGTTCCCCGCACTTCAGGGAATCAAATTCCCTGACCCTGCGGTGAATTCAGCAATCACCACAGGGTCCCCGAAATGCAGGGAAAAGCTGCCGCAAAACCGCCGATCTAAAAAAAACACACACACACTGCAAAACCGCCTAAATTATCGGATTCCCATTTGATCCGACAATTTAGGCTTGGGTCAGACGAGCGTGATTTCTACGGACTGTACGTCCGTGCACACAGTTTCTACGGACTGTACGTCCGTGCACACGGACGTACGTCAGTACGGAAGACGCAGTAGTGGCCACACAGTCCGTTTTTTTCACTGATGTATATTTTGACGGATGTAGGAGAGAAAATAAATTAAAAATCAAAACCATTTTGTCTGAAAAATGCTGCACGTATAAATGCAGTCCGTCTGACCACGTTCCATCACTCACACACAAAGCTATGCAGACGTTGCAGACGCAGCGCACATTGTGCGGCCGTTCTAGGGGTTGTACGTTCTTGCCTGCCTTGCGTCCGTGGGCCGCTGCCGTTGTGCGTCCGCAGTTCAGTGCGGACGTACTTCATGTGTCAGGCTCCAATGGGCTTTTTGTCATGCTATCACGGACGTACTTTTAGGCACAATCACGGACGTGAACACTACGCTCGTCTGACCCCAGCCTTATCGGATCTGATCCAATCCAAAAAGCTGTCGCAAACCCACCGAACGCATCCGAAAAAAGCCGACGATCCGCTAAATACAGAGACGACCAGCTGCCGGAAAAAGCTGACAAGCCAACAAACATAGTAAAAAACAAAACAAAACGAGTGTCAAATTTGAAATGGTGTATGCAAAAAAACTACTGGATGAAAATGTCTGGAATTAACATATAAGATCCTATGAATAATAATAATAGAAAGGTCTGTTACAGAAAAAAAAACATTATTTAAAAAAATCTGAGAAAATGTTTTTGCTGAAAAAATCTCAAAAAATGCCTAAAAAATCCTTAAAAATAGCTAAATAAAAGAGAATTTTTGCTGCAGATTAAAAGAATAAATGGTTTATTAGATTTTGAATAAAAACAGGAATATTTCTAACATTGAAACCTATGGGATTCGCTTGAATAGACCTGCCAAATGAAACCACCGAACATCAGGGCATTTCATTGACATTTCACTGCTATTCGGTGTTCTCTGAATAATTTAAACATTGTTTCTCTATGGGGATTTCATTGCTGTCTAACAGGCACTGTATTTTGCTGGTAATTCGCCAAAATTTGGCGAACTGCCTGCTTTGTGAATAACCGAATGGCCACGAAATTGCACCGTACGGGGAAATTCACTGTTCAGTGCCATATTGGCTCTCTCTGAATAACCTTACTTATTCATACCATTCACATGTCTTACGTTGCAGTCTTATGCTAACATGTCTTAAAAGTATTATTTTTCACAATAATCTACACAATAGTCAATACTGCATAATGACAAAGGAAAAAACTGATTATTTTTACAAGACTGTAAATAAATTGAAAAAACTGAAATATCTGATTGGCATAAATATTCAGAAATTTATCTTAACTGTAAATTGCAGATCCTTTGGAATAGATTAAACATGGAAGGTATAAACAGGCCACAAACAGGTCAGGTTTATAAAATAAAAACATTTTGCCTTTATGTATATCAGTACTTTACCAGTGTTTACAAAGACCAATTTTTTTTAAACATTGCAGGTTCCATTTGCATATGATTTTTTTTCTGTAAAACGCTATTAAGTTGACGAATGTTAAGAATGGCACTAATTGCTGTGTGTGCACTGCCTTGTCAGTCAGGGTCCCTTATGTAGGCCTTGTGCTCAATTGTACCTTATTCCAGTTTTACAATGACATAAAAAGTCATTTTAATAATAAAATATCTACACTTAAGTAATGTTATATTTGAATTTCAGCATTTTCACTGGCTGATCCTTCGGAGACCATTTGATTTCCCAGGGCAAAGATGAAGGAAAGACAGGAGGTCATGTACTTATGTACAGTATTCCTATACCAAAGGCATATTTGAATGGTGCTTCAGCCTGACTAAACCAAGAACAACATACATATCAGAGGACTGCTTCATTTATCCAGAGATTTCAAGATCTTAATCCAGTGTTCTTGTTCCATAAATCATCGGTGCCATTTTCAGTTCACCAAACCTGAAATTCAATAATGCCAGATAAAACAATATATCTTTAAAGCAGCTATTTTATGAGAAAGATTGATGAGTTTATCAAACAATGGTTCTCCTGAAGCACTTAGTTAACAGCTATCATATACTTTGCCATACTTTTACATCATGTGCTCCTAACTTCACATTTTACTGTTAGAGACAAGTCTGTCTTATATTCTTAAATGTGATTTATAACAATATACAGTCTCGTCTTTCAGTTAAGTGTATTGTTAAAAATGTCATTTTCTTTAAATGTTTATATAGTATTCCACTGTAGAAAGTTACATTTTTATATTTCAATTATTATAACTTTATTTTTTATCTTTTATTAGGCTTACTACAATAAGATAATGTTATGTCAATGTGACCTTTCAGACTGGAAATCACCCGTATGTAGATGATGTTTTAAAATATTCAAAACAATAAAATATAATATAAAACTGTGTCCCCAAAAGCTTTGCTTTCATGGTAAGTGCTGTGCAGGTAATCGGCTCACCTATAAATAGCAGCTGGTCTGTTAATACAGCAGGAGGTTAGCATGGATTTGCAGTTAACCCTCAACATCAGTAAAGGACAGCAACCCCATAACCAGCAAGATAAATTTTGTCTGAAATTTCAACATTTTGGCTTGCACCCCAGGGACAATGGAGAGGTAGCCGTTTTTCGATAAATAGTACAAGGGAAAAGTAAACGGATGCATTGTCCAATGGTTAATTTGTTTGCTTTGGTAAATACATGGTCAAGGGTGAAGAGGCTAAAGAAATCGCTACTGCTCTGCATATTGCTGGTCGCTAGGACTCTTATTGCCATATTCTGGAGATCCTCCTCTGCCCCCTCTATTAGGCCTCTGGTTGACGGGCTGGAGACCTGATCTTCAGTGGAAGACCTAGCACTCCCCCCTGAACAGGCCACCCAATACTTTTTGGAAGTATGGTATCACTGGAACATATATTTGTCTTCGATGGCCTTCCGGGCGGCTGTATAGAGGGAAACTGGACCCACCGCTATTCAGGACACGGCCCTGGGGCACCTGCTGTTCTTGTTTAAGGCGCTCGCCCCTCCCTTTCTCTGAGTTCTTCTCTCTTCTTTTCTCCTCCTCATCCTCCCGTGCCTCTCTCAATTTCACACTTTTTCCTTTCTTCTAATGTCTCCCTCCTACCCTCCACCCTCTTCCTTTTCCCTAACGTATCTTGTTCTGTTTCCCCTAATTATACGTCTTTGTTGTTCTTTGTCTTTCTGATACCTGGGTCTCTTATCTCAAAACTGAGGAGACTCTTTCTCCTTTCCCTCCCCTCCCCCACCTTTGCCCTTGAGTCCAGGGAACATGAACCATTGATTACGACACACTGGTTTAATTCTGAGCCCACATGTCTTATTCGCCTGCCTCATGGGCTGAATTTTATTCGGCAGGTTCCTATTATGGGACTCTGTGTCTTGGACCCTCAATTGGCTAACCCTATACTTATTGTCTGTGATGTGCTTCTTTTATTGCTTGTATGTTTCAGTTCTAAATAAAAAAAAAATATTTGAAAAAAAAAATACATGGTCAAGTATTTTAAATGTTTGAAATGTTATTAAATGGTCGATTGAAGTGTACTGTTTTTGGTTTGTGGTGGGGTAGTCGTTCGTTATTGAATTGATGGATAGCACTGGATTTTGTGATGTTTAATCTGAAGTCTGTCGTTTTATAAAAATATTACAGGGTTTCTATCATCTCTTCGTATGTCAGAGCTGTAGTACCAACCATTATGCCAGTAAAGGATTGCAGGTGTTCTAGCACCTCTATTGTTCTAGGTGAGAACAATAAATCTGTGGAATTCTCTGCCGTTGAGATGGTTGGGTCAGAGACTGCACAGACTTTTAAAAAACGACTGGATGACTTCCTGCAGACACGGAATATTAAGGGTTATAATATTTAATATGTGGGTAAGCTTCTTGATCCAAGGAGAAATCTGACTGCCATTCTGGGGCAAGAAGGACAAGAAGGAATTTTTCCCCAGTGTGATGCATATTGGCGAACGCTTCAGACTGGGTTTTTTGCCTTCTTTTGGATCAACAGTAGGGATGAGCTGTTCGGTTCGATCTGTTCGGAGTTCGAATCGAACATCGGCTGTTCGACAGTTCGTGAACTTCGAACTTTTTGGGACGTTTGCCAAAAGTTCGATTTTTTTTTGAAAAAGTATAAAAAATGCTTAAAAAAAATACAAAAAATCTAGAAGTAAAGAGACTCTTTACTGCAGAATATTATAAGCAACGGTTTATTAGATATTTAATTAAAACGGGAATATTTTTAACATTGAAGCCTATGGGATAAAACATTCTTGTTACCAAAACATCAGGCAGACACGGCCCTCTAATCAGGCACTGTAGAGGGCAGCCTGCCACCAAGGATCCCCTCGAGGAGCATGCGGCCACCGGATGACAGAGCTGCGACTGTGCGGGCTAGCCACCCGAGTGCATGTGGCAGAGACAGGCAGCACACGGAGGGAGCCACTGCTCCTGCGGACACGGCAGACCCCCCCTACAACCAGGATCCAGGGAGCCCCACTGACCACCAGGCTAAGGTAAGGCGGCACATTTCTAAAAAAAATAAAATCCGAGGACATTTTTAAATGTCTCCGGGAACATAAAATCAAACTTTTTTTTCTTTCTCTACCTGGCTGAATGTATTTAATTATATATATTAGATACATTCAGCCAGGTAGAGGGGGGTGGCATGTGGGCTGCGCGGGGTCTCAGGCAGTGGTTTTTTTTTGTGTGTGTATATTTTTAGCAAATTTATAGGGAAAGGTAAGGGCAGGTATGATATATCTTATCTATATATATATATATATATATAGATAAGATATATCTATATTCTTATAAATATATATATCCAGACTTGTATTACACACACATTTTGGCAACTAATTGCCCCCCATTTGGCTGATCCCTCCAGAAGAAATGTTGAACCCGATAGAGCAGAGAATAATATATATATTCTCTGCTCTGTCGGGTTCAACATTTCTTCTGGAGGGATCAGCCAAATGGGGGGGGGCGCATTTAGTTGAGATTGTCCACATGCCACCCCCCATGTGCGTATGTGTATATATGGTCTGAGGTCTGTGGGTGGATGTATATATATATATATATGCATGTTGATATATACATATATATAGGTCTGCGTGTTGATATATACGTATATGTCTGTGTGTGTGTTATCAATGCATCCCTACTCTATACACAGCGCTCCATGTCCCTATAATATATATGATCAGGGGTTACCTTTTTTTTATATTTTTATACTATTCCTATTAAATTAACAGTAATTTTTGATGTATTTTATTCAGTAGAAACTTTTTTTGCCTATATAACATGTGCTTTGTGAAAATAAAACGGTTTTGTGTGTACATTTTAATTTAGTTAGTGGATTCCTGTCCAGTGCGGTGAGAAGCAAACGTAATGTAGTGTAGACACGCTGTGTGGCGGAGCGGAGTGAAGTCAAGCCTGCAAAATGTTTGCTTCTCTTCGCTTCACTACGCTGTGCGTCACTACATGCTCAGTGTGTCTCAGCCTTTATTCTCGCATCACTAGCTTACCGAATCAGTTTGTATACTTGTTACTGACTCTGCTTGTTCTGAGGACCCGATCTGCTGTCGACTTTGCCTACCATTTGACTATTCTCTCTGTGTTTTCTCTGCCTGTTCTGTTTGCTTCCAGTTGCTACTGGTGTGCGCCGATTCTCACCATATACAGTAGCGCAGTACAAGTGCCTAAACGTTGCTGACCCGGTTTTGTTATAGCTACTGATGTAACTGAATAGATTGGGGATCTCTTCTGCATTACCAAAACCTCCACCACTGCACTCTTCCACAATACCACAGAGGGGTTACGGTGTGAAGGCACTTGCTGCCACCAAAGGCAAAATATTTGGGAGCACTGACGCCTATACCAGATTCATATCATTTTAATATTTGACCACAGGGTCCAACCCTGCACTCTTCCACAATACCACAGAGGGGTTACGGTGTGACAGCACTGTTGCCGACACTAAAGGCCCAATTTTAAAGCACCTATTGTTACTTTCCTCCAAAGCCTGCATAAGTTTCACCATAATTTAGCCAAAAAATCACTAAACTTGTTCTGTGTGTCCTAAAATGTCTCCTCTTTTCATACAGGCTGCCGCCCCAAGCAGTTGTTTATGAATAGATTAAAGGAAAACCATTTACCGTCATTTGAAATGTCATTGTTTTGTTTTTAAATGTTTCTATACATCCTACAAATCCGCCACTTCACGGGCAGGTTATGGGGACCTCCGAAGCATGATATTTGAAGGAATTTTTCGGTTTTATTCTTAACCTTTATTTCATGGAAAACTCACTGTTCCTTTAAAAACTTTTTTAACTTTTTGTCCTTGTTTCCTGTCCCCCAGGGCACTACCCGGACCCCCATACACCTTTTATGGCAAATATGTTGCATATATGCCCTCTTGGAGGGCACTCTAAAAATCGAGCTTTCGAGTCCCATTGACTTGCATGGAGTTCGGTTCGTGTTCGAGTTCGAACTCGAACTTTTGAAATCGTTCGAGTTCGAATGCGAACCGAACACGGGGGTGTTTGGCTCATCACTAATCAACAGCAGTAGGTGATGTGTGAGAGTCTAAACCAGATGGACGCATGTCTTTTTTCACCCTATGTAACTATGTAACTAGCATTCTAAATATGGATCAGTACTTATAGTTAAATAAAACCGGTGATAATGGACATCCCTGATGGTCTACCTTTTGTATTATAATAGGACTGAAAACTAATCTGAATGTATACAGTGGCAAGAAAAAGTACGTGGACCCTTTCAAATTTGTTTTCTGCATGATTTGGTCATAAAATGTCATTTCAACTTCAGTGTCACGAGTACAGACAAACACATTGTGCTTAAACTAACAATACACAGAAAATTATAAACTTTCATGTCTTTATTGAACACATCCCATAAAACCTCCACAGTGCAGTGGAAAAAGTGAACACTTGAACCGAATAGCTAATTACTCCTCCTTTGACAGCAATAGCCCCCAAAAGCATGTCCAATACATGTGGATTAGATAGATGTGCACAAATCATGGTGTTCCGTCCATCATACTAAGGCTAGGGTCAGACGAAAGCAGTTTTAACGTGCGTTTAGACGCACGAAATCACGGCCGTGCTAGCAGCAAATGACGTCCAATGCCGGGGAACACACGAAGTACGGACGCACGAACGTTCGTCCGCGCAACGCAAGTGGCAAACGAACGCATTTTTTCTACAACGTCAAACCTCTAGTACGGACGTACAGAGTGCGCTGCATCGGCTAGAGGCGTGTGTGCGTGATTGGGAGACGTCAGACGCTGCTAATGTCCGGCCAACATAACGTTCAGACACAAAAAGTGTTTTATTGATGATCCGTACAAAATCACGGACGAAAAGGCGCATAGTATGACCGCTGTCGCGTACTCCGTGAAAAAATGCGTCCATTCGTTCGAACGCACTTTTTCACAGACAACGCGAAAATGCGTTCGTCTGACCCTAGCCTTAACCCTTTCACTGCTGAGCTATTTCACCTTTGTGAAGAGCTCAATTGACAGTTTTAAGCTCATCATGTTTAATCACAATTTGAAGTCATGTTTTATTGTTCGACACAGACAAATTATATATCCTTTTTTTCAGCAGACTCAGCAGATTATAATAGATTATTATTATATGTATACTACATGTCCTGCCAGAATGCTATTACATTTTTTTTTTTTTTAAAAATGAGAAGCTCCATTTAGATTTCAATCATTCACAGCATGTAAAATTATTTTTTCATATTTTATTATACAAGCTTTGTGGTTACATATTCTATGGGTCACGCTTGTTGAAAAAAATAGAAATGGGAACCCGTTACTGTATTTTTCAGAGAAAATACATGATTTTAGCTAAAACTGAAAACATTACATTTTTCAATGTGGGAAATGAGAAGGTGAGTTTGTGCAGCATCATTCTTCACATTATAATTGAAAAGTGAACAATAGTGCTGCATTATAAATAAAGAAAAGAAAAAAATACTTTTTTATTTATTTATTTTATATTCATTTGTTTTTACATATAACCTGATCATGTTTGATATGGCATGCTCTGAACTTTCAAATGGTACCAAACATGACCATCTGGTGTGCACCAATTGGGAAATATGGGGGTCCAAGATGTCAGCCCCCACCGGAAGAAGGCTGTGATCTGGCGCCCTTTGGCGCCGGATCAGGGTTCCAGCACATAAGGGGTTAAGAGTTACATTGCTGGAAAGGTCACACTGTGACTTCCTAGCGATGCCTCTCTTGTGTGTTTACCCCTTACTGATAGGGAGATAGAGGGGTCCAAATGACCCCATCTCCCCTTCAAGCACTCTCCCGGCTCTGTCAGGGAGGGTGGGGGGGGTGCCTGAAACTGACGATGATAAAATGTGAAAAGAATAACTTTACACACTGTAAATGATTGAAATCTGAAAGGAAATTATCATTTTCTTAAATTATTTGTTATATCATTCTGGCAGGACGTACACATATAATAATGATCTATTATGAATCTGCAGAAAAATAGGATATATCATTTGTCTGGGTCATATAATAAAACATGGCTTCAGATCGTGTTTAAACATGATGAGCACAAAAAAGTCAAAATGACTGAGCTCAGTGAAATGGATCAGCAGTGAAGGAGTTATGTGATTTTGCTTAAGCAAATTCACTTAACACAAAAAGAAAATTACACAAAAATAGTATACTGGCCCACAGTGTAGATATCATGATCTGTCTAGGCTCACTTGCAATAGGGAGCTGATAAAGGTTAACGGCTTTTGCCAAAGTTTCACTTTTATTGGCTAGAATGGAATCAAGACCATGCCTTGTTAATCCATGTAGGTAAAACGTTTCTCGCTGACACACAGAGGGCTAATTGGTTGATCATTTGGAAGAACAGTAGCAGCTGCACCCTTTTTTAATGAGAGCTGTAATAAGCAACTCTAACATATTCAATCTCTTGGATTTATACGTTTTGTGCAAACCTCATTAAGAGCTGCAAAAATAATGTAATACCTATTTTACACAGATGAAAGAATTACTGCAGATTGCATGTTTCTCTGAATGGCTTAGCAGATCAATTGGTTCTGCAGGCAGACAAAGCATAAATTCAAAGAGCAACATTTCACAAAATGGAAATAATAACACTTAACCAATCTGTGCCTCGAAATGTTACAGCTCATAGCAGTGAAGTGGTTACTCAGTATTCACGCAGCAACAAAAATATTCCCATAAACAAACAAACTTTCTGCTTGATTGCTTCAAAGTGAGGTGCAAACAACCTTATTTTAATGGAAACAATTTGCATTTGTTTAACAAAGAAAATTCAGAATAGTCATCACGGATATTCTAGTAAATGCTTTTGGCTTCCATTTCTATGGTCATATTTATTTTTTGTAGATAGAACCATTTCATACGCTTTCAATTAGCCAGATGGAGAACTTGGAAGGTGCATTCAGGCTGCCACTATTTATAAGAAACACGAGGCGTACAAAAGAAATGCACAGTAAAGACAATGGCCTTATGTAAATTCTGTTTGTTTTACAATCATTTAGAAGACCTTTAAAAAATGTCAGCGTGCCATAGAAAAAGGAAAAAAATAAGACGATGAAATCACCGTAAATAAAAATGAATCAATTGCTATTTAAAGACTGCATTCCTATCAAATGTTTATTTGACGCGACTGTAGCCGCTATCATTCGCCAGTCACCTATGAGCATTTGGGATAAGAGGAATTGCTGTATTGGATATAAAGTCAGAATTAGTTTAAACAGATGTAGAATGCTTATTTACTAGTTTAAAGCCCAAGCCATTCTCCTGTAGGAAAATCAGAACAGCCACTAAAAGAACAAGGGATGGGAGGAAAGAGCATCATAAAATAAACAGGAGGATAAGTCGAAGGCAATCTAGAAGGGTTTTGTTGAGTTGATATGCTGAGGTCATTAATCATTTTCAGCTTTAAAACCAGGATTCACCTTGTATCATTAATCTATATTAACATCATGTCTGCATCACCTGTGTCATTTTTCTCTCCCCCTCCCCCCATCACAGTAATTCTGGCTCTGAAATAGGCCAAATGTAATGTGCCTTTTTGGGTAGATTTTGTTTTATTGTCAGAAAATACTTGTAGAAATATCAAGGTCAAAAGCATTTCTCACCTTTAAAAGTAAGATTTGTCCTAGAAAAGTTTAAAATGTGTAATGCTTTTATGGCAATAGTAAATTACATCTATCATAAAGTTGTGGCGACCATAAAAGTATCTCTTTTGTTAACATAAAAGCAGTTCTCACCTGAATGTATTTCATACTTTAATAAGAATACTTTCCAACAAGCAGTGAAGACAGATAGATAGACAGACACTCTATATCTGGGATCTCAAACTCTGGCCCCCCAGATGTTTCTAAAAACTCTCATGATCCTCTGGCCATCTTGTGAATTAGAAGAAGTGTGGAAATTCTAGGCCATCAACATCTGGTCGGATAGAGTTTGAAACCCCTGCATACATTATTGCTGTGAGATACTGATAAGATGAAGAAATAATATAGTTCACTCTCCTTGTTGCCCGTAGTCGAGTTCCTATTAAAGTAATCATGTTTGCAGCAGTTTCAATAAATAAATTAATTAGTTTAATACGGCAATTATTCCTTTTGAATTAAAGAATTCTGTGTGTGTTCTAAAATTCTTCCTTTTGGCGTAAAACATAGATAAGCTGGCATTAAATGATGTTTTCTCTGTAACCGCGCCTGCCGAGGAAAGTACAAGACCACACTGACCATGAGACGCTCCTCGCTGATAAGAGCGTTTTGCACCGCTTCACTCCTGTCCTAGAACATTCGGAGATACCAGGAGAGGCAAGATATCATTATAGCGGATAGAGAGGTCTCCCCAACCCATTCCGCCTATGCGCCTGGGCTAATTGCCCAATGGTGAAGATAATATATAAAAGCTTGAGTGATTTGCATCATCACTTCACACTCGATAAGTGTGGGGTCCGTGTGCATTGTAAGCACAATAAACAATATTCACAGACTTATACCACAGACCTGCTGTTGATGTCCTTCATTGCAAAGCACTCTTATATATACCATAATAATTGAGATGTACATAAGGAGTAGGGATGGGCGTTCGGATCGATTCGACCGTGAGTTCGAATCGAACATCGGCCATTCGGGTGTTCGGCGAACACCGAATATTATGGGATGTTCGCAGTTTGTTCGACCGCGGACATTCCATAATAAAAAATGCTGCGTCCACAGGTCTCCTAAATGTACCAGCGGCTGCCGGTACATTTAGGAGACCTGTGGCTGCGGCCCCCGGCTCCCGTAACTCACCTGTCCTGCAGCTGTCCTGGCCTCCTGTTCCCCGGTCCGTCAGCTCCTCCGTTCCGTCTGGCCGCGACTCCTCTGCCCCACGTCTTCATGCTGAATGATCTGATTGGGCAAAGTCCTGCGCCTGACCTGAACTTTGCCCAATCAGGGCTCTAATTCAATATTGAGCCCTGATTGGGCAAAGTCCAGGTCAGGTGCAGGACGTTGCCCAATCAGAGATCAGCATGAAGATGAGCTTTAACCAAACTCTGATTGGATAAAGTCTTTCACCGACTTTAACCAATCAGAGCTTCACTAAAGCTCTGCCTCACGCCTCATCTTCATGCTGAGCTCTGACTGGGCAAAGTCCTGCACCTGACCTGGACTTTGCCCAATCAGGGCTCAATATTGAATTAGAGCCCTGATTGGGCAAGGTCCAGGTCAGGCGCAGGAGTTTGCCCAATCAGATCATTCAGCATGAAGACGTGGGGCAGAGGAGCCACGGCCAGACAGACCGGAGGAGCTGACGGACCGGGGAACAGGAGACCGGGACAGCTGCAGGACAGGTGAGTTACAGGGGCCGCAGCCACAGGTCTCCTAAATGTACCGGCAGCCACCGGTACATTTAGGAGAACTGTGAACACCTTTTGTGTGTTCGGCCCCAATTGATTAACATTGTGTTCGAGTTTTGAACATATTTGTTATATTCGTATTTGAACATTTCGGCTGTTCGAATACGAACCGAACACAGGGGTGTTCGGCTCACCACTGATAAGGAGGACAAAGGACTGCAATCTTCTACTGGGGCTTCAAAATAGTAATAAAATATATATGTATGCATAATAATAATTTAAGGTATACAAATAGAATTGGTTATAATGCATGACCATTTTTTAGCCCCTCACCCATATTTGCTGAGCATTTCTTTCTCTCCGGCTCTCCTGGATCGAGTCACTGACTGTCTCTTCGCCGTTTCAAATTGGATTCACCACAGAGTTCCTGAAGCACGCCAAATGGATTTGCTGAACGTGAATGACGTCGAAAAACCGCCAAACGCTGCCGACGATAAGTCAAACAGACCGCCGTACTCCTCCGATCAGCCTCCAAACGCAGCCGATATAAGCGGACCAGCCACCAAACGGGTAAAAAACAAAACAATTTTAAAAGGCGTTTTAAATAAAATGAATGCATAAAAATGCATGGAAATGATATATATATGGACCTATAAATAACAATAGAAGGGTCAGAATAAAAAAAAACACCATTTAAAAAAATGTCACTGAAAAAATCTAGAAAAATGCCTAAAGAATTTAAAAAAGTTAATTAATATAAAGAATTTTTGCCGCAAATGAAAAGAACAAATGATTTTTTTTATAAATATGGGGAATTTTTTTGAAACCTATGGGATTCGCCTGTTTAAACCTGTCGAATGAAAACACCGAAAATCGGGTTATTTCGCCACCTTTTCGGGGCTGATTGGAGTTCTCTGAATAGATTAACCATTACTTCTCTATGGGGAATTCTACTGCTGCCAAATTGCACCGCATTTCGCTGGTAACTCGCAGATATTTCAGAATTGCCAGCTTTTTGAATAACCGAATTTCAAAGAAATTGCACCGTACGGGGAAATTCACCATTCGGTGCAATTCGGTGGCAAATTCGGCTCTCTTTGAATAACCCCTTAAATATGTTGCATCTATAAACCTTTTCTTTATCCCACATGGTGTCAAAGTGGAAGCTCAAGCTTCTTGCATTGACTGGTCAAGTATGTACACAGCGAACAGGAACTATGAACCAATAAAGGTATTTGTTAGAGTTGAGAGGTCTCTCTCTCAGGATCTAAGCTCAAAAAATAGAGATTCAGTATGAAGAGATGAATGGTAGGGATGGGCTGCCGGTTCAATACGAACATGAGTTTGCATCAAACATTGGCCGTTCGACCGTTCGCTGAACGGCGAACATTTCCGCGTGTTCGCCGCGTGTTCGCCCACAATGGACCACAATGCACTGTGCCCTGGCCTGAAGCTTGTAATTGGCTACAGCCTTGCACCTGACCACAGGTCAGGTGCAAGACAGGTGCAAGACTATGCCAATCAGGGCTCAGAGTCCTGATTGGGCAAATTTTGACCAATCATGGGCTCACAGAGCTAAGTCCCGCAGCACACTATATAAGGCTTCCCTGCAGCCCTAGCGTGTGTGTTGCAGGAGTGAATCAGAGAGGAGAGGAGATTGTTGGACTTGCAGGGACAAGCTGCTATAGCAGCTGTCTATATATCAGAGTTGAATCAGAGTTCTGCATATCTCCAATCTTTATAACAGAGTCGAATCAGAGTTCTGTATATCTCTAATCTATATACCAAAGTTGAATCAGAGTTCTGTATATCTCTAATCTATATACCAAATTTGAATCAGATTTCTGCATATCTCCATCCAATCTATATACCAGAGTTGAATCAGAGTTCTGTATATATTTAATATATATATCACTCACCATGTCAGAAAGACCAAAAAGGACAGGCAGATGCTCCCAGACACAGATAAGAGGGCAAGCAGCCTCTGTGTCGGAAGGCTGTGTCCCTGGTTGTGGTGGATGTGGTGCATCCTCTGCAGGGGCACACTTGTCCTTTCTAACTGGTGCTGGCCGTCTTATGCAGCAGCAACATTCAGAGGATTTGATGGATTGGCTAACCAGGCCATCCTCATCCTCCGAGTTCTCTGCCAGCTAGGCTTGTAGTGGTTTACAGTCCACCTCAGCTGCCAAAGCATCTAATTCAGCCTCCATGTCCACAGCTACTCCTGCTGTAGCCTCACCATCATACATGGAGGAGCCAGCTGAATTGTTTGACTACAATGACAGTGACATGCTGCTTGAGGATTCGCAGCAACTCCAGTGCTCTGATGTTGACTCTGAGGAAGGGAGTAAAATCCGCCTAGAGGGAGGGGGTGCCAGTGACACACAAAGAACTGGCAATCATGTTCCCTCAGCAGCTGCAGCATACTGCCAGGTTGGCTCCAGTGACGAGGAGACAGGGGGTGATGACGATGATGAGGTCACTGACTCCACCTGGGTGCCTGATCAAACAGAGGAGTCAAGTGAGGAGGAGGAGGAGGAGGTACAACTAAAACGAGGAAAAACATCCTCTATGAGCAACCATAGCCAATCCAAGGCATCAGAAGTCAGAACTGCTCAGATGCAGAGCGCTGTTGTCTCAAAGCACACGTACAGTATCTCTGCTGTCTGGGAGTTCTTCACATGTGCAGCAGACTGCAGAGTTGCTATTTGTAAGCTATGTCTGAAGAGGATCAAGCGTGGGAAAAAACATTAGACGCTTGGGTACCACGTGCTTGATGTGACATATGACCACCTGCCATGCATCCCGTTGGCACAATACTTTGCATAGGTCCTCCTCCTCATCTGTCTCTACCCCCACTATATTTCCTGCTATGTCATTGTCTACAACCTCCACTGACAGGGATGATGCTACAGTAATGGGTGTACCAGGTCCTTCCTCAGAATGTGACAGCATCCCATCAGCTGCAGATTTACGCAGTCAGATTTCGTTGCCCCAGCATCAGAAAAATTATTGTCCCAACCATCCCCTTGCACAGCGTCTAAATGCCAGCTTGGCAAAATTACTTGCATTACAGCTGCTGCCTTTCCAGCTGGTGGACTCAGCCTCCTTCCATAAATTTGCCGAATGTGCTGTACCACAGTGGCAGGTTCCAAAACGCCATTTCTTTTCATGGAAGGCCATTCCAGCACTATACCAGCACGTGGAAGACAATGTTATGGAGTCATTGGAAAAGGCAGTCAGCAGCAAGGTGCACATTACTTTAGACAAGTGGTCCAGCAAGCATGGACAGGGCCGTTACATTTCCTTCACTGCACACTGGGTAACTCTGATTGCAGCTGGGAGGGAACCAGGATGGGGCTCTGTGCTGGAGCTTGTTCATCCACCATGCCTCCAGAAAGCTGCTTGTATGAGGTCTGTCTGCTCCACCACCTCTTCCTCTTCCTCCTCCTTCTCTGTCTCTGGAGAAGTGGCAGTTAAACCGAGACGTGGCAGGGGCTATGCAATGGCTCAAGCAAAAACATTGCCATACTTTGCTTGAGCTGGTTTGTTTAGGGGACAGGAGCCACACCAGGCCAGAAATTCTGTCAGCTCTGCAGGGGCAGACGCAGAGATGGTTAACACCACGCCAGCTTCACCTGGGAATGGTCGTCTGTGATAATGGTGGCAGCAACCTTCTCCCCGCCCTACGCCTGGGTAAGTTGACGCATGTAGCATGCCTAGCACACGTCCTAAATCTGGTGGTACAGCATTTCCTAAGCAGGTTACCCAGGCTGGCAGAGCTTCTCAGCCAGACCAGAAAAGTCTGCAGCCACTTCAGACGGTCATTCCCAGCAAGTGTTCACCTGCAAGAAATTCAAAGAGAATTCCACCTTCCCACAAACCATCTGATCTGTGACATGCCCACCAGGTTGAACTCGACATTGGCAATGCTGCATCATCTGCACAAGCAGCAGAGGGCCATCAATGAGTACCTGTGTGAGTATGGGACAAGGACAGGTTCAGGTCAACTTGATTTCCCCCCGCCCGTAGTGGCTGATGATCAAGGATGCTTGCACTGTACTGTCACCATTTGAGGAGGCAATAAGGATGGTGAGCAGGGACAGTGCATGCATCCATGAGACAATTCCTTTAGTGTTCCTGCTGGAGCACATTCTGCGGGGAATTATAGATGTGGCACTAGAGGCAGAGCAGCGGGAGGAAGAGGAAGACTTCCCTTGCTCTGAAGGCCCCAGTCTTTACGCAGACAGCATTCCTGCGGGTCCTCAGATCAGGCAGGAGGAGGAGGAATATTTAAGTAGTGGGGGCATTGAAGGTGGGGATTCCTTAAGGGAGGGTTTTGTGTGCCCAGAAACCCAAGGACTAGTACATGGCTGGGAGGAGGTAGTGCAGGATAGGGTCATCCTCAGCGACCAGGAAGACTCGGAAGCTAATGCCACCTCCAACCTACGCCGCATGGGCTCCCTTATCCTGCAAAGACTGCTAAAGGACCCCAGGATTCGTGCAATCAAGGAGAGGGATCATTACTGGTTGGCAACCCTTCTTGATCTACGATACAAGGGTAAGGTTGCAGAGCTCATCCTGCCCTCACAGAGGGAGGGCAGGATGAAACAACTTGAGGACGCTCTAAAGCGACACTTGTGTAACACCTTTCCAGGCACTGGTAGGTTACCAAGTGATGACAAAGGTGCTTCTGAGGCTGCAGTTGATCAGAGGAAGAGCGGTGAAGGGGGCCGCTTGACTGATACCTTTTGCAATTCTTTTAGTCCACGACACCCAGGGACGTCAAATGTAGGCACCCATTGCCAGCGTCTTCACCATATGGTGCAGAACTACCTAGGGGCAAGGGCAGGCCTGGATACCTTTACATCCGTGTTGAGATTGGATCACTGGCCAGAATTTAGCCAATATAGAAACATAGAAACATAGAAAAATGTCAGCAGATAAGAACTTTTCGCCCATCTAGTCTGCCCAATTACATGGATACTTTACCTGGATTTATCTTTTGTTTAGGATAGCCTTATGCCTATCTCATGCTTGCTTAAATTCAATTACTGTTTTGGCCTCTACCACTTCTACTGGAAGACTGTTCCATGTATCCACCACCCTCTCAGTAAAATAATGCTTCCTGATGTTACTTTTAAACCTTTGCCCCTCTAATCTAAGACTATGTCCTCTTGTTTTGCTATTTTGTTTCCTTTTAAATATACTCCCTTCCTCTACCTTGTGGATTCCCTTTACGTATTTAAATGTTTCTATCATATCTCCTCTGTCTAGTCTTTTTTCCAAGCTGTACATGTTAAGATCATTAAGCCTTTCCTGGTAACTTTTCTCCTTCAAGCCGTACACCATTTTAGTAGCCCTTCTCTGAACTCTCTCTAAGATGTCTATATCCTTCTGGAGATACGGTCTCCAGTACTGCACACAGTACTCCATGCTATGCTATGGAGCTACTAGGTTGCCCTTCATCCAGCGTGCTTTCTGAAAGGACGTTCAGTGCCGCTGGAGGTTTTGTCACTGACAAAAAGATTGCATCTGTTCACCGACTCTGTAGACCGGCTGACATTTATAAAAATGAATCAGTCCTGGATCAGCAGCTATCACTCCCCTGATGCTGATGTAACTGAATAGATCAGAGATCTCTTCTGCATTCCCAAAACCTCCACCACTGCACTCTTCCACAATACCTCAGAGGGGTTACGGACGGTGTGAAGGCACTGTTGCCAACGCTAAAGGCCCAATTTTAAAGCACCTATTGTTACTTTCATCCAAAGTCTGCATAAGAGGCACCATAATTTAGCCAAAAAATCACTAAACGTTTTGTGTGTCTCCTAAAACGTCTCCTCTTTTCATACAGGCTGCCGCCCCAAGCAGTTGTTTATGAATAGATTAAAGGAAACCCATTTACCGTCATTTGAAATGTCATTTTTTTCTTTTTAAATGTTTCTATACATCCTACAAATCTTCCACTTCACGGACAGGTTATGGGGACCTCCTAGGCACGATATTTTAAGGATTTTTTTGTTTATATTCTTAACCTTTATGTCATGGAAAAATCACTGTTCCTTTAAAAACGGGTTTTTTAAAACTTTATATCCTTGTTTCCTGTCCCCCAGGGCACTACCCGGACCCCATACACCTTTTATGGCAAATATCTTGCATATATGCCCTCTTGGAGGGCACTCTAAAATTCGAACGTTTGAGTCCCATTGACTTGCATTGAGTTTGAATCATGTTCACGTTCGAATTCAAACTTTTGAAATTGTTCGAGTTCGAATGCGAACCGAACACCGGGGTCCTCCAGTACCCCTAACAGGCCAGATTTTGCAGATCCCTTGGGGAAATGCAGACTGAATCCTGCAATCACTGAGTAGCAAATCATATCACCGGTGCTGTGCTTCAGATATCTGGAAAACCTGATATGTTGGGGGGTACTTGAGGACCGCGGTTGGGAACCACTGATATCGGGCACTAGTCCCAATTACTAACATGGGGATGCTAACAGGGGAAAATATGCACCTGCTGAGTGGTAAGAGAGTGGCTACTCTCTTTGATGGTGAATGAGAGATTCCATCCTGAATCTCTGAATGTCAACATAATAATTTAGATCAAGTAAATCAAGCACCCATCACCCTTTGGAGGTAGAAGTATAATCTGTGCTAGGAACTGGAATTATCACTTTCTGTTTAAGGAAGTTGCAACCCTTGGATTTCACTATAGGAGATAGGTCGTCCTACTACTACTACTATTGGACATGAACCCCTCTCAAATTAATTAAAGAACATCCTTTTTCAGTCAGTTCATGTCCAGTGGTAGTAGTGGTAGGATGACTTACCTCTTAGACAGGTGTATTCAAAGAAAGGTGAAACTCAGGAGAATGACTGGAGAAGTATTAATTCTAGGTCAAAATAGTCAAACCAGAAAAATTCTCTCATTTATCTCACTTTCCAAATCGGCTATTTGGTCTAGATCGTTCTCTTCTCCTGCCAATTCTCCTGATTTTCACCTTTCTCTGAATAACTCTGCTAGTGAAATCCAAAACAATCTTGTGATATTTTGCCCATTTTTGCTGTCTTGTCCACCAGAGCAAAGTTTAACCTTTCTAAAATACTAATTTTACATGAGAAACCAGAATTTTGTATTTGAAGGTGGATTGTTTTTCTGGCATGGGATTGTGGAAAAAACCTATTTTTAGTATTGATTGAAATTCTGTTTTACTTTTTTCTTTGTCTAATGACTTTAAGAATCTTGAGTTTTGCAGTAAATTTATGGATCTGTGTCTCTTGTCAAATCCATTTCCCTGTTCTTCCTCTCCCAGGGCTTTGACTCATAAAAAATTACATTTTCAGCATTGTGCCTGTCAACAGTGCTTTTCTGAAATATATATTTTACCATCCAATAAACCATGTTATGGTTGTAAATATATGGGCCACAAGACCAATCTGGAATTCGAAGTGTTAAATGAAAAGGTTGGAAACCTTTCGATTTTAGCCCTTCACTTGATTGAACACTTAATGTCCTCATTAATAGCATTATTAAAAGCTAATTTCAAACAATGTTTAATAAGGACTGCTTATTGAGACAGAGAGTTGAATGTGCAGACCCAAGTAGAGATTTAGCAGAATGGAATCAAATAAAAACATTTATTTTAAGCATAAGATTACAGTTTAGGTGAAAACATGTTAGCCACATAGGTTTCCAAAATGGTCCTGAAATCTCTTACAGATATACAGGGTTATTCAGAGAGCACCGAAATATCGCTGACATTTCGGTGCCCTCTCGTTCCCTGTGCTTTCCTGCACTTCGGGGAATCAAAGTTCGTGACCCTATGGTGTATTCAGCATTCACCACAGGGTCCCTGTAGTGCAAGGAAAACCTGCCACAAACCAGCCGAACACTCACCGAACACTCACTGAAAACCCACAGACACCGCCGCAAATCCAATGCGGAAAAAGCCGACGAGCAGCCGATCACAGCGCAGAGCAGCTGCTGGAAAAATCCGACAAGCTGACGAACGAGATAGAAAAAAAAAAACAGTACGCTTGAAAGTTTCAAAATTGAAATGCTGTTTTATAAAAAACTACTCAACAAAAATGTCTGGAATTTACATATAAGATCCTATGAATGATACTAAAAAGGTCTGTTACAGCAACAAGAAAAAAGCGATTTAAAAAAGAAAAAAATTGCCAAAAAAATGCCGTATAATGCCTTCAAGAATCTGAAAAATCGATAAATAAAGAGAATTTTCACTGTAGAATAAAATAATAAACGGTTTATTAGATATTGGGTTAAAACTGGAATATTTGTAACATTGAAGCCTATGGGATCCGCAGTGAATAAACCTGCCGAATGAAAACAACAAACAGCAGGGCATTTCAGCAGCTTTTCACTGCTGTTCGGTGTTCTCTGAATAGATGAACCGTTGCTCCTCTATGGGAGATTTCACTGCCGTCGAACAGCACCGTACGTGCAGGCAATTCGCCAAAATTTGGTGAACTGCCTGCTCTCTGAATAGCCGAATGGCCCCGAAATGTCACGTACGCTGAATTTCAGTGTCCAGATGCATTTCGGCGACATTTTGGACCTCTCTGAATAACCCTGATAGACAGTCACAGTTCAGGTTGCTAGATTAGCCATGTTTTCCTGGGGCACATTTTTCTATTTCATGTAGAAAGGAGCACAGGAAAAAGTGCTGCCCTGCAACATGTTTAATTCATATGTAAAAACTCTCATCTAAACTTTATCCCAAACTAGGTGCCCTGTACAGAAACAAATCCTGCCTGTGGCCCGCGGTGAGAAAGCAAATTGTACTACAAATGCTTATGCCGGCTATTGAATACGGAGATGTAGTGTATACAGCGCCCCCTCAACGCTCCTTTAGAAACTTACCACATTGTATAACTCATTCTGCCACTTTGTGCTACAATGTAACTACATGACCCCCCCATTGTGACATGTTAAAAGAGGTAAACTGATCGTCGCTGGAATCTAGACGCACCTTTAAGAGCTTTTCTGGAAAGCTACCACCCTACCTGAATAGACTGCTTCCCCTAGCAGCTCCCTCAACCTATAACCTCCGATCCAGGACCAGCACCTTACTTGCAGTACCACAATACAAAAATAAAGTGTCTCGGTCCTCATTTTCCTACAGAGCACCGCAATTATGGAATAACCTCCCAGACGCCATCAAATCTTCCCCCAGTCTTAAGTCTCTCAGGAGCTCCCTATTAACATACCTTGATACAGAATGCACCTGTAAACATGTAACATAATGACTATTTCCTACATATTCATTTTCTGTATTAATATGTATATTTGTGTTTTGTTTTTAGTATCTTGCATTGTATTACTTTGTATTTCTATAACGACTGTAACATTTCAATGATCTTGAACCCAGGACATACTTGAAAATAAGAAAATTCTCAATGTATCCTTCCTGGTAAAATCCTTTATAAATAAATAAATAAATAAATGTAGAGGGGAAAAAATCAAGGCAGGTGACCTGAGATTCCTTTCTGAGTTCTTACCTGCAGCTTATGGATTCTACATGCTGCAGGGTGGCATTTTTCAAGCGCTGACCATCAGCATGAATAAATTATAAGTGTCCAGAAAAAAATGGCCGATCTGGCAAACCTATTTTACCATATTTTACGGTGTGCAAATGCTGCATTATTTAAATACAAACAGTAAATATTCACAATCTATCAATTTTAATAAAGTTCTTTATCAAGAACCAAATAAGGAAAACACAACAATGTAAATTGGAACATGAAAGGGTGAAATTGGGAGTAATTAACATGGCATACCATTCTGTCCTTAACCCCTTCACTACCAAGCAATGTTTTGTTATAACATTTATTTGAAACATGTAATGTGAAGTTATCAATTAAATATAGGGTGAAATAAACATTTTGCACAGAAATTGTTATTTTAAGATAGTTAAAAAATTGGAATTAATTTGCTAATTTTTAATTTTTCAGGTATTCGTTTATCTTTTACAGAAATGTTGTTGAACTGTACGGTTTTGAGCACTAGATCATGTCCCTTATCTCACACAATTTAAAACAGGGTCTGCATTATTATTATACAGGCAGAAAAGACCTTTGTGTTAGATACAGTATCTGTGATAAATAAAAATAATAAAAATGTTCAGATCTCCCGCTTATGGGGATTTGCAGTGATCATAATGAGATTAATAGCAATGAAGCTTCCAAAAAATACCAATAGAATTTAAAAATAATATCTGTATGTGGCATAATGTCTGTGTATGGAAATTACAGTAACACCTTGTATCTGTACTCTACAGGGATTTTCAGTCATTATGACCTCATGAATCTTATCCCTGTACAGCAGTGAGTGACCCCAGAGCTCTCCCTGTATTGTGCCGTCTCCCAGGCAGCAGTAATCTATCTGAAATTTTTGTTACAGTGAGGACTGGGCCTCTATTTGCAGATGGTTTTATGTCTCTCCAGGGTGCTTGGAGAGCCATAAAACAAATAATTTTGTTTCTCCGCAGGGAACACATTAGTCCTGCTTTAAAAAGGTGTGAACCCTTGTCTTTTGATATGCTAGTGAGTGCTTTTCAATGCATTACAATGCAAAATCAAGATAATTCGATTTTGGATGTAAAGGTGTTAATGAACTAGACCAGGGGTCAGCAACCTTGGCTCCTTGATGTTTTGGGAGCTACATTTCACACGTGGCTCAGTCACCCATTAGGCTGACTGAGCCACATGGGAAATGTAGTTCCCAAAACATCAGGGAGCCAAGGTTGCTGACCCTTGGACTAGACCTTAACCTTCTTTTTAGATATAGGCTTGAATCATTGATCCTGTTCCTATGGATGGAGTCCCTCACCACTCCAAACTCAAGTGCCACATTACTGAGTTTGAAGTAAAACATTTACTTTTACATTAACATTTACTTGAACAGGACATACTTGAAAACGAGAGAAATCTCAATGTATCCTTCCTGGTAAAATCCTTTATAAATAAAATAAATACATTTTAGAGAAGAGCCTCTAGTAAAGAAAGTAAACTAATGGATAGACAAATAGAAAGTTGATGTGGGAATGACAGATCCACATATCCACAAGGCTAACCTTTTCCTAAACAGCCAGGCCTATCTTGGTTTTTCCACTCCCATATCATACCAGTCAATTTAAAATTTTAGTTTTGACTGTCATATGTTCTTCTGTATCAAATTAAACACCTCACTATTTTTCTGCTTCTATATTGCTGTCTCTCTGGCCATCGGTTTCACACCCCCTTGTTCCTTTTCTTGTCTCATATACTTGTAATTCCTATAGATTGTAAACTCAAGGGTTATCTGTAAGGCTAGGGTCAGATGAGCGCATTTTGTACGGACTGTGCGTCCGTGCAGTACGGACGCACTTTCTGACGGAAGAGGCAGTAGTGGCCACACAGTCCGTTATTTGTGACGGATGTAAAAGAAAAGTAGAAGAGGAGCAACCAAATCAATAGCCAGTGGATAATAATAGATACAATATGGATAGAAAAAAGACATTTTGTGAAAACTGGTCTTCGTCACACACATACACAGGCATCACATTCCAGCACACGTAAATAATGACACCAACAACAATGTAAGGAAAACAGATTTTTATCATCAATAAAAAAAAGAAAACATAGAACAATATATTCACAGCATATATTGTTTCCGTACAACACATAATAAAAATATAAAAATATAAGAAAACCCTACAAATCCTCATAATTAGGTGCATCTGGGTCATGAGGATCCTGCATGTACCTGCCCTGGTCAGTGTCGGGGTGTGGGATGGGCATGGCACCAGGAGCCATGGGTGCCTGTTGAGGCTGGCCACAGCGGTAGTGGCCACCAGCATGATGTGGTTGAGGCACAGCACCAGGAGGAAAGGGTGGGTGTAGATACTGGCTATGGCTATGGCGGTAGTACCCACCAGCATAGTGTGGGTCAGGCATAGCAGGACGAGACATGGCCTGGTGGTGAGGCCGGGACAAGATGCTGTTGATCTTGTCTATGCTGTACCGGCGATACTCAAGTTTTTCGGTGTGGTCCATCCTCTGCAGCATCGGCAAGCATGAGCTGAAGAATGCCATGTCGTCACTCTCAGCCAGAATGCATCGTGGTGGTGGCGGTGGTGGTGGTGGTGGTGGCGGTGGTGGTGGTGGTGGGTGCGAATTCATAAAGCTTAGCATGGCCTGTTCAAAGGTGCCACCTGCTGCCCTCCTCCGTCTGGACGCCGGTAAACTTGTGTGAGCTGTCGTCACTGGCACCTGTCCTGCAGCATCCTCCTCCTCCTGCTGTGACTCAGGCCCGCATTGCTCCATATCCGCAGAGCAGCTGGCTGATGCACTTGGCGGCATGGGCTGTTGCTCCTGGGACCCCGATGGTGATGGATCCATGCTGCTGGTGGTGGTTCTGGGCTCTAGGGTCCTTCGCAGGAAGGTGAGTTGCTCACCATATATGTAGCTGTGGGTCTGTCTCGCTCCAGACCCTGACCGCGCAGCTTCTTGCCTCTTCCGCAGGTTTCGGACATAATTGTCGCGAACAGTTCGCCATTTCACAAGGGCTTCCTGTGCTGCAATACATGACATGAATGACATAGGTTAGGCTAATTGAATGTGATCATAACACACTTTGCCCTTTTGTCCTAGGTATCTTGGTAGTTGCTACAGTCTGCAGGACATGCATCATAATTGTCGCATTGGCAGATTGACAGCTGGCGAGATTGTACGCAAGGTGTGCCTGACAGATTGGGAGCGGGACCCTGAACAACCACAGACCAACACCTTTGCTTGGCAGTGGTGGCACAGTCCAATGCTACGTGCAATGGTCATTCGGCATCATGTGCAGCAAATGCAGTATATTGCAGTATGTTCATCATGTTTAGGATTATGAATTTAATACTCATATACTCACTTTGGCGTTTCTGCTCATGATCTGGCCATGTGTCGAACTCTGGGAACACCTCTCTAGCAACTGCTGTCCATGCAGCTGTCTTCTTGACCTTGTCTTTATACAGCTCACAGGCTGTGTCCCACAATTCAGGGTGATGGCGAACAGCGTCAATCAGCCTCTCCACATCCATCTCTGCAGCAGTATCACCAGGGGTCCAGTCAGCCACACCTGGACACGTCTGGCGTATCGCCGTTATATAGGCCGCAATGACCCTGTGTCTGACGTCCTCCCCCCACGCACACAGGCCGCTACGCGGACGTGCCGCACGCCGCACGTCCGTTCTAGCGGTTTGACGTTCTTGCATCCTTTGCGTCCGTTTGCCGCGTCCGTTGAGTGTCCGCACATCTGTGCGGACGTACTTCGTGTGTGGGTCTGTATTGATCATAATTGTACGCTACAACGGACGTACAGATGTGCGGCAACACGGACGTGTTCAGTGCGTTCGTCTGACCCCAGCCTTAGGGCACGTGTATCCCACGCAAAGGGCTCTGTCCCTCCTGTTCAAGTGTATGTTGTCTGTATTTCCCACTTGTGAAGCGCTGTGGAATATGTCGGCGCTGTATATATAAAAGATAATGTAATGTTGCTATGCATTGTTTAAAGCAGAAAAGTCCTTGAGCTCCACATGGGTTAAACAATAATAAATAATTAAGCATTTGTTGTTGTGGTTACACTGTAACAATAGCATCTGTATGTGATGGTTAATCTCTTGAAAGATTTCTTGTAATTAATAAGCAACATCGTTAACCCTTAATTAGAGACTGAATAAATCATACTCCCATGCGTATTATCTGATTCTAGGACAGATTGAAAATTGAGTCAGCAGGTGGCCTGGATTAGTGGGAATTGAATTTGGAGCTTGCAATAATGAAGAACGCTTCATTCAAATTGATAGTTCGCTTAATGTAATTATTGTAATAGAAAAGGCTTGAGTCCTAGTCTCAAGTTGATATTCAATGACAGTTTACCCTATTTAATACTTCTAAGTAAATCAAACAAGTTAAACATCTATGGTTTTAGATAGCAGTTACTTGTATCACAATCTTACAGTACTCAATGCAGAGGTAACCCATTCCTTGCCAAAAAGAGAAATATACTGGTATGATACACCAATCAGCCATAACATTAATACCACTGACAGGTGAATTGAATAACATTGATTAGGGTTATGCAAAGAGCACCGAATTCCACCGGGATTTCGGTGCTCTTACGTTCTCCACAATTCGTGGAATCAAATTCCTCAAACCTGCGGGGAATCAGCATTCACCGGAGGGTACCTGAAGTGCAGGGGAAAGCTGGTGAAAACTTCTGAAAACCCGTTGCAAAAATCACCAATTCGAACAGAAAAAAATCGTGCAAACCCACTGAAAAAATCTGATCGACCAGATAAGCCACCGAAAAAATGCCAAATTCACCCGACGACCCACTGCAAAACCCCCAAACACATCCGAAAAAAAGGTTTAAATCAGTGCCTGCTTTTTAACCCTATAATTGCCAGATCGCGATCGGCGCCGCTCGGCAGCCGATCGTAATCTAGCTCCTGTGGGGGCCACCATCTTGGATGGTGGCTCCACCTCTGGGTTCCCCCTCGACTCCTGACGTGTTGTGCAAAGCATGATGACGTCAGATAGCCGGGGATTTCACAAGGAAATCCCCTGGTTGAGATTAGGGATGAGCTGTTCGGGTTCGGACTGTTCGGGGTTCGACCCGAACTTAGCCTGTTCGAGCGGATTGCGAACCCCGAACATTTCCGGGTGTTCGCCACATGTTCGACCACAATGGACCACAATGCATTTTCCCACTGCCTGAAGCTCCTAATTGGCTACAGCCTTGCACCTGACCACAGGTCTGGTGCAAGACTGGTTGAACACTATGCCAATCACCGCTCAGAGTCCTGATTGGGCAAATTTTGCCCAATCATGGGCTCACAGAGCTAAGTCCCTCAGCACACTATATAAGGTTTCCACGCAGCGCTTCTGCACGCATTTCAGAGGAGATTTCAAAGGAGATAGTTGTGTGTGTTGTTACTGCCGGTCTACCACGCTACTGGGGGGGTCTCATTTCAACCAAATATCAGGGAATTTAGGTGATGTGTGTCTTGTCACTGTCAGTGGTGTATTTAGGTTTTGTGCTGCCCTAGGCCTGACTAAACTCGTGCACCCCCTAATTTAAATTTGACGCACCCCTTCCTGTCAAGGGCACACCTCTTCCTGGTTAATCCCCACCCTTCCTCTTTAAGCTCCGCCTTTTCCTCTCTTTATATTAAAAGTGGATACCAAGTGCCTACTTGTATATTTTGTATACCATTTCAAATGTATCTATTGAGATAAAGAAAATTATGAAATGTTTAAATTCAAGCATTTTTACAAAGAACAGCCACGCATGTCAAGTAAGCGGGATCACAGCCAATCTAATTGGTTGAACAATAAAATCCACAGAAACGTGCACTGCATATGAGCGTATCACAGAGCTGCACAGCAATAAAACCCACAGAAATGGGCACTGTGTATGAGCATATCAGAGCTGCACAGCAATAAAACCCACAGAAATGTGCAGTGTGTATGAGCATATCACAGAACTGCACAGCAATAAAACTCACAGTAATGTGCAGTGTGTATGAGTGTATCCCAGAGCTCCAGGGCAATAAAACTCACAGTAATATGCAGTGTGTATCACAGAATCCACAGCAATAAAACTCCCAGCAATGCAATGTTTGGTGTGTGTCAGCGTATCAGTTATCCACAGCAATAAAACTCCCAGCAATGCAATGTGCGGTGTGTATGAGTGCATCAGAATTCAGAGCAATAAAACTCACAGCAATGCAATGTGTGGTGTGTGTCAGCGTATCAGAATCCACAGCAATAAAACTCCCAGCAATGCAATGTATGGTGTGTATGAGTGCATCAGAATCCACTGCAGTAAAACTCCCAGCAAACCGAGTGTATATGAGCACACAGCAATTATGCTGTGGAGCCATCTTGTCAGCAGTGGGGTGCCACTGTCAGAGGGTGCACTGTAGCTTTGATTCCCTTCCCGGTGGGTGTTCAGTCCAGAACAGAGTCTGTGTTAACGAAAGGGCGGGCAGCTGCGCGCGTGCGTTTCAAGTGTTTCAGCCAGTCATGTGGTACTGAGACTCAGAGAAATGGCAGTGAAATGCCCTGATGTTCGGTGGTTTCAATCAGCAGGTTTATTCAGGCGAACCCCATAGGTTTCAATGTTAAAAATATTCCCGTTTTTATGCAATATCTAATAAATCATTTATTATTTTAATCTGCAGTTAAAAGTCTTTACTTATTGATTTTTTTTTAGTACCTTTTAGTCATTTTTCAGATTTTTTTGGGCAAAATTCCCCCCCTTTTTTTTAATAGCAGCTTTTCTTTTTTCTGTAATAGAACTTTTTATTATCAATCATAGGATCTTATATGTAAATTCCAGACATTTTCGTTCAGTAGTTCTTTTGAAAAAAGCAGGCCACGGGTTTGCGGTGGCAGCATTCAGCGGCCGACACCATGCACTTTGGGGACCCTGCGGTGAATGGTGAATTCACTGCAGGGTGGGGAAATTTTATTCTCCTAAGTGCAGGGAACTACAGAACACCAAAAAGTTGGCGTCATTTCGGTGCTCTGTGAGTAACCCATTTAGTGGTGAGGTTTTTTGCTGCCCCCTGGAAAGTGAAATTGAAAGTGTAAATTAGTGAAATCTCAATGTATCCTTCCTGGTAAAATACTTTGCAAAAGTAAAAAAAAAAAAAAAAAAAAATTTTTTTTTTTATTTTTTTTTAGGGGTGGGGCCACCCAGTGCGGGCCGCCGCCCCCTGGAATATGCCGCCCTAGGCCTGGGCCTAGTCGACCTAGGCCAAAATACACCAGTGGTCACTGTGCCAGCAAGTTTTTTTGGGGTTTACAACTTTATTTAAAACATTTGTGAATTGAGGTGATTTTCTAGGTCTTGTCACTGTGCCAGCAAATCTTTTTGGGTCTCATTTATACCAAATATCAGGGAATTTAGGTGATGTGTGTCTTGTCACTGTGCCAGCAAGTTCTTTTGGGGTTTACAACTTTATTTAAAACATTTGTGAATTGAGGTGACTTTCTGGGTCTTGTCACTGTGCCAGCAAATCTTTTTGGGGCTCACTAATTTCTTTAAAACACTTGTGAATTAAGGTGATCTGTGTCTCGTCATACAAACAGTACCACGCTGTATTTTGGGGCTCACTAATTTCTTTAAAACACTTGGGAATTAAGGTGATCTGTGTCTCGTCATACAAACAGTACCACGCTGTATTTTGGGGCTCACTCATTTCTTTAAAACACTTGGGAATTAAGGTGATCTTCTGTGTTTTGTCACACAGCCAGCAAGTTTTTTTGGGGCTCACTAATTTCTTTAAAACACTTGGGAAATATGGTGATCTGTGTCTCGTCATACAAACAGTACCACACTGTATTTTGGGGCTCACTAATTTCTTTAAAACACTTGGGAAATATGGTGATCTGTGTCTCGTCATACAAACAGTACCACACTGTATTTTGGGGCTCACTAATTTCTTTAAAACACTTGGGAATTAAGGTGATCTGTGTCTCGTCATACAAACAGTACCACGCTGTATTTTGGGGCTCACTAATTTCTTTAAAACACTTGGGAATTAAGGTGATCTGTGTCTCGTCATACAAACAGTACCACGCTGTATTTTGGGGCTCACTCATTTCTTTAAAACACTTGGGAATTAAGGTGATCTGTGTCTCGTCATACAAACAGTACCACGCTGTATTTTGGGGCTCACTAATTTCTTTAAAACACTTGTGAATCAAGGTGATCTTCTGTGTCTCGTCACACAGCCAGCAAGTTTTTTTGGGGCTCACTAATTTCTTTAAAACACTTGTGAATTAAGGTGATCTGTGTTTCGTCATACAAACAGTACCATGCTGTATTTTGGGGCTCTCTAATTTCTGTAAAACACTTGGGAATTAAGGTGATCTGTCTTTTGTCACTGGCTGCCAGCTATCAGTGTGTCTCACTGAGTTATACCAGAGTTATTTAAATCTTTATACCAGAGTTGAATCAGAGTTCTGTATATATTAATCTATATATCACTCACCATGTCTGAAAGAACAAAAAGGACAGGCAGACGCTCCCAGCCACAGATAAGAGGGCAAGCAGCCCCTGTGTTGGGAGGCTGTGTCTCTGGTCGTGGTGGACGTGGTGCATCCTCTGCAGGAGCACGCTTGTCCTTTCTAACTGGTGCTGGCCATCTTAAGCAGCAGCAACATACAGAGGACTTGGTGGATTGGCTAACCAGGCCATCCTCATCCTCCGAGTCCTCTGCCAGCCAGGCTTCTAGTGCTTTACAGTCCACCTCAGCTGCCAAAGCATCTAATGCAGCCTTCATGTCCACAGCTACTCCTGCCGTAGCCTCGCTATCACACGGAGGAGTCAGCTGAATTGTTTGACTACAATGAGAGTGACATGCTGCTTGAGGATGCGCAGCAAGTACAGTGCTCTGATTCAATCTCTGAGGTTGAGCAAGGGAGTATAATCATCCTAGAGGAAGGTGGTGCCAGTGATGACACACAAATAACTGGCACTCATGTTGCCCCAGCAGCTGCAGCATACTGCCAAGTTGGCTCCAGTGACGAGGAGCTAAGGGGTGAAGATGACATTGATGATGAGGTCACTGACTCCACCTGAGTGCCAGATCGAACTGAGGAATCAAGTGAGGAGGAGGGGGAGGAGGAGGAGGCACAGCAAACATGAGGCACAACATCCTCTGTGACCAACCGTAGCACTAGCCAGTCCAAGGCATCACATGTCAGAGCTGCTCCGGTGCAGAGCGGTGTTGTCTCAAAGAACACATGCAGGAACTCTGCTGTCTGGGAGTTCTTTAAGAAATGTGCAGCAGACCCCACCGTTGCTATTTGTAATCTATGTCAGAGGAGGCTGAAGCGTGGGATAAACACCGGACACTTGGGTACCACATGCTTGAGGCGACATTTGAACAAGTGCCACACATCCCGTTGGGGCAAAACTTTGCGTAGGTCCTCCTCCTCCTCATCTGTCTCTACCCACACTGTATGTCCTGCCATGCAATTGCCTACAACCTCCACCGACAGGGATGATGCTACAGTAATGGATGTACCAGCATGTCCTTCCTCACAATGTGACATCATCCCAGTAGCTGAAGATTTACGCAGTCAAATTACATTGCCGCAGCTGCTGCAGCGAAAGAAAAAATATAGTCCCAACCATCCACAAGCACAGCGTCTAAATGCCAGCTAAGCAAAATTACTCACATTGCAGCTGCTGCCTTTCCAGCTGGTGGACTCTGCTCCCTTCCGTGAATTTGCTGAATGCGCTGTACCACAGTGGCAGGTTCCAAAACACCATTACTTTTCACGCAAGTCCATTCCAGCACTATACCAGCACGTGGAAGACAATGTTATCCAGTCATTGGGAAAGGCAGTCAGCAGCAAGGTGCATGTGACTTTAGACACATGGTCCAGCAAGCATGGACAGGGTCGTTACATTTCCTTCACGGCACACTGGGTAACTCTGATTGCAGCTGGGAGGGATCCAAGACGGGGCTCTGTGCTGGAGCTTGTTCATCCACCACGCCTCCATAAAGCTGCTTGTATGAGGTCTGTCTGCTCCACCACCACCACCTCTTCCTCCTCCTCCTCCTTCTCTGTCTCTGGTGAAGTGGCAGTTAAACCGACGCCTGACAGGGTCTACGCAATGGCTCAAGCAAAAAGATGTCATACTGTGCTTGAGCTGGTTTGTTTAGGGGACAGGAGCCACACCGGGTCAGAAATTTTGTCAGCTCTGCAGGGGCAGGTGCAGAGATGGTTAACACCACGCCAGCTTGAGCTGGGAATGATTGTCTGCGATAATGGCATCAACCTTCTCTCTGCCCTACGCAAGGGTAAATTGACGCATGTACCATGCCTAGCACACGTCCTAAATCTGGTGGTACAGCGTTTCCTAACCAAGTACCCAGGGCTGGCAGAGCTTCTCATCCAGGCCAGAAAAGTCTGCAGCCACTTCAGATGGTCATTCCCAGCAAGCGTTCACCTGGCAGAAATTCAAAGAGAATTCCACCTTCCCACAAACCGTCTGATCTGTGACATGCCCACCAGGTGGAACTAGACATTGGCAATGCTGCAGTGTCTGCACAAGCAGCAGAGGGCCATCAACGAGTACCTGTGTGAGTATGGCACAAGGACAGGTTCAGGTCAACTTGATTTTTTTCCCCCCTGCAGTGGCTGATGATCAAGGATGCATGCACTGTACTGTCACCATTTGAGGAGGCAACGAGGATGGTGAGCAGGGACAGTGCATGCATCAGTGACACAATTCCTTTAGTGTTCCTGCTGGAGCACACTCTGCGGGGAATTATAGATGTGGCTCTAGAGGCAGAGCAGCGGGAGGAAGAGGAGGCCTTCCCTAGCTCTCAAGGCCCCAGTCTTTCCACAGACAGCATTCCAGCGGGTCCTACTCAGATCAGACAGGAGGAGGATGAAGAGGAGGAGGACTATTTAAGTAGTGGGGGCATTGAAGGTGGGGATTCCCCAAGGCAGGGTTTTGTGTGCCCAGAAACAGAAGGGCTTGTGCGTGGCTGGGAGGAGGAAGTGCACGATACGGTCATCCTCATTGACCAGGAAGACTCGGCAGCTAATGCCACCTCCAACCTATGCTACCTGTCCTCACTAATCACCAAATACACCCCAGCCCGCTCCCTAAGGTCAAACAGTGACCTGCGCCTAGCTTCTCCCCGCATCACCTCTTCCCATGATAGACTGCAGGATTTCTCACGCGCAGCCCCCACTCTCTGGAACGCTCTCCCTCGTGCTGTCAGACTTTCCCCTAACTTCTCTTCCTTCAAACGCTCCCTGAAAACATTGCTATTTAGGGAAGCCTACCACCCAACTCACTGACGCAACCATCAATCACTCTCACCTTACAGTCCTCTCCTCCTGTTTCCAACCCCAACCCTCCTAGATTGTGAGTTCCTACGGGAATAGGGCCCTCATCTCCTCCTGTACTGTTTGTCAAATGTTGTTCAATGTATTGTAACCCTGTCTGTACTGTGCTTATTGTACAGCGCTGCGGAATATGCTGGCGCTTTATAAATTAATAATAATAATAATAATAATAATATGCTGCATGGGCTCCCTAATGATGCAAAGCCTGCTAAAGGACCCCAGCAGTCGTGCTATCAAGGAGAGGGATCATTACTGGTTGGCAACCCTTCTTGATCCATGATACAAGGGGAAAGTTGCAGAGCTCATCCTGCCCGCACAGAGGAAGCACAGGATGACAAAACTTGAGGACGCTCTAAAGCGAAACTTGTGTAACACCTTTCCAGGCACTGTTAGATTACCAAGTGCTGACACACGTGCTTCTGAGGCTGCAGGTGATCAGAGGAATAGCGGTGAAGGCCAGGGCCGCTTGACTGATGCATTTTTAAATTTTTTTAGTCCTCGACGCCCAGGGACGTCAAATGTAGGCACCCATTGCCAGCGTCTTCACCATATGGTGCAGGACTACCTAGGGGCAAGGGCAGACCTGGATACCTTTCCAGCAGATGATCCACTGGCTTACTGGGTGTTGAGATTGGATCACTGGCCAGAACTTAGCCAACATGCTATGCAGCTACTAGGTTGTCCTTCATCTAGCGTGCTTTCCGAAAGGACGTTCAGTGCCGCTGGAGGTTTTGTCACAGACAAAAGAGTGCATCTGTCCACCGACTCTGTAGACTGGCTGACATTTATAAAAATGAATCAGTCCTGGATCAGCAGCTATCAATCCCCTGATGCTGAAGTAATGGAATAGATAGGGGATGTCCTCTTCTGCATTCACAAAACCTCCAGCTCTGAACTCTTCCACAATACCACAAAAGGGTTACGGTGTGAAGGCACTTGCTGCCATGAAAAGCACAATATTTGGCTGCACTGACGCCTGTGCCAGATTTATATCATTTTATTTTTTTGAACCGCAGGGTCCAACCGTTCACTCTTCCACAATACCACAGAGGGGTTACTGTATGATGATACTTTCTGGCCTGGTAGTCTTGCACCAAAGGCACAATATCTGCGTGCACTGATGCCCATTACCAGATCAAAAACTTTTCAATATAGGACGACATGGTCCACCCCTGCACTCTTCCACAATACCACAGAGGGGTTACTGTATGATGATACTTGATGGCCTGGCATTAAAGACACAATATCTGGGTGCACTGACGCCCATTACCAGATCAAAAAATTTTCAATATAGGACCACATGGTCCACCCCTGCACTCTTCCACAATACTACAGAGGGGTTACTGTATGATGATACTTGATGGCCTGCATTAAAGGCACAATATCTGGGTGCACTGACGCCCATTAACAGATAAAAAAAACACTTTTCAATATAGGACCACATGGTCCACCCCTGCACTCTTCCACAATACTACAGTGGGGTTACTGTATGATGATACTTGATGGCCTGGCATTAAAGGCACAATATCTGGGTGCACTGACGCCCATTAACAGATAAAAAAACCACTTTTCAATATAGGACCACATGCTCCACCCCTGCACTCTTCCACAATACCAGAGAGGGGTTACTGTATGATGATACTTGATGGCCTGGCATTAAAGGCACAATATCTGGGTGCACTGACGCCCATTACCATATCAAAAACCTTTCAATATAGGACCACATGGTCCACTCCTGCACTCTTCCACAATACCACAGAGGGGTTAGGCTAGGGTCAGATGAGCGCATTTTCTACGGACTGTGCGTCCATGCAGTACGGACGTACTTACTGACTGACGACAAGGTAGTGGCCACACAGTCGGTTTTTTTCATTGACGTATTTTTTGACTGATGTAGCAGGGAAAATAAATTACAATGAAAGAACATTCTGTCCCTCAAAAATGCTGGACGTATAAATGCAGTCCGTCTGACCTTGTTGCATCACTCACACACAAAGCTATGCGGACGTTGTGGACGTGGCGCACTCTGCACGTCCGTTCTAGCAGTATTACGTTCTTACCTAACCTGCGTCCGTTTGCAGCATCCGTCAGCCCCTGCACTTCTGTGCGGACGTACTTCGTGTGTGGGACTCCATTTTACACAATTGTATGCTATCACGGACGTACTTATGTGCGGGCAACACGGACGTTAACACTGCGTTTGTCTGACCCCAGCCTTACTGTATGATGATACTTGCTGGCCTGGCAGTCTTGCACCAAAGGCAGAATATCTGGGTGCACTGACGCCTTAACCAGATGCATATCTTTTTATTATAGGACCGCAAGGTTCACCCCTGCACTCTTCCACAATAACACAGAGGGGTTACTGTATGATGATACTTGCTGGCCTGGCATTAAAGGCACAATATCTGGGTGCACTGACGCCCATTACCAGATCAAAAACTTTTCAATATAGGACCGCCAAGTCCACCCCTGCACTCTTCCACCATACCACATAGGGGTTACTGTATGATGATACTTGCTGGCCTGGCATTAAAGGCACAATATCTGGGTGCACTGACGCCCATTAACAGATAAAAAAAACACTTTCAATATAGGACCACATGGTCCACCCCTGCACTCTTCCACAATACCACAGATTGGTTACTGTATTATGATAGCACTTGCAGGCCTGGCACCAAAAGCACAATATCTGGGTGCACTGACGCTTTGACCAGAATCATATCTTTTCAATATAGGACCACATGGTCCACCCCTGCATTCTTCCACAATACCACAGAGGGGTTACTGTATGATGATACTTGATGGCCTGGCATTAAAGGCACAATATCTGGGTGCACTGACGCCCATTAACAGATAAAAGAAACACTTTTCAATATAGGACCACATGGTCCACCCCTGCACTCTTCCACAATACCACAGAGGGGTTACTGTATGATGATACTTGATGGCCTGGCATTAAAGGCACAATATCTGGGTGCACTGACGCCCATTACCAGATCAAAGGCATTTCAATATAGGACCACATGGTCCACCCCTGCACTCTTCCACAATACTACAGAGGGGTTACTGTATGATGATACTTGATGGCCTGGCATTAAAGGCACAATATCTGGGTGCACTAAAGCCCATTCCCAGATTCATATCTTTTTAATATAGAACCGCATGGTCCACCCCTGCACTCTTCCACAATACCACAGAGGGGTTACTGTATGATAGTACTTGCATGCCTGGCACTAAAGGCACAATATCTGGGTGCACTGCCATTGACGCCTGTATCAGATTCATATCCTCAGAGGGGTTACGGTGTGACGGCACTGTTGCCGATGCTAAAAGCCCAATTTTAAAGCACCTATTGTTACTTTCATCCAAAGCCTGCATAAATTTCACAATAATTTAGCCCAAAAAAACACTAAACTTTTTCTGCGCGTCCTAAAATGTCTTTTCATACAGGCTGCCGCCCAAAGCAGTTGTTTATGGATAGATTAAAGGAAAAGCATTTACCGTCATATGAAACTTCATTTTTTTGTTTTAAAGTGTTTCTATACATCCTAGAAATCCGCCACTTCACGCGCAGGTTATGGGGACCTCCTAGGCACAATATTTGAAGGAATTTTTCGTTTTTATTTTTAACCCTTATTTCATGGAGAACTCACTGTCCCTTTAAAAACGTTTTTTTAAAAACTTTTTGTCCTTGTTTCCTGTCCCCCAGGGCACTACCCGGACCCCCATACACCTTTTATGGCAAATATGTAGCATATATGCCCTCTTGGAGGGCACTCTAAAAAACCGAATTTTCAGCCCCATTGACTTGCATGGGGGTCCGGGTTCGGGTTCGGGTTCGGTCCCGAACAAATGGGAAGTTCGGTTCGGGCTCGAACCGAACTCGGGGAGTGTTCGGCTCATCCCTAGTTGAGATACGGGGTTCATTTGAGTTAGGGGGTCATGGCAGCTAGGGGGTCATGCATGGCCTTTCGAATGACACCAAACATGACCATGTACAAAGTAAAACAAAATTAAATTTAAAAAATAAATAAATAAATAAACATTTTTTTTTGTGTGTTGTTTTTATTAATGCAGCAATATTGTTCACATTTCAATTATAAAGTGAACAATACAACAAAGAAATGTGGAGAACGAACACTTAGAGCAAAAATGAAAAATACGAAATATAACCCCGTCGCCCAAAGCACCACAAGTGCGGTCCCAATCCGCACCAAATAAACAAAAAAAGAGGAAAGTCGGTGTTCGGCGTGTCCGCATACGCGGTAGGGGGAAATATCTAATACTAAAACGAAATGAACATACAATGATAGTAAGAGGAGATAACATACAATATAGATAGCTGGGTTAGATGACTCGAAGTTCGTCAAAATGTTCCTAAAAAGGAAAAAAGAGTATAATAGTGAAGTCCAGTCATTAAAAAATGAGAAAATGAAGGGGGGAGATGGATCCACTCACACTTTCCAGAGCCTCGTTAGGCTCGATCACCTCGCCTGTGGGTGTTTACGTGGCTCACCCAGTAGCTCTCAGGGGTAGACCCGTCTCACAGCCTTGGTGTCCTTTCAGGATCCTGGGTCATCCACAGGTTCTCCAATATTTAGGTGCCAATGGTTCTCAACAACTCACTTATTTCAGGCCTTGGCATTCCTTTGGGGTCCTGGGTGTTCACAGGTCGTAACTTGTAATAACTTGTAGAAATATTGAGATTTCTCTCGTTTTCAAGTTTGTCCTTGGTTCAAGAACTTTGTATTTCTGTACCTGAATTTTCATACAGGGCTATTCAGAGAGAGGTGAAAACCTTGAGAATTGCCAGGAGAATGAACAATCTAGACCCTGTCTTTCAGGCACCACCAAGAGAGTTATCTCCTCCCTCTGAGCCTATGCAACTAGGCCGTACTAGGCTTACAGAGGAAGAGAGAACAAGGCATTTTTGTGAGGGATTGTGCCTGTATTGTGGTTTAATGGGACATGTACGATTTCAATGTCCTACTCGTCCTAAAATGCATGATAAGCCAGAACTACCACACCTAAGGCAGCTGAGGAGACAGGCCTTGGGTGTGACGTGCATGTCTCCTGTCAAAGACACTAAACTTATGTTACCAGTATCCTTGGCTTGGGAGACCAAGACCACACATACTACCGCTTTTTTGGATTCTGGGGCTGCTGGCAACTTTATCGATGTTAACTACGCTTCTTCCATTTCTCTACCTCTGGTTGTAAGAGAGACACCCTTAGCCGTCGAAGCCATAGATGGCAGACCATTATCCTGCCCTAAGATTACTCACGATACGGTTACAGTGGTTCTTACCACTGGTCTCTTGCATAAAGAAGAAATCATATTTCAAGTTATCCATTCACCTTCCAATCCTGTTGTACTTGGTTTCCCTTGGTTGGTGGAACATAATCCTGTTATTGATTGGGCTAAGGGAGAGATACTGTCTTGGAGTCCTGCTTGTTTTGGGACTTGTTTAATACCCATTCAGCATGTCGGTGCCCTGAACACACCCACAGCTCCTCCATTGTCTACAGAGGTTCCTGACCAATATGCCGACCTCAGGGCTGTATTTGATAAAAGAGCGGCAGAGAAACTGCCTCCACATAGACCATATGATTGTGCCATAGATATTCATCCTGGTACCATGCCTCCTCGAGGCAAAGTATATACTCTTTCCATAAAGGAGAACCAAATTATGGAAGAGTACATAAAGGAGAATTTGGAGAGAGGTTTTATCCGACGTTCGTCTTCTCCAGCAGGGGCTGGGTTCTTTTTTGTGTCTAAAAAAGAGGGAGATTTACGCCCGTGTATCGATTATAGGGGGCTTAACAAGATCACCATTAAGAACGTGTACCCTATCCCTCTCATATCAGAACTGTTCGACAGGTTAAGGGGGTCAGCAGTATACACAAAACTTGATTTAAGAGGAGCTTACAACCTGATACGTATAAAAGAGGGGCATGAGTGGAAAACAGCATTTAACACCAGGAGTGGGCATTATGAATACTTGGTCATGCCTTTCGGTCTTTGTAATGCTCCAGCGGTATTCCAGGATTTTATTAATGATGTGCTCAGAGATGTCTTACAAACCTTTGTTATAGTATACCTAGACGATATATTGATTTACTCTCCCGATCTGAAAACCCACCATGCACATGTCAGACAGGTATTAGCAAAATTACTGGACAATGGTCTTTATTGCAAACTAGAGAAGTGTTTATTCGACATTACTACTGTGAAATTCCTTGGGTATATTATCACTCCAGAAGGTTTTGAGATGGATCCTTCTAAACTCACGGCCATCTCAGAATGGCCTCTCCCTCAAGGTCTCAAGGCCATACAGAGGTTTCTGGGGTTTTCCAACTATTATAGGAGATTTATCAAGAATTATTCCACTGTAGCCTCCCTTATCATTAATATGACACGTAAAGGTCTGAAGAACCAGATCTGGTCTTCTCAATCCAAACAAGCATTTGAAGTCCTCAAACAAGCTTTCACTTCCGCTCCCGTGTTACGGCATCCTGATCCCAGGATTCCGTTTGTTCTTGAGGTTGATGCTTCCGAGATAGGCATTGGGGCTGTCCTGTCTCAAAGAGAGTCTCCAGGAAAACCTCTACATCCTTGTGGGTTCTTTTCAAGAAAATTATCACCAGCAGAACGCAATTATGATATCGGTAACAGAGAATTGCTTGCTATTGTGTCTGCCCTATCAGAGTGGAGACATTTGTTGGAAGGTACTCTTGACCCTTTATTGATAATTACTGATCATAAGAACCTTACGTACATCGGGGATGCTAAACGTTTGAACGCGAGACAGGCCAGGTGGTCATTGCTACTGTCTCGGTTTAATTTTGTATTGACTTACAGACCAGGTGACTGCAATGTAAAGGCTGATGCCTTATCTCGTCAATATGACCCGTATGAATCTAATACACAAGACCACAATCCTATAGTTCCTCCTGAACGTATTGTGGCTTCCACAGTCTTGTCTGTCTCCTCGCCTTTCCTGGAACGCCTCCAGGCAGTTCAAGTAGGGGCTCCACCTGACAAGCCTCCAGATATGTTGTTTGTACCTGAAAAGGAAAGACAAGAATTACTCATAATGTTTCATGATTCTAAACCAGCAGGTCATCCTGGTATTACTAAGACTCTTACCAGTATCTCCAGACAGTTCTGGTGGCCCACCATGCGACAGGACGTACGTCTGTTTGTTTTGGCTTGTCAAGTCTGTGCCAGAAGCAAAACCAGTAAATCCTTGCCTGTCTGTCTATTGCAGCCTTTACCCATGCCTAAGAGGCCTTGGTCTCATCTATCTATGGATTTTATTGTGGACTACCGCTTCAGTTTACTGAACTGGTCATCCCGGCTCTCGATGACCATCTCACTCAACTGCAAGAGATTTGGAGACAGATTCGAGAAAATATGGAGCGCAATGTTGCTGTCCAGAAACGCAAGGCTGACAGGCATTGGTTACAAGCTCCCTCCTATAACGTGGGGGATAGAGTTTGGTTGTCCACTAGGAACGTGAAGTTGCGGGTGCCTTCTATGAAAATGGCACCTCGGTTTATAGGTCCATATAGGATCATTCGTCGCGTTAATCCTGTGGCTTATGCTCTTGCCCTTCCTAAACATCTTCGCATGCACAACGTCTTCCACACCTCCCTACTGAAGCCATTGTTGTGTAACAGGTACACGCGGGTCGTTCCTCCTCCTCCACCTATTCAGGTTGATGGTGAATCTGAGTATGAGGTTAGGAGGGTTTTGGATTCTAGGCTGTCCAGGGGCGCTCTGCAGTACTTGGTCGATTGGGTGGGTTATGGTCCAGAAGACCGGTCCTGGATTCCAGCTTCCGACATGTCTGCCTCTAGGTTGGTCAGGGCGTTCCATGCCTCACACCCCGATCGCCCTGGTGGTCGTCCTGCTGCTCATCCTGTTGGTTGTCCGGTGGCCTACCGTGGAGATAGGGGTACTGTAACGTTGGGAGCTTCCAGCCCTACCTGTGTGCTTGAGGGCAGCATGTCTGATGCTGCTCGCTGACCAATGCCCGGTTTAAATGGAGACAGGCAGGGAGGTGGTTGCATGAGGTGCGGCTTGAGTGGGGGGCGTGGCCTGGTGAAGGTCTTTAAAAACCCTCAGTGTATTCTCAGCAGTTGCTAGATCGTGGTTATCCATACCTGAGCTCCTTGTACCTGACTGCTATATTGAATTAACCCGTTATTGACCTCTGATTGTTTCTGACTATTCTGCCTTCTGTTGCCCTAGACCATTTTCTTGTACTACGCCACTGCTCTGATATCGACCCGGCTATTCCATTTGACCATTCTGAACTCTGTATTCCTGATTCTGGCTCGGCTGACTACCCCCGTGTTGTTAACCCTTTCTGTCTAGCTAGTTTACCTGGCCAATTCTAAGGACCAGACAGTTAGAGATCTTTCACGGCTACTCTGTTGGTAGCTTCTGGGCTCTGTGGAGTGTGGGGTGTTAAGTACTGCGTGGTGGGATCTGGGAACCGTGACACTAGTCTGCCCAATTACATGGATACTTAACCTGGATTTATCTTTTGTTTAGGATAGCTTTATGCCTATCCCATGCTTGCTTAAATTCATTTACTGTTTTGGCCTCTACCACTTCAACTATAGAAACCAATTATGACTCCTCAAGGGAGTTGCAGCAGTGGTGCTGGTTCTGGCGTCACTTCTGGGTGCTGATAGTTTACACCAGGGGTGGGGAACCTTTTTTCTGCCAAGGGCCCCCTTTAAATTCATTTCTCCCCCTCCTTGAATTAATTTCTCTCTCCCCCTCCTTGAATTAATTTCTCTCTCCCCCTCCTTTAATTAATTTCTCTCTCACCCTCCTTGAATTCAGTTCTCCCCCTCTTTAGTTCATTTCTCCCCCTCCTTGAATTCAGTTCTCCCCCTCTTTAGTTCATTTCTCCCCTCCTTAAAATTTCTCCCCCCCTCGAATTTCTCCCCCTCTTTAACTCATTTCTCCCTCTCCTTGAATTTCTCTCCCCCCCTCTTTAGCTCATTTCTCCCCTCCTTAAAATTTCTTCCCTCCTTTAATTCACCCCCCTTAAACCTGACATATTGAGTAATTGAATCCATGGCAGGGATTATCCCTGCTTCCCTCGCTTGCTGATGCACGCCGGGGATTCTCCGTTATGCTGTGCCTGGAAGATAAGGGGCACAGAGTGAAGGATGATCCAGCCTGCAGCAGTGAGGTCCAGTAAAAGTGCCGCGGGAGAGGGAATTTGCACCCCCTCCCTCCTGTTGCGCTCTGAAGACCAGTTGATTTTGCCGAATGTTCCCCACCCCTCGTTTACACACTGTACCCAGCGTGCCCTATGTCTCTCGATGCTGCGGTCACTGACGCTGTTTGGGGAGACTGGTTGAGCTTCTTACTGATCTGAAAGTTTTGTTCTGGGAGTTTTGCACCGAGCAATCTTCCCGGATCAGTAAGTGTTTCGACCTGTCTCCCTGAAACAGCAGTAGTGATGGCAGCATCGAGAAACAGAGGGCACGCCAGCTACAGCATGGAAAGTTAGAGGCTGCTGATCGGCCAGTCAGTGAGCTGGAAGTGACTCCGGCCATGTCCAGCTGTTGCCGGAAAAAGAAAAGCAGACTGGCTGGCCCTGAGCACGTGATCGCTCACAGTGTGGAGAGGCTGGCAATCAGGGCACGCAGACCAATCAGAGGGGAATGACCGGCTAGAAAAAAAAACACGGCAGCCACCGGAATATGCAGCGCAGGCAGTGCGATATACAGTAATTTATCGTGCTGCTTGCGTCTGCATTTCCACTCGCCCTCACTTGATTTACACTCGCAAAATGCGAGCTGGCGAGTGGAAATTTTGACCCCTGCAATAGAATACCTCACATGGATGATGACCTGATTCAGGGGACCCTGTTCCCAAGAGAATTTACAATCTATGAAATGTCCAAGTATTTTGTGAGGTAGTTGCATCCAGGACATACTTGAAAACGAGAGAAATCTCAATGTATCCTTCCTGGTAAAATCCTTTATATCATTATATGTCTTGCCCAAGAACACTCTCTGGTGGCATCTTCAGATTGGGATCAGGTGGTCTTTCCATTATTGTAGAGCAACGACCTGATTGTTATGTTGAACCCAATAAAACAGATTGTGGGCTTTTATTACTTTTTGTTTTTATGCAATAAATTCCTTTTTACAAGTTCCTTGGACCACTTGTTGCATATATCCAGCGGGTATCCAGTGGGTATTCATTGCTCTGGTAACTCCTTGATCCCAGCCCAAAAGGGGATTCATGGAAGAGGTGGGACCATCCTTTAAGTGGTCCAAAGCCCAAGTACTGAGCCACTCAATGGGAGGCTCATGAATATTTGAGTAGACTGATACATCTAATATACTGCCACCTGCCTTTATTTGGTACTGTGCCATGTGTTGTCTCTTTTGCATTTTCTAATCGAGGTTCAAGTTGTCAGCAGCAATTTGAACACATCTAGCAATATCTCGTTGATGGGAGAAGCCCCCCACAGAGGCTTACAAGCGAATATCAAGAGCCTATAGGCTCCCTACTTGTGAGTGGCCCCTCTATATTGAGTACACATCGATTGATTTACAAATGTGTGTAACAATATTGCGCAATTAGTTCTGTTTTTCTTTTAGTGACTGCATATATACTGTATATACTGACCACCAAAGAGAATTGTGATACCATCTGGGAACGGATATCAGCTAGAACTATTCCTTGCGCTCCCTTACAATTGAGTTTGTATTTTTTGTATTATCTGTGGGCGAGGGACACACCTGTGGTGAGCTGCATGCTTGTATAATCACTTGTTGTGAGATTAATACATTACAGCGCCAAACACTCTTAACACCGCAAGGTGTTAATACCCCTATGGAATACATTTCGCCCATCATCTTCCAACGGTGCTGTATATGGCTAATATCAAGCTGACATCAGTCCGTTCCGTGGATGAAGGATCTCGGGACAAATAGTACAAAATGATAGCACCAATAAACCATGTAAAGGCAATAAAAATTTATTAACTTACTCTTCATAGTAGATAAAATAGCATAACATCGCTGGAGGCAAAAGGATAAAACACTACCAATCAACGCGTTTCTACCCAAACGGGTCTTCCTCAGGAGAAGATAAATAGTGTAACAACTTCCTACCAATATAATATTACACAACAAATACATATGTTTGTTGAAATATGTTTTCAAGTTTCTAAACACACATCAAGTGAAAAGAAATGTCAGGCAGTTTTCACTTTAGAGTAGTGCCCCTGTCCATAACCTGCAATAACATCAAGATATTCCTGTACTTAAAAATTGTGTAATGAATTATTTTAAACAGTACTCAGTTGTTTATGAGGATGTGGCCTGAAGCTCTTGGCTACACATAGAATTATCCAAACATTTTCAAAGAGGCAGTTCCAAAGTAGAGTAGAAAAGCTTACAGTTGCAAGAAAAAGTATGTGAACCCTTTGGGATTACGTGGAGTTTTGCATGAACTGGTCATAAAAGGTGTTCTGATCTTCATCTAAGTCCCAACAATTTGAAAAACACAGTCTGCTTAAAATAATACAACACAAACATTATATGTTTTCATGTGTTTATTGAACATAACATGTAAACATTCACAGTGCAGGGTGGAAAAAGTATGTGAACCCCTAGCCTAATGACTTCTCCAAGAGCTAATTGGAGACAGGAGTGAGCCAGCTTTGAGTCCAATCAGTGTGATATTATTGGATGTGTTGCTGAAAGCTGTCCTGCCTTTTAAAAACACACACCAGTTTTGGGTTTACTGGTTTCAAGAAGCACTGCCGGATGTGAACCATGCCTCGCAGAAAAGCGCTCTCAGAAGACCTACGATCAAGAATTGTTGACTTGCATGAAGCTGGAAAGGGTTACAAAAGTATCTCCAAAAGCCTTGATGTTCATGTGTCCACGGTAAAACAGACTGTCTACAAATGGAGAAAGTTCAGCACTGTTGCTACTCTCCCTAGGCGTGGTCGTCCTGTAAAGATGACTGCAAGAGCACAGTGCAGAATGTTTGATGAGGTAAAGAAGAATCCTAGAGTGTCAGCTAAAGACTTACAGAAATCTCTGGCACATGCTAACATTTTTGTTGACACATCTACAATAAGGAAAACATTAAACAAGAATGGAGTACATGGGAGGACACCACGGATGAAGCCATTGCTGTCCAAAATGAATATTGCAGCATGTTTGAAGTTTGCAAAAGAGCACCTGGATGTTCCACAGCACTACTGGCAAAATATTCTGTGGACAGATGAAACCAAAATTGAGTTGTTTGGAAAAAACACACAACACTACGTGTGGAGAAAAAAAGACACAGCGCACCAACATCAAAACCTCATCCCCACTGTAAAACACGGTAGAGGGAGCATCATGGTTTGGGGCTACTTTGCTGTCTCAGGGCCTGGACGGATTGTTGTCATTGATGGACAAATTAATTCCAGAGTTTATCAAGACATTTTTCAGGAAAACGTAAGACCATCTGTCCGCCAACTGAAGCTCCGCAGAGGATGGGTGATGCAACAGGACAATGACAAAAAGCTTCAACAAAAGAATGGCTTCAACAAAACAAAATACGCCTTCTGGAGTGGCGCAGTCAGAGTCCTGACCTCAACCCGATTGAAATGCTGTGGCATGACCTTAAGAGAGCGATTCACACCAGACATCCCAAGAATATTGCTACAGTGAAACAGTTTTGTGAAGAGGAGTGGTCCAAAATTACTCCAGATCATTGTGCAGGTCTGATCTGCAACTACAGGAAACGTTTGGTTGAGGTTATTGCTGCCAAAGGAGGGTCAACCAGTTATTAAGTCCAAAGGTTCACATACTTTTTCCACCCTGCACTGTGAATGTTTACATGTTCTGTTCAATAAAAACATGAAAACATATAAGGTTTGTGTTGTATTATTTTAAGCAGACTGTGTTTTTCAAATTGTTGTGACTTAGATGAAGATCAGAGCACATTTTATGACCAATTCATGCAAAACTCCATGTAATCCCACAGGGTTCACATACTTTTTCTTGCAACTGTATTTGCTGTCTATTCCTCTCACTGGCATTTTTTAAGTTCTCTTATTTTATGTACGGTAATCTCTGGAGAAATGGCATTAGAGCAGTGATATTTGCAGATTGATTGCCACAGGAAATTCTGTTAGTACAAAAGATTTTCAAAGCAATCATCAGGGCCTGCTCTTGGAACTTTGCAGGCATTAGGCCTGCGACACCACATGGATAGGTGGGTATTTCATAATGGTACCCACCTTCACTAAAATTAAATACACTCATAGCCACATTGATAAGCAAAGTAGATATTATTCCGATTCTACATATTTTTACAATAGAATAATATCCAGTACAAAGGTCAGATTAAAGAATGTTCTGTTACAAATAATAAATAGAATGAAACATTACTATAACCTTAACAGTATATATATATATATATACCCAGAATTCCTTGCTGCATATGGGGAATTTGGCACAGAAGCTCTGGGATGCAATTCATCGAATTGCTGTGATGTGCAAGTGGCTTCTGCAATAATAAACACACTTATTATAGTGTGGAGGCTTTTTATCTCACTTTTTGTGCTCCACCACAACCCTTGTAGATACTGATTTGCCCTACGGGTCCCAAGCATCCACTGCAACTGGTCATCATGCCTAGCTCCTAGCTGATGAGGGTCCAACAAACCTGATACAGCGCTGTCCAAGGAGTGGCTTTGACCAGTTGCATAAACCTTATCTCTGCTACAAAGCCACAGTGTGGCATAGCATTGATTTTAGGGTTCTGTGTAAGACCCAGGATGCATAAAAGTGAGATAGATGTCATTTGCATATCCTACCCAGAATTCCTTGCTGCACATGGGGAATGTGGCACAGGAGCTCTGGGATGCAATTCATCGAATTGCTGTGATGTGCAAGTGGCTTCTGCAATATTAAACACACTATATATATACATTATATATACTGTATATATACTGGAAGCAAGTCGGGAGGATATCTCCATTCTATGCCCCCACAAGGTCAAGGAGGTGTCTTGGAAAGGCCAAAATGGGGAGGGGGTAGCACTCAAACTAAACTAAGCTTTCAGTGTGGGTGCGTCTCAAAAATAAAATACAAAACAAAACCAGGGAGAGAGCACTCCAGTCAACACATTCAAAAAACCAACAACAACAGTTTCATGCATTGGTACATTATACCAGATTTTGCCACATGTTGAAAAATTCTTAAATCTGAGCTATATATATTAGTGTAAATCCCTACACATGTCTATCTCTGGCATAAAATTGGAAAGACATATGTTCAAATCATCAACAGACAGCTTGCTTCTCAGTTGGGGGCTTAACAGTGTGAGTCTAGTCTATTCCTGTTGGATGTAGCATCACTTTTGATGTCTAAGAACACAGATGAAACAAGCAAATATTTTTTTCCTTTGAAGAAATAGTGATTATAAATTGTGACACATTTCTGTTTTTCTATTATAGAATACACTAACCAGTAAACAGAAGGCGAGTCCATAGACCACCTGTCCAATTCACAGTCAACTTAATCAATTACATTTGGAAAAAATATTTCTCAAATTTTTATTCAAGCTTTATTTTACATCACTTTGCTGACAAAGGGATCTGCACAGTCCCTCTAATATGACAATCAATGTTTGATACTGGTGTCATTTTTGCTGAGCTCCTAAAATTAGCTTCAAATATCTGATCACCTCTGCCTATAGTGAGCCGTCAATCATAAAAAATAACAACTTTTCATTACCATAATAGCAGCAATTGAGGGCAATGTCTGTTGAGTAGCAAGCATGTATTTTATTTTAACAGATTAACTACTAGCAGGCATGCCATCATACAAACAAAAAAAGGTAACAAGTTATACAGAGGTACTTTTTTCCTGGTGACTTTTCAGCCCCTTCATTGCATTGAGTGCATCATTTATTACAGACGTGGAGGGAGGCGGGGTGATGCTTTGGGGATACATAGTAGCGGCTCCTCCCCTTGTCCACTTATTTATATATCCCCCTTTTTTTTCTTCTTTCTCTTTCTGTATTTTTCCTTCTTTCACTTTTTACCAATCTTCTTTGACGTCTTGCCTTTTCTATAATCTCATGCAGCAGTGAGGCTAAACCACTAAAATACTCCAGATTTGCTTTCTACTTGTAGAACAAACAATGCCATTACAATAACTCACTGTCTGGTATCCCATGCTGGGAGCAAGTCCGGAGGATATCTCCATTCTATGCCCCCACAAGGTCAAGGAGGTGTCTTGGAAAGGCCAAAATCTGGCTTTACAGTGATACCAAACCAGACCATGTAATGTGCAACAGTAAAAAAAAGTTTTCCTTTTATTTTTCAGTTCTAAGGCAGTGGCATTATCTGTTTTTACTTACAAAGTGAACAATGCTGCTGCAAAAACCCATCTACTCATTTCCCGAGCTGGGAGCAAGTGTGGAGGTGAGGACACAAGAGTCTGTTATTAGCATGTTATTTCACATAACACCATAACACATATTTTACAGACTCCTATGCAGAAAGGGAAAGAACAGTTTTTGCCAGATAAAAAATGAATTTTTATTAAAAAGGGCTCGTATAAGGTAGCATAACAAATAAGCCTGCAAAATGTGCAATTATACACAGTAGGGCAATATGAATACCCTCAATAATACAATGCACATGCTTACTTTAAAAGATGTACTTTGTGTATCCCATGGTGTTAAACAAATGTTTCTATTTAAGGTCTACAAAATATGCATTTTATTATGTGTTTTGTGGTTCGTAGCTAATGTTCCTTTTTAGGACTAGAAATAACTACTATAAGATATATATAAATGTAAAATCCATATAAATGTCAAATAACATTTTGTAGTGTTTTTACACATTATAGAGAATAGGTTGCTTCAATTTATATGTGTTAAAATCCAATAGGGCTGATCAATGACTTTATGTGACCTGCATTTACAGACCAGAAGCAGAAAGAAAACAACATAAAAATTCTCTAAATACCCACCACTGGAGACTTTCTGTTCCCAGTACAGTAATAATACTTATAGGTGTTCTTTCATGGTGCCTGTCTTCCTGTAATGATGTTGAAAATCATTCAGAGGTTTCCCATTACTCAGTAGAATGAGTGATGGTCTAAATTTTCGGAGTGACCCATTTCTCTCAACGGGGTTAAAATGGTCTACATAAAGTCAGCAGTAACAACTGCAGCATTAACTGAAAACACATTATATAGTGATTATTTTAAAACTAGTGTCACAATCAGAATACTTCAGAAAAACTGCATTTTCCTGAAAACATATCCTCTCATCTTCCTATATTGACTTCCGCTTTAAGCCCATAACATTTTCCTAAGGAATAGTCCCATCACAGAACTCATAACAAAATATAACAAAGAAACTGCCTGTAAGAACAAGGTCCAGGGGGTAAGGCAATGCCCCAACACCTATGTAAAAAAAATATTAAATTAAATATGTTTCCACGTGTTCTTTACCCCTTCACTACCAAGGGATTTTCCAAAAAAAGCATTGACAGGAACAAGTGGTTTTTTGAAAAATCATTTTTAATTAATTATATACTGTAAGAAATAGTTAGAAATACACCAAATTATTTTTTTACTGTACTAACATATTTGGCCAGTAGATGATGCCATCTACCATCAAATTGAGTTACATTTGTTGTAGTGAGCCATGGGCTGCAACTTTTTTTTGGCTTGCTGAATGTCCCATGTCAGGACAATCAGTTAACCACTTTTACACGGTTTTAGCTCTTTGGGCATTATGCCCACAGGGTAGGGATGTGCGTTTCGGGTTTTGGAATTTCGGAATTTTCACGAAATTTCCCGATTCGGGTCTTTCGATTCGGCCGAAAATCCGAAAAGTTTTAGATCCGAAAATGTCGAATCCGAACTGTTTTCCGAACCGAATCGAAAACTTTTCTGAATTTCGAATGGACTTGAAATGTGTCAAATCGAAATCTATTGCTTTGAAACGAGAACAGACTTTCCGAAAAAAACGAAAAATTTACCAAATCGAAAATTTTTCGGAATTTTCGAATGGACTTGAAACGTGTCAAATCGAAATCTATTGCTTTGAAACGAGAACAGACTTTCCGAAAAAAACGAAAAATTTACCAAATCGAAAAATTTTCGGAATTTTCGAATGGACTTGAAACGTGTCAAATCGAAATCTATTGCGTTTGAAACGAGAACAGACTTTTCGGGAAAAAAACAAAAATTCGATAAGATCCGATAAGATTTGTCGTATTTTGGTCCGATCCGATTCGTCCGCGGGTCGCGCATGCGCGCGCGCGCACATGTCGTAACTTTATTGAGCCAGTTTTATTGACAACTTTTTGAACAAAATTTTTTTTTTATTATTCTTCATAATGGCCGCTGCCAGAGAGGAGACCTCTTCATCTCTCGATGAAGAATTTCCACCTGCAGCGCCTACACCCAGGAAGAAACGGGCCCAAAATATGGCGTTTGAGGAGATGTTGGAGATGGTCCGCATCTTTGATAGAAAAGATTATGACTGCCAGAACGGACCTTACCGCAGCAAGAATAACGCCAGGAAGGATCGTATACTGGACAAGCTACGCGCCACCATTTTGGAGAAGTTTGGGAAGGACCGGACGAAGGACCAGCTACGGAAACGCTGGTCTGATTTGAAAGTTCGCGAGCAGGAGCAGCTGAAACGCATCCGCCGCGTCATAGCGAAACGTAAGTGTCATGTTATATTGTAAAGCGCTGCGCAAACTGTTGGTGCTATATAAATCCTGTATAATAATAATAATGTGCTTGCATGTGCTAATGTGCGCAGAAATACGCTGATTTATCTAGTCCTTTTTTCATGCAATGTGATTGTGTATAGCTTTGCGTTTTCACGACTCGTCATACATGCAGTTTTGCCATAACTCTTCTTTTTTGTGATTTTACGTATTCGTGAAATTTGTGATATTTGATGTATGTAGATGAAATTACAATGCTGGATTTCTTTTGGCACTGTGTGTATAGTCTGTAGTGTGCTGGGGGGGGGAGGTTGTTGTGATTGAGTGATGCATACGTGATGACCCGCAGCTTGCCCAATATTGGCTCCCACCTGCGCATCAATAAAAATCTCTGCGTCTTTGCTAAGTGATAGGATGGGACATGTAGCTCTTCTGAAAGTGCATCCAAACAGAGCTGCGTTCAATACAGCCTCAGCAGCTGCTGCAGCAGTGTCATTGAATGCTTTAGATGCAAATTTCAAAACAAAATGGTGGATTTCTGTTGTTTCTGCAATATCCAGTTTTATTCACAGAAACTGAAAGTGAAACTGAGGCTGAGGCCTTCTATAAAATAACTAAAAGCAGTCGCACAATGCGCTTTGTACGCACACAACACAAATAATAGTTTTTATTGAATAAACGTAATGTTTACTTCTGAAAAAAAATATATAAATGAACGGTAATATATGTCTGTGCAGAGGAAATAAATAAATATTTTGTGACTTTAGACCTATGAGATGGGAGTAGTGGGGGGTCAAGCTGGTAGTGGGTAGTGGAGGGGTGTCGCAATACTTTCGGCAATATATTGTATAGATATACCATTTTTTCCAGTCTGCATTATTTACGTGTTATATTTTTTGGATTTGGCAGAAGACAGGAAGAGGGCACAGGCTGAGGACGCCGAATCTGCCCGGGCAGGGACCAGTGCCCCAGCGGAGGAGGAGGAGGAGCCACGGGCGTCCACCAGCGCTGGTATATACTGTTTTATTTAGCAACGACTTTTGGTCAAAAACAGAAAAAAATTTTTGTTTACTGTATTTTTTATTTCTTTAATTTCTTACATATAGCACTGGATATACAGACGGTGGTGGTGGGGGAGGAGGAGTCGGAGGAGGAGCAGGAGGAGGCCGCCAGCTCTGGTATATACTACTGTTATATTTTTTCAAGACTTTCAGTCAAAAATAGAAACCTGCTTTACTTACTGTATTTTCCTTCTTTCATTTATTGGATATATCGAAGAAGCCAGACCGAGCAATCAGGAGGCGATTGGCGAGCTTCGCCTGGCAGTCAGGACACTGGATTCCATCCAGGAACTGCTGCAGCACCTCCGGGAACACCTTAGTAACACCGCGGACATCCTGGAGCGGCAGTAAGACAATACGGATGTGCCTCAGCTGCTCCTGCTCGCCTGCTTTGAGGTCGGACCAGCGTTTTCTGATCTGGTCCTTCGTCCCGTCTTTCCCAAACACCTCCAGGATGGTGGTGCGCGTAGCTTGTCAATGATACGATCCTTCCTAAAATTATTCTTCCTGCCGTAAGGGCCCTTACTGCAGTCATAATCTTTGTAATCAAAGATGCGGACCAGCTCCAACATCTCCTCAAATGCCAGTAATTCTAAAATGTATGTTTGTTTGTGTTGTTTGTGCCCCTGTTGGGCAGTTTGCCATCCTTGGCATGTTCCCTTCCCTTCCCTTCCCCATTTTGTAAATAAATTTTCTATTTTTTCTATATTTTCCTGTTTGTGTGCGTTGCTTTACGTTAATAAGTTAATTATGTATTGCTTGGTTTCCACACTGTTAAACACGTCGATGCGGAGGACGCACTGAGCGCATCCTCCCTTTGGGGTCAGCGTTCGGCCGGGTTCCGGCCGATCGCTGGCCCCCCCGGTGCGGGCTGACATCCTCGATGTCAGCCCAGCATCCGGAACCGCCGCCGGTGAAATTAGGTGTCATCGCGACCTCTCTCCCTCCCGATCGGCGGCGTTGCGGGGGTTAACCCAGGCACCAATTGGAAGGGCACAGCCTGCCCTTCCAAATGGTGCCTGGCATTAACCCCTGGGGAGCTGGATCGCGAATCGGCGCTGAAAAGCGCTGGTTCGTGATCCTTTCCCGGAGCTGGCCGACATCTTGGATGTCGGCCAAGCCTCCGGGAACTCCCCCTGAGGACTGGCGTCATCGAGCATAGCACGATGACGCCAGTCCTGGAGTTAACCCCTAGTTGCCACCAATGGTGGAGATAGGGGTTCCAATGAACCCCCTATCTCCCGATCCGTGGCAGCTAGGGGTTAAAGTTTGGTTCCAACGATACCAAACACTACAGTGAAAAAAGTTTTTTTAAAAAAATTAAAAATAAAAAAATATTTAAAAAAATTTATAAAAAAAAAAAAAAAAATTTTTTCTTTTTTGGTTTGTTAATGCAGCAATATTGTTCCCATTTCAATTATAATGTGAACAATGATGCTGCACTAACGATTTTTGTATGCAGTGCGTTTGTTAAAAATCGCGTAATTTCCCCCAAAAAAAAATGTAACGAGACCCCATCTCTAATTTTTTTAACAAGCGCACCCCATACAAAATATAACCGCAATTGCTCGCATGTTAAAATGTGGAAAAAAAACACTTTACACGTTGTAAATTATTGAAAATACATATTTTATTGCATTTTTTGTTATAATATACAGACATGACATAACGTATACATATAATAATGACATATTATGAATCTGCCGAGTCTGACGGAAAGAACGATATATAATATGTCTGGGTAATATACTAAAATAAGCCTTCAAAACACGTTTAAACATGACGAGCAAAACCGGTAAAAATTAGCTCAGCACAGAGGCGGGAAAAGCCACAGCAGCGAAAGGGTTAATTAAAAAAACACGATAGAATCGCCAGAATTATCGTATCGACAGAATGAATTATCGGATCCGAAAAACAAACCAAAAATTTATTATAAAAAATATATAAAGTAGTATTAAAAAAGTAAACCATAGTAGTTTTTTCATCAAAACGAATAGAGTTAGACAGCTTTGAAACGAGAACAGACGTTCCGAAAAAACGAAAAGTTCCGAAAAACGAAAAATTGGCGATATACCGAAAACCATGTACAATTCCGAAAAACGAAAAGTTCCGAAATACGAAAAGTTTCCGAAATACGAAAAATTGGCGATATGCCGAAAACCATGTACAATTCCGAAAAATGAAAATTTTCCGAAAAGTCGATACAGAAACCTAGTAAAGTGACCCGAAAATACGAAAAATTGTCGATATTCCGAAAAATAAATGTACCCGAAAACCGAATCGAACCGAACCGAATCGAAACGGAAAGCAGTCGAAACGAGCCGAATCGAAAAGTTTAAAAATTCGAAAAATCGAATCGAATCGAATCGAAAATAAAATCGGTGCACATCCCTACCACAGGGTTAAAACTTTGGGGACACCTTCTGCAGCCCAAAAGCAAATTAAATTTGTTTACAGCAAACAAATTTCATTTGCTTCTGGGCTGCAGAGCTGCAGATCGAGATATCTCGATGTCGGAGCACCGGATGGTGTCTTTGAAGCCCATCATACAAACAAAAAAAGGTAACAAGTTATAAAGAGGTACTTTTTTCCTGGTGACTTTTCAGCCCCTTCATTGCATTGAGTGGGTCATTTATTACATGCAGCCATGGGCTGCAACTTTTTTTTGGCTTGCTGAATGTCCCATGTCAGGACAATCAGTTAAACACTTTTACACGGTTTTAGCTCTTTGGGCATTATGCCCACAGGGTTAAAACTTTGGGGACACCTTCTGCAGCCCAAAAGCAAATTAAATTTGTTTACAGCAAACAAATTTCATTTGCTTCTGGGCTGCAGAGCTGCAGATCGAGATATCTCGATGTCGGAGCACCGGATGGTGTCTTTGAAGCCCAAGATATTGCGATCTCGGTAATGAAGGAGTTAACATAATATCATTGATGTTGTTAGAAAGAAAGGCTGTAAAAATGTACAAAAGTGCTATAGTTTGCTGAAATATTTACAGGGTTATTCAAAGAGATCCAAATTGTGGCCGAAAGGTAACCGAACACTGAAATTCAGAGTACGGTTACCTTCCTGGCCATTCGGCTATTCGGCTATTGTAACGAAATTTAATAATTCGTAGTTCTAAAGTACTTCCGAATAACGAATCGATACAATACGAATTCGATACGAAATGGTATATAACGAATTAATTTCGTTTTACACAGGGTCATCATCATAAAAGAAAAATTTGAATAATTGTTATCAACTATCGAATTTGAAATGAACTATCAAATACAAATCAACTGTCGAATTTGAAATCAACTATCAAATTGATATCAACTATCGAATTGATCTTAACTTAAAATACAAGTAATAGTCAGCAAAGGACTTTATGAAGCAAATTAATTTTGTTTCACTGTTTAATTTTACTCAAATACTAAATCTGTGACACAGCTTAAAATTTAACCCTAACTTTTCTTTTAACAGCAAAATTTGATTAATTGGGGTTTTATCTAGTGATCCAAAATTCGAATTGATATCAACTATCTAATTGATATATGAAATTCGAATCAATTCGAAATTCCAAATTGATTCGAAAATTTCAAATCGATCCAAAACTAAACAAAACAAAATTAATTACGAAATTACGAAAACAAAATTATTTAAAAATGTAACGAAACAAAACTAAACAAAACGATATTTTAAGCCATGCACATCCCTATTGTTTATGATATAGACCTGCTATGACGAGTACATTGTCATTGCGATGGGTTTATACATCTTGGACACTATCGCGTGCCCTAAGCTAAAACCGAGATGCTAAGGGGAAAAATTTGCGTTTGCTAACTTCTCCTTAGCGCCACAGTTTCTCCAGCAGATCGTGGGGCAGGCACCGAGTCCAGCAGCCTGCCCCATAATGATTGTCAAGATTGCGAATGCTGGGGCAGCGCTACAGCGCAGTCCCCAGCATCCCCTCCATGACAACCATTGTACTCCATGGAAAATCGTCACTTGACCAGCAGGATCTTGCAAGATCCTGCTGATCGGCAGAGTAGTCACAGAGGGAGACAGGAGAATTTATACCCCCAGTCTCCCTCTGCTCCCGGCGGCCAGAAGCAGCGGATCAGGCCACCATTCTCGCTGCAGGATAAGAGGTGAGTATTTGTTTTTGGGGGGGTTTGAGGTGCAGGTAATGGATTCTGCAGCAGCAGAATCCGTTACCTACAGCTCTGAGCTGGTGGTAACTTTTTCATTGGCGTCAGCTCTTAGTAACTAGCGTTTGGACCAAGTGATCCTAATGCTAGTTAATCTGTGCTCTCACTTTGCGCTCCCCATGTTAGGCAAAGTACAGTAAATTCACGCTACAAATTGCAAATTAACAGGCGCTAATGGGTTTATTAACCTGTTAGTGATTCAAAGGCGATGTGGGCGCAGCGCTATGACCGTCTTTAAGCTAGTGCTAACACTGACGCTAGTGTTAGCTTCAAAGAGGTGATAGAGCCACTTTTGATCAAAACGTATGACTAAATCACCATTAATAGAAATGTATTCTCAGTTGGGTGTTTTTTAATCTCTAGTAGCATAATTAACCATAGTGCTCACTATCTTGTTTGTTGTATTCATAGGTCCCAGTAGCACCATTATACAAAATATTCTTTGTGTTTTGCTTTTAATATTTTGCATTTATTACTTTGTATTTCTGTACCTACTGTAACAATTCAATGTTCTTGAACCCAGGACATACCGTACTTGAAAATGAGAGAATTCTCAATGTATCCTTCCTGGTAATTTTTTTTATAAATAAATAAGTGCCCATACAATGGAAAAATGTCGGGAGCTCTAAACCTCCTTTTAATATTCTAGTCCCATGTCAATAACTCCTACCAGTAAGTGATCATTATATTGAACTGTTTTACCACATATCTGTCATTCTTTTGTATGTGCTCTTGTCACTGTTAGCCATTTCCACTCTATTTGTTGTATAATAAACATTGTTGCCTACTGTCTGTCGAATTGAACGTTGAACGAGTTGACCATGCTCGTGTGATATTTCCTTTGGCTGCGATGCACTAGACTAACTCATATATTGTAGTTACAACTTATAACTTTTACAATAGTATTGCAAAAAAATTAAATATTTGAAATTTCTTCTTTTGAGAGCTGGGGCTCTGCTAAAACATATTCCTGATTTCTTCTGCGGTTATATAGGATGCACCATAATAGGAACAGATGCCACGATGTTACAGATAAAAAGAGAATTATAAAATGAAAGAAGAGCAAAGTATGTACAGTAATAAAAAAGGAAAGAGGAAATACTGAGGGTGGTTCATTCACTACCTTCTCACAACTGAGAATTGCAGAGAATTTGCAAGCTATTCACAAATTATACCCTAAAATAGTTCTGAATATACCTAATTACAGTTCAGTCGTCATATTTGCATGGCATCCCCTTGACAATTCTCCACATTTCCAAGTATAGAAAATAATCCTTTTGTGTTCTAAGTTATAAAATAGAATCAGTATGACGAGAAGGTTTATTCTGCACAATAAAAGCAGCCTACGGAATTACCAGGAAGTAACCTGTCTCTAATGAGAACATAGGAATCCTGCTGACGTCTACTGTTAAAAAATAAGATAATGCATGGGATATAAAAGATATTAAACAAATTTACATTTCTTAACCATTTCAGTACCAAGATCAGGATACTTTATCGTCAAAAGCACTTGCTGGTACCCCGATATCAAGTATACTCAATATGGGCTTAAGATGGAGCAATGCAAAGGAATTCTCTTTATTGCAAACTTAATTCATTTATAAATGGCCTCCATTACATACCCCTGAAATGTCAACACATCGTACATGATGAACCTAACCTAGCGTTTGATAGATTATCCTTTATTGTGTCAATTCTTTTCCTGGTCTGTTATGGATTTTAACTGCATCTTTATAATGGTATTAAAGATATAGGTTCCTTCTCCTGTAGTGATTCTGCAGGGGTAGGTTTGTTCTTTTGAATATATCTCTTTATTTTGGCTTACCCCATCCCCCCCACTTTGGAATTGCCGGGGCTGCCGAATGATCCGGCGTGGTGACGTCATCAGTCTACGATTCCACGTCCACTTCGGGATTGGTAAGTGCTACTCATGTTACTATCCATGTTACTCTCATATATATGGGTTATATGCTCTGTTATTGTAACTTTGTCCTTGATAAAGGCCTTCAGGGGCCGGAACTTTGGATATTTGAATGTTTGAATAAAGGTTTTGCGTTTTTTACAAAACCTCTGAGTGCATATCTCCATCCATACTGTATTCATATTCTGCTTTTTGGGGAGACTGCATTGGGGCAGAGCTGAATTGTGATATGAGTGTCCACAAATATTATTATAATGCTACTATTATTTATAATACAATCTTCCAATAATAGTAGCATTACAAATATGTATAAAAGGGACAGAGAGAAGCATATTTAAAAAAATAAAAAATTACTATGGCAATGCAGGGTATCGATCCTAGGACCTCGTGCACACAAAACAAGGACAGTAATGGGCTGAGCCACCAACACGAGATTCTAAGGCATGGGGTCTTTCAGGGGTCTTAACACTCAGCTGCACCTGACCAGGGAGAGCAGTGAGCGGTTGCAGCTCTGGCTGAGGTGGGAGGCTCGGGGAGGAGAGGTTGTCTGTCTTTAGTGTGCGCACAGATCGGGTAATTTGGTCGCACGCAGAAGGAAAAAGAATTAACGCGTGGGAACGATTTAGCAGATCGTCCCCATGACCTGATAAATTGTGGCCACGCTTTAATTTTTTTTCTCTTCCTGACACCAGCGGGGCTCCGTACTAGGCTTTGCTAAAAACTGTTGGAGTTTTGGTTCACAATATAAGGCCATAAATTGCTTAAGCCTTTCAACAGCGCCAATGTAGCCCACCTTTGACAGGTCCTACTTTACATCAGATAATGACTGCCATTATGGGATTACTGTAACTCACTTACTGAGGACTGAATCCTTTCTGGAGCTCCCTGCGATTCAAGGTTAAATAGAGCCTGGAAGTGGAACACCTGTGACAGGGAGGGGTGCATTCAAGCAGGGCACTCTAGAAAGGAATAAATCCTCAGTAAGTGAGTTAATCCCACCTGCATTACCTCACTAATACTCTTAAAATAGTTAAAATTGCCTTGCATCACAAAATGTTTTAAGAAAATCTTTGTAGTGAAAATATGTGCATATGTTGTGCTTCTTTTATCTATCCAAAGACAGAACAGGATATTTAATTTGCTTTAAGGACCTTGAGAGGATACAACTTTTCAAAGATGGAATGCACACCTTTCTTTGGTCAGTAGTAAAACATATTATGTACAAGTGTAAGAATGTTTAAAATAACATGATATATATTTTGCTTACTGTCAAGTGTTCTTGCTAATTCCTCGTTATTTCTTGAAACACTGTATTCATCATTTTTAAGGCACTGAGTAATGTACTGTTTCTGATTGGTCCACTGTTTTTACATCTTTGTCTCTGAAAGACAAACAGTATAATCAAAAATAAAGACATTGCTTTTTCAGAAGAGTTGTGAGTATACCATGAGTCAAGTCTGTTTGTCCTTCATGCAGCTCCTTTGTGTGACTCTCGCTCTTCCCAGGTCCCTGAGGGGGTGATCAAGCTCTGAGAGAGAAGGAGAAAGTCTGCATGCAGCCAGATAGCCGCCCGGGTGGAAAATTATAAGGCCAACACAACTCAAATATTATGAAAAGATGAAATAATTATTGACAACCTAACACCGCCCCCCCCTTTTGGAACAGTGACAGCTTTCCAGTAATGGGTGGTTAAGGAGGAAAGCTATGTTCGCGATAATATGTTAATGTTTTCATAGCAAACCAGAGACACAGCCAAAAAGAGACAAAAAATCCCAAGAACGGAGGGGTCCCACATCTATGGGCAAACAAAAACGTACTCTATATTGAGACAATTTTTCTAATATTAACAGGCTCAGAGCCATGCAAGTTTATACATAACATTTATGTTATGAATATATATACTGTATATGTTTATTGTGATTTCCATTGACACTGATATACCCATAGTGTTGCGGCTACAGATCCGACACTGTGGTATAAATGTAAATCACTGTAAATAAAAGTCACAAAAATCATTATTTCCTATATAGTTATATATACACTATATTGCCAAAAGTATTCGCTCACCTGCCTTGACTCGCATATGAATTTAAGTAACATCCCAATCCTAATCCATAGGGTTCAATATGACGTCGGTCCACCCTTTGCAGCTTCAACTATTCTGGGAAGGCTGTCCACAAGGTTTAGGAGTGTGTTTATGGGAATTTTTGACCATTCTTCCAGAAGCGCATTTGTGAGGTCACACACTGATGTTGGACAAGAAGGCCTGGCTCTCAGTCTATGCTCTAATTCATCCCAAAGGTGTTCTATCGGGTTGAGGTCAGGACTCTGTGCAGGCCAGCCAAGTTCATCAACACCAGACTCTGTCATCCATATCTTTATGGACCTTGCTTTGTGCACTGGTGCACAGTCATGTTGGAAGAGGAAGGGGCCAGCTCCAAACTGTTCCCACAAAGTTGAAAGCATGGAATTGTCCAAAATGTCTTGGTATGCTGAAGCATTCAGAGTTCCTTTCACTGGAACTAAGGGGCCAAGCCCAGCTCCTGAAAAACAACCCCACACCATAATCCCCCCTCCACCAAACTTTACACATGGCACAATGCAGTCAGACAAGTACCGTTCTCCTGGCAACCGCCAAACCCAGACTCGTCCATCAGATTTCCAGATGGAGAAGCGCGATTCATCACTCCAGAGAACACATCTCCACTGCTCTAGAGTCCAATGGCAGCATGCTTTACACCACTGCATCCGACGCTTTGCATTGCACTTGGTGATGTATGGCTTGGATGCAGCTGCTCGACCATGGAAACCCATTCCATGAAGCTCTCTGAGCACTGTTCTTGAGCTAATCTGAAGGCCACATGAAGTTTGGAGGTCTGTAGTGATTGACTCTGCAGAAAGTTGGTGACCTCTTTGCACTATCAGCCTCAGCAGCATCTGCTGACCCCGCCCCGTCAGTTTACGTGGCCTGCCACTTCGTGGCTGAGTTGCTGTCATTCCCAAACACTTCCACGTTCTTATAATACAGCTGACAGTTGACTGTGGAATATTTAGGAGCGAGGAAATTTCATAACTGGATTTGTTGCACAGGTGGCATCCTATCACAGTTCCACGCTGGAATTCCCTGAGCTCCTGAGAGCGACACATTCTTTCACATATGTTTGTAAAAACAGTCTGCATACCTAGGTGCTTGATTTTATACACCTGTGGCCATGGAAGTGATTGGAACACCTGATTCTGATTATTTGGATGGGTGAGCGAATACTTTTGGCAAAATAGTGTATATTCTTGCTAACTAAGACAATATCCCAACTTAAAGTTAGCATTTCAATTTTGTTATGTTTAGCTCAGTATAACCACTGAGGATTCGGAAGCTAAAGCTACAGTTTGATGGGGCATAGATTTTAATAAGCAAAAATGACATGTATTCTTGCAGTCATGGTAATAACATACAATGACCAATGACCTTTGAGATATTTGCTTGACAGTTATCCCTTTGAGGTGTTTGTTATATGGGTCAATTAAAACAGCTATCCAGAAACTATGACAGGTGGTTGTTTTGCAACTGTACATAATATTTATTGTGTTTACTGATCAATAAGAAGAAGAGGAATGTCACAGGTTTCATTAAAGCCTTCTGCACTGTAGCACTAATGGCAGCTACATGAAATCTGTATGGAAAGGGTGCAGTCAAAAGGTCTCTGATAATTTTATATAACTTCAGATTGATACAGTATATATGTAGTAGGCTTGTGCACCGATTTTTTTTCCGTTCGATTCGGTTTGATTTGTTCGGATGTTTAAACTTTTCGATTCGGCTCGTTTCGACCGATTTCTGTTTCGATTCGGTTCGGCTCGACTCATTTTTCGTGTACATTTTTTTTCGGAATATCGACCATTTTTCGTATTTTCGTGTCACTTTGCTTGTTTTTTGTATCGACGTTTCGTGATTTCGGAAATTTTCGTTTTTTCGGAACGTCTGTTCTCCTCGTTTCAAAGCTGTCTAACTCTATTCGTTTTGATGTAAACTACTATGGTTTACTTTTTTATACTTTATATAATTTTTTATAATAAATTTTTGGTTTGTTTTTCGGATCCGATAATTCATTCTGTCGATACGATAATTCTGGCGATTCTATCGTGTTTTTTTTTTAATTAAATAAAGATCCTTTTTTTCTTATGAATATACATTTCACAACTTTATTTAATCACATTTAAAAAATGGTATGACAGCCAAGGAACAAAAAAAAAATGAACAAAACGATTTAAAAAATGCTAAACTGACCCGAATGGTCTGACTTTAAAAATAAAAACCAGAACAAAAGGTTTTAAAACGGAAAAATAGTTGATCAAAATGACCTGAAACGAAAAAAATAAAAAAAATAAAATGATTTAAAACAGACAAAAAAAAATTAACCCTTTCGCTGCTGAGGCATTTCACGGCTTCCTTTCACGCCTGTGTGCGGTCTGCTGCTGAGCTAATTTTTAACAGTTTCGCTCCTCTTGTTTAAACGCGTTTTGAAGCTTTATCTTATAATATGACCCAAACATGTTATATATCGTTCTTTCCGGCAGACTCGGCAGATGATTCATAATATATCATTATCATATGTATGCGTCATGTCCTGTCTGTATATTATAACAAAAATGCAATAAAATTAGAATTTTCAATGTTTGTTTCACAAGGTGTAAAGTATTTTTTTCACATTTTAACATGCGAGTGTTTGCGGTTATATTTTATGAGTTGCGTTTGTTAAAAAAAATTGAAAAGGGGACTTGTTATATTTTTTTGGGTGAAAATTACACTATTTTTAACAAATGCACCCCATACAAAAATCCTTAGTGCAGCATCATTGTTCACATTATAATTGAAATGGGAACAATATTGCTGCATTAACAAAACAAAACAAAAAACCTGTTTATTTTTTTATATATTTTAATTTTTTATAATTTTTAACATTGTCATGTTTGGTATTGTTGGAAAGGCCATGCTCTGGTCGATCCAAAGATACCAAACATTAACCAACCGATAGCTGCCGCGGATCGGGAGATAGGGGGTTCATTGGAATCCCTATCTCCACCATTGGTCGCAGTTAGGGGTTAACTCCAGAACTGACGTCATTGTGACGAGGTCTTGGGACTGTTGGCAGCTGCCGTTCCCCCACGCTGTTGCCTTCCTGCAAAGACGTGACCATGTTGGCGGGCAGCGTCTTAGCGGGCAGCGGTGGGAGAGAGAGAGCTCATAGCTGGGAGGAGGTGTTCCGTAAAGCTGCAAACAGGGACAAATAAACTAGACCTGAGCCACACTGAGGATCTTTGGGTTGTGTCGGAGAAGACTTCACGCAGTGCTGCCATCAGTATTTTTTGATAAATTCTTGGTTATACAATGAATGTGACTGTGGACAAAAATCCGTGTTGTTGTGACATCGCCTAAGCTTAACAAAACCAGGCCACGTCGGTAATCAAATCTCAAGGCAGTACAACAAGGTTGTGTTAGTGTGTGACATTTTTTGGCCAGGCAGGAAGTGTAGAATGTGCACAGTCACATTCATGGCCACAAATATGTTGACAAATTTATGACAAAGGGTCCATAGAAATGTCAATAAATTTATGTACAGTACATATAATTTTAACAGTGTGGAAACCAAGCAATACATATTAACTTATTAAGTAAGGAAAAGCAACGCACACAAACAGGAAAATATAGAAAAAATAGAAAATTTATTTACAACATGCCAAGGATGGCAAACTGCCCAACGGGGGCACAAACATAGGGGAGGAGGAGGCTGGTCTCACTGCCGCTCCAGGATGTCAGCGGCATTGCTTATTAGACATGTGCACAGCACAAAATTTCGTTTTGAACTAATGGATTAGTCCTAAAATGCAATTTATTTAGTTGCTAAAGAAATTCGTTTTCAGTTCTTTAGTATGAAAACTAATTTATTTCATTCATCCGAAAACCAGTGGATACAATTACTATTGTAGTGGCTCCTCAGAGGGCTGAGATCGGTGCTTGTTACAGTATCTCTCACTCTTAGCACAATGTGGGCCATATTACATAGTTGGTGCTAACTTAACCAGAGCTGTTGTAAACTTCCAGAGCCATTATAGCCTATGGAGGTTTTCAGTTTACAACAGCTCTGGTTAAGTTAGCACCAACATTGTAATACTGCCCCGTGTCAGGCAAAGCTGTTACAGTAACTGACTGCTGCTCATCACAGCGCTCAGAGTTTCAGTAAAACTAGCAAATAATATTTTTATATATAAGAGGTTAGAACAATATTATTTCCTTGTTTTACTGAAACTCTGAGCGCTGTTACAGTCAGTTACTGTAACAGCTGAGCCTGATACATTGTACTGAGAAATAATATAACAAGCAGCCGATCTCAGCGCTCACAGCCACTGGATTTAAAGGGCTAAAAAAAAAAGGCGGACGTGTCCGGTCTGGCTTCTCCTTCTATATATCCAATAAATGAAAGAAGGAAAATACAGTAAGTAAAGCAGGTTTCTATTTTTGACTGAAAGTCTTGAAAAAATATAACAGTAGTATATACCAGTGCTGGCGGCCTCCTGAGGCTCCGACTCCTCCTCCGACTCCTCCTCTGACTCCTCCTCCGACTCCTCCTCCGACACCACCACCGTCAGCATCTCATCCGGTGCTATATCTGAGAAATTAAAGAAATAAAAAAAACAGTAAACAACAAAACTGATTTATTTTTGAACAAAAGTCGATGCAAAATACAACAGTAAAAAAAAAAACCTGGACTCGCGGCCTCCTGCTGCGGCTCCGGCTCCCTCTCTCCATCGCCCTCCTCCTGCTCCTCCTCCTCCTGCTCCTCTTGTGCTATACATAAAATTTTTTATTAAAATACAGTAAACAAAAAATGTTTCTGTTTTTGACCAAAAGTCGTTGCAAAATAAAACAGTATATACCAGCGCTGGTGGTCGCCCGTGGCTCCTCCTCCTCCACTGGGGCACTGGTGCCCACTGGGGCAGATGCTGCCTTTTTCCTGTCTTCTGCCAAATCCAAAAAATAACACGTATATAATGCAGACTGGAAAAAATTGTATATCTATACAATATATTGCCGAAAGTATTGCGACACCCCTCCACTACCCACTAGCACTACCAGCTTGACCCACCACTACTCCCATCTCATAGTTCTAAAGTCACAAAATATTTATTTATTTCCTCTGCACATAGACATATATTACCGTTCAATTATATATTTTTTTCAGAAGTAAACATTACGTTTATTCAATAAAAATGATTATTTGTGTTGTGTGCATACAAAACGCATTGTGCCGACTGCTTTTATTTATTTTATAGAAGGCCTCAGCCTCAGTTTCACTTTCAGTTTCTGCGAATAAAACTGTGGATATTGCAGAAATAACAGAAATCCGCCATTTTGTTTTGAAATTTGCATCTAAAGCGTTCAATAATGACACTGCTGCAGCAAACTGAATTGCTGCGCTGCAACAATTCAGCAGCTGCTGAGGATGTATTGAACGCGGCTCTGTTTGGATGCACTTTCAGAAGAACTACATGTCCCATCCTACCACTTAGGAGAGACGCAGAGATTTTTGTTGATGCGCAGATGGGAGCCAATATTGGGCAAGCTGCGGGTCATCTCGTATGCATCACTGAATCACAACAACCTCCCCCCAACACACTACAGTACACACAGTGCCAAAAGAAATCCAGCATTGTAATTTCATCTACATACATCAAATGTCACAATTTTCACGAATACGTAAAATCACAAAAAGAAGAGCTATGGCAAAAATGCATGTATGACGAGTCGTGAAAACGCAAAGCTATACACAATCACATTGCATGAAAAAAGGACTAGATAAATCAACGTATTTCTGTGCACATTAGCACATGCAAGCACATTATTATTATTATACAAGATTTTATAGCGCCAACAGTTTGCGCAGCGCTTTACAATATAACATGACACTTACGTTTGGCTATGACACGCCGGATGTGCCTCAGCTGCTCCTCCTCGCGCATCTGGAGGTCAGACCAGCGTTTTCGTAGCTGGTCCTTTGTCCGGTCCTTCCCAAACAGCTCCAGGATGGTGGTGAGAACCTTATCGAGGATACGGTCCTTTCTTGCATTATTCTTCCTGCCGTAAGGGCCCTTACGGCAGACGTAATCTTTACGATCAAAGATGCGGACCAGCTCCAACATCTCGTCAAATGCCATGTTGCTGGCCCGCTTCTTCCTGGGTGGTGTCTCATGGGTGCAAGAAGATGAGGAGGTGTCCGAATGGCACTCGTCTCTTGCAGCCATGATAAATAATAAAAACAATATTTTTTGGCCTGTCCAAAAAGTTGTCAAAAAACTGGCTCAATAAAGTTACGACATCCGCGCGCGCGCATGCGCGACCCGCGGACGAATCAGATCCGACCCGATTACGAAGGAATTATCGTATCTACAGAATTATCGGATCATTGGAAACAAAAACAAGTGATACGCATTACAAATACAAAATTTACAGAATCAGCGATACCAGAATTACCGAAATGGAACCAAAATCACGAATGGAACCGAAATCATGAATAGAGAAAAATAAATTTTGATGTGACACATTTCAAGTCCATTCGAAAAATCCGAAAATTTTTCGTTTCGGCTCGGAAAACTTTTCGGATCTGTCGGTTTTTCGGGTCTGATCCGATTCGGAAAATCGGTCGCATCCGAAAACACGAATCGGGAATTTTCGTGAAAATTCCGAAATTCCAAAACCCGAAACGCACATCCCTAATATGTAGTTACAGTTACAAGTATTTATAAAGTGCTAACAGGTTCCGTAGTGCTGTACAATGGGTGAGACAGAATAACTAATAATCATTCAAAATCTTCCATTGGTGGAGATTGTGCATGAACCTTTCTGTACCTGGGATAGAGGGTCCATTTTCTGGGTGTAGAGCTACACTTGTTCCTCATATTCTGCTTTCAAATTGTGTTTTTTTTGTTTCTTGCGCTCATACTATATTTGTATATTTTTTTTAATAATCATACAAGTTAAACACACAGAAGATTAGAGAGGACCCTGCTCGAGAGCTTACAATCTAAGACTAGAGGGGTGACACACTGGGAGACTGTAAATACCTTAGGTAAGGTACTTTCCTATCAGGTGTTTGTAAGTTCTTGTATTGCATTATAAAGACACTGAGGATACTGTGAGTTTTTCTGTGTTGGATGAAACGGTGAGAAACACGTAATAGATGCATTTTCGTCCAGCGATTTGTTCTTTATAAAATATTTGCTAGCCACAGCCACTAAAAAAGTAAAAACCAAATAAGATTAGAATTCAAAAGCATATGTAGTAGGAATGACTCCAATAACACTCTTTACCCTTACCAAACATAATGGGTGTGTATGTGATTGTTTCCTCCTTCCATGTGCCCCCCTCTGTGACTGCAGGTACAAAGGCCCTAGCCGCTCACCCCCCCCACCATAAAAAGCTAACACCCCACCCTAATAATAGTGAGGGGGTCCAAAAATCTAAGTATTTTAATAAATATATTTCAGTACCAAGAACAGAAGCCAGCCAGTACTACAATAACCTCTTAGTGACCAGGTGGTTTTACGTTTGTCAGTCCGAAAGTGCCCGCTGCTGTTTTTACGTTTCTGCATTGTTTGTCTTTAGGTCTAATTTTCCTCTTACTCGTTGCTGGAACCCAAACGTATTATATACCATTTTTCCCGCCATTATATGGACTTTCTAAAGATAATATTATTTCCATCATATCGTATAATTTACTATAAAAAAATTATGAAATATGATGAAAAAATTTAAAAAAATGCCTTTTTCAATATTGAATCCCCAAAATCTACAACCTCCAAAAAAGATCCCGCCTAAATAGTTTTGAAATTTTGTCCTGAAATTTTGTATTAAAAATACCTAATTTGTACATGATTTTGCTTTTTATCCCCTTCACTGCTGAACCATTTCATCTCTGTGCGCTGAGCTCATTCTGTCATTCTGACCATTTTATGCTCATCATGTTTAAACGTCAAGTGAAATCCTATTTTATTATACCCCAATTTTTTTTAAAAACGCACTTTTTTTAACTTTTAAGCCAAACCTAGTGATGTTTGGTATCAAGGCTGTGATTAGGCCTTTCCAATGATACCAAACATGACCCTCTAGCCAGGGCTGGATTAAGAGTATCATGGGCCTGGTGCTGAGGATTTCATGGGGCCTTTTTATAGATAATGAGGCAACAATCAGACCGAGCTGCTTTCTCGTTTAGAGAGTCAGGTGGCGCACTGTGCATAGCTCATGCTATGCCAATGTCAGAGCAACTGGGAAACCTTCTTGGTACTTTATTCTAAAACATGGTTAAAACATATTTAAAAGGTGGGGGATCGTCGAGACGCGTTTCCCTTACCGAGTCTGTAAGCTTCTTCAGTCGATGATCCCCCACCTTTTAAATATGTTTTAACCATGTTTTAGAATAAAGTACCATTATTTAAACCTCTCCATGCCCTAATGCCCTATTCATTGCCTATTCACTGCATATTCTATTTCACATTGTGATTCACCTATTCACCTACCGGAATCCATCTACTCATCTAATTGGAGGTTGGGACCCCCTAAAAAGTGGTCCACTGCCGATAATACGGAACCACCTTTTTAGGAGGTTCTGAAGCATGTGAGTACCTCTCCACAGACCCTTTATGCTCCTCCAGCTATTACGGTATCACACTATCACTTGTCTCTCCTGAGGTTCCTATTTGTGTATATACACTGTGATGCTACCAATTGAAGCGAACAGAGAAACAGAAAACCAGCATGATCCAAGGGTGGAGTCCCCTATAGAGACCCGACTGCATATGACATTGAGCTATCTAGCTCTACACTTGTGAGTTTTTTTCTTGTTTATTCTCACTTTTACGAGTCACATGATATTGCCCAATGGTTTTTCTCTTCTTTTTCTTTTTCTGATTCGGCACTTCCATCATTCAATTGGAGAATATTTTGAATTATCTTCAAAAGAGATTCTCTCTCGGAGATTCCTGAGACTTTACCATTTCAAAGGACTAAGACTTATTTGCGCTCCCACACGTACTGCGGTACATTTCTTCTCTCATTTCTATATATGGGTGAGGGATACACCCAACGGTGAGCTGCATTACCTGTATAATCCATCCTTCATTAACCACTGTTTAATATTAGCGCCTATAGCATTTTTTTGATCCTTGGGTCATCTACTTTAAAATTAGCAATTTGTTAGAATCACCGCCTGACAGGCTGCTTCTGAATCAGATTGCGTCAGAGGTGTAATAAGTGGAGTCAGGAGGTGGTCAGACGCGGCCCGCGAGGTCCACACTAGGAACTGGGCTGCTCAGTGTCCGTAATGTAAACTCTGTGATCCCGGATGTGCAGCTGCGGCCGTTCGCCGGATATGAAAGGTAGTCATATCCGGTGACTATTTCCCTATCCCTCCTCAGCTTCTCCAAGCTGCAGCTGCGTGCAGACAGCCGTGAAGCATCGCTGTCACATGAGCTCAAGCAGAGACAAGGCGGCTGGCCCAGTAAGTGATTAATGATGCAGGGGCAGAGCTTCCAGGGGCCTGGGAGTCAGAGGGGAGCACGCACATTAGGCAACCGGGGGCTCACTGGGCTGCACAGTTTGAGCTGATCTGATGGTCACAGCCTCTATTTCCCCACATCTTGGAAATCCCGCTGTCTGTAGTCTGGGGGGGGGGTAGAGGGGGTTTTAGTGAGACGTGCTGGGAGTAGGACAGTCAGCCTGCAGGAGAGCACCTTGCCGAGGGACAAGAGGCAGGAGGGTGAGAGCAGGGGGGATGGGAGGCAGCACAGGGCACCCAGCTGCTTCCTCTCTCCACCAATTGCCCTAAAATGAACTTTAAAAATCAAAGTCCCCTGAACTCCAGGAAAGTCCCTGTGGGCTCCTTTCTTTCTAGTTTTATGCCCGCCTGCTCGCAGCCTGCCCCCCCCCCCCTTCAGCATTACAGGGAACCCTGCCTTGCTGGGAGAATGCTGCCAGTGACAGGGAGGACATCAACAGCACAGTAATAACCTAGACAGAATGCTAGGGGTTTACTGGTGAGCTTTAAACACTTAACCCTTGATAGACCAGGTCTCAACTGCACACAATGCTCAATGCTTGCTTATGTGACATTAAACTATCACCCATTTGAAGGTTGCTGTTCTGTATTAATGTGTTTTCTATGTATACATATGTGCTGCGTGTGGTAATATATAAGTATGTGCTCTGTGTATATACTGTATATATATATATGTGCCAGTGCCTGTGTAGTGTGTGTATATGCCTGTGTGTTTGCCTATGTATGTACTATTAACATCACTCAGTACAGAATGCACCTGTAAAGATGTAACATAGTGAATATATTCCCTACATATTTATTTTCTGGTTAATCTGTATATTTTTGTGTTAATATCTTGCATTTTATTACTTTGTATTTCTGTAACAATTCAATGTTCTTGAACCCAGGACATACTTGTAAACAAGAGAAATCTCAATGTATCCTTCCTGGTAAAATCCTTAATAAATGAATAAAGGTGTGCATATATATCTCTATCTATCTCTATTATAGCAGTACGTGATGATACCTTTTTTATTGGACTAACGTTACATATAAAACACAAGCTTTCGAGAGTATTCCTCTCTTCCTCAGGTCTGGAAGCTTCCAGACCTGAGGAAGAGAGGAATACTCTTGAAAGCTCATCTTTTAAATGTTACGTTAGTCCAATAAAAAAAGGTGTCACTACGTACTGCTATACGCGTGATTTTGGCAAACTGGACTAACACGGCCTATCGAATATCTATCTATCTATCTATCTATCTATCTATCTATCTATCTATCTATCTATCTATCTCTAGCTCAGGCACATATACACACAAGCACAGCCCAGGTGTAATATATATATGTATATGTATTGCCTCTGGGGTGTGTATATATATATATACCTGTGCTGTGTGTGTCCAAGAAGGCAAATGTTAGTGGATCTTTCAAACAATGGCAACAAATTTGGGTGTTTCACAATAGGAGAATCCAAACAGCCACAGGGGAACCGTCACATTGAAGCTTCTCCTGCTACAGTTTAGATTTCTCTATTGTGAAACACCAAACTTTGCCGCTATTGTTTTCAAAAATTTGATCTTTGAATAACTGTGGGCTATATTACAAACATCACGCTAAAACGGGGACACTAAGGTGGATATTGTGTGCCTGCAAGTTTCTCCTTAGCATCCCTGTTTTAGCGTGATATTACGGTGCAGGCGCTAATCTAGCAGCCTGTAACGTAATGCGGCACTAAGCGCTGCCTTGAGCATCCCGACGTTAAGCGCTGCCGCGAGAAACCCCTCAATGGTGTCCATAGGACTCCATTGAGGCTTTTGCTGCTGGTCACATGAACTGCAGGATCTCGCTGAAGTGATTCGCAGAGGTAGACTGTAGGACTTTTTCCCTCAGTCTCTTTCTGCTCCCGGCGGCAAGAAGAGGTGGATGGAGCCGCGGTTCTCGCTGCAGGATGGGATGTGAGTATGTGATTTTGGGGGGATTTTCTGCTGGTGCTGATGGATTCCGCAGAAGCCGTATCATTTAGAACCAGATCCTGGCTTTGAGTAACTTTTCAGTAACCGCAGTGGGACGGTAATTAGTGTTGGGACTTTGTAATACTAACGCTAATTAACTCTTTGTGCTCCCCATGTTATGTATAGGGAGCGCAAAGTACAGTAAACTCACACTCAAAAGCGCAATCTCCGAATCGCTAAAAATTTTTTTACCTGTTAGTGTTCGTATTGTAATATGGTGCACCATGCTAGGGCAACCAGATTCTCTCTCGGAGATTCCTGAGACTTTACCATTTCAAAGGACTAAGACTTATTTGCGCTCCCGCACGTACTGCGGTACATTTCTTTTCTCAAATTGCTAATTTTGTTAGAACACCGACCAGCTGCTCATCCACTTGGCTGTGGGCCTATTTTAAGGTAGGGGCCTGGAGCGGCCGCTCCATCCGCCCCTACGTTAATCCGGCCCTGCCTCTAGCTGCCACATATCGGGAGATACGGGACCCAAAATAAAAAAAACAGTCAGTGATAAAATGAAAATAAAATACAGACGGTACCAAAATAATCCCATAGGTATTAATGTAAAAATACTCCCTGTTTTTTTATTAAATATCTATTCAACCATTTATTTTTTTCACTTGCAGCAAAAAGCCTCTTTATTTTTTATGATTTTTTTTTAGCCATTTTTCTGGATATTTTTGGTGAAATTTTATGTTTCCTAATTTATTTTAAAGCAATGAGGCTTTTTTCCCCATAGTTTAAAATGGTGTACGGCTTGAAGGAGAAAAGTTACCAGGAAAGGCTTAATGATCTTAACATGTATAGCTTGGAAAAAAGACGAGACAGAGGAGATATGATAGAAACATTTAAATACGTAAAGGGAATCCATAAGGTAGAGGATGGGAGTATATTTAAAAGGAAACAAAGTAGCAAAACAAGAGGACATAGTCTTAGATTAGAGGGGCAAAGGTTTAAAAGTAACATCAGGAAGCATTATTTTACTGAGAGGGTGGTGGATACATGGAACAGCCTTCCAGTTGAAGTGGTTGAGGCCAAAACAGTGATTGAATTTAAACAGGCATGGGCTAGGCATAAGGCTATCCTAAACAAAAGATAAATCCAGGTAAAGTATCCATGTAATTGGGCAGACTAGATGGGCCGAAAGGTTCTTATCTGCCGACATTTTCTATGTTTCTATGTTTCTATGTTTTCAATGTAAAAAAATATTCCCCGTTTTTATTAAATATTTATTTTATTATTATTATTATTATTATTCTTTATTTATAAAGCGCCAGCATATTCCGCAGCGCTGTACAATAAGCACAGTATAGACAGGGTTACAATACATTGAACAACATTTGACAAACAGTACAGGAGGAGATGAGGGCCCTATTCCCGTAGGAACTCACAATCTAGGAGGGTTGGGGTTGGAAACAGGAGGAGAGGACTGTAAGGTGAGAGTGATTGATGGTTGCGTCAGTGAGTTGGGTGGTAGGCTTCCCTAAATAGGAATGTTTTAAGGGAGCGTTTGAAGGAAGAGAAGTTAGGGGAAAGTCTGACAGTACGAGGGAGAGCGTTCCAGAGAGTGGGGGCTGCGCGTGAGAAATCCTGCAGTCTATCATGGGAAGAGGTGATGTGGGGAGAAGCTAGTCGCAGGTCACTGTTTGACCTTAGGGAGCGGGCCGGGGTGTATTTGGTGATTAGTGAGGACAGGTAGTGGGGAGCTGAGTTAGCGAGGGTTTTGTAGGTAAGGATAAGGATTTTGAACTTAATTCTGCAGTGGATGGGGAGCCAGTGAAGGGACTCGCAGAGGGGAGCGGCAGAGACAGAGCGGCGGGTGAGGTGAATTAGCCTGGCGGAGGCGTTCAGGATGGATTGTAGGGGGGAGAGGCGGGACAGAGGGAGGCCAGATAAGAGATTATTGCAATAGTCGAGTCGGGAGATTACCAGGGCATGTATGAGTTGTTTTGTGGTGACAGCGGTAAGAAATGGCCGAATTCGGGAAATATTACGCAGTTGGTATCGGCAGGAGGAGGAAAGAGACTTGATGTGGGGGATGAAGGAAAGAGCAGAGTCAAGTGTAACTCCAAGACAGCGAACTTGGTTTTATGGGGAAATGGTGATACCCTCCACCGTGATAGAGAAGTCAGGAGGTGGGGAGGCATTGGAGGGAGGAATAAGTAGGAGTTCAGTCTTTGACATGTTGATCTTTAGGTGGTGGGAGGCCATCCAGGAGGAGATGCCAGATAAACAGTCACTGACTTTTGAAAGGACAGGGGGAGAGAGATCAGGGGTAGAGAGGTAGATCTGAGTGTCATCAGCGTAGAGGTGGTAATTGAAGCCAAAGCTGTTGATGATTTTGCCCAGGGAGGAGGTGTAGATGGAAAAGAGCAGAGGACCAAGGACAGAGCCTTGAGGTACACCAATAGATAGAGGCAATGAGGAGGAGGAGTTTCCAGCAAAGGACACACAGAAGGACCTGTTGGATAAATAGGATTCGACCCAAGCGAGTGCTGTGTCACCGAGACTCAGAGAGTTGAGGGTCTGTAGAAGGAGGGGTGGTCAAAAGTGTCAAAAGCAGCCGAGAGGTCGAGCAGGATGAGAATAGAATAGTGGCCGTGTTTTTTAGCAGTTAGGAGGTCGTTGGTGACTTTGGTGAGGGCAGTTTCAGTTGAGTGAAGGGGACGGAAGCCAGATTGCAGGGGGTCAAGTAGGGAATTGGAGGACAGGAAGAGGGAGAGGCGGTTGAAGACTAGTTTTTCTAAGAGCTTTGATGTGAAGGGAAGCAGGGATACAGGGCGGTAGGTTGGATGGAGAGTTGGGATCGAGGGATGGTTTCTTTAGTAAAGGGGTAACTAGCGCGTGTTTGAAGGCGGATGGAAAGGAGCCAGTGGAGAGAGATAGGTTGAAGATGTGTTTGAGAGCAGGGGTGAGGGAGGAAGAGGGGAGGAATTAGATGTGAGGGAATGGGGTCGAGCGGGCATGTGGTGAGATGTGAGGAGGACAATAAGGAATTGACTTCCTCCTTAGTGGCTGGGAGGAAGCGACAGAGGGTGGCAGAGGGACCTGTGGGAGTGAGGTGGCAGATAACTATCTTGTGTTGGGATGTTGCTTCTGATATTTAGAGTTTTACTGAGGAAGTAGTCTGCCAGGTCTTGAGCGCTGAAGGCAGCTGTGGTGGGGGAGGTGCAGGTGGGTAGAGGAGGGTGTTGAAGGTGGACCAGAGCCGTTTAGGGTTGGAGGACAGCGTAGATATAAGAGATGAGAAGAAGGATTGTTTGGCCAAGTGGAAGGCAGAGGTGTATGACCGGAGAATAAACTTGAAGTGAACAAAATCAGCTTCAGAGCGGGATTTCCTCCAGGCACGCTCTGCAGTGCGGGAGCATCTTTGCAGGTAGCGTGTCTGGAGGGTGTGCCAGGGCTGAAGCTGGCGGCGTGGGGCCTTACAGAGTCGAAGAGGAGCAAGACTGTCTAGAGCAGAGATAAGAGTAGTGTTGTAGTGATTAGTGGCAGCATCAGGGCAGGTGAAGGATGAGGTATGAGGGAGGTGGTGAAGTAGGTTGGAGAATTGATGGGGGTCCACAGCATGTAGATTTCTGCGAGTGTGTGTGCGGGGTGGGGGAGCAGGGTGTTTAGGAAGTCCAGATAGGTTGAAAGAGAGAAGGTGGTGGTCAGAGATGGGGAAAGGGCGACAGTTGAACTCAGAAATGGAGCAGAGGTTGGAAAAGACAAGGTCAATAGCGTGACCATCGCGGTGGGTAGGGAGGAAGGAGGATTGTGTGAGTCCAAGGGAGGACATGAGTGAAAGAAGTTTGGAGGCAGCAGGGGCGGAAGGATCATCAATGGGAATGTTGAAGTCCCCGAGAATTAGGCATGGAAGATTAGAAGACAGGAAGTGAGAAAGCCAGGTAGCAAAGTGGTCAAAGAACTGGGAGGTTGGTCCCGGTGGGCGGTAGATGACTGCCACCCTGAGAGCCAGAGGAGAGAACAGGCGGATGCAGTGTGTCTCGAAGGAGGAGAAGGAGAGGGATGGGGGTGGTGGGAGAGAGCAGGATTCCGACCCCGCCACCATGTCTCTCACCCGGTCTGGGGGTATGGCTCAAGTGTAGATCTCCATGTGAGAGAGCAGCAACGGAGGCCGTGTCAGAGGGAGTTAGCCAGGTTTCAGTTAAAGCTAGGAGGTTGAAGGAGTTTGAAAGGAAGATGTCATGGATTGCTGTGAGTTTGTTGCACACAGAGCGAGCGTTCCAGAGGGCGCAGGAGAAAGAGGACAGGCGCTGAGGGATTATGGGAATGAGGTTGCTGGGCTTGCAGGGAGGTGATTTATGTGCGATGGAGATAGGATGAGAGTGAAGTATTGGATGTGTTGTGGGGCCAGGGTTAGGAGATATGTCACCTGAATAGAGTAACAGCAGGAGGGTGAGAAAGAGAAGGTGGGAATGGGATTTGTGGGAGTGATTGGCAGCACGAGAGTTAGAGGGAGACCATGTTCTGAGGAAACAAAGGAGCTCATGTGAGGCCATCATGTGGGACGAGAGGAGGGAGGGAGAGATGCAGATAGTGTAGGGGTCGGTGGTAGAGGGGCAGGAGTTCCATTTAAGGAGAAAGGTAGAAGTAAAGAGCAGAAGCGTGAGAGAAAGCATGAGATAGGCGTGCGTTTACCCAGAGTAAAATTGGGCCTTGCAGTTCCTTCCTCCAGTCCCGCAACTCCAGGAATCAACTCTGCGCGTCCACTTAAGAATGCCACTTGGGGATGTCACCTTGGGGATTTAACCTTTTATTTTTTCACTTGCAGCAAAAAGTATCTTTATTTATTTAGTTTTAGGATTTTTTTAGGCATTTTGAATTTTTTTAGTTAAATTTTATGTCTCATAAAGTGTTTTAAAACAAGGAGGCTTTTTTCTTTGCTGAATCCAGCTGTATTATTTTCTTTCAGTCTGGCTGCATTTGGCAATGAATACTATAGGGGTTATTCAGAGAGCCGATCTGGCCCCGAAATGTTACCGGACACTGAAATTCAGCGTACGGGGACATTTCGGGGCCATTCGGCTATTCAGAGAGCAGGCAATTCGCCAAATTGGGTACCTCAGGGGTCAGTACTTGGACCCATTCTCTTTAATATTTTTATTAGTGATATTGAAGAAGGTATTAATGGAAAAGTATGTCTCTTTGCTGATGACACAAAGATTTGCAACAGGGTTGACGTTCCTGGAGGGATCAGCCAAATGACAAATGATTTAGGTAAACTAAAAAATGGTCGGAGCTGTGGCAATTGAGTTTTAATGTGGATAAGTGCAAGATAATGCACCTGGGACGTAAAAACCCAAGGGCTGAATGTAGAATATTTGATACAGTCCTAACCTCAACATCTGAGGAAAGGGATTTAGGGGTTATTATTTCAGAGGGTCTAAGGGTAAGTAGTCAATGTAATAGAGCAGCAGGAAATGCTAGCAGAATGCTTGGTTGTGTAGGGAGAGGTATTAGCAGTAGGAAAAGGGAAGTGCTCATGCCACTGTACAGAGCACTGGTGAGACCTCACTTGGAGTACTGTGTGCAGTACTGGAGACTGTATCTCCAGAAGGATATAGACATCTTAGAGAGAGTTCAGAGAAGGGCTACTAAAATGGTGTACGGCTTGAAGGAGAAAAGTTACCAGGAAAGGCTTAATGATCTTAACATGTACAGCTTGGAAAAAAGACGAGACAGAGGAGATATGATAGAAACATTTAAATACGTAAATGGAATCCACAAGGTAGAGGAAGGGAGTATATTTAAAAGGAAACAAAGTAGCAAAACAAGAGGACATAGTCTTAGATTAGAGGGGCAAAGGTTTAAAAGTAACATCAGGAAGCATTATTTTACTGAGAGGGTGGTGGATACATGGAACAGCCTTCCAGTTGAAGTGGTAGAGGCCAAAACAGTAATTGAATTTAAACAGGCATGGGATAGGCATAAGGCTATCCTAAACAAAAGATAAATCCAGGTAAAGTATCCATGTAATTGGGCAGACTAGATGGGCCGAAAGGTTCTTATCTGCCGACATTTTTCTATGTTTCACGTACGGTGCCTGTTCGAGGGCAGTGAAATCCCCAATAGAGAAGCAATCTATTCAGAGAACAACAAACAGCTGAGGATTGTCAGTGAAGTGTCCTGCTCTTTGGTGGTTTCATTCAGCATATTTATTCAGGCGAACCCCATAGACTTCAAAGTTAAAAATATTCCTGTTTTAATCCAATATCTAATAAACCGTTTATTATTTTATTCTGCAGATAAGGTCTCTTTATTTCTAGATTTTTTTAGGATCTTTTAGGCATTTTTCAGGATTTTTTCAGAAACATTTTTTTTACTTTTTTTTTTAAATCGCTTTCTCTTTTTTCTGTAACAGACCTTTTTATTATCATTCATAGGACCTTATATGTAAATTCCAGACAATTTTTTTCGTTCAGTATTTTGTTTGCAATCAGCGTTTCAATTTTGAAACTTTCAAACATACTGTTTTTTTTTTACCATGTTCATCTGCTTGCTGGGTTTTTCCGGCGGCTGCTCTGCGCTATGAGCAGCGGCTCGTCGGGTTTTCGGTGAGTATTCAGCGAGTGGTCGGCGGGTTTGTGCTGGGTTTTCCCTGCACTACGGGGGCCCTGCAGTGCTTGCTGAATACCACGCAGGGTCGGCGAACCAGAATTGCCGATACGCCCTGAAGTGCGGGCAATGAAGAGTCACCGAACGTGCGGTGACTTTTAGTTTTGTCGATGAATAACCTTTAAATACCTCTGGAGCCCCGTGGAGCTGCTTTCCTTGGTTCTGAACCATCACCATGGATAATAATCCCATAGGTTTCATTGTAAAAAATATTTCCTGTTTTTAATAAATATTTATTCAACCATTTATTCTTTTCACTTGCAGCAAAAAGTCTCTTATTATTTTTTTTTAGGATTTTTAGGCATTTTTCAGGATTTTTTTGGCTACATTTTACGTTTCTTTATTTTAAAGCAACGAGGCCTATTTTTCCATAGGTTTCAATGTAAAAAAATATTCCCCGTTTTTATTAAATTTTTATTCAACAATTAATATTTTTACATGCAGCAAAAAGTCTCTTAATTTAATTTTTAGGATTTTTTAAGGTATTTTCCTGATTTCTTTAAGTTAAATTTTATGTTTCTTTATTTATTTCAAGACAACAAGGCTTTTTTTCTTTGCTGAGCACAGCTGTATTATTTTCTTTCAGTCCAGCTGCGTTTGGCAATTATTATTATTATTATTATTATTCTTTATTTATAAAGCGCCAGCATATTCCACAGCGCTGAATACTATCAGGGTTATTCAGAGAAAGGTGAAACTCTGGAGAACATTTGGAGAAGTGAAAATTCTTGGTCAAAATCGGAAAGTGAGATAAAGGGGAGAATTTTTCTTGTTTGGCTATTTTGACCTAGAATTTTCACTTCTCCATAAATTATGCAGAGTTTCACCTTTCTCTGAATAACCATGTTTGTTTCTGCACCATAGATAGCTCCAGAGCCCCGCAGGGCTGCTGTCCTTGGTTCTGAAACGGCACCATGGATAGCTCTGCAGCTCCGCAAAACAAAGTTTTGTTTTATTTAATGATCATAATATTATTCTAATGCTACTTAATTATTATAATAATATTACATTATTTTTATTTATAATACAATCTAATAATAATAATAATAATATTAATAATAATAGCAGCATTATAAATATATAATAAATAAGGCACATGAAGATGTTAAAATAAATAATCCAAAGGCCGGCTGAGATTCAATCTCAGAACCTCTTCCTTACTACTGAGGTGCTTATTCTGTTGAGCCACTGTTCTGATTCGCCAAGAACAGAGGTTTCAGTGCTCTTATCATACACCAGCAGCTGGCCAATGAGAGCTGTGGGAGGCTACAGCCCTGCCCGAGGTAAGAGGACTCAGGGAGGAGAGACTGTTTCTTTAGCATGTGAACACAGAACGGGTAACTCATACGCACAGTAATGAATAGAAACATTTGAAACATGGGAACAATTTTGCAGATCGTTTCCATGACCTAATGAATCGTGGCCACGCTTTAAATATTTTTTTTCATCCTGACATCGGCGGGGCTGTGTATTTATGTGTTTTTTTCACTTTTTATCACTTTTGATGAGTCTATGATCTGTCTTCTGTTTGTTTACTCTTTTTCATCATACTATTTCACTACTCATTATTTAAGACACCCATCCTAAACCTCTTCTGCTTGACTCTTTATCGTTCAACTCAATGATTTTGCTCAGTATAGATTCCAGACATGAAGAAGAGAGTTATACTCTTGAAAGCTTGTCTTTTAAATGGAACGTTAGTCCAAATAATAACGGTATCACTACATACTGCTATACTCTGGTGATTATATATATATATATAATACTGTATACCGTATATACTCGCGTATAAGCCGAGTTTTTTTACTCAGATTTTGAGTAAAAAAACGCGATTCGGCTTATACGCAAGTCCGTCCGTGTTGAAGGGGAGGCGGCTGCGTGCAGGCGCAGCCGGTCACGTGGTCCAGCTAATCAGGTGGTACTGAGTCTCTGTACCACCTGACTGGCCGGACCGCGTGACCTGCGCACGCACGCAGCCGCATCCCCTTCAACACAGACGGACTCACACTGTTCAGGACCGGGTAGGCACTCCCGCTGCCCGGCATTTGGGCCCCTTCAACCCCTGCTGGATCCGGAGCTGGGGCAAGTATCCATGTGAGAGCTGGCTGCCGCTGGGGCAATATCCAGGTGAGAGCTGGGGCAAATCCATGAGCTGGGGCAAATCCATGAGCTGGGGGCAAATCCATGAGCTGGGGCAAATCCATGAGCTTGGGCAAATCCATGAGCTGGGGCATATCCATGAGCTGGGGCATATCCATGAGCTGGGGCAAATCCATGAGCTGGGGGCAAATCCATGAGCTGGGGCAGTATCCATGAGCTGGGGCAAATCCATGAGGTGGGGCAGTATCCATGAGCTGGGGCAAATCCATGAGCTGGGGCAGTATCCATGAGCTGGGGCAAATCCATGAGCTGGGGGCAAATCCATGAGCTGGGGCAAATCCATGAGCTGGGGGCAAATCCATGAGCTGGGGCAAATCCATGAGCTGGGGCAAATCCATTGTTTGAGCTGGGGCAAATCCATTGTTTGAGCTCTGGGCAATATCCATGTGTGAGCTGGGGCAATATCCATGTGTGAGCTGGGGCAATATCCATGTGTGAGCTGGGGCATATCCATGTGTGAGCTGGGGCATATCCATGTGTGAGCTGGGGCAATAACCCACTTAGGCTTATACGCGAGTCAATAAGTTTTCACAGGTTTTTTGGGAAAAAGTAGGGGGGTCGGCTTATACACGGGTCGGCTTATACCCGAGTATATACGGTATATAAGGTTTCGTTTAAGAATTTTATTGAGTTATTATTTTAAGTAAAGGTTCTGCAACTGTACATTCAAGCATTTTGATTGCCCAGCCAAAAAAAGTTGGTAAAGCACATGTGCACAGTCTTTTAGTATCAACTGGTACATTGTTTTCAGTCTGCAAGACTAACAAGACCCTGAACGACAGCTTGGGAGCAAAAACAAATTGTGAATAAAAATGATAGAATTTATATAGACAAGTGTATAATATGCCAATCTTTTTTTTATATTTCAGCCTTGGTTGAAAGGATAATGATTAATTGCCAAATGATGACTAATAGTTAAATGGCATTGGTGTGTGTGTGTGACATTGCATTGCATCTTGGAAAAAGCTTGTCAAGCCAAGGTTACATTAATTTGTTAAATTGTCTTTTCTTCTTGTGGTGATGTTATGAAAAATTCAAAGCACTGAAAAAATAAAATCAAACATACTTGAGGGATTGCAATGTGTATTTGATACGGCACCTTCATGACCTACTAGAATACCAGAGAGCATAAATAGTTGTATGTCTTCAAATATCTTTTACACCTATAAAATGCAAGTGTTCTAAGAATTGTATAAATGGCAAGATAAAAATGGAAAAGAAAAGCATTAGTAGCAAGAAAAAGTTAGTAATAAGCTATTAAAATTAATTAAACAACCTGATATAAACATTAACAAATGAATAGGTTTAGGGAGGAAATTCCCATAACAAATGCTATTTAACCCTTTAGAGACACTGGGACATTGCAAGCAACACAGTACAACTGGGCTGACACCCAAATGCTCAAAGCAAGGTCTCATGTCCTGGAACTTGTATATGGGAGTTGCGTTTGGGAGTTGAACACCCAACTTTTTTTCTGGTGGGTGGGCTTATGCTTGGAATGGCCATTACAAGTAAACCAAAAATCTCATTTACTGTAGGCATTACACAGGGTTGAGCATGTACAGTATGACATATTTTTTTCTTGTACAAGTTCCAGGGCTGGCTGCTGGAGTTGCGTAGCTCCTCCTGATAAGAATGGAAGTTGAGCACACAACATTTTTTCTGGTTGTGGCCACATTTTCTGGTTTGCCTTTAATGGGGAGGTTTGTCTTCTTGTTGAATACAGAGGAGACCTTGCTTTAGGCATTTGGTTGTTAGTCCAGTTTCTGTGTGTTGCCGTTTACTTCAAGTCCCCTATAAGTTATGTTGTAGCACTTTTTAGTTGCACACGTTAACTACTGGGAGCATAAGAAGTTAGCACTATATTTTTTGAGATGTTTTCACCTTACGAGGCACATGAGGGTTTTTAGTTTTTCTCACAGAAAATAATTTTCACATATGTTTTCTTGTTGTTGGTTTTGCGCATTTTTATTTTATACTCATCCACGAGATTTGCACTGACGTGGCATTTGGACTTACGCATGAAATGGAAATTTTAAGTAAACTAAAAATAGAATTTATTGTAAGCATTTCACTAGGGTTGAGCAGGTATGACATATATTGTTTCTTCTACAAGTTTCGGGGCTGGCTGCTAGAGTTACGTAGCTCTTCCAGATGGGAATGGCAGTTGAGCAGGCAACATTTTTACTTGTTAACCCCTTCACTATCAAGTGATTTTTGTTGAAGAAAATGATCATAACATTTATTCAAAACCTGGGATGTGAATTTAAAATACAAATATAGGGTAAAATAGAAGTTTCGCACAGAAAATGTTATTCTAAGTTAAAACATTTAAATAATGTGAATTTTCTCATTTCTAATCTTTCATGTATTCATTTATCCTTTACAGAAATATTGTTGAAATGTAAGATTTTGAGCTCTAGATGCTGTCCCTTATCTTACACAATTTCAAACAGGGTCTGCATTATTATTATACAGGCAGAAAATACCTTTGTGTTAGATACAGTAACTGTGATAAATAAAAATAATAAAATGGTCAGATCTACTATTTATGGGGATTTGTAGTGATCGGCAATTCGAAATCAAATGCCGATGTTCGGACAAATTTATATTCCATTCGAACCGAATCACACAAGTCTACTATAGCTGTAAATTAACCAAGTTGCAAAAAGAAAATTTTAGGGATTTGCACATATATCCTAATAATAAAAGACGCATAAGGGTTTGAATAGAGTACAGGTTTAAAAAAGTAAATAAATAATTTAACTAATGAAGGCCAGAAACAACTCAGGTGGAGGACCCTTGAGTTGCCCCTGATGCCAGCACGCGAGGAATTTCTTCAGACTGGGGCAGTGTGAGCGGGAAGTAGAGTAGGTGGGGCCCAGCGAGCTGTTAAAAGGAGCATGCGCAGTGTCTCTGCGCAGCTTTTTTCCTGAGGTAATCTGGAGAGCAAGATCCCCACCCACCCTCCCTGTTTTGTTATTTCAGGTATTAGTCTTGGGTAGATGTGCGTTTCATTTCATCCGGATTGAAATTCGGAGGAAAATCCACCAATTTTAGTTTTCGCAAGCATTTACGAAAACGAAAATCAGCAATCCGAAATTCCAAATCTGTCCAAAAAAAATCAATCACAGTAATAACGAAAAAAAACTAAACGAAATTGATCAGAGACGAAAAATAAAAAAAATCAATGCAATTCAAAACAAAGCAATGGTTTAATGGCATCTCACAGGGCACAGTTTATATCCCAGTCAGGGGTTAATGGGCTTTGGGCATCTCAAAGGACACAGCTTATATCCCAGCAAAGGGTTAATTTCTGCTCTCTATGGTGCTGAATAGGTTTCAGCAGAAAGGAAAGGGTTCCTCGTATCTTTTTCCTTTTGTTTTTAATCATTATAAAATACAAAATAAAAACGAAATTGGTAATAAAAATGAAATACGAATGAATCCAAAACACGAAATAACTAATAAAAGCGAAAAACGAATCGATCCGAAAACGAAATACAGATTGTCTGAATTAATGAATCAATCCAAAATACCTAAACAAATCGATCCGAAACTAAAACAAACCGTAACGAAAAAAAAATCGAAACTGAATGAAACGAAAATTTGGGCCATGCACATGTCTAGTCTTGGGTGGTTTTTGGGATAATTGTAGGTTTTTCATTTTCCCCTTTGTCACAGTGGGGGTTGGTAGGCAGTGCTAATTTAGGATTCAGGATAGTAGGTGTAATTTTATTATTAGAAGGAAGTGAGATGGGGACGGAGTTTAAGTTGGGTTTAGGTTTGAGAGAGATATAGGTATGGCGTGAACTCTTACAGCACTGTTTTCTTTCTCTGTTCATGTTCTATATATTTGGAGTTGGTAGCTGTGGCCGATAATAAATATCATTCCACATAACAAAGTTGTCGGTGTTTTTTATCATTATGGCTGTATTTTTTTCTCCTTGCGGGCAGACAGACATCAGTGGGCAACTCAATTGAAACTCAACTAAATAAAAAAAAAACATGTGCCAGTAGTTCTGGATTTTGAAGCACAGTCCTATGTTTATACTCCTGTCCTGCTATTCCATTATTTCAAAATTCCATATTAAAGAAATTAATGTAGACAGGACCCTATTCTGGCCATATAAATTCCCCAAACCTATAAAGAAGATGCATACTTTGTATCACTGCATCCATAGCTAAACTGAAATAGAGTAATTTTGTTGCAATATCACACAGAGATTATGAACATTGCAAAGTGTATGTGAAACGGAAAAAAAAATTCTGACAAATTAGGAAAGGCTTTTATAATAAAAAGGATACACAAAAATATGCAAAAATGTCCTATTTTATATACCATGGGTTGTCAAATTCTATTGGTATGATTTTACTAATTAATGGATATTCTTGGGAGACTAACTCTGAAAACAAAATTCCATGTTTGAAAGCAGACTAGTACATTTCTAATTTTAAATTAAAAAATAATATGTAAAACTTGCATATGTGGGACAAAAAAAAGTAACAGTGTGTTTGTGTCTGTCAATAAAACAGCAAATTTAAATACTGTACTGTCAGAATCATTTTGAAACCCAAATATTGTTACAGTTCATGAGTTGGCTACATTCTACAAATATTTATTTATAAAGTATTTTTCCAGGAAGGATACATTGATATTTTTATCATTTTCAAGTATATCCTGGGTTCAAATTTCAAATTGTATTTTGGTTTCTGTGTTGACCTTTCACTCTGAGGCATGGTTAAAACAATTTCTTCCCAAAATACACTCCATCAGCAATGGACACTAAAAAGACCACGATACCTTGAAAACTTAGATTACTAGGTGATACTATTGCAAATGGCAAAATATTTTCACAGCTTTTATTTCCAAAAATAGAAATAATAATTACCAACTCAAATCTGACATTCATAACAGAATTCAATTAAGGCTGGACACATAGATACAGGTAAAAGGCAAACAATCATTCAAGTATTAGTGAATTAAATTGAATCACTTATAACTGAAGATGTCTCCTGACCTAAATGAACACTTAAAAGCACCAGTAATCTATAATCACCACTTCAATGCCCTCTATGGGCACTGTCACGACCCACTACGAGCGCTGTTGCGCAAAGACGCCGGGTTAAGCCGCGCACTATCTATCTATCCTAGACCCAGATAATTACACGCACTTCTCTACCCGTCCCGGCCACACTTTCTCCCACAACAGGTACGTAGAGCGCGATATACTGATCCCAGGATTGCAACGCAGTACAAGTCTTCTCCTGAAGTGCGTACTAACTACGTCTCTCACAATCCCAGAGCTCACTTTCTTATTCTATTAGTAACGCTGCCACCAGTCCTCACGGACACTACGCGCGTCGCAACAGGAGACGCAGGGCTTAGCAGCCGCACTATCCTAGACTCGGACAGTGACTACGGATCCCACAATTCCCTGCTGTTTCCTGACGACCGCAACACGCAATTTCTTATATATAACCGAGCTTAAAGCAAATAGCAATTCTCCCAATCTCTTAGTTAGCATGGATTTCATCAGCCAGAGTCAGAACTTAAATACTTTTCTGTTTATTTATGATAGAAAAATCACAGTGCTTTGTCACATAAAAAAATTATAACTAGAATAAATAAATTAATTACACACTACACAGCAAACAAAAGAAAAAGGGTTAACCATAGAGCATTACTTACGAAGAGCTATTCATTAAGCTAGCAGCCATGGCCTCCTGGGGTCTAGAGATAGGAACATGGACCGATCAGTCCTCTTTAGAAGGTACCCCAAGTGATCAGCCAAAAGCACATGGCCAGTGTTCGAATTTATACACTTCCTGATCTTTCCAGCACCCACCCACCAATGGCCCAGTGTCCTGGACTCCATTTCCCAGAGTGCAATTCTCGCTCGTGCTCAGTAAGCTTGTAAATTAATCTTTAATTGCCTAAGATGGTCTAACATCTTGGTGCAGAGCTGGCTTCCAAGGTGTGATTTTCTATGTCAGTGTACAAAAGGAATTCCCTTTTTACAGCTACGTGTTATATCCTCCCCCCAGGGGAGAAAGCAACCCATGTTAATTACATTTCAGCTGTGAACACAGGGATACACTTACCAAATGGCCAGGCACAAATATGAATATAACTCTATATGGAGGAGAGGAGATATGTATAAACCGGCAGATAGACACATATATACAGGCAGACCCTTATATAGATAGAAATACAGGTCTAATCTGCCACAGGCACTATCACCTCATTAATGATAACGCTCACATAAATATGGTGATAGCGTTCCACCTGAATCACTTCCCGATCACTAACGGGTTAAAAAATCTGAATCAGTTAGCAGCAGCTGTAACTCCCTCCCTCTTAAAAAACAAATACTCACCTTTCATCCCGCTGCGAGAAAGGCAGCCCAATCCGTCACTTCTGGCTGCTGGGAGCAGAGTGAGACTGGGGAAAAAAGTCCCCAGTCTCTCTCCGCAATCACTCCGCCGACCTGCAGGATCTCTCCAGAGACGAGATCCTGACGGTCATGTGACACAGCAGTACGACGCTTAGCGCTGCCCCGAGCATCCTGGACCCTAGCGGGCAGTACGGGGCAGGCTGCTGGACTCAGCGCCTGCCCCGTAATCTACGGGTGAAACAGGGGTGCAAGGGGGAGATTAGTGAACGCTAATCTTTCCCCTTGGCGACCCCGTTTTAGCTGTAGGCAACTGATAGGGCCCTATAAATGTTAAACAAATGGACACCTCTCATGGCAGCTATGGCATCTTATCTTGTGTGAAGTGGTTATCCATGGATTGACCAATAAAACTGAACAGCTTTCATGGTTATCCTGTTGCATGCCATGTGTAGACTGGCACATGCTATGTTAAAATATTCCGCAAGTTCTTTAAAGATATTTATTTCCTTTTTTGTCTCCTTTCTTTTGAATCTCTGAGTAGCACAGATCATAATGCACTTTTTATAAAATAAAAGGGCATAGAAGATAAAAGTAAAAGGGTGACAAAGTAATGTAATTAGGGAATAGGTGTACTCTTGAAGATGGATATGCTTGTAATGCTTGTTTCAGTGTGTATTAAAGAACATTACTGGCTGTCAAACAAACCTCAAAGAGCAGCAAAACATTTTCAGATAGAATGCAATAGTAGCTAATATGTATAATGATCTGTTTAGTCTATATTTAACATATTGGACCTGTATTAGAAACCTGGGCTTCCATTTAATTCATTTGGATAAGCTTTTCAAATTATTACAATCAGTTATAAAAACTTCAAATAGTTTATCTACAGAAGTTACCCTTAACGTCTACGGGACTTTTTGTACACAAATCATTGGAGGTTCCTCTAACAGTTGGTAAACGTTTGATAATGCTTAGCCGAAGGAATTAAATAGAGGCAAAAGTTGGAAAATATCTCTGTATTACTTATTCTTGCTTATGAGAGTGTTAAAGAAATGCTGCAGAAGTGAAAACCATCTTCATGAATTTGTGTGTATGGTTTACCAGGGAATCGTAGGTAAGATTTATATAGTAAATGCAGGTATATAGTTTTAAAATGTACATCAAATTATTTGTAGTTATGAAGGGACAGTCAGATTTTTAAAAAGAAAAGGCAGAAGTTGTGTTATCCACTAAGCACCGGTGTTTGCTGGTGTTGCGAACTCCGGCTAAAATCACAGTGTCGAGACCACTGGAATTTCTCAAAACTGCGATCCAAACAGCAAATAGGGATGTGCGTTTCGGGTTTCGGAATTTCGGAATTTTCACGAAATTTCCCGATTCGTGTTTTCGGATTCGGCCTAATTTCCGAATCGGGTCGGACCCGAAAACCGATAGATCCGAAAAGTTTTTCGAATGGACTTGAAATGTGTCAAATCGAAATTTATTTTTGCTCTATTCATGATTTCGGTTCCATTCGTGATTTCGGTTCCATTTCGGTAATTCTGGACATCGTATATTTAACTATTATCGGTTATATCGCTGATTCTGTAAATTTTGTATTTGTAAATGCGTATCACTTGTTTCTTGTGGCATTCGGGTCAGTTTAGCGTTTTTTAAATCGTTTTGTTCATTTTTTTTGTTCCTTGGCTTTCATACCATTTTAATATGATTAAATAAAGTTGTGAAATGTATATTCAATTATTCATAAGAAAAAAAGGATCTTTATTTAATAAAATAAAACACGATAGAATCGCCAGAATTATCGTAGACACTTTGAAACGAGGAGAACAGACGTTCCGAAAAAACGAAAATTTCCGAAATCTCCGAAAAGTCGATACAAAAAACGAGGAAAGTGACCCGAAAATACGAAAAATGGTCGATATTCCGAAAAAAAAATGTACACAAAAACGAGCCGAACCGAACCGAATCGAAACAGAAATCGGTCGAAACGAGCCGAATCGAAAAGTTTAAACATCCGAACAAATCGAACCGAATCGAACCGAAAAAAAAATCGGTGCACAAGCCTAACTGCTTTACAGTGCAGCTCCTCCTTTTGCTGTTTGCTAAACCGGCATCTGCAATACTGGTGACTTTAGCTGGTGTTTGCACCAACCAACACTTAGTAGATAACACCTTAAGGGCTCTATCAACTCCTCAATGCTAGCACTCACATAAATGAACATTAGCGCTAAGTTAATTGAGGTGATAGCGGGACAACTGTATCACCTCCCGAACGCTAACAGGTAAAAAACTTGTAACTGCATCAGTAGTAACACTTTTAGAGGGAGCTTATTGTACTTTGCACTCCCTATGGTTAACATCGGGAGCGCAAAGTGTAAGCAATCAGTAATTAGCATTAGGATCACATAGTCCTAATGCTAATTACGAACTAAAAAGGTTTGCTACAGCTTAGAGCTGTAGCTAATTGATTCCGCTTCTGCAGAATCAGTTAGCAGCAGCTGGAACCCCCCCTCCCCAAAAATCAAATACTCACCTCTCCTCTAATGGCCAGAACGGTGGCCCGATCCGCCACATCTTTCCACCGGGAGCAGAGTGAGACTGGGGAAAAAAGTTCCCAGTCTCCCTCTCCTATCACTCCGTGGACCTGCAGGATCTCGCGAGAGGCAAGATCCTACCGGTCATGTGACCCGGCAGCAGAAGCCATGAAGTCCTATGGACTCCAAGGAGGGGATGCTTGCTGTGGCACATTAGTGCTACCCTGTGCATCCAGGAGGCTAGCGGCCGCTGCGGTCCAGGCTGCTGAATTCAGCATCTGCCTTGTAATGTGCTTGTAAAACGAGGATGCTAAGTGGAGATTTGTGAGCACACATTTTTCTCCTGAGCGTCCCCGTTTTAGCTTTTGCTGTGTGATGTCAATCAGACGTCACCTGAGCCGCATGAGGGCAGACCCTGTGCGGCAATGTTCTGGGGAGAGGGAGTGTGATGAGCACACCCTGTGAATAGGTGCAACACTGCCTGTCACTTTGAAGTGAACACTGTTACCAGGGCCGGCCCGTTCATGGAGCAGGGTGGAGCAGCGGCTCCAGGCAGTCCTTTGTCCAGGGCGGCATTTTGCCGCCCTGTCAAAGGCGCCGGCATAGAGCACCCGCCCTGGAAAGGCCCTTCGGTCCTGCTGCTGGTCGAGAAACCAGGCTGCGGGTGCCGCCTTCACTGCAGGCTAGCACCTGCCCCCTTCACTCCCAGCTAGCGCCCGCCCCTTCACTCCCAGAGTGCACGTGCTGGGAGGCTTTCAAGCACGCCGGCGTCCTCCCAGCATGCAGGCGCCCAGAGGGTTTTGAGCGCGCCGGAGGGTTTCGAGCGCGCCGGCCGGCGTCCTCACAGCGTGCAGGTGCCCGGCGGTGTTCAAGCCCTCCAGTGGGCTAGTGCCCGCCCCTTCAGTGCTGGAGTACTTGTGCTGGGAGGCTTTCGAGTGCGCCGGCTCCCTCCCAGAGTGCACGTGCTGGGAGGCGTTCAAGCACACCATCGTCCTCCCAGCATGCAGGTGCCCGGCGGCATTCAAGCCCTCCAGTGGGCTAGCGCCTGCCCCCTTCGCTGCCGGAGCACTCATGCTGGGAGGCTTTCGAGCGCGCCGGCATCCTCCCAGCGTGCAGGTGCCAAGCAGAATTCAAGCCCTCCAGCAGGCCAACCAGGCCTGAGGCCAGACCCCGGCTAGCACAGATGCCTGGACCCGCCCAGCCCAGATGCCAGGACCCGTCCAGGCCAGAATGTAAGTGCAGCATGCCGGTGCCTGGCGGCCTTTACGCCATCCAGTGGGCCGGCGAGGCCTCGACCAGGCCTCTATCGAGGCCCGAAGCCAGGCCTCTGACTAGGCCCGAAGCCAGGCCTCTGACTAGGCCCGAAGCCAGGCCTCTGGAGCCTGACCTCGACCAGGCATCCAACAAGCCTTCCAGCAGGCTGGTGACCAGGGTGGGTAAGTGTATAGGTGCTTGACCTGTGTGTCTGTGGATGTGTGTGTGTCACTGGATGTGGATGTGTGTGTGTGTCACTGGATGTGGATGTGTGTGACTGTGAATGTGGATGTGTGTGAATGTGGATGTGTGTGAATGTGGATGTGTGTGTCACTGGATGTGTGTTAATGTGGATGTGTGTGTGTCACTGGATGTGTGTGAATGTGGATTTGTGTCACTGGATGTGGATGTGTGTGTGACTATGTGGATGTGTGTGACGGTGGGTTCAGAACATGTGGCTCAATGATACTCATACATATCGCACGTTACTGTGTTTTATGGCTGTGGAGCTCTGTGATACACTCATACACACCACACGTTACTGCGTTTTATGGCTGTGGAGCTCTGTGATATGCTTTTACATGCCACGTATTTTTTTCCTTTTGGGGGGGCAGCATTTCATCTGTCGCTCCAGGCAGCACAGTGGCTTGGGCCGGCCCTGACTGTTACATTGTTTAGCGTTGGGGAGGGCATGCGCTAAAAGTCCCTTATCCTGACTTTAACGCTTATATATATGAATGCTACAGTTATCTTTCGGTATGTAATCTAGCCCAACGTAAATACCAATTTTGCATAAAAGAAAGCTGTTGCTATGAGATAAGTAAAGAGATATAATTTAAACTTGCTGTTTATTGTTATTTTATTTTATCCTTTACAGAGCTATCACTGAAATAAAGGATTCTAAACCAATGGTCGATGTCCCTTATTTTGAAAAATTTCATATGGGGTCTGTGTTATCATCATACCGGCAGGAATAAATACATTAATAAATCAATACTTGTAAAAAAAAGTATATGTTTTTCTTTCTCTCCCTCTTTTCTTGATTTTATTATTATGTATTATTTTTTGTATTCTACGTGTTCCACTTGTTTTATTCTTTTCAGCTTTTAATCACAGTTTTATATTTTTTATTTTCTTGTTATATACTTTTCTACATCCTATGTACACCACCAAACATGCCATCTTGCCCCTCTCTACGTTTGTTTGAGGAGCTTTGTGATCTCTGTGCTGAAATGCTTTCAATTGTTTATAACATTTTAGGATCTATGTGATTGTGGGGAACTCCTTGTTGCTCTGGTTCTACCTCCCTTTTTCATTTTATTAGGGTATATTACTCCATATACATGTACAATGGTAGAATAGCCCACGTCTTCCAAAAGACTACTACCATGTGCTAAAATATTAAATTCAGAGGCATTTTTGACATTGTATTGAATTTTATGTTATTTTAAAATAATAGTCCCTAAGGAAGTCATGTTAGTTTTAGACGAAATGTGTCAGGCCTTTCTGCCGCTGTTTTACAAGCTTCCTTAAAAAGTATTAAATTTGTTGGAGAGGTGCCAGAATCTTATTACACTGTGTTGCCATCTATGTGAAAATGAAGGGCAGGATCCACCAAGTTTGGAATATATTGATACAGTGATAGGCTTCACACACTATGGCCATACAGGTCAACTAAACTCCTCAAATCAGTTTTTCAGATATGTGTTTTTAAATTGCATTCATACTATTTATGTTGTGTTTACTAGGTTATTTATAGGGATTGTGACAGAATCTTCAACAATCATCCTCTTCTGGAACAGACTTGAGGATTTTAGAAAGTTATAGGACACTATTCCAAGCAAGCCGTTAGTGTGTTAACGAGTGGGGACATTATACATAATGGCTCACTCATTAACCATAATAGCTCCCCTGCTATTTCAGGTTTAAATTCCAGATTGAGATGAGAACAACAAACAATCTTGGAATCGCTCATTATTCTCCTGCTGGCTGTAAATTGGCAGTAATTAAAAGTCTTGAGCTCCATTTCACTGAAATTCGCTTTCTTCTGGTTGTTGATTTCCACACAGTTTGGGACCTGTATAACAGAACTTCCCTTTGCTCTTAGGATGACTTTTATGGGAGCATAAAGGACATTGCTTGGTGGATACAAACAATCAAACATACAGTGGAATGTGCATGCATGTAGTCAGCAGGCACCTAGGAGTGTTCCTAGGGGCCATATCTTTCTCAGCTGCATGAGAAATTCTAGGGCACAATAATATTTTTGGAACTCCAAACACCTTGCTATCTTTGCAATCACCTACCAGTATGAGATCAGGAGGGAGACAGTTTTTTTCTCCATGGAAGTATCTTCATTCCTTTTTTTTAGAAGAAATAGGTGGAATACTTGGTGGATTTGAAGATTAGGAGGTAACTACTAAAAGGCAGCAATCGGAGAAGCCATGCATGAGATGGGATGGGAAATGAGTCTATGTACTTAAGGTATAACTTTTACAAAGAACAGGACAATTTTAAATGTTTAGTTGAGAGTAAAATCTTGATAATGGGAAGCTTCAAAATGGTGGTGGCCTGAATATTTTTTATATTCCATTTGGCTGGGTTGGAGGATGTTATTCACATAGACTAAACATTCATGTATTGTGTTAACAGCAGTGACGTGCGGTGAGGCACTGACTAGTATCAGCGCCAGATATACAGTACATGGGTTAGGTTCAGGTTCAGTGTTCCCCAGGACCTGGCTGCTGTCAGTGCTCCCCAGGATCTGGCTGCTGTCAGTGCTCCCCAGGATCTGGCTGCTGTCAATACTCCCCAGGATCTGGCTGCTGTCAGTGCACCCCAGGATCTGGCTGCTGTCAATGCTCCCCAGGATCTGGCTGCTGTCAGTGCACCCCAGGATCTGGCTGCTGTCAGTGTAGTACAGTGTAGTGTTAACTTAACAGTGGGGGCCAGTCTTATTATGAGCTGATCAGGATTCTTCAGTGAAGTTCTCCACTGACTTAATTAATAGTCAGTTATTTGCAATCTTTAACACTGCAGCAGGGTTAGGGTTACAAAAAAAGATAAAGATCATCAAACCGGCACTGTTGAGAGAGCAATGCCGCCATGCTTACCACTGATGTATCTACTTCCAGATAGTAAACTTTGTACAGATCAAGATGTGATAAGATGATTGCAGATGTAAATTGAGTACATAGACTATCAAAAGCCTTTTCGGCAAATTGTGTCTAGCAAAATGGAACATTTTTTTTTTTTTTTTAGGTAGGAAGGAGAAGAACTGTCTTAGAGAAATTGCAGATAAACGTGCAGTAGACATTAGCAAACCCCAAAAAAGTGTTGTACTATCTTTTTTTGTGAACTGATCTACAATGGTAGTGTCGAAGGTTTGGCATGGATCCATTTCACAATGTGAAATGATATGATATAATGTACTCATTAAAGGGAAACCATGACAGTGGTCATGCAGCAACAGCTCCAATACATTAAACATGTGTTAGCTTGTGTGTCCCAATATTTGTTCATTTGACCTTTGTCTGTGAATTAAGCCAGTGGTTCTCAACCCTGTTCTTAAATTCCCCTAACAGGCCAGATTTTACAGATCACCTTGGAGAAATGCAGACTGAATCCTTCAATCACTGAGCAGCAAATCATATCACCCATGCTGTGCTTCTGATATCTGGCAAACCTGGTATTTGAGGACAGGGATGAGAACCACTGGGTTAAGCAATCCAGCTGTCCACACATAGCATAATAAGACTCCTTAAAGTATACACTGTATTGGAGGTGCCGGGCACAGATTATGCAGTATTAGGCTAGGGTCAAACGAACGCATTATTCGCAGCGACAGTCAAAAAGTGCGTCCGAACGCATTGACGTATTGTTTCACGGAATGCGCGAAAACAGCCAGACGGCGCGCATTTTCGTGCGTGATTTTTTTTACAGATCGTCAATAAAACACTTTTTGCATCTGGACGTTATGTAGGCTGGACATTAGCGGCGTCTGTCATCTCCTAAACACGCACACACACACCGCTATGCCGCCGCAGCGCACTCTGTACGTCAGTACTAGCGGTTCTGCTTTCTCGAAAAAATGCGTTCATTTTCCACTTGCGTTGCGCGGCTGGACTTTTGTGCGGCCATACTTTGTATATTGGCCGTCATTGCCCGTCATTTGCTGCTACTGCGGCCGTGATTAAGTCCACAGCTACTCCTGCCATAGCCTCACTATCACACACGGAGGAGTCAACTGAATTGTTTGACTACAATGACAGTGACATGCTGCTTGAGGATGCGCAGCAACTACAGTGCTCTGATTCAATCTCTGAGGTTGAGGAAGGGAATATAATCAACCTAGAGGAAGGGGGTGCCAGTGATGACACACAAATAACTGGCACTCATGTTGCTCCAGTGACGAGGAGCTAGGGGGTGATGACAATGATCATGAGGTCACTGACTCCACCTAGGTGAAGGAAGAAAAAAAGAAAAAAAAGAAAAAAGAAAACTAGAGGAGGAGGCACAACGTCCTCTATGACCAACCGTAGCCAGTCCAAGGCATCAGATGTCAGAGCTGCTCAGGTGCAGAGCGCTGTTGTCTCAAAGCACACATCCAGGAACTCTGCTGTCTGGGAGTTCTTTAAGAAATGTGCAGCAGACCCCACCGTTGCTATTTGTAATCTATGTCAGATGAGGATCAAGCGTGGGAAAGACACCGGACGCTTGGGTACCACGTGCTTGAGGCGACATATGACCACCTGCCACGCATCCCGTTGGCGCAACACTTTGCGTAGGTCCTCCTCCTCACCTGTCTCTACCCCCACTATATGTCCTGCCATGTCATTGACTCCAACCTCCACTGACAGGGATGATGCTACAGTAATGGATGTACGAGGTCCTTCCTCACAATGTGACAGCATTCCATCAGCTGAACATTTACGCAGTCAGATTACATTGCCCCAGCTGCTGCAGCGTAAGAAAAAATATAGTCCCAACCATCCCCAAGCACAGCGTCTAAATTCCAGCTTAGCAAAATTACTCGCATTGCAGCTGCTGCCTTTCCAGCTGGTGGACTCTGCTTCCTTCCGTGAATTTGCTGAATGTGCTGTACCACAGTGGCAGGTTCCAAAACGCCATTTCTTTTCATGGAAGGCCATTCCAGCTCTATACCAGCACGTGAAACACAATGTTATCGAGTCATTGAGAAAGGCAGTCAGCAGCAAGGTGCACATGACTTTAGACACGTGGTCCAGCAAGCATGGACAGGGCCGTTACATTTCCTTCACGGCACACTGGGTAACTCCGATTGCAGCTGGGAGGGATCCAAGATGGGCTCTTCATCCACCACGCCTCCAGAAAGCTGCTTGTATGAGGTCTGTCTGCTCCACCACCACCTCTCCCTCTTCCTCCTCCTCCTTCTCTGTCTCTGGCGAAGTTGCAGTTAAACCGACACGTAACAGGCGCTACGCAATAGTTCAAGCAAAAAGATGCCATACTGTGCTTGAGCTGGTTTGTTTAGGGGACAGGAGCCACACCGGGCCAAAAATTCTGTCAGCTCTGCAGGGGCAGGTGCAGAGATAGTTAACACCACGCCAGCTTCAGTTGGGAATGGTCATCTGTGATAATGGCAGCAACCTTCTCTCTGCCCTACGCCAGGGTAAGTTGACGATTAGGCAGTCAGCACTGGCCACCCTTTCTGGGTGAGAGCAGGCTGATTTGCATATGGCTGATTTGCATATGGAAAATTCATCCCTGTAATGGCACAATCAAGCTAAAACCTTGTTTGTGAGACCTGAGCGGGCACCCACCGTAGAGCAGGCCATTGTGCTGTTGCTCGTTCTCAGGACCCTCACAAACACCCCCCTTGTTTCTCACTGTAATTGTAAAGGGTCATCCAGACGTGGACCCCTTGCTTGATGTGCCTAGAGGGGTGTCAGCTATACCCTCCTGACGAGGCCCAATAAGGCCAAAACTATCTTCTGGGGTTGCTGCACCTCTCGTGCAGGGATGACGTCCTTTGCAATCAGCACTGGCCACCCTTTCTGGATGAGAGCAGGCTGATTTGCATATGGAAAATTCATCCCTGTAATTGCACAATCAAGCTAAAACCTTGTTTGTGAGACCTGAGCGGGCACCCACCGTAGAGCAGGCCATTGTGCTGTTGCTCGTTCTCAGGACCCTCACAAACACCCCCCTTGTTTCTCACTAAGTTGACGATTGTACCATGCCTAGCACACGTCCTAAATCTGGTGGTACAGCGTTTCCTAACCAGGTACCCAGGGCTGGCAGAGCTTCTCAGCCAGGCCAGAAAAGTCTGCAGCCACTTCAGACGATCATTCCCAGCAAAAGAGAATTCCACCTTCCCACAAACCGTCTGATCTGTGACATGCCACCAGGTGGAACTCGACATTATCAATGCTGCAGCGTCTGCACAAGCCGCAGAGGGCCATCAATGAGTACCTGTGTGAGTATGGCACAAGGACAGGTTCAGGTCAACTTGTTTTTTTTCCCCCCGCAGTGGCTGATGATCAAGGATGCATGCACTGTACTGTCACCATTTGAGGAGGCAACGAGGATGCTGAGCAGGGACAGTGCATGGAATCAGTGACACAATTCCTTTAGTGTTCCTGCTGGAGCACACTCTGCGGGGAATTATAGATGTGGCATTAGAGGCAGAGCAGCAGGAGGAAGAGGAGGCCTTCCCTAGCTCTCAAGGTCCCAGTCTTTACGCAGACAGCATTCCTGCAGGTCCTCAGATCAGACAGGAGGAGGAGGAATATTTAAGTAGTGGGGGCATTGAAGGTGGGGATTCCTCAAGGGAGGGTTTTGTGTGCCCAGAAACCCAAGGACTAGTACATGGCTGGGAGGAGGAAGTGCACGATGGGGTCATCCTCATTGACCAGGAAGACTCGGAAGCTAATGCCACCTCCAACCTACGCTGCATGGGCTCCCTTATCCTGCAAAGCCTGCTAGAGGACCCCAGGATTCGTGCTATCAAGGAGAGGGATCATTACTGGTTGGCAAGCCTTCTTGATCCACGATACAAGAGTAAAGTTGCAGAGCTCATCCTGCCCGCACAGAGGGAGCACAGGATGAAAAAACTTGAGGATGCTTTAAAGCGACATTTGTGTAACACCTTTCCAGGCACTGGTAGGTTACCAAGTGATGACACAGGTGCTTCTGAGGCTGCGGTTGATCAGAGTAAGAGCGGTGAAAGGGGCCACTTGACTGATGCCTTTTCCAATTTTTTTAGTCCACGACGCCCAGGGACGTCAAATGTAGGCACTCATTGCCAGCATCTTCACCGTGTGGTGCAGGACTACCTAGGGGCAAGGGCAGACCTGGATACCTTTCCAGCAGATGATCCATTGGCTTACTGGGTGTTGAGATTGGATCACTGGCCAGAATTTAGCCAATATGCTATGCAGCTACTAGGTTGCCCTTCATCCAACGTGCTTTCTGAAAGGACGTTCAGTGCCGCTGGAGGTTTTGTCACAGACAAAAGAGTGCGTCTGTCCACCGACTCTGTAGACCAGCTGACATTTATAAAAATGAATCAGTCCTGGATCGTCATTTGAAATGTCTTATTTTTGTTTTTAAATGTTTCTATACATCCTACAAATCCGCCACTTCACGGGCAGGTTATGGGGACCACCTAGACACGATATTTGAAGGAATTTTTTGTTTTTATTTTTAACCCTTATTTCATGGAAAACTCACTGTTCCTTTAAAAATGTTTTTTTTAAAACTTTTTTTTCTTGTTTCCTGTCCCCCAGGGCATTACCCGGACCCCCAAACACCTTTTATGGCAAATATCTTGCATATATGCCCTCTTGGAGGGCACTCTAAAAATCAAACTTGAGTCCCATTGACTTGCATTGAGTTTGGTTTGTGTTCGAATTTGAACTCGAACTTTTGAAATTGTTTGAATTCGAATGCGTACCGAACATGGGTACAACTTTGACACAGATAAGCTTTTTGTGTTCTTGACATAACATGCAGCTATAATCCCTTAAAATTTGACTTTTTCTATATGCGTCTTTGAAAAGACTACAATTCAAAATGCCTCCTGGGTTAATCAAGTTTTCCCATAGATCTTAAACAGTACCAATCTCAGAATTATACTTGGAAGGTATAGCTTTAGAGAATACCATACAATATATTGCTGAAGCTCATTGCAAACTATATGTTGTGATACGACAATACAATATCCCTGTTTCTACATTGTATTATATATCTCTCCTCCCCTGATCTCTCTCCAGCTCTCCTGGATCGAGTCACTGGCTCTCTCTCTGCCGTCTCACATTGGATGTCTTCCCGCTTCCTTAAACTTAATCTTGCCAAAACTGAAATTCTCGTTATTCCTCCCTCCAAGAAGAACCCGATCCCACCTATCTCTCTATGAGTAAATGGAATGCTCATTAGCCCAATGCCTCAAGCTCGCTGTCTTGGTGTCACTTTTTATTCTGACCTAACGTTCTCTCCTCACATCCAGACAGTGACCAATTACTGGTACTCTCAACTCAAAATCATTGCCCGTGTCCGCCCCTTTCTGGCACAAGATAGCGCAAAGTTGCTGGTTCATGCTCTTGTCATGTCACAACTTGATTACTGCAACTCGCCCCTTATTAGCCTCCCAACTCCCGCATTGCCCCTTTACAATCTGTAATGAATGCAGGGGCCAGGCTTAGTTTTCTCACCAGATGCACCTTGCGTACCTCCCCATTCTGCCAGTCCCTCCATTGGCTTCCTGTACGTTCCAGGATACAGTTTAAAATACTGACGCTCACTTTCAAATCGCTTAACCTCCCTGACGGTCTAATTTTTTCAAAATTTTGTGCCTAAACGCGTCTCAATTTTTTTTAAAGGAAACGTGTTTTTGTACATAGTTAGCCTGTAATAATTAGGAATCACGCACTGAAATCCGTGAAATCAAGAGTCCTTAATAGTAAAATCCTTAATAAATAAATAAATTAATTAATTTAAAAAAAATAGTAAATACACGGAGTCCGATAAAGTTTGAAACACGACATAATAATTTATTATCCCAAAAATAACTATCCAAAATAATGCAAATAAATGATATTCAATAAAATACAACAAAAAACACTGAAATCTGTCTGAGAACAAGGGTGAGACGATGTATGGTCTATTTCTTATCCTGTACTACCACCTAGTGGCCGTTCATAAACATTGCATTTTGTATTCAGTGTTTATTATGAATGAAATTTGCTGCGGTCCAGCCCCCCTGCATCATGTGACTCGCAGGGAGCCTTCCAGGAAGCAGCTCGCCGCGATCACCCTGCAGGGGACAGCGAGGGAGCCAGGAGGAGGTGAGTATGTATCCAGCCCGAGTGTGTCTCGGGGTTACCGTTCGTGGTAGTGAAATTTAACCCCGAGTCACACTCGGGAATACCGCCAGGGAGGTTAATAACTCAACTCCTCCCTACATGTCTTCGTTACTCCGCAAGCAAGTCCCATCTAGACAACTCCCGGTCGGCAGGCGATCTCCTCCTGTCTTCTTTCTACACGTACACGGCCAACTCTCATCTCCAAGACTTCTGATGGGCAGCACCGATCCTGTGGAATGACTTGCCTCTCCCTTTCAAATGCTCCCCTAGTCTTCAGGCCTACAAGAAATCCCTTAAAACCCATCTCTTCAGTTTTGCGTACCACGTCACTGATGCAACTCATCCCTCTGCTCTTCTACTCACTCATGATTGAAGCTGCTCCTATGGCCCCACCATTCCCAAACCACTGGCACTAATGATCCTGCTATCTAGTAAAATTCCCCTTGTCTTCCTCAACCCCAATCCCTCTAGATTGTAAACTCCTATGAACAGGGCCCTCTACATCTCTTGTTTCCATCATACTGTATGTCCGTTTATCTCGTTCCCTTTGGTTATTGTAAAGCGCTGTGGAAACTGTTGGCACTATATAAATAATGATGATAATAATAATAATAATAATAATAATGTGTGAGCAAAGGATAGGGATATGTATTTAGTAATTTAGTTATTCTTACATGATGACACAATTTGACATGCTTGATAAATCCAGATACTATGGTTTTGCAGTAACAAGGTTATTTTAGAAGGTTAAGGTAAAGTTGCTCTATTGAGAGTCAGAGCGGGAAGCAAACACCAAACTTGGCCATATGGTTTATAGGATACCATCAGAGCGACTGCAGCGCGAGCAGAGTAATTTGTGTGTAAAATGTTTCTATTTCCAGGAGGCTTATTGTGCTATTCTACGGCAGGAGCAGATCGTTAATGACATCATTGTATTACCGTACAATAACTGGGAGCCCTACTATGCCATTACTAGCAAAGAAAGTTTTCCATATAATGCAGAGCTATAAAGGAGTCAGCATGGATCATTTCAAGACAACAAAATAACGTATTGTAAAGAGAAGGCTTACACAGGATAACATTACATAAAATGTTCCCCACACTTTCTTTTTGTTTCCCATGTAACAAAATACGAATAAATCACATGCTTAACGAAAATCCACTGTGGTTGTTAAAAAAAAATTATGTTAAAGATTTTGCATAAAAAAAACCTATTTTTTTTAACCATTTCATATGGCAACATAACCTTTTAGTTGCTTTTCTCTGATCAAATACTGATTATCCCCTTCACTATAGTGATTGTGTATACATAAACAGTAGCAGACAGACACAGCAGCCCCAGATCATGTTAATACAATCTGGTGCTATGCTGTATGATTACAATTTAGATTTGTTTGTTGCAAACAAATTTTGTTTGCTTTTGCCTTCAGAAGGTGCGCCCAAAGTTCTAGCCCTCTGGGCATGATGCCCAAGGTGCTAAAACTGTTTCAAATCAGCAAAACGGCTGGAGAATGCCCTGATATATTGGGTATTCCCAAGCCGATGGACGCAGCCACGAGCTGCACTTCTAGCTGAAGTAACTCTTTATGGCCAGCAAATGGCACCAAATAGGTTATTTCAGTAAGGAATACATTGGAAACATTGTCAAATATTTCTTACTGTATAATTAATTAAACACAATTTAAAAAATAAAATAAAATTGGTTCCTGACAGTGGATTTTTGGAAAACCACATGGTTGTGAAGGGGTTAGGGCTAGGGACAGACTAACGCATTTTTCGCGTTATCCGTGAAAAAGTGCGTTCGAACGAATGGACGCATTTTTTCACGGAATATGCGATAGCGGTCATACGATGCGCATTTCCGTCCGTGATTTTGTACGGATCATCAATAAAACACTTTTTGTGTCTGGACGTTATGTTGGCCCGACATTAGCAGCGTCTGACATCTCCAAATCACGCACACACGCCGCTAGCGGACGCAGCGCACTCTGTACGACCGTACTAGCGGTTTGACGTTCTCGAAAAAATGCGTTCGTTTGCCACTTGCGTTCCACAGCCGCACTTTTGTGCGGCCGTTCTTCGTATGCTGCCTGGCATTGGATGTCATTTGCTGCTAGCACGGCCGTGACTTAGTGCTGCTAAACGCACGTTGATACTGCGTTTGTCTGACCCTAGCCTAAGATAGACAGCAATATCATAGAACATGTTTGAATATCATTTTGTTGCATGTGCACTCATGCAATATATATTTATTTCCAATTTTTAAGTAACTCCTTTACCTGAAAGTGATATTTTAGAAAGCACACACACCAGTGCAATATATGAATTATTATTATACTTTATTTATAATGCGCCAGCATATTCCGCAGCACTGAACACTGGACACTGGGCACAATATAGACAGGGTTACAATACACTGAAACTGAACAGCATTTGATAAACCAGTACAGGAGGAAACAATGGCCCTATTCACATGGGAACTCACAATCTTGAAGGATTGGGGATGGAAACAGGAGGAGAGGACTGCAAGGTGAGAGTGATGGACAGATTAGGGCAGTGGGGTGTATTAGTTACAGTTACAAGTATTTATAAAGCGCCAAAAAGTTCAGTAGTGGTGTACAATGGGAGAGACAGAATAACAAATATACATACAAGTTACACACACAGAACAGTAGGACAGAGAACTCTATTCAAGAGCTCACAATCTGAGAGGAGAGAAGTGACACATTAGGTGAGCATGAATAGCAGAGTATGAGGGAGCGTGTGGGCTGAATAGGAAGATGGTACATGAAATGTTCAGTGGGGGATTAAGGAGTGAGCTGATAGGCTTCTCTAATGTGTTTGAGACTTCTTGAAGGACAGGAGAGAGGGGGAGAGTCTAATGTTGCGGGGGAGGTATTTCCATAGTGAGTCGGGTGGTAGGCTTGTCTGAATAGGAATGCCTCAAGGGAGCGTTTGAATGAAGGGAAACTAGGGGAAAGTCTGACCGTACGTGGGAGAACGTTCTAGACGATGGGGCTGCGTGTGAGAGATCCTGCAGTCTATCATGGGAAGAGGTGATGCGGGGAGAAGCTAGGCGCAGGTCACTGTTTGATCTTATGCTCAGGTGTAAATCCAGGGTATCTCATATGCGCGTATTACCTGGCATCTTCGCACATTTTTGACAATTAGAAACGAGCGTTGTACGTGCATTTTTTTGATTGACTACTGAGGCGTCCAATGAAAAATACTTCCCGTCTGAGGAAGTGTACCTGAAGTCCCCAGGGTGCGATCTTTTGTGCCTGTTGCCATGTGAGGAGCGCGCGTCCATACGCATGTTTTTGATGATGAAAACGCACAAACGCCCATTTCAGACCGTTCACGTTGAAGTTTATGGCAGCAAACGCGCTGTAATAAAAAGAAGCTCCTATACTTCTTTGGGCGTAGGGCGTTTTACAGTGCATTCCTACACGCTGTAATATGCCCAGGTGGGAACCATGCCCATAGAAAATAATGGGATTTCAGTGTTTGAGCGTTTTACAGCGCGTAGGAACATGCTGTAAAATTCCCAGGTGTGAACAGGCTGGGGTGTATTTGGTGATTAGTGAGGACAGGAAGTGGGGAGCTGAGTTAGTGAGAGCTTAATAGGTCAGGGTAAAGATTTTGAATTGAATTCTGCAGTGGATGGGGAGCCAGTGAAGGGACTCGCAGAGAGGAGTGGGTGAGACACAGCGGAGGGTGAGGTGGATGAGCCTGGCAGAGGCAATCAGAATGGATTGCAGGGGGGTGAGGTGGGAAAGAGGGAGACCAGCTAGAAGATTATTACAATTGTCTAGTTGGGAGATTATAAGGGTAAATTGTTATGTGGTGTCAGCGGTAGGGATGAGCTGTTCGGGTTCGGACGGTTCAGGGTTCGACCCGAACTTAGCCTGTTCGAGCAGATCGCGAACCCCGAACATTTCCGGGTGTTCGCCGCATGTTCGACCACAATGGACCACAATGCATTTTCCCACTGCCTGAAGCTCCTAATTGGCTACAGCCTTGCACCTGACCACAGGTCTGGTGCAAGACTGGTTGAACAAAATGCCAATCACCGCTCAGAGTCCTGATTGGGCAAAATTTGCCCAATCATGGGCTCACAGAGCTAAGTCCCGCAGCACACTATATAAGGTTTCAACGCAGCACTTCTGCACGCATTTCAGAGGAGATTTCAAAGAAGATAGTTGTGTGTGTTGTTACTGCCGGTCTGCCACGCTACTGGAAGGTCTGGGGGGTCTCATTTCGACCAAATATCAGGGAATTTAGGCGATGTGTGTCTTGTCACTGTGCCAGCAAGTTTTTTTGGGGTTTACAACTTTATTTAGAACATTTGTGAATTGAGGTGATTTTCTGGGTCTTGTCACTGTTCCAGCAAATCTTTTTGGGGCTCACTAATTTCTTTAAAACACTTGGGAATTAAGGTGATCTGTGTCTCGTCATACAAAAAGTACCACGCTGTATTTTGGGGCTCACTAATTTCTTTAAAACACTTGGGAATTAAGGTGATCTGTGTCTCGTCATACAAAAAGTACCACGCTGTATTTTGGGGCTCACTAATTTCTTTAAAACACTTGGGAATTAAGGTGATATGTGTCTCGTCATACAAAAAGTACCACGCTGTATTTTGGGGCTCACTAATTTCTTTAAAACACTTGTGAATTAAGGTGATCTTCTGTGTCTCGTCACACAGCCAGCAATTTTTTTTGGGGCTCACTAATTTCTTTAAAACACTTGGGAATTAAGGTGATCTGTGTCTCGTCATACAAAAAGTACCACGCTGTATTTTGGGGCTCACTAATTTCTTTAAAACATTTGTGAATTAAGGTGATCTGTGTCTTGTCACACAAACAGTACCACGCATTATTTTGGGGCTCACTAATTTCTTTAAAACATTTGTGAATTGAGGTGATCTGTCTCTTGTCACTGGCTGCCAGCTATCAGTGTGTCTCACTGAGCTATACCAGAGTTATTTAAATCTTTATACCAGAGTTGAATCAGAGTTCGTATATATTAATCTATATATCACTCACCATGTCTGAACGAACAAAAAGGACTGGCAGACGCTCCCAGACACAAATAAGAGGGCAAGCAGCCCCTGTGTCGGGAGGCTGTGCCTCTGGTCGTGGTGCATCCTCTGCAAGGGCACGCTTGTCCTTTCTAACTGGTGCTGGCCGTCTTCTTAAGCAGCAGCAACATACAGAGGATTTGGTGGATTGGCTAACCAGGCCATCCTCATCCTCCGAGTCCTCTGCCAGCCAGGCTTCTAGTGCTTTACAGTCCACCTCAGCTGCCAAAGCATCTAATGCAGCCTCCATGTCCACAGCTACTCCTGCCGTAGCATCGCTAACACCGGAGGAGTCAGCTGAATTGTTTGACTACAATGAGAGTGACATGCTGCTTGAGGATGCGCAGCAAGTACAGTGCTCTGATTCAATCTCTGAGGTTGAGCAAGGGAGTTTAATCAACCTAGAGGAAGGGGGTGCCAGTGATGACACACAAATAACTGGCACTCATGTTGCCCCAGCAGCTGCAGCATACTGCCAAGTTGGCTCCAGTGACGAGGAGAAAGGGGGTGAAGATGACATTGATGATGATGAGGTCACTGATTCCACCTGGGTGCCAGATCGAACTGAGGAATCAAGTGAGGAGGAGGGGGAGGAGGAGGCACAGCAAACACGAGGCACAACATCCTCTGTGACCAACCGTAGTACTAGCCAGTCCAAAGCATCACATGTCAGAGCTGCTCCGGTGCAGAGCGCTGTTGTCTCAAAGAACACATGCAGGAACTCTGCTGTCTGGGAGTTCTTTAAGAAATGTGCAGCAGACCCCATCGTTGCTATTTGTAATCTATGTCAGAGGAGGCTGAAGCGTGGGATAAACACCGGACACTTGGGTACCACGTGCTTGAGACGACATATGAACAAGTGCCACACATCCCGTTGGGGCAAAACTTTGCGTAGGTCCTCCTCCTCCTCATCTGTCTTTACCCACACTGTATGTCCTGCCATGCAATTGCCTACAACCTCCACCGACAGGGATGATGCTACAGTAATGGATGTACCAGCAGGTTCTTCCTCACAATGTGACATCATCCCAGTAGCTGAAGATTTAAGCAGTCAGATTAAGTTGCCGCAGCTGCTGCAGTGAAAGAAAAAATATAGTCCCAACCATCCCCAAGCACAGCGTCTAAATGCCAGATTAGCAAAATTACTCGCATTGCAGCTGCTGCCTTTCCAGCTGGTGGACTCTGCTCCCTTCCGTGAATTTGCTGAATGCACTGTACCACAGTGGCAGGTTCCAAAATGCCATTACTTTTCACGCAAGGCCATTCTAGCACTATACCAGCACGTGGAAGACAATGTTATCCAGTCATTGGGAAAGGCAGTCAGCAGCAAGGTGCATGTCACTTTAGACACGTGGTCCAGCAAGCATGGACAGGGTCGTTACATTTCCTTCACGGCACACTGGGTAACTCTGATTGCAGCTGGGAGGGATCCAAGACGGGGCTCTGTGCTGGAGCTTGTTCATCCACCACGCCTCCAGAAAGCTGCTTGTAGGAGGTCTGTCTGCTCCACCACCACCACCTCTTCCTCCTCCTAATCCTTCTCTGTCTCTGGCGAAGTGGCAGTTAAACCCACGCCTGACAGGGTCTATGCAATGGCTCAAGCAAAAAGATGCCATACTGTGCTTGAGCTGGTTTGTTTAGGGGACAGGAGCCACACCGGGTCAGAAATCTTGTCAGCTCTGCAGGGGCAGGTGCAGAGATGGTTTACACCACGCCAGCTTGAGCTGGGAATGATCATCTGCGATAATGGCAGCAACCTTCTCTCCACCCTACACAAGGGTAAATTGACGCATGTACCATGCCTAGCACACGTCCTAAATCTGGTGGTACAGCATTTCCTAACCAAGTACCCAGGGCTGCCAGAGCTTCTCATCCAGGCCAGAAAGGTCTGCAGCCACTTCAGACGGTCATTCCCAGCAAGCGTTCGCCTGGCAGAAATTCAAAGAGAATTCCACCTTCCCACAAACCGTCTGATCTGTGACATGCCCACCAGGTGGAATTCGACATTAGCAATGCTGCAGCATCTGCACAAGCAGCAGAGGGCCATCAACGAGTACCTGTGTGAGTATGGCACAAGGACAGGTTCAGGTCAACTTGGTTCCCCCCCCCCGCAGTGGCTGATGATCAAGGATGCATGCACTGTACTGTCACCATTTGAGGAGGCAACGAGGATGGTGAGCAGGGACAGTGCATGCACCAGTGACACAATTCCGTTAGTGTTCCTGCTGGAGCACACTCTGCGGGGAATTATAGATGTGGCTCTAGAGGCAGAGCAGCGGGAGGAAGAGGAGGCCTTCCCTAGCTCTCAAGGCCCCAGTCTTTCCGCAGACAGCATTCCAGCGGGTCCTACTCAGATCAGACAGGAGGAGGATGAGGAGGAGGAGGACTATTTAAGTAGTGGGGGCATTGAAGGTGGGGATTCCTCAAGGCAGGGTTTTGTGTGCCCAGAAACAGAAGGGCTTGTGCGTGGCTGGGAGGAAGAAGTGCACGATACGGTCATCCTCATTGACCAGGAATACTCGGCAGCTAATGCCACCTCCAACCTACGCTGCATGGGCTCCCTAATGATGCAAAGCCTGCTAAAGGACCCCAGGATTCGTGCTATCAAGGAGAGGGATCATTACTGGTTGGCAACCCTTCTTGATTCACGATACAAGGGGAAAGTTGCAGAGCTCATCCTGCCCGCACAGAGGGAGCACAGGATGACAAAACTTGAGGACGCTCTAAAGCGAAACTTGTGTAACACCTTTCCAGGCACTGTTAGATTACCAAGTGCTGACACACGTGCTTCTGAGGCTGCAGGTGATCAGAGGAATAGCGGTGAAGGCCAGGGCCGCTTGACTGATGCATTTTTTAATTTTTTTAGTCCTCGACGCCCAGGGACGTCAAATGTAGGCACCCATTGCCAGCGTCTTCACCATATGGTGCAGGACTACTTAGGGGCAAGGGCAGACCTGGATTCCTCTCCAGCAGATGATCCACTGGCTTACTGGGTGTTGAGATTGGATCACTGGCCAGAACTTAGCCAATATGCTATGCAGCTACTAGGTTGCCTATCATCTAACGTGCTTTCCGAAAGGACGTTCAGTGCCGCTGGAGGTTTTGTCACAGACAAAAGAGTGCGTCTGTCCACCGACTCTGTAGACCGGCTGACATTTATAAAAATGAATCAGTCCTGGATCAGCAACTATCAATCCCCTTATGCCGAAGTAACGGAATAGATCGGGTATGTCTTCTGCATGCACAAAACCTCCAGCTCTGAACTCTTCTACAATACCACAAAAGGGTTACGGTGTGAATGCACTTGCTGCCATGAAAGGCACAATATTTGGCTGCACTGACGCCTGTGCCAGATTTATATCATTTTTATTTTTTGAACAACAGGGTCCAACCCTGCACTCTTCCACAATACCACAGAGGGATTACTGTATGATGATACTTGCTGGCCTGGCACCAAAGGCACAATATCTGGGTGCACTGACGCCCATTACCATATCAAAAACTTTTCAATATAGGACCACATGGTCCACCCCTGCACTCTTCCACAATACCACAGAGGGGTTAGGCTAGGGTCAGATGAGCGCATTTTCTACTTACTGTGCGTCCGTGCAGTACGGATGTACTTACTGACTGACGACAAGGTAGTGGCCACACACAGTGGGTTTTTTTCACTGACGTATTTTTTGACTGATGTAGCAGGGAAAATAAATTACAATGAAAGAACATTCTGTCCGTCAAAAATTCTGGACGTATAAATACAGTCCGTCTGACCTTGTTGCATCACTCACACACAAAGCTATGCGGACGTTGTGGACGTGGCGCACTCTGCACGTCCGTTCTAGCAGTATTACGTTCTTCCCTAACCTGCGTCCGTTTGCAGCGTCTATCAATAGTGTGGGGCTCCATTTAACACAATTGTATGCTATCACGAACGTACTTATGTGCGGGCAACACGGACGTTAACACTGCGTTCGTCTGACCCCAGCCTTACTGTATGATGATACTTGATGGCCTGGCATTAAAGGCACAATATCTGGGTGCACTGACGCCCATTACCACCAGATCAAAAACTTTTCAATATAGGACCGCATGGTCCACCCCTGCACTCTTCCACCATAACACAGAGGGGTTACTGTATGATGATACTTGTTGGCCTGGCACCAAAGGCACAATATCTGGGTGCACTGACACCCATTACAAGATCAAAAACTTTTCAATATAGGACCACAGGGTCCACCCCTGCACTCTTCCACCATAACACAGAGGGGTTACTGTATGATGATACTTGATGGCCTGGCATTAAAGGCACAATATCTGGGTGCACTGACGCCCATTAACAGATAAAAAAAATAATAATTCAATATAGGACCAACCACATGGTCCACCCCTGAACTCTTCCACAATACTACAGAGGGGTTACTGTATGATGATACTTGATGGCCTGCCATTAAAGGCACAATATCTGGGTGCACTGACGCCCATTACCAGATCAAAAACTTTTCAATATAGGACCACATGGTCCACCCCTGCACTCTTCCACAATACTACAGAGGGGTTACTGTATGATGATACTTGATGGCCTGCCATTAAAGGCACAATATCTGGGTGCACTGACGCCTATTACCAGATCAAAAACTTTTCAATATAGGACTACATGGTACACCCCTGCACTCTTCCACAATACTACAGAGGGGTTACTGTATGATGATACTTGATGGCCTGCCATTAAAGGCACAATATCTGGGTGCACTGACGCCCATTACCAGATCAAAAACTTTTCAATATAGGACTACATGGTACACCCCTGCACTCTTCCACAATACTACAGAGGGGTTACTGTATGATGATACTTGATGGCCTGCCATTAAAGGCACAATATCTGGGTGCACTGACGCCCATTACCAGATCAAAAACTTTTCAATATAGGACCACATGGTCCACCCCTGCACTCTTCCACAATACTATAGAGGGGTTACTGTATGATGATACTTGATGGCCTGGCATTAAAGGCAGAATATCTGGGTGCACTGACGCCCATTAACAGATAAAAAAAACACTTTTCAATATAGGACCACATGGTCCACCCCTGCACTCTTCCACAATACTACAGAGGGGTTACTGTATGATGATACTTGCTGGCCTGGCATTAAAGGCAGAATATCTGGGTGCACTGACGCCCATTACCAGATCAAAAATTTTTTAATATAGACCCACTTCCACCATACCACAGAGGGGTTACTGTATGATGATACTTGCTGGCCTGGCAGTCTTGCACCAAAGGCAGAATATCTGGGTGCACTGACGCCCATTCCCAGATTCATATCTTTTTAATATAGGACCCATGGTCCACCCCTGCAGTCTTCCACAATACCACAGAGGGGTTACTGTATGATAGTACTTGCTGGCCTGGCACTAAAGGCACAATATCTGGCTGCATTGCCATTGACGCCTGTATCAGATTCATATCCTCAGAGGGGTTACGGTGTGACGGCACTGTTGCCGACGCTAAAAGCCCAATTTTAAAGCACCTATTGTTACTTTCATCCAAAGCCTGCATAAGTTTCACAATAATTTTGCCAAAAAAACACTAAACTTTGTCTGCGCGTCCTAAAATGTCTTTTCATACAGGCTGCCGCCCCAAGCAGTTGTTTATGGATAGATTAAAGGAAAAGCATTTACCGTCATATGAAACTTCATTTTTTTGTTTTTAAGTGTTTCTATACATCCTAGAAATCCACCACTTCACGGGCAGGTTATGGGGACCTCCTAGGCACGATATTTGAAGGAATTTTTGGTTTTTATTTTTAACCCTTATTTCATGGAAAACTCACTGTCCCTTTAAAAACTTTTTTTTAAGACTTTTTGTCCTTGTTTCCTGTCCCCCAGGGCACTAATCGGACCCCCATACACCTTTTATGGCAAATATGTAGCATATATGCCCTCTTGGAGGGCACTCTAAAAAACCGAATTTTCAGCCCCATTGACTTGCATGGGAGTTCGGTTTCGGGTTCGGGTTCGGTCCCGAACAAATGGGATGTTCGGTTTCAGGCTCGAACCGAACTCGGGGAATGTTCGGCTCATCCCTAGGCAGCGGTAAGAAATGGCCGATTTCTGGAAATATTTCGGAATTGGTAGCGGCATTTAATGTTGTTAACCTCTTCAATACCAAGTGATATTTGTTGAAAAAAATTAACATTTTTATTTGAAACACGGGATGCAAAGTTAACAACTAAATAGATGGTAAAACTTAAATTTTCCACAGAGATTTTGGTTAGATTTCTAGCTCTAACTCTTCATGAAGTGAAAAACCTGTTTCTTTCAACAGATGCATACAGCAGTGCATATTTGATGAGGCAGCCTTAAAGTGACACTCTAGGAACCATCAGCATTTAAGTTAATTAAGTGGCCATGGTTGCTGGACACATATCCCTCCGCCCCCCATTTCCTTAACTACTAAGTTAGCGCTTCAAAGTGGAGGTCTTACCAAATACATGAAGACTGATAATCCACATCCATTTTGTCTTTTCCCTCCTTAGTGATATGTCCAAAAATAATGTGTGCACGCAGAGCTCAGGAAGATAAGTTGAATGATCTTCAACGCTCCATTTATAAAACCACTTGAGTGTTAGCTTTGTGAATTTATCTAAATGAGAAGCATTTGCTTAATGACAGATAGGGGATAAAGGATGCGGGGAAAAAACTACACAACAAAACCAAAAAATAAAATTAAAAACTTCCTTTCCTAGTTTTGCACGTAAAATAATTTAAGGGGTTAATCAGAGAGAGCTGATCTGGCCCCGAAATGTAACAGTGAATTTCCCCATACGGTGATATTTCGGGGCCATTTGGCTGTTCAGAGAGCAGGCAGTTCACCAAATTATGACGAACTGGCAGCCAGTACGGTGCCTGGTCGAAGGCAGTGAAATTCCCCATAGATGGTTAATCATTTCAGAGAACACTGACCAGCAGAGAAATGTTGCCGAAGTGCCCTGCTGTTCGGTGGATTCATTCGGCTGGTTTATTCAAGCGAATCCCATAGACTTCGATGTTAGGAATAGTCCTGTTTTTTTATTCAATATCTAACAAACATAAACAGTTTAATATTTTAATCTGCAGTAAAATGTATTTTTATTTATTGATTTTTTTTTTAGCATTTTTCAGGATTTTTTTGGGCTAAATTTTTTCCCGTTGTTTTTAAAAGTGTTTTTTTTTTCTCTGAAACAGACCTTTTTATTATCATTTTTTTGACCTTATATGTTAATTCCAGACATTTTCGTTCAGTAGTGTTTTTGCAAACAACGTTTCAATTTTGACTCTTGCTGTAGCAGATTAGAGATGGGAGATGTGGCAGATTAGATCTGTATTTCTATCTATATAAGGGTCTGCCTGTGTATATGTGTCTATGTGCCTGTTTAAACAAATCTCCTCCATATAGAGTCATATTCATATTTGTGTCTGACCATTTCGGGAACGTGTCTCTGTGTCCACAGCTGTTGGGAGTAAGTGCTAAAATGTAATTAAAATGGTTAGCTTTCTCCCTTGGGGGAGGATATAACACGTGGCTGTAAAATGGAATGCCTTATGTGAACTTACGTGTCGTGTAGCCTATTAGTCGCACCTTGGGAACCAGCCCGGCACCAAGATGCAGGTCCTATTTTCAAAGAAGGAAGCACATCCCTTGATCCCTAAGGGGGGTCTGGGGCGAAGATGGACGCCTTTGGGCAATTAAAGATTAATGATGAAGCATACTGAGCGTGCTCCGGAGAGGGGAATTCTGGGGATTGTAGGCAAAGGCTCTGCCAGTTAGGAGGCTGGACTTAGAAAAAAGGCAGCCCTATATATAGTCTGAATCCAGCATGGCTCGGGGCTTTTTGCTTGGAGGTCAATCAAGAATTGAGGGAATATTGCCAGCTCCTAATAGAACCTCCCTATCACTGACGCTAGCTTATTGTTTGTAAGTAATGCTCTGTGTTTATTCCTTTTCTTTTATTTGCTGTGTAGTGTGTAATTAATTGATTTATTCTATAATTTTGGTAACCAATGCACTGTGATTTTCTCTATATCATAAATAAATATAACTTCTTTAAGTTTCTGCTTCTGGCTGAGGAGATCCACGCTTACTAAAGGACTGGAGTATTGCTGATTGTTTTAAGCTCGGGTAGATACAAAACTGTGAGTTGCGGTCGCTGGGGACAGCAGGGATTGTTGTCTATGCAGTCACTGTCTGGGTCTAGGGTAGGCAGACAGTGTGGTTGCTTAGCCCTGCGTCTCTCGCTGCAACGCGCGTAGTGTCCATGAGGACTGGTAGCAGCGTAACTAATAGAATAGGAAAGTGAGCCCCGGGATTGTGGGAGACGTAGTCATTACTCGCTTCAAGAGAAGACTTGTACTGCGTTGCAATCCTGGGACCATTGTATCGCGCTCGACGTACCTGTTGCGAGAGAAAGTGTGCAGGGACAGATAGGTAAGCAAGCGCGGGGGCTTGTTGTCTATGCAGTCATTATCTGGGTCTAGGCTCGACAGATAGTGGGTGGCTTAACCTGACGTCTTTCGCAGCAGTGCGCGTAGGGGTCGTGACACTTGCTTGTTTTGTTTTTTTTAACTGTTTGGCGGCTTGTCGGCTTTCTCCTGCGGCCAGTCGGTGCTGTGCTTGGTGGCTCATTGGCTGCGTTTGGTGGCTGTCCAGCGTGTTTGCTGCTGATGTTCGGAGGGTTGGAGGTACAGGGAAGAGCAGGTAAGTGCAAGGAACAAGAGAGCAGAGAGTGCTCTCTGAATAACCCCCCTAGACATGGGTCTGGAGAAATATTAGATTTAAAAAGTATTTGTAGTATTGCAAAGAATGTCACTGTATCGGCGAAAAATTTGTGCTAAGAACAACTATAATTTTAGCTAAACCAGGGGTATATTTTGATATTGCCCTGTGAAAGTAACTTAGCTATTTACAAACAATTTCTCTTGTTCTGATACACATCTACTTAGCAAAAATTTGTTTATTTGGGTCTTTTAAAGCCTTAATACTCCTAGAAGCGTCTACTAAAATGGGGTTGTGCAGCAGTTTGACATATGAATTTTCCCTTTAAGAAACCAAGGAAAAAATCTGTTTCATATACTGACTGCACATTAGTTATCCACAAATAAATGTCAGATATTTTCAGCTCATACCTAGTCAAAGCTCGGTCACTTGGTGGTTATATGACTGAACAATTATATGCCAAAAATTCTACACATCTGCGTTTATATATTAAAGCTAGCATTAGTTATATTTAGTGATATTGATGACATTATTCTTACTGAAATACAATGAAGGAGTTAACCCTTTCGCTGCTGAGGCATTTCCCGCCTCTGTGCTGAGGTCATTTTTACCGATTTTGCTCATCATGTTTAAACATGTTTTGAAGGCTTATTTTAGTATATGACCCAGACATATTATATATATCGTTCTTTCCATCAGACTCGGCAGATTCATAATATGTCATTATTATATGTATACGTTATGTCCTGTCTGTATATTATAACAAAAAATGCAATAGAATATGAATTTTCAATAATTTACAACTTGTAAAGTGTTTTTTTTTCACATTTTAACATGCGAGCAATTGCGGTTATATTTTATATGGGGTGCGCTTGTTAAAAAAATTAGAGATGGGGTCTCGTTACATTTTGTTTTGGGGAAAATTATGCGATTTTTAATAAACACAACGCATACAAAAATCATTAGTGCAGCATCATTGTTCACATTATAAATGAAATGGGAACAATATTTCTGCATTAACAAACCAAAAAAAAGACAAAAAAAACTTATTTTTTTTTTTTTATAATTTTTTTTCAATATTTTTTTATTTTTATTTTTATTTATTTTTTAAAACTTTTTTCATACTCATGTTTGGTATCGTTGGAACGGCCATGCTCTGGTCGATCCAACAATATCAAACATTAACCCCTAACTGCCACGGATCGGGAGATAGGGGGTTCATTGGAACCCCCTATCTCCACCATTGGTGGCAGTTAGGGGTTAACTCCAAGACTGGCGTCATCGTGCTATGTACGATGACGCCAGTCCTCAGGGGGCATTCCCAGAACCTTGGCCGACATCCAAGATGTCGGCCAGCTCCGGGAAAGGATCACGAACCGGCGCTTTTCGGCGCCAATTCGTGATCCAGCCCCCATGGGGTTAATTCCAGGTACCGTTAGGAAGGGCAGGCTGTGCCCTTCCAAACGGTGCCTGGATTAACCCCCTGCACACCGGCGATCGGGAGGGAGAGAGGTCCGAAGGACCTTCCCCCCTCCCTTTCAGGCGCCTCCTCCGCACATGCGGGGGGGAGCCTGAATTAGATGTCATCGCGCCGCCACGATGACATCTAATTAGGCCGGCGGCGGTTCCTGGTGCTGGGCTGACATCGAGGATGTCAGCCCGCACCGGGGGGCACAGCGATCGGCCGGAACCCGGCCGATCGCTGGCCCCAAAGGGAGGACGCGCTCAGCACGTCCTCCGCAAGGAACGTTACCTGCGGGTGGACGCGCTGAGCGCATCCTCCGCAGCGAAGTGGTTAAGATTTAGTCTCAATTATTTACAAAAAGCTAATTCAGAGTTTAATGACTGTAGATCAGAGGTCAACAACCTTGACTTTGCAGACCCCTGTTTTACACTCTTTTTAGTAACATTATAAAGTATGTTTTTACTTTTTATCCTTCAAGGACACTCTCAGGGTTATTCAAAGAGATCCGAATTGTGGCCGAAAGGTAACCGAACAGTGAAATTCAGCGTACGGTTACCTTTCCTGGCCATTCGGCTATTGAGAGAGCAGGCAGTTTGCCAAATCCTGGCGAATTGCCTGCACATACGGTGCCTGTTCGGTGCCTGTTCGAGGGCAGTGAAATCCCCATAGAGAAGCAATGCTTTGTCTATTCAGAGAACAAAAACCAGCAGTAAAAGGTGCCAAATTGCCCTGCTGTTCGGTGGTTTCATTCGGCAGGTTTATTCAGGCGAATCCCATAGGCTTCAATGTTATAAATATTCCCGTTTCAATGCAATATCTAATAAACCATTGATTATAATATTCTGTAGACATGTGCATTCGTTTTAGTACTAAAACGATTTAGTCCGAATTTTGGGATAATTTAGTTTTCGTATTACTCAAGAGAAACGAAACTGCTCAGTACCAAAAACGAAAGAAACTAAAATAAAATGCACTACATTTTAGTTTCAGTCCTTTTTGTGATATTACATTGATGAGTGAAGGAGACCAGCAATGAAGAGTGCAACATCGCAACATCTGAAGTTCTGCACCCTTCACATGCCAATGCAGTAGGATGTTCTATACAGAGAGGGCATTAATTAATGCAGGAGGATGGTCTATACATTATACAGAGAGGGGTATTAATGCAGGAGGTGTTATATACATTATACAGAGAAAGGTATAAATTGAGGAGGATGTTCTATACAGAGAGGGACATTAATTAATTAAGGAAGATGTTCTATATATTATAGAGAGAGGTATTAATTAATGCAGGTGGATGTTGTATACATTATACAGAGAGGGGTATTAATTAATGCAGGAAGATGTTCTAAACATTATACGGAGAGGAGCCTTTTTTTTTTAATCCCTTTAAATCCAGTGGCTGTGAGCGCTGAGATTGGCTGCTTGTTACATTATCTCTCAGTACAATGTATCAGGCTCAGCTGTTACAGTAACTGACTGTAACAGCGCTCAGAGTTTCAGTTAAACAAGGAAATAATATTGTTATAACCTCTTATATATAAAAATATTATTTACTAGTTTTACTGAAACTGAGCGCTGTGATGAGCAGCAGTCAGTTACTGTAACAGCTTTGCCTGACACGGGGCAGTATTACAATGTTGACGCTAACTTAACCAGAGCTGTTGTAAACTGAAAACCTCCATAGGCTATAATTGCTCTGGGAAGTTTACAACAGCTCTGGCTAAGTTAGCACCAACTATGTAATATGGCCCACATTGTGCTGAGAGTGAGAGATACTGTAACGAGCAGCGATCTCAGCCCTCTGAGGAGCCACTACAATAGTAATTGTATCCACCGGTTTTCGGATGAATGAAATTAGTTTTCATACTAAAGAACTGAAAACGAATTTCTTTAGCAACTAAATAAATTGCATTTTAGGACTAATCCATTAGTTCAAAACGAAATTATGTGCTGTGCACATGTCTAATATTCTGCAATAAAAAGTCTCTTTATTTATAGATTTTTTTGGATCTTTTAGGCATTTTTCAGGATTTTTTTGCAAAACTTTTTTTCCGTTTTTTTTTAAATCGTCTTTTCTTTTTTCTGTAACAGCCCTTTTTATTATCATTCATTGGATCTTATATGTAAATTTCAGACATTTTCGTTCTGTAGTTTCTTTGCAGACAGCGTTTCACTTTTCTAACATTCAGGCTTGGGTCAGACGAGCGCAGTGTTCACGTCCGTGTTGCCAGCGCCGGACTGGCCTACCGGGATACCGGGAGGAATCCCGGTAGGCTGTAGTCGTTGGGCCGCTTTTATTTTAATTTTACATTGCAGGCAGCAGCATCGTAAAAAAAAGGCGGGCTGGTAGCGGCCGGCGGCGGCCACGCCGGCCTGCGGCTTGCGCTCTGCCTGGCTGCCGTCTTCTTGCTTTGGGAAATAATCCTCAACTCCGGTATGAATACGGAGCTGATTTGCCGTCTGACACGTGCTGCCCGCCGTGCCCTCTGTGTGTGAGTGAGTGAAGAGGGGCCGGGCTGACAGCTGCTGCAGCGTGCGTGCTTTCCAGCGACCACAAGGCTGGAACTGGCACTCACGCTGCATTGGCACCGCCCTCCTCACCTACCATGTGATGCGCCGGGTAGACGCATTGCACATGCGCAGACCGGGTTCCCCTCGAGTCACTGGTGCACAACGTGATCACTGAGGAGGCTAGCAGCCGCTCAGCCAGGCGGCAGCGGCGGGAGGACAGAGGCTGGAGCGTGTTTTGGAGGATAGGCAGAGGCAGAGCCGAGGAGACACAGTCAGCACTCACTGGGGAGGTGACTAGAGATGGGTGAGTGACTGATTCCTTGATGGTTGGATCCCCCAGAAGGCACGCCTCTCTCAATCTTATGACCCCCACCAGCCAGCAGGTCTCTCAAATTCTTTTGACCCCCAGCTGATCCCTCACATTCTCCTGCCGCCCCCGGACCCACATCAGATGAATGAGAGGGTGGGGGTAGAAGAAAGTGAGGACCTGCTGGGGGTGTCAAAAGAATTTGTGGGGCCTGCTGGCTAGGGTGGTGGTCAAAAGATTGAGAGGGGCCTGGGGTGTAAATAGGCTGTACAGCTCAGTGATATCCTCAAACACACCGCATACTCTGTACAGCTCAGTGATATCCTCAAACGCACCGCATACTCTGTACAGCTCAGTGATATCCTCAAACACACCGCACATACTGTACAGCTCTGCGATACCCTCAAACACACTGCATATACTGTACAGCTCTGCGATACCCTCAAACACACTGCATATACTGTACAGCTCTGCGATACCCTCAAACACACTGCATATACTGTACAGCTCTGCGATACCCTCAAACACACTGCATATACTGTACAGCTCTGCGATACCCTCCAACACATCACATATTCTGTACAGCTCTGCGATACCCTCAAACACACTGCATATACTGTACAGCTCTACGATAACCTCAAACACACTGCATATTACTGGGGCTGGTATGAAATTATTTCCAGGGCTGATTTTTATCCCCAGTCCGGCCCTGCGTGTTGCTGCACACTTTAATGTCTGTGGTAGCATACAATTATGACGAAGTACGTCCGCACATTAGTGTGCACGCACAACGGACGCAGCAAATGGACGCAAGTTAGGCAAGAACGTAAAACCGCTAGAACGGATGCACAGAGTGCGCTGTGTCTGCAACGTAACAGCTTTGTGTGTGAGTGATGGCACGTGGTCAGACGGACTACATTTTTGACGTCCAGCATTTTTGACGGACAAAATGGTTTTTCATATTAATTTTATTTCCCATCTACATCAGTTAAAAAATACGTCAGTCACAAAAACAGACTGTGTGGCCACTACCCTGTCGTCAGTCAGAAAGTACTTCCTTTGTGCACGGACGCACAGTCCGCACAGAATGTGTTCGTCTGACCCTAGCCTCAAGTGTACTAGATTTTTTTTTTCACCTCCTTCGTCTGCGTGATGGGGTTTTCCGGCGGCTGCTCTGAGCTGTGACCGGCAGCTAGTCGGGTTTCTCCGGCATGTTCGGCGGGGTTAATCCAGATGTTTTTGTGGGTTTCGGTGTGCGTTCGCTGGGTTTTGCGGTGAGTGTTCGCCGGGTTTGCTTTCCCCTGCACTACGACGGCCCTGTGGTGCTTGCTGAATACACTGCAGGGTCGCCAAAATAGGATCACTGTATCGCACCGAATTGAAGAGATCGAAAAGTCACTGAACGTGCAGTGACTTTCGATTCTCTTTGAATAACCCTGTCTGCATTAATTTCTGCTGTCTAAATATTGTTGGTGGAAGTCATACAGCTTAGAAGAGTAGTAGTTTAGCTGAAGTTAAACATGTTCTTCACTACATCAAAGTATTCCAGTAGATTTCCCAGTGCATAGTTTTGGTCAGTATAATGAAGTGCATGATATAAAATACAGGTCAGTGGGCAACCCAGTGCTGACAATCATGGTGATGCGGTATCAGCATGATTAAGGCCATGTGAGGCCAAAACGGCTCGCTGCTCGGCACACTTTACTTTACTGAATTATAATGAAGCTCATATCATTTATGAAACAGAACACTACACGTAAGGAACAATGATATAATGCATGTCAAAGAGCATATCACTAAAAATCCTAACTATTGAAAAAGGAGCAATGAGCTTCCTGCCCTACAAAGGGCTATATTACAAAGCTGGTGCTAACTGGTACCAGATGGGTGGAGTAGAGGTAACATCACTGCTCTGCATGGAGAGAGCCTGTGGAGACATGGGTTCGATCCCGACGAGCAACCTCTCCAGTAAGTGTCCTTGGGCAAGACACCTAATGGTACATACTCGCCACCCAGGACATACTTGAAAACGAGAGAAATCTCAATGTATCCTTCCTGGTAAAATCCTTTCTCAAAAAACCTAACCAGAGCCATTATAGGGCCATATTATATAGTTGGTGCTAACTTAACCAGAGCTGTTGTAAACTTCCCTGAGCCATTATAGCCTATGGAGGTTTTAAGTTCACAACAGCTCTGGTTAAGTTAGCACCAAAGAGTTTTATAAACTTGTATCAAATAGCTAGTAACAGAATTTTAGAGCAATCATTTCATCCCAAGTGCACACTTTTTCTGCTTCACTCATATGACAAAATATGTCTTGAAGTAAAATATTGCATTACAAATTAAGGACGTCTTGCACCAAATTCTGTCAGGGAAAAAAATTGTCTCTCGCTTTACCTGTTGTATTTTTTTTTGTGTAGAGAAAGTAGTTTTGCTTCTGACAGACAGGAGATTGGATATTTCTTCAAACTCTAAGAAGAATTTGAGTTCATGTCACTGTTACTAGAACTGATTGGCAAAACACATTACAAAAAAATAATCCTAAATAGTTATCATCAGAATAGTCTTCAACTGTTATGGGATACAGACCCATGATGCTGGTTTGAACTCATCAAATTAATACACCCCACAGGTGTGGCATTGTTCCCTCTGCCATGAGGATATGAATCAGGTACTCTGACTACTCATTATACATTATTTATGTGGTTTTCTTTGTCTACTTGTCAATTTGTATGTATTAATAAAGGTGTACAATTGTGTATACACTGGGGACATAGGTCCTTTACTCCTGTGAGCATCATTGTGGATTCATAGGTGCTCTATTTTTGTTTTGGTTGTAACATAGGCGGTTAGGCCCATTTGGATCTATGCCTTTGACACCATCAAGTGGTTCTAAGAACTTTTCGTTTGTTGATCATACTTAGCACATATCAGTAAAATATTTTTGTAGCTTTCTGTCTCGTTGCTGCTAGCGGTAGACGTTACGTTGTATTATTAGCTGGTAGAGTTCCAAAAAAAAATTTATTGGACTGACGCAAAACACAACGATACAGAGGCACATGCATCATTTCTGATAATTCAATATCTAATAAACCGTTGATTTATAATTTTCTGCAGTAAAAAGTCTCTTTATCTATAGATTTTTTGTGATATTTTAAGCATTTTTCAGGATTTTCCAAAAAAAATTCAGATTTTTAAAAAAAGGGGTTTTTTTTAAACAAATTTTTTTCTTCTTTCTGTAACAGCCCTTTTTATTATCATTCCCTGGACCTCATATGTAAATTTCAGACATTTTCGCTCAGTAGTTTCTTTGCAAACAGTGTTTCACTTTTCAAACAAAGTGTTCTTTCTCTATCAGGGTTATTCAAAAAGATTCGAAAAGTCACCGCACGTTCGGTGACTTTTCGTTCTCTTCAATTCGGTGCAAATCGGCTTTCCCATTTCGGCTACCCTGCGGTGTATTCAGCAAGCACCACAGGGCTGTCAAAGTGCAAGGAAAAGCTGTCAAACCTGGCGAATGCACGCCGAAACCCCATAAAAACATCTGGATTAACCCGTCGAAGACGCCGGAAAAACCCGAGCAGGAGCCGACCACACACAGCGCAGCCGCCGGAAAAAGCCGACACCTCAGATGAGTGAAGTGAATAAATTAGGAAAACAGTTTGCATGAATGATTGAAAAGTGAAATGCTGTTTGCAAAGAAACTACTGAGCGAAAATGTCTGAAATTTACATATGAGGTCCAAGGAATGATAATAAAGAGGTCTGTTACAGAAAAAATAAGTAAAGTTAAAATAAATAAAAAAAAATAAGTCGGACTTTTTTAAAAAAAAAAAATTAAGAAAAATGCTTAAAATATCCTAAAAAAATCTATAAATAAAGAGACTCTTTACTGCAGAATTATATAATGAACGGTTTATTAGATAATGAATTAAAACAGGAATATTTTTAACATTGAAGCCTATGGGATTCTCCTGAATTAACCTGTCAAATGAAACCACCGAATGGCAGGGCAATTCGGGAACCTTTCACTGCTGGTTTGTGTTCTCTGAATAGCCGAAGCAGTGCTTTTTATGGGGATTTCACTGCCCTCGAACAGGCACCAAACAGGCACCGAATGTGCAGGCAATTCGCCAGGATTTGGCGAATTGCCTGCTCTCTGAATAGCCGAATGGCCAAGAAAGTTAACCAAACGCTGATTTTCAGCGTTCGGTTACCTTTCTCCAGCCATTCGGATCTCTTTGAATAACCCTGTATGTCTATTTACAAAGGTGAAAGTTCTTGGTTTCAGACCCCATTTTCTTGCTTCGCATTGGAAAAATCAGAGTGACTCTGACTTTGCACTTATACATTCATTATCTCATTTATATAATTAATCTCAATCCTTGGTACAAAACTTCTTAAATATCTTTACAACATATTTCCATAAATTCTACTAATAGCACAAAATAGAAATGAAAGTATAATGATTAAGGCTGGGGTCAGACCAGCGCACTTTTAACGCGCGTTCTGGCGCACATAATTACGGCCGCACAAGCAGCAAATGACAGGCAATGACGGCCAATATACGAAGTACGGTCGCACGAAAGTCCGGCCGCGCAACGCAAGTGGAAAACGAACGCATTTTTTTGAGAACGCTGAACCGCTAGTACGGACGTACAGAGTGCGCAGCTGCGGCATAGAGGCGTGTTTGCGTGATTAGGAGACGTCAGACGCTGCTCATGTCCGGCCAACAAAACGTCCAGACACCCAAAGTTTCCTGGTTTGGATCCGTAAAAAATCACGCCCGAAAATGCGCATCGTATGACCGTTTTCGCGAATTCCGTGAAAAAATACGTCAATTCGTTCGGACGCACTTTTTTTACGTTTGCGTGTAAAAATGCTTTCGTCTGACCCTAGCCTTAGGCTGGGGTCAGACGAGCGTAGTGTTCACGTCCGTGATTGCGCCTAAAAGTACGTCCGTGATAGCATGACAGAAAGCCCATTGGAGCCTGACACATGAAGTACGTCCGCACTGAACTGCGGACGCACAACGGCCGCGGCCCACGGACGCAAGGCAGGCAAGAACGTACAACCCCTAGAACGGCCGCACAAAGTGCGCTGCGTCCGCAACGTCTGCATAGCTTTGTGTGTGAGTGATGGAACGAGGTCAGACGGACTGCATTTAATGTCCAGCATTTTTCACGGACAAAATGGTTTTGCTTTTTAATTTATTTTCCCTCCTAGATCCGTCAAAATATACGTCAGTGAATAAGCGGACTGTGTGGCCACTACTGTGTCTTCCGTACTGACGTACGTCCGTGTGCACGGACGTACAGTCCGTAGAAATCACGCTCGTCTGACCCTAGCCTTAGAAAAGAAAACCTTGGAACCAATGGAATTATCAAATAATACATTCTACTAAGTGGTTTTCTGTTGTGCATATGTCGTGGCAGCTAAACATTTCCATTCCTATCTAGAGGAGAGGCCCTTAACAGCAAAATATTCTGTATCATTTTCTATCCAAGTTTTTATCTTTAAAGCTATACTTTACATGACTTCATGCAACATAATTATAACTTTATTGATTTTTTTCTCTTTTTCTTCACATAATGCTTAAGGAGGCACTTCTGGCACAGTAATTGAAACAATAAACAGGAGAAGAAAAGTATGGATACAATAATTCTTCATCTGTACAATAAAGAATATATGGTAATTATATTTTTCTTAACCCTTTCGCTGCTGAGCCATTTCACGCCTCTGTGCTAAGCTCATTTTTACTGGTTTCGCTCATCATGTTTAAACGCGATTTGAAGTCACATTTTATTATACAACCCAGACATATTATATATCGTTCTTTCCGGCAGAATCCAGCAGATTCATAATATGTAATTTTTATATGTATTCGTCATGTCCTGTCTGAATATTATAACAAAAAATGCAATAAAAATTGAATTTTCAATCATCTACATTGTGTAAAGTGTTTTTTTTTTTTTACATTTTATCATGTGAGCCTTTGTGGTTATATTTTCTATGGGGTGTGCTTGTTAAAAAAAATTGAAATGGGGACTCGTTCCATTTTTTTGGGGGGAAATTACGTGTTTTTTAGCAAACGCCCCCATAGAAAAAATTGTTAGTGCGGCATCATTGTTCACATTATAATTGAAATGAGAACAATATTGCTGCATTAATAAAACAAAAAAAAACTTTTAAATTTCTTTTTTCATTTTCTATTTTGTTTTTATATATTTTTTTTTTACATTTCACATGGTCATGTTTGGTATCATTGGGAAGCCCTAGCTCCCACGGATCGGGAGATAGGGGGTTCATTGTAACCCCCCTATCTCCACCATAGGTGGCAGCTAAGGGTAAATTCCAGAACTGACGTCATTGCGCTATGCTATTTATTTTTCACTCCATTCGTCTGCGGTGTCGGGTTATTCCGGCGGCTGCTCTGCGCTGTGATCGACGGCTGCTTCGGTTTCTCTGGCGTGTTTGGTGGGGTTAAGCCAGATGTTTTTGCGAGTTTCGGTGTGCGTTCGCTGGGTTTTGCAGTGAGCATTCGGCGGGTTTGCGGCGGCTTTTCCCGGCACTACAACGGCCCTGTGGTGCTTGCTGAATACACTGCAGGGTCGCCGAAATGGGATTGCCAATTCGCACCGAATTGAAGAGAACAAAAGTCACCGAACGTGCGGTGACTTTTCGATTCTCTTTGAATGACCCTGTATATCTATCCAAATACTTATAAAATCTTCAAACCTGAATGAAGAACATTTATTGCAATGCAAAGGGACACTACCAGGGTTATTCAGAGAAAGTTGAAACGCTGGAAAATGTTTGGAGAAGTGAAAATTCTATCAGGGTTATTCAGAGAGCGTGAAAAAAAGCAGGAGAATGACTGGAGAATGAAAAATTCTAGGTCAAAATAGCCGATTTGGAAAGTGAGATGAAAGGGAGAATTTTTCTGGTTTGGCTATTTTGACCTAGAATTTTTCATTCTCCAGTCATTCTCCTGCTTTTCACGCTCTCTGAATAACCCTGTAGGTTAAAATAGCCAAAATGAAAAAATTCTCCCATTTATCTCACTTTCCATATCGGCTATTTTTACCAGCAATTTTCACTTCTCCAAAAGGTCTCCAGAGTTTCACCTTTTCTGAATAACCCCTTATGTTTACATTTTTTAGTGCGAGTTCCTGAGTAATGTTTCCTAAGTCTCTCATGTAAAGTTCTTGAGGTTCCCCCCCCACATATTGGGCCCCACATTTACATTCTAACAAATAAACGACATTCTTACTTTCACAGTTTATAAAATGATAATATATAAAATACTCTTCCCGTGGCTGTGCTCCCCTATTTATCCTCTTCCATTGTTTTTAGATCGATTCACTAAAATGTATGCTTTGAAGTTGATCCACTGCATATATTGGGGTAACCCAACTGTATCGGGCGGAACCCCATAGGTAAATGTTATGTTCAAGCATCTGTTTTGCTCCTTTGCATTGTGTATTTTGTTGATGTTATTCAAGGGTTAACAAGGTTGCCCATAGCATTTGGCCACAATAGGAGAAGAAAACTGCACACATCATTTTATATATTTTTTAATGTAAATTTGCAACAGCATTTCCTTTGTAAGTTTTGGGAGTTCTTAAGTTATTAGTACAATTCTATGAGAGAGCATTCATATCAACTCTGGATATTTCGAAGCTACTGTGTTTATGTTACCTGACAGAGAAGAGTGAATGTCATGTAGTTGTATCTATGAGAGGCAATGCGTTGTGCAGGTTTTTTTGTATTATTTGGTACGTGCAGCAGTCCACTCCATGCATGTAATACCAAATAGCAAATAATGGATTGTAGGTGCTGAACAAGAATCACTTGTTTTCAAGGCCTGAAAGCACATAGATGTATATCCCATTAGAGAGAAAGTCTTAGAATTAAAGATACTCATTTTCTAACTCCCGGTTATAGTGACTTGTGGATTCTAATGTATTCAAATTATTGAAAGAAAGAAAATGGTTTTCTTTAAAACCCATCCCTATAAAAGTGGCACCATTAAGACCGTTAGCAATGAAGAAGCCCGGACACAATCTGGCACTTATCTTTTGCAAATAATTAAGTGTTTTCATTATTTCTATTTATTTTGTGGTTCTGTATATTGATTATTACTGAAATTGCTTCTGTTTCTGAATAAAATGCTAATGTATTCGAGAATGTAGTATATAAAGCATTGATTGTTTGTCTTAGGATGTAGGATTAACATGATGGAAAACTGCCTGGAGAACAAATGATGATTTTATGAATTGCTCTAGAGTCTAGACATAGGGCATTTAGGGATTCTTTTTCTATTTTTTATGTATAGCTGATAGGACAATTGCCTTCTCATTGACAGCATGGGGATATAAATCGGCCTTGGAACATGGAAGTGTATAAATAATAACAGCATATAACTTATTTGACAGGTTGGCTTTTTATTGCTATTGATGTGCATTCTATTCCTTGTAGGACGTCTCCATTCTAAAGAGATATATTGACTGCTCATGCCATTTACGTGATTCAGTGTTGATGTGTCTCGGTAGTTTTCAGTAAACAGCTGAAAGTAGCAGTGAATATATAACAGAATTCCTGGTGAAGTTATGATATTGCAATCTGCTACACATCAAAAACTATGTATTAAAGACTTAAGATTCTCCTCCTTCCAATATGCTAGCTTTGTTTAGATTGCAAACATGTACCCGTGTCTACTTAGAGCTTGGTTGATGAAACAAGGACTAATTGTCTGAATGTTACCGTGACAGATGTGAAAGTTAACTAGGCTAAACGTATACCTGGTGCAGCAATTTAACTCTGCTGGTTGTCTTAATAAATTAGGCCCTGGTGAGTTGAGTAATAATGGGATAGTCCAAGCATCTAAACAATGTTTCTAGATGTTAAACGTTCAACATACAGTAAATATGCAGAAAACTGAAGTATTACTTTGTTGAAAATTATAGATTAGTCAAAACAACCTTATTTGTATAATTTTGTAAGTATGAAGTATACATACAGTCAGTTCCAGAAATATTGGGACATTGACACAATTCTAACATCTTTGGCTCCATACACCACCACAATGGAGTTGGACTGAAGCAAACACAATGTGCTTTAACTGCAGACTGTCGGCTTTAATTTGAGGGTATGTACATCCAACTCAGGTGAACGGTGTAGAATTTACAGCAGTTTGCAGATGTGCCTCCCACTTGTTAAGGGACCAAAAGTAATGGGACAGAATAATAATCATAAATCAAACTTTCCCTTCTTAACCCTTTCACTGCTGAGGACGTGTGGGGAAAGTCCTCATTGACTCCTAAGGAAAGATAGGGGGTTCCTTTGAACCACGATATCTCCCGACTGTTGGCAGCTAGAGGGTCCTGTTTGTTATCATTAGAAAGGATATAGCATGGCCTTTCCAATGATACCAAACATGACCATGTTTAAAGTAAAGGAGAAAAATTAGACCCGAAATGGCTCAGCAATGAAGGGGTTAATACTTGGTTGCAAATCCTTTGCAGTCTATCACAGCCTGAAGTCTGGAACGCATAGACATCACCAGACGCTGGGTTTCATCCCTGGTGATGCTCTGCCAGGCCTCTACTGCAACTGTCTTCAGTTCCTGCTTGTTCTTGGGGCATTTTCCCTTCAGTATTTTATTCAGCAAGTGAAATGCATGCTCAATGGGATTCAGGTCAGGTGATTGACTTGGCCATTGCATAACATTCCACTTCTGTCCCTTCAAAAACTCTTTGGTTGCTTTTGCAGTATGCTTTGGGTCATTGTCCATCTGCACTGTGAAGCGCCGTCCAATGAGTTCTGCAGCATTTGGCTGAATGTGAGCAGATAATATTGCCCGAAACACTTCAGAATTCATCCTGCTGCTTTTGTCAGCAGTCACATCATCAATAAATACAAGAGAACTAGTTCCATTGGCAGCCATACATGCCCACGCCATGACACTACCACCACCATGCTTCACTGATGAGGTGGTATGCTGAGGATCATGAGCAGTTCCTTTCCTTCTCCATACTCTTCTCTTCCTATCACTCTGGTACACGTTGATCTTGGTCTCACCTGTCCATAGGATCTTGTTCCAGAACTGTGAAGGCTTTGTTAGGTGTTGTTTGGTAAACTCTAATCTGGCCTTCCTGTTTTTGAGGCTCACCAATGGTTTACATCTTGTGGTGAACCCTCTGTATTCACTCTGGTGAAGTCTTCTCTTGATTGTCGACTTTCACACACATACACCTACCTCCTGGAGAGTGTTCTTGATCTGGCCAACTGTTGTGAAGGGTGTTTTCTTCACCAGGGAAAGAATTCTTCGGTCATCCACCACAGTTGTTTTCCGTGGTCTCCCGGGTCTTTTGGTGTTGCTGAGCTCACCGGTGCGTTCCTTCTTTTTGAGAATGTTCCAAACAGTTGTTTTGGCCACGCCTAATGTTCTTGCTATCTCTCTAGTGGGTTTGTTTTGTTTCTTCAGCCTAATGATGGCTTGCTTCACTGATAGTGACAGCTCTTTGGATCTCATCTTGAGAGTTGACAGCAACAGATTCCAAATGCAAATAGCACACTTGAAATGAACTCTGGGCCTTTTATCTGCACATTGTAATTGGGGCAATGAGGGAATATCACACACCTGGCCATTGAACAGCTGAGAAGCCAATTGTCCCATTACTTTTGGTCCCTTAACAAGTGGGAGGCACATCTGCAAACTGCTCTAAGTCCTACACCGTTCACCTGAGTTGGATGTACATACCCTCAAATTAAAGCTGACAGTCTGCAGTTAAAGCACATTGTGTTTGTTTCATTCCAACTCCATTGTGGTCGTGTATAGAGCCAAAGATGTTAGAATTGTGTTAATGTCCCAATATTTCTGGACCTGACTGTATAATAAAGTCCCCTCACAGAGCAAAGAGATCTGAGTTTGTTAATAGCAGATGGATGGAGTAGAGGTAACATACCTGCTCTATATCCGTGTAGACCCAGGTTCCTGCCAGAGCACCTCTCCAGTAAGTGTCCTTGGGCACAACACCTAACGGTACTTACTTGCCTACCACACAAGATCGGCTATGGAGTAAAGTGGTAACGTCTCTACCCTTCTTCTGAGCAAGTCAGATCCCATTCAGCACATCCCTCCAATACAACTGTGGAGAAGCAAGTCTCGACTTTACGGGAAGTGGGATCAACCTAACCACCAGGTTGCTGATCTACAATCATGGAAAGCCAGCTCCGTTCCCACTCAGAAGATGACACCTGCAAGAGTGTCCTTCGGCAAGACACCTAATGATATGGATGCTCCTACCTCACAAAATACTCGTACATCACATAGATTGTAAGATTCCTTGGGAACAGGGTCCCCCTGAATCAGGTCATCACCCATTTGTGGTATTTTAATGTATTAACCCCTTGTACACTGATTTTGTAAAGCGCAGCAGAATATGTGGCGCTATATAAATAAAGGATAATAATAATACCCAAGAATTATCAATGGCCTGATCCATATTTGCTTGCAGTTCTGGTGCTTCAGAAAATGTCACATTTTTAATTGGAGTTTTTATGTATGCATAATAAACTGTTTGGTCATCCCTGAGCAGTGTGAATCTGTGAGCTACAATGTTTAGGTAAACTATGAAAGATGTTGCTATACCAAAAAAAATATATGTTTTGGATCCATACAAAGACATGATACTTTGCAAATAAATAAATAAATAAATAAATGTATTTTACCAGGAAGGATACATTGAGATTTCTCTCGTTTTTAAGTACATATACAAATACATGGAGGAGCATAGACATTATTGGAATGTTGGCTTCCTTTAGATGTTTGTGCATTTTGGTCAAAAAAGCAGATATGAATGATGAAGTCTCTCGAGTCAAGTAACTATTTGGTGTCAAAAAAGACCCTTTAGCAAAGAAAACTCAAACTCCAACCCCCCACATGTTTCTGAACTAAAAATCCCATGATTCTCTGGCCATCTATTGCATTCAAAGAATTCCGCGAAGTGTAGGTCATCAACATTTGGGGGGGCAGAGTTTGAGAACCCTTTAGCACAAACGAAAACATTTAACATTTACAGAATAGGCTGTAGAAATGTTCAACAGCGAAAATAATCTCTAGTAGTCTAGTAAATTGAAGGTTTTAGTTCCTTAATGGCAATAATATTTTTTTAATTCCTTCTATCAGGGTTATTCAAAGAGCTCCGAATTGCTGGAGAACGGTAACCGAACGCTGAAATTCAGGGTACGGTTACCTTTCCTGGCCATTCGGCTATCCAGAGAGCAGGCAATTCGCCAAATCCTGGCAAATTGCCTGCACATACGGTGCCTATTCGAGGGCAGTGAATTCCCCGTAGAGAAGCAATCCTTTGGCTATTCAGAGAGCAAAACCCAGCAGTGAAAAGTTGCCGGATTGCCCTGCCATTCGGTGGTTTAATTTGGCAGGTTTATTAAGGAGAATCCCATAGGCTTCAATGTTAAAAATATTCCAGTTTTAATTCAATATCTAATAAACCGTTCATTATAATATTCTGCAGTAAAAAGTCTCTTTATTTTTAGATATATTAGGACCTTTTAGGCATTTTTTGGGATTTTTTTGCAAACTTTTTTTCTGTTTTTTTTTTTTAAATCGTTTTTTCTTTTTTCTGTAACAGTCCTTTCTATTATCATTCATTGGACCTCATATGTAAATTTCAGACATTTTCGCTCAGTAGTTACTTTGAAAACAGCGTTTCACTTTTCAAACATTCAAGCAAACTGTTTTTTTTTCACTCCATTCGTCCGTGGTATCGGGTTTTTCCTGCGGCTGCTCTGCGCTGTGATCGGCTCCTGCTCGGATTTCTCCGGCGTCTTCGACGGGTTAATCCAGATGTTTTTGCAGGTTTCGGTGTCTGTTCGCCCTCGTTTTGTGGTGAGTTTTCGTCGGGTTTTCGGCAGCTTTTCCCTGCAATTCAGGGACCCTGTGGTGCTTGCTAAGTACACCGCAGGGTTGCCGAAATGGGATAGACAAATCGTACCAAATTGAAGAGACCGAAAAGACATCGAACGTGCAGTGACTTTTCGATTCTCTTTGAATAACCCTGCAAATTATTTTACACAAATCAACATTATGTTCTTCAGTGACCAAGATAATAAATAATAATAATAATAAGCAAAGATTATGGACCAAAAGAAAGAGAGAGAAGAAAAGGGGAGGGTATCAAACTATAAACGCCTGCAGCCCATTTAGTTTATATAAATACAGCTCGGGCTATTGAGATAGCTGTATTGTTTTCCATTTTTCAATCTAGAAGATATATTATTTTTGGATAACAAATACCTCAGGTGTGGTGGCTTTTTTGTTGAATCAGATAGTAGCCACGGGGGTAGCGGATGCATATGGTGAATCCAGAGAGCAAAGTGTAACCATTGAATTTTTTGGTATGTGATAAGCTTATCTCTATTGCAGAAGTGAAATAAACACATATAACTAAGTTTACATTTAGATGGTGTGTGTGTGTTCAGACCTCTGTATATTCAGTGGGGCATCGGCAAATGATTGCTTGCTGTGATCTAATTTATGATCGTGAAAAAAAATCAGAAAAAAGAAAAACCTGGTCTATCTTGTTTGATGGACAAATCAGTCATACTGGAAGGAAGAATAACATCCGGCATTGCATAAGTTGTCGTTATTATAATTATGTAACTTTAGACCAATCCTCAAAATAAGAGTTTTTAGAGATCAAGCAATATCGATCTGAAATGACAACCTCAAATTTATTGCGTGGAAAAGATTTTCATAACCTCTTGGACTAAATTTTGGCCATCTGACCCTGTTGAAGTTTTTAACAGGTTTTAGAAGCCACATGACCCATAAAGAGAGAGCAAGGTCCTAGTCTAAAGAGCATCATTAAATTATTCTTTCTGCATTTTTAGTTGTCTTTGTTCAACTCATTAATTTTAGGTTCTGGTTGATGTGCTCCAAATTGCAGAAAAGATGCCCAGGAGTCAGGCTATCAGCATAAAGACTGTCTTAATTAAGGTCGTAGCGGTCTCATTTTTAAAATATTTTCTATTTCAGCATTTTATTTGGGCTGGCACTTAAAAATAAATAGACATTTTAAGGGAAGATTTGTAGAAAATAGATTTCATTTAGCTAATGGATCCTATAACCTGAAAACATATTTTGCAATGTACCCAAGATATTATTTATACAGATATTAAATGCAACAAACACATTCGGGTTGGTAGATGATAACATAAATGGGGTATGATACATTTGCTAAACAGTCTATTGACCTTTAGAGATGCACACAATATTTTCATATCTAAAGGTAAGATGATATCAGAGTTGGCAAGTACCTAAACCATCACTCTGATAGGAAAGACCGGCTTAGAGGTGGCTTCTATAGCTGCATTATTTTTATTATCAAGATAGATGAGTCTAGTCCCTAGGGTCTTTACAGCAACTATTAGCTAAAATGTTTCAAATAGTCACTCTAATCCTATTTGCAATTACATATTGTGGTGCTATAAGTGATGTCACAGAACAGCCCCTTGAACTTCATTACCTCTGTAAATTAATTCTACAAAAGTAGAGGACAAAAATTCAGATCGTAAATGACAAACCAGTTAACTCCTGCACTATCATTTCTCTGTACAGTAACAATAATTGGAACATTCTTAATAATTCCTATTATCCTGGGGTCTAGCCCAAAAAAAAATAAGTGTGGGAAGTCTCCAAGATTTCTCCGCCCCAATTAACCTCTGACATGTCGGATTTATCCCACCCCCCACACACTCAAATTTGATATGAATACTTAGGTTTTAGGGAATCATTATAGTTCATGATTTAATATGGAAACACATGACTGAAACCTAATAACTGGTTTTCGGTGTTTGGGGCAAAGGGGAACTCGTTTCTTCCTGAGAAAATAGTAGAGAAACTGTAGTCCTTAGAGTTCCTGTTCGACTTGAGCACTGCTTTTAGCTTGCTTTCTTTCTAATGACGTATTTGTGGACAAAGTTTTCATTTTCTATCACTTTTTTGTGTTCTTGGCTGTCATGATGGCATCTGGCATGAGCCAGAGTGGGACCTATATTACAGGGCTAGAAGCCCAAAAGGCAGTAGTGTTGAAGGCTGGATTACAGACAGACAGGGAAAGAAGAAGAAAACAAACAAGACTCAGCACAGACCAGAAGGCAAAGGGTTAAGGGGTAACCATAAACACACACAAACCTACACACCCAGCAGCACACCAAAGGGAAAAATATGCTAAAATCTGGTCCTTAGATGGTCGGATCTGATCTAAGGGTAGGAAATACAGCTGCTGGGTGAAGCAAATAAATATAACAAATATGTAAAACGATGCGAGGTACAAAAAGGGAAAATACATAGAGGTTTTCAGGGTGTTTAAGCCAGGCAGAGTACATGGAAAATGGCCCAAAAGGGATAAACCAGATGGTAGTCAAGTAGGGAAGTCAAGGTCGGTACGCAGGAGATCAGCACAGAAAGGGTAAAACAGAAAATAAAGCATGGAGGAGCAAGGAAGGGAAAACACAGGAGGAGAAACAAACTAAGATACATGGGAACAGCAAGATATGCCAAAAGAAAGGACAAGGCAAACAGAGGAATAATAAAGCAAAGGGAACAGGGAACAAAATAAGCAAAATAATAATACAAAGGGAAATATAACAGAGGCAGAATACAAGCAGCAGGAAAAATGGCAAAATCACAGGAAACAGGTAGCTCCTATATTTGAACACTGTAGGATGGGAGAGATGCCCTTAAATAGGCTAGTGCTCTAGGTCAGGTGGTCAGACCTGACAAGCTGCAGGGATGTCCTGGCATGAAAAGAGAATGAGGGTTGGAGCAGCCATGGGTAAGGACCAGCCTTAAATACTAACAAAGAGACTCGTAGGTTTCCAGGCTGATAGCATGACAATGGTTTGTTGGCTACCTGGTATCCAAAGCCCATTGAGCCTAACCATGCAAAATGCAAGTGTTTGATAGCAATCTGACGAATTGTGTTCTAGGTCAATTGCTTTCCAAATGTTTGAACTGTATTCTAGTTCACAAAAGTTGCATAACAATATATTATTCTCATGTATGTCTGTGTTAAGGATAGATTGTAAACCTGGAGGTTGTTATTGGATAATGTAGAGTTGGAACCATTAACAGCTTTGCCATCAGAGCAATTTTAAATCTATGTCTAAATTCTCATTTCTCATTCCATAAATTATTTATACAAACTGTTATCTGCTTGCACTTAAATTAAACAATCCAGGTTAAATTTTACAGTGAGCACTATACCAAGGTTGTTTTAAATGTAACCAGAGCTGTTGTATACCTACCATAAATCCATAGATTTTATTGGCTCTGGTAAGTTTGCAACAGCTCTGGTTAACAACAACCTTGTAATTATTAATATCATCATTTATATAGCGTCAACAGTTACCGCAGCGCTTTACAATAACCAAAGGGACCGAGATACAGATAAATGGACATAGGATGGAAACAAGAGGAGTAGAGGTCCCTGCTCATAGGAGCTTACAATCTAGATGGATTTCGGTTGAGGAAGACTAGGGGAGTTTTACTGGATGTCAGGGTCATTAGTGCCAGCGGTTCATGGATGGTGAGGCCATGGAAGTGGCTTCAATCATGTGTGAGTAGTTGAGCAGAGGGAAGAGTTGCATCAGTAATGTGGTACGGTGATTTAAAGAGATAGCTTTGGAGGGATTTTTTGAAGGCCTGACGATTAGGGGAGAGTTTGGAAAAGTGAAGTAAGTCATTCCTGGGGACCGCAACACGGGTTTAGACAGAGTGCAGATGGAAGTCGCCCGCTGACCAGAGTTATCTGGACAGAATTTGCTTTCAGAGTAATGAAGACATGTAAGTTATTGAGCAATTTGAACAATAGGGATTTGAATAGGGTCCAGTATTGGCAATGTTAAGTTAAAAAGTGTAGAATAAGGGTTCAGCATTTGGGTTAGGGTGACATTTAGGGTTTGAATTAGGGCTAGAACTAAGTTTAGGTTTAGAATTAGTGTTAGAATCAGGGTTAGGGTTAGTGTTAGAATTAGAATTAGGGCAACAATTAAGTTTAGCAAACATTGTTTAAGATTATTCAAACAACACTGCTATTGTTGTTTGAAGTGTACAGTCCTACAACCAATGGCAGTACTGTTTGAATAATCAATAAGGATTTTTCACTTCAAACCGTGGCATTGCCATTGTTTCAAGCACGTATATTTATTCAAATAATGGCAATACTGTTGTTTGAAGCTATTCTTGACTATTTTATATATTCAACGTAACCAGTGGTTTGTTTTTTTAATTGATTCAAAATGTGGTAATATCGTTGCTTGAATAAACTTCAGCGAATTTTGCTTCTAACAACTACAATTCCGTTGTTTAAAGCTATTCAACTAAGTACATAAAACTGTCCATTTTTTAGCCCAGTGGCTTTTTTCATTATCCATTAATAAAGTCAGCCACAAGGTTGGGACTTTACAATAGGACACCAATCATATTTCCCATCTTTGTCTTGCATTTGGTTTTGTTCTAAAATTTAACCCGGATTGTTAAATATAAGTGCAAGCAGATAACAGCTTGTATAATTAACCACTTGGCTGCTATGGACACTCTCAGCGCGTCCAGCCAAGTGGTTCTCCTGTGCTATGGACGCGCTGAGCGTGTCCATGCACAGGAGGCAGCAATCGTCCGGATTCCTGGCCGATTGCTGTGCCCCCCGGTGAGGGCTGACATCATGGATATCAGCCTGGCACTCCGGGACCCCGGTGGGGCCATTAGATGTCATCGCCGCGGCACGCTGACATCTAATTCAGGCGCCCCCCTGCGTGTGCGGAGGAGGCACCTGAAAGGGGGGGGGGAGGTCCTTCGGACCTCTCTCCCTCCCGATCGCCGGGGGGCACAAAGTTAAGGCAGGCACCATTTGGAAGGGCACAGCCTGCTCTTTCAAACGGCGGCTGACCTTAACCCCTGGGGAGCCGGATCACGATTCGGTGCTGAAAAGCACCGGATCGTGATCCTCTCCCGGAGCTGGCCGACATCTTGGATGTCGACCAAGCCTCCGGGAATTCCCTCTGAGGACTGGCATCATCGTGCATAGCACGATGACGCCAGTCCTGGAGTTAACCCCTAGCTGCCACCAATGGTGGAGATCTCCCGATTTGTTAATAGCGGTTAATGTTTGATATCGTTGGATCGGCCAGAGCATGGTCTTTCCAACGATACCAAACTTGACTATGTAAAAAGTTTTTTTTGTAAAAACAAATTAAAAATAAAAATAAAAAAATATTTTAAAAAAAATTATAAAAAAAATCACGTTTTTTTTGTTTTGTTAATGCAGCAATATTGTTCTAATTTCAATTATAATGTGAACAATGATGCCGCACTAACGATTTCTGTATGCGGTGCGTTTGTTAAAAATAGCAAAATTTCCCCCCCAAAAAAATGTACCGAGTCCCCATTTCTAATTTTTTTAACAAGCACAGCCCATAGAAAATATAACCACAAATGTTCGCATGTTAAAATGTGAAAAAAAACACTTTACACATTGTAAATTATTGAAAATTCTAATTTTATTGCATTTTTTGTTATAATATACAGACAGGACATGACGTATACATATAATAATGAGATATTATGAATCTGCCGAGTCTGCCGGAAAGAACGATATATAATATGTCTGGGTCATATATTAAAATAAGGCTTCAAAACGCGGTTAAACATGATGAGCGAAACCGGTAAAAATGACCTCAGCACAGAGGTGTGAAAAGCCTCAGTAGCGAAAGGGTTAATGCATGGAATGAGAAATGAGAATGAAGACATAGGTACATGAAAAGCTGCAAAAATGTAAGCTAGAATAAAAGAAAAATTATGTTTATTTTCTTGACATGAGAGACCTCTTCCTAGAATCCCACTATTGTTATTTTCCTAAAAAATGTTTGTGTTTTAAGGTTCATAAAAGAAAGCTGAATGGGAAATTTGGCTCCATGCAGAGGAGCAGTTAATATTCATTATACAGCCAGCTTATCTTAAATGCTACTGGCACTTGGTTGAAATAAGGCCTGATTATCCTGTTAATTTATTCACATTGTTTCTGTGACAGTATGCTGAGAGCTTGCACTGCCCTTTCTTTTTGGTTTTATTTTTATGCACTTGATGATTAAAGCTTCAGCTTTCAGTGTTTGAACCTTTTAATGGCCTTAAACTGTAACACTATGTTGTGTGCTTTGTATTGTCTTCTTTCTCTTTTTCACTAAACCAGCAATAAGCACTGCAATACAGCAGGACATAACACATTTTGTACAATACACATTTATATATGGGTAAAGAACAAACATAAAAGCTATGGAAACCTCTGGGTACCATAAGTACATTTGCTTTTTAATTCCAATGATTATTTTGTTCTTCAAATAAATATCATAATTTATTGGAATGTGTATGAAGTTAGCAGTGTTAGTAACTGATAATAAATAATATAAACCTATTAGTTTATTTACTAAAATAGTATGTTGCTGCACTGCAGCAGACAATTCTATTGTTATGCTCTAATATAAGAGTTGAAAGCTCAAAGTGAGTGGCCCCTTTCTCCAGTGTGGGATGTCCCTTCCACCACAATGAGAGACTTCAACTTCTCTTCCCCCCTCAGTGAAAGGCACCATCCATCACTGTCCTTGCTATATAATGAGGAACGCCTCCAATTCTCCCACAGTGAGGACCAAATTTCTACTTCTACTCTCTCTCACCCCAGTGAAAAGCGTTTTTCCCTGGCATTCTAGAGGAGTGTGCCACTCAATCTCCTCTTCCTGACCACATCTACTCTGCCTCTGACATTATGCCGTCACACAGGCAGCAAGCATGCTGTAGTGGGTCTCTGAAAAATACAGCGTGCTGCTCCTTTTTCTGGATCCTGCGTTGTAAATTCTTAAATGCACACTTACCAAATCTCCATTCTCTCTTTCTTCCCAGCATACACAGACAAATCCACCATTTCTCCACTCGGCTGTCCCATCCACCCAGGCCTGGTCCATAATTTCAGCCTCCCTTCCAGCTGTTTCCACTTTTCTCCTTAATTACTCTTACTCAGCCCGAGCTACTGGTCCTCCCATGCAATCCCAAATATATTCTTTCTAGCAACCTGTTTCACCTTGCCTCTGCTCCCAGGCTCCCACCTGTTTCACTTACCCCCGTCCCTTAGTATGTAAGCTCACGGGATGTCTGGCTGAGCACTTGGTTAAAGTGCGGTATTTCCTAGACAAGCTATCCTACGGTCAGGGTTGTCTTTTTCTTTTTTATCCTGTCTCTTGTTTGTGCTCCCCTATTGTACAGCACTGCGGAATCTGTTAGCACTTTATAAAAACTTGTAATTGTAAAAGTAGAAGGCAGCAGCGCTTCATTGTGTTGGCCCTTGAAAGCTCCTGACTCAGGCTCAGAGTTGTACAGGTGGTGGTGGACCTCTGGAGCCACCGGACTCATGATTAGGGATGAGCTGTTCGGGTTCGATCAGTTCGGAGTTCGACTCGAACATTGGCAGTTTGAAAGTTCACGAACTTCGAACTTTTTGGCGTGTTCGTTTCGAGTTCGAAAAAAAAACATTTTGAAAAAAGTATAAAAAATGCTTAAAAAATACAAAAAAATCTAGAAATAAAGAGACTCTTTACTGCAGAATATTATAAGCAGCGGTTTATTAGATATTGAATTAAAAAAATACCTATAGGTGCAAAGATTCTCAACTCTAAATGACCTGTGCTCTCAAACGGCGTAAACAACAGGTGTTTAATTCGTGTTTGGAAATAACATGTGCTTCTAATTAGCAATTAGAATTTGATACATTGCTTGCAGACTGGTTGTGGCCTGCACATGTATGAACAAACACTGTTTGTTTTGAATTCTAAGAAGTGTTCATTTCTACTATATGATCCTCTCTGATATGCTGTTTAACCCCTTAAGGACCAGGGCTCTATAAAGCCAATCATTAATGATGTAGATGTTACGTCATTTGTCATCAAGGGCTTAATAAAATCTTTATCACACTACTTAGATTTAAATGTAATATTCCAGTATTTGTATGTCCTGTACCTCTCCCGAAGGGCCTATGTGAGCATACAATTATTATTGTGTTTGAAATGTCTATCATAAAGCGTACAAGCTGAGTCCCTAGAGTCTCTGACTATCCATTGTCATATATACCTTGCTTTATACATATAAAGCCCCGTTCACACTGTGCGATTTGAAAGTCGCGTGATTTTCCGCACAATTTTCAGATTCACGACATAGTGCGATAATGTCGCACGATGTCACGCGACAAAGCACCACCAATGCAAATCGCAAAATCGCAGATAGCAAATCTCAAAAAAAGGGTCATGTACCTGCGACATGCTACCGCGACGCGCGACATGCGACGTCGCGTGGCAAGATGTGAACAGCTCCATTGAAATGCATTGGAGAAGCTACACAGTGCGACATCGCGCGGATTTTGCTGCGACGTCGTGGCAAAATCCACGCGATAAATCGCACAGTGCGAACGGGGCCTAATACATTCCCTCATCTAACAGGATAGTAGCCAGTCCCTGTGCATTTTAACCCCTTAAGGGTGGCTAGGTGTCTTTTGTGGGTCTCTGATGGCAATGTTTCTATACATCCTACATTTTGTTTTTATTTTTAACCCTTATTTTATGGAAAACTCACTGTTCCTTTAAAAACGTCTTTTTTTTTTTACTTTTTGTCCTTGTTTCCTGTCCCCCAGGGCACTACCAGGACCCCCATACACCTTTTATGGCAAATATCTTACATATATGCCCTCTTGGAGGGCACTCTAAAAATCAAACTTTTGAGTCCCATTGACTTGCATTGAGTTTGGTTCGAGTTCGAACTCGAACTGTTGAAATTGTTCGAGTTCGAATGCGAACCGAACACGGGGGTGTTTGGCTCATCCCTACTCATGATCACATAAATAGCATACCCAATAGAAACTTAGGAATATAAATGTATTCTTTGCCACATTTACTGAACAATTCCTAGGTAATTTAGAATTCCCTTTCATTGTTCCTATGTCAGCACTATTTGTGGCTATGACCTAGCACCATGGGGTTCAATGCTTGCTTAGTTCAAAAGCAAAAGTGTTATAAGAAAAAAAACAGTTTATTTACCGCAGTGTTTTGTTATTTAACTGCTGTCATATTAGCTCACATGCAGATTAACAATTAGAAAACAAATGCACAATCAGTGAGCAGATGACTTAAAGCATTTGCATAATGCATCATGTTCTGATTAAATCTATGCTTGTACAGTTCTATTTAAATACACACTTAGCCGCAAAACATATGCAATACAGTTGTATTTCATTTATGTTTTGTGTGGCAAAAAATTGCCAGTGTGTGTGTACATATATATATATATATATATACAACTATTAAAATTTAGGAGGAGGTCAAAAAGGTGAGATTAGAACCCGCCACTATACAAACTATGAAAGAAAAAATAAGTTATTGCAAAAAATACTTGCATGCCTAAGCAAACCAGAGCCTTGCTTTGTCTAAAAAACCCATTTGGGCACACTCCTTGAATGTAGCAATGAACTCTTGGTAGGACATGCAAACAAAGTCCACAATGTGTCACTTTTTTCAGCAAAGCTGTGTGTTAATGCAGATGCCAGTGCAAATGCCATGCTGGATAGTCTTGTGCATAGGTTAGGGCAGTGGTTCCCAACTGTGGACCTCAAGTACCCCTAACAGGCCAAGTTTTAAGGATTACCCCCGGGGAGATGTAGACTGAATCCTGCATTCACTGAGCAGCAAATCCTATGACCTGTGCTGTGCTTCAGCTATCTGAAAAACCTGACCTGTTGGGGGTACTTGAGGACCGCGGTTGAGAACCACTGGGTTAGGGTATGCAAGAACACAAAATTATACACAACACATATTGCTTTATCTAAAATGCAACTTGTTTTATCTGATTGTTCTTAGGAATATTAACTGGTTGACTGTCCTATACAAGATGTAGCACTTACAAACACATGGTATCCTTACATAATGTTTGTAAAAATATAAGTAGTAAACATTCTTTACAGTAATTAGTGAATATTATGAATATCACACTTACGAGTCTATTGTATGACTTGTACCCATAGTGGTCTCCATATCGATCACTGAGGTGCCATTTGTTATTTTTGGATATGCATCCACACATGCCCAAACAATATTTTTATATCACATTCATCCACTACAAGGGTACATTTTTAAACTGAAAATATATATTTCTTCATAAACTTTAATCCTTATCCTGCCATGGGGTGTGCTATGCGTCCTCGCGGTGGGTGGGTCTAAAAGCCCATGGCTGGCATGCATGCCCCGCTGGCTCCCTATACATTGGCTCCCTATATCATTGGCTGCTGCGGGTCTGCCTGGACGCGGGATGGGCAGCGGGCCAAAGAAGGGCTTCAGAGCCTGTGGGTTGTGAAAAACAGCAAAATAAAAAAAGGAAAACCAAAACTTGCTTCCATTAGGGTGGTTCTGTTGTACTGAGAAACTAGTATGATGGCAGCTAGGAAAACAGATGGGATGGCTTTACAGTCACCTCTGAAAGAGTGTTAATACATACCGTTTATTGAGTTAAAATAGCAAATAAAATAATGTAAATGTATAAATCTGTATCCAAAATTGAAGAGGGATGTAAATATGTGTAAAAGATCAGCCATCCCTCCAAACCTCTATATATTGCTGGCATAAGTCACTGATTTTCTTCCCATATCGCCCTGTAGTGATATATATACTATCCCTCTATCCTGGCAGCTTGAAACTTCACTGTTGCTGTTATTGCATTATTAAAAACCCAAACAACTTGAACGTGCTGCTGGAATTTTCTGTTGTTTTGTCCATGCTGGGTGGCTGAATTTTAGCAAGATGATGGTTTTTTTAGGCCGTGTCTATATGATATTGCCTCATCTTCTGCAGCTCTATATTGCCAGCCCAAATATTAAATTAGCATTTAAGTTGAAAATTCAAAACTAGTAATTTCTCCTGGCTTTCAAAGGACTAAATGTGGAGACCCAAGCAAGACTGCACAATCAGCAGGTCAACTTAAAACTGTTTGCTCTCTCTGTCCTTTGCTGTACAGACAGGAGGATGCAAAGATCAGCCTCTTATTCTCCAAGGGATGTGGGGTAGTTATTATGTATTTTAATCTTTTCCCTTTGTGCCAAGATTTTGCAGATGCAAAATCACTTAACAACTGATTTTGAACTGAATTTTTTAATATATATTTTGTCACTCAATTAAATAATGAGCAATTGGGAATCACCAATAATTTCTCAACATTTCAATTTCCTATACAAAGTCAAGAAGGTGTAAATGCACAGTTAGCTGGCACAGAAAATGAGCTGCAACAGGAGTTGTGGCTCAGCTTGGAAGAGGACAGGAGCTGCTAACATTTTAAAGTGAGGCCTGGAATAGGGCCCTATATCTTTTACTTCCCTGGTGGTATTCCCGAGTGTGACTCAGGGTTAAATTTCGCTACCTCGAATGGTTACCCCGAGCCACACTCGGGCTGTATACTCACATCCTCCTGCGCTCCCTCGCTGTCCCCCGCAGTGTGATCGCCGCAACTTGCTTCATGGTAACGCTTCCTGTGAGTCACATGATGCAGGGGGGCGGGACCAGGCAGCAAACTAAAAAAAAAATATTCTAATGTAAATTTCCAGTAGCATGACCTGCTCATGAATGGCCACTAGGTGGCACTAAAGGATCAGAAACAGACCATACATACATAGTCAAATATTGCACCCTTGTTTTCTGAATGATTTCAGTGTTTTTGGTTTGATTATATGATTGAATATAATTTCAATGTTCTTGAACCCAGGACATACTTGAAAACAAGAGAAATCTCAATGTATCCTTCCTGGTAAAATACTTTGCAAATAAATAAATAAATATTAGCATTAGTTTGGATAAATATTTTTGGGATAATAAATTATTATGACGTGTTTCAAAGTTTATCGGACTCAGTGGGCCATATTACATACTTGGTGCTAACTTAACCAGAGCTGTTGTAAACTTAAAAACCTCCATAGGCTATAATGGCTCTGGGAAGTTTACAACAGGTCTGGTTAAGTTAGCACCAAGTATGTAATATGGCCCGTGTGTTTACTAGACTCTTGCTTGCACGGATTTCAGTGCGTTATTCATAATTATTACTGGCGTACTATATAAAAAAACACGTTTCCTTTAAAAGAAATTTAGACGCTTTTAGATGCAAAATTTTGAAAAAATTAGACTGCCAGGGAGGTTAATATATGTACTGTACGATGTGCTTTCCTCTTCATTGCCACAATTTTATTTCAGATGCGCAGTTTGACCAAATCGTTATCCAAACTAGGACTTTTGTTCATCGAAAAGTGCTCTAAGAATGTATGTGGCTATTATCACAATAATATAGATACAAAACTAAAATGCAAGCAACGGCAAAGAAAATTGCTTGAATAAATGTAAAAAATGGAAAGCCATGATATCTCACCAAGCATGTGCTAGTTTTGACTTATAAAGAATAAATCTGCATTTAAAAACGGTGATCATTAATGCCTTTTAAAAATAAACTGCACAGCCAAGATATCGTTGTTTGTTTAATTTACAGATTTCTTCCTTGGTTGAGCTTTCTCTTTGGGGAATTGTGATTTGCAATATTAAATCTCTTACCAGACTGCACTAGATATACTAATGCTTGACTGTTTAAATATGATGGATCATAAACGTGTCGCACGTGTATAGTTTTCAGACAAATCATCCGTGCACACTTTTCGTCTAAACCACTAAAACCTTCTAAAATGTGTATATCTAGTAATTTAACCTCCAACAATGTGTAATTTACCTGGGAGTGGGTTTGTGAGATATGAAACAGTCTGTTTAAATTTCAATTCTATTTAATGTGGTTTTTTGTGTGTTTCTGATTGAAATCGTTGGCCTGAAGTCAGGGACATTTTAAGGCCTTTGCCTTAAATATTTGTATCCCCAGGAACCTTTCTTTTTCTAACAGCCTTTCAAATGTATTAGCTGTAGCTTGAAAAAGTAGTTTAGCATAACTGATTTATATTGTTGTGAAACATTTGATTTTCTTCTGCCTTTAGCAACTCTGGAAGATTTGTATTGCATATTTATTCAATTAATGTGTTCTCATTGTGCTGGAAACTCATACAGGGTTATTCAAAGAGATTCGAAAAGTCAACGCACGTTCGGTGACTTTTCGTTCTCTTCAATTCGGTTTGTTTTGCCGATCCCATTTCGGTGACCCTGCGGTGTATTCAGCAAACACCACAGGGTCCCTGAATTGCAGGGAAAAGCTGCCGCAAATCTGACAAAAACTAACCGCAAAACCCAGCGAATGCACGCGAAAACCCCCAAAAACATCTGGATTAACCTGCCAAAAACCACAGAAAAACCCGAACAGGAGCCAATCGCAGCCTTCGACACAGCAGGAGAGGCAGTGAATAAATTAGGAAAACAGTTTGTATGAATGATTGAAAAGTGAAACACTGTTTGCAAAGAAACTACTAAGCGAAAATGTCTGAAATTTACATATGAGGTCCAGGGAATGATAATAAAAAGGGCTGTTACAGAAAAAATAAGTAAACTTAAAAAAAAAAATTAGAAAAATGCTTAAAATATCCTAAAAAATCTATAAATAAAGAGACTCTTTACTGCAGAATTTTATAATGAACGGTTTATTAGATATTTAATTAAAACGGGAATATTTTTAACATTGAAGCCTATGGGATTCTCCTGAATTAACTTGCCGAATTAAACCACCGAATGGCAGGGCAAACTGCTGGTTTGTGTTCTCTGAATAGCCGAAGCAGTGCAATTTCATGGGGATTTCACTACCCTCGAACAGGCACCGAACAGGCACCATATATGCAGGCAATTCGCCAGGATTTGGCGAATTGCCTGCTCTCTGGATAGCCGAATGGCCAGGAAAGGTAACCGAACGATGATTTTCAGCGTTCGGTTACCTTTCTCAAGCAATTCGGATCTCTTTGGATAACCCTGTTAGACGTAATGGAGATCATATCGTTTTGGGGTCCAACCTTAAAAATGCAAGCCACAATTGAATCAGTTTTACATTTTTTTGGTTAATTTTAGGTTTTCTAACAGTAAAAGTAATAGTGCTCCGGTGTCTTGTTCTAGGTTGTGATTATGCCACCCTGCCTCACAGACGATCAAAACTCTTGACATGGCTAATTAATTCCTTTTGCCCAGCATTATCACACAAATTAAATATGATACCTTATCGCCATAAATATTATGTCGTGACTAATTATTATTATTATTGAGAACGAAAAGGCAGGACCTCCAGTGGAGTGAGCGAAAATGAAAATTTATTGTTCGGGGACAGCAAACCCCATCAGACAGAAATGATGTGACGTTTCGACCCGAGGGTCTTAATCATACATGCACACTAAAGTCTAACATCTTATATACCATTGATTACTCACTCTATTCCACTAATCAATTAATCAATCAATCAATTATTATCATCATTATTTATATAGCGTCAACAGTTTCCGCAGTGCTTTACAATAACCAAAGGATGCGAGATACAGATAAATGGACATGTGCCCTGCTCATAGGAGCTTGCATTCTAGAGGGATTGGGGCTGAGGAAGACAAGGAGAGTTTTAATGGGCAAAAGGATCATTTGTGGTAGTGGTTCGGGAATGGTGGGGTCATAGAATTAGCTTCAATCCTGTGTGAGTAGTTGAGCAGAGGGATGAATTGCATCAGTGATGTGGTGATGTGGTATGCTAATTCGAAGAGATGGGTTATGAGGAATTTCTTGAAGGATTGAAGATTAGGGGAGAGTTTGTTAGGGCGAGGTAAGTCATTCCACAGGACCGGAGCAGCCCTTGCAAAGTCCTGGAGGTGAGAGCTGGCAGTGTGGGTGTAGACAGAGGACAGACGGAGATCTCTCTATGACCAGAGTTGTCTACATGTGAGGTGCTTGCGGAGTAACGAATACATGTAAGGAGGGTCGAGTTTTTGAGGGATTTTAACGTGAGAGTCAGTATTTTAAATTGTATCCTGAACTGTACAGGAAGCCAATGGAGAGACCGGCAGAGTAGCAGGTACGTGAGGTGCATCTGCTGAGAAAAATAAGCCTTGCACCTGCATTCATTACAGATTCCTAAGGGGCAATATGGGCACTGGGGAGGCCAATAAGGAGGGAATTGCAGTAATCAAGTTGCGAATGAGAAGCACATGAACCAGCACCTTCACTGTATCTTGCGTCAAAATGGGGTGGATGCGGGCAAAGTTTTTGAGTTGATAGTCTACAGGATTTGGTCACTGTCTGGACGTGGGAGAGAACGTTAGGTCAGTATCAAAAGTGACACCAAGGCTGCGAGATTGAGGTGTTGGGCTAATGAAAGTTCCATTTACGCGTAGAGAGATAGGTGGCATTGGGTTTTTTGTTGGAGGGAGGAACAACGAGAATTTCAGTTTTGGCAAGAAGGAAGACATCCACTAAGGAAGAAGGAAGACATCCACTTCGAGATGTCAGAGATACACTCAATCCAGGACAGCAGGAGAGAGATCAGCGAAGGAAAGGTATGTTTGAGTGTCATCAGCGTATAGGTGGTACTGGCAGCTATTACATTACAATTTTAAGCAGTGCTAGTGAAAATGCTAGTTTGTTTTTAAAATTTTACCTAAAAAATGTAATGGTTAATAAATCACTGGTTCCATATGGGGTATATGCTAATGAAATAACAAATAAATATGATTTTATCTGCATAAGTGAATCATACTATCCATGGGACCAAATTCACAGAAGCCTTTAACATTTATGATTGATATGTCAACTCCTTCAATACTAAGCAGTTTTCCACAAATATACCCTGAGAAACCAGAGTTAGTGTGCCGGGAGTTTCCCACTGTTAGGGCTGACTTCAAGGAATTCAGGCTGCTATGAGAAAGCCCAACAATCGACGGCAGGTAAGCCCTCTGGGAAATGGAATTACAATATACAGACGTTGTCCACACCTTAGTGGGAAAGCAGATGATGTCTGTAAATTGTAATCCACAGTGAAGGGATAAAAGGCAGTGAAGTAACTCTCCGGCTGTGTCTTTTTTTAACTTTTTACTGAAACCTGTGAATGAAAATTGCTTACTTTTTTAGTGGTTTGTATTTTTCTCTCAAACAAGACTGAATGGGCAGCATTACAAAGCTGGTGCTAACTTAACCAGAGCTGTTGTAAACTTAACAACTCTATAGACTATGGCCCCATTACATTCCTCGCGCATTTTCATTTGCGTGTGCAAATGTGCATTTGCGCGTGGGGCAAAACCCTTTGCGCAGAACATCGTATTACAACATTCGCGCAAACGATGCGCATTATCGTTTAACGCGGATGGACCTGCGCGAGCGTGATGAACTGTGCGCGTCCTATACTTAACATTGTGAGCGCAAATTCGTTCGTGCGCTGGTATGCGGATGGTATTACAATCGATGCGCATCTTTTTACGAACGACGTTTGCACTCATAATTTTAACGTCTTTGAAAAGCTGGTGGTAACTGCAAATCGGAACGTTCTGGCCGAAACGAAAAACACCAGCACGAAAAAAAATATATAGCACAGTATAGTTACACATTCTACACATACCCAAACAATAAAATTGTGAATTCGTGCATATTTTTTTTATTGCTGCAGCATGTATACTCAGATTTACTTTGACAGGCGCAAAAACTTAAGTGAGTCAATTAAGGTAAATTGATGTCAATTAAGGTTCTTCATTCTGAATCCGGCGAAAAAAACAGTCCGCACACTGATTTACGTGCGCTACGTTACTGCGCGTGTATTACTCTTCGTTTTGCAAGTCGTTTTTTACGAACGTTATTTTCGGACGGATGAGAAACACGTTCGGATCGGAATACTCCGTTAAGTTTCGCGCGATAATGCCGGACTATGTGTGCAAAAAAATTTGCGCTGCGCGAGCAAATGTAATAGGGACCTATAATGGCTCCGGTAAGTTTACAACAGCTCTGTTTGAGTTAGCACCAACTATGTAATATGGCCCAATGTGTACTAAACAAAGTAAACTGCAGCATAGCAGAGTAATTTGCTATACTAGCTTGGTATTATCAAAAATCATTTTATTTTGACACAAATGTGCACATACCTTTGTTTTCCTTATTGTTACTCAATATAAGTTTCATTCTATGTTTGTGTACGTACAGGGTGCACTTTGCAGAAAGCCTGTTCTGTCCAGTTTTTACACAGTCACAGAAGACATTACTGAAATAACGTCTACCTCTTTCGTTCTGTTTCAAAGTTTGAATTTTACTTTTTTAAAACAGCAGCTAGACAGAAATAATATAATACTATGAGTATTGTTTAGTAGCAGCAACTAATGCGTATTGAAGACAGAGTTGTTCTTCATCAGTTAAAGTCATGCACAAATTTAAAAAACACTGATACAAACAGATCTATTTTGTCAGCAGAAAGTCTTTCGAGTTTCATATAGAAACACAAACTCCAATACTATTTAAATTGAAAAATAGCTTCACCATTGGATCTGAAGAAACTGAGGAAGAGCCCAACAGATTGACGGATGCCTTGTTCTAAGCTGGTGCTAGCTTTCATGTGTCTTCCTATAATTAAGGGTAGAAAAGCCCTCCAATCCAATAGCCTGGCAACTTCAAGAAAAACAGATTGACAAGGTCTTTGATTTGTATCAGAAGGGAAGCATGTGGGAAGAGGAAGAAATCCAGCAGTGATGCAGCACAACGACACAGCTGAATGGAGCAGTTGCACTTTGGGTTAGGCTTGTGCAGCGATTTTTTTTTTTCGGTTCGGTTCGTTCGGATTTTGTAAATTTTCGTTTCGACTCGTTTCGGCCGATTTTCGTTTTGGTTCGTTTTGTTTTGTTTTTCGTATCGACTTTTTTTTCGTTATTTCAGAAATTTTCGTGTTTTTCGGAACGTCTGTTCTCCTCGTTTCAAAGTGTCTATTCGTTTTGATGTAAACTAATGGTTTTTCGGATACGATAATTATACGATACGATAATTCTGCCGATACGATAAGTCTGCCATTGAGATTTCTCATGTTTTACAAGAAGGATACATTGAGATTTCTCATGTTTTACAAGAAGCATACATTGAGATTTCTCTGGATTTACAAGAAGGATACATTGAGATTTCTCATGTTTTACAAGGACACATTGAGATTTCTCATGTTTTACAAGAAGGATACATTGAGATTTCTCTGGATTTACAAGAAGGATACATTGAGATTTCTCTGGTTTTCCAGGAAGGAAACATTGAGATGGGAATGATACAAAATTTAATTACAGAATCAGCGATATAAATACGATGTCCGAAATTACTGAAATGGAACCTCCGCCAGGCTAATTCACCTCACCCGCCGCTCTGTCTCTGCCGCTCCCCTCTGCGAGTCCCTTCACTGGCTCCCCATCCATTGCAGAATTAAGTTCAAAATCCTTATCCTTACCTACAAAACCCTCACTAACTCAGCTCCCCACTACCTGTCCTCAATAATCACCAAATACACCCCAGCCCGCTCCCTAAGGTCAAACAGTGACCTGCGCCTAGCTTCTCCCCGCATCACCTCTTCCCATGATAGACTGCAGGATTTCTCACGCGCAGCCCCCACTCTCTGGAACGCTCTCCCTCGTACTGTCAGACTTTCCCCTAACTTCTCTTCCTTCAAACGCTCCCTTAAAACATTCCTATTTAGGGAAGCCTACCACCCAACTCACTGACACAACCATCAATCACTCTCACCTTACAGTCCTCTCCTCCTGTTTCCAACCCCAACCCTCCCAGATTGTGAGTTCCTACGGGAATAGGGCCCTCATCTCCTCCTGTACTGTTTGTCAAATGTTGTTCAATGTATTGTAACCCTGTCTATACTGTGCTTATTGTACAGTGCTGCGGAATATGCTGGCGCTTTATAAATAAAGAATAATAGTAATAATAATAATAAAAATCAGGAATGGAGCCGAAATCAAGAATGGAACGAAAATGAATTTCGATTTTACACATTTCTAGTCCATTCGAAAATTCCGAAAAGTTTTCGTTTCGGCACGAAAATTTGTTCGGATCTGCCGTTTTCGGATCTGAAAATTTTCGGAAAATCGTCTGAATTAGAATGCACAAATCCGAATGCACGAATCGGGAAATTTCGTAAAAATTCCAAAATTCCGAAACCGTAAACGCACATCCCTACTTTGGGTAGAGGCTCTTGGAATCGTGGTGGGACCACGTGACAAACCTAGCATTAGGAAGGACAGTGGTGTCTCTGAAACATTCAGATTTTATGTTTCTGGACCTCCTTTGCTTTCTATTGCTGACCCTATCTGCTACTGGAATGAGAAGAAGAGTCTGTGGTCCTCATTCTGTCTGGCTGTCCTGGAGCTACTGTCCTGTCCACTGACCGCTGCCTAAAGTGAGAGAGTGTTTTCTATCACAGGAAACATGCTCATTCTTCAAGCATCACAAATGTTCCAGTGACCAATAGAACAGATCGTATTACTTAAGTTCAATCTGCCCAAGTCGGGGTACCCTGCTCTTAAGTTCAATACCAATTAAGTTTTAACATGTTCTCTTATTCTGTAGTTGAGAAAAATGCGAAATTAGCTACACTGGTGTGGTTAACAGAAGAAAAAAACTGAAGTTTCCTGTTGTACTGATTTGTAAATTTTTTAAAAAGATATCAGCATATTTATCCCTGAATTAGGTGGTGCTTGTTTTCTTTTAAAAATGGTATTGATGTCTCCCCCCCCCAGTCTGGCTGTGTCTTGTGGAGTGGTATTGATTGGTACTTTTCTCTGTCACAGCTGGTTAAATATGTTAGGGTATAGGTTTTCCACAATCATGCTAGGCTGAAGGTGTGATAAACTCTTTGTGCTCAGGTTGGAAAAAGTGAGTGGCTTGTCATCTGTCCATTCACTTTAGACTTTTTTTTCTAGGTTTTCTTAAGATTCCTTGACATTTCTGCTTTTGTTATATCCACCAAATAAATGATTTCCTTCTACCTGAATACATTTAATGGTGTGACAATGCCTACTGGTGTCCGCAGATAAAGTCATTCAAGTTGATAGTATATTGGACTTCTAAACTCTAGGTCAATTATACCAGGTTGAAGGTGTGAGTAAGGTCTTTGCCTAAGTGTAGGACACATAGGCGTGCGCAGCCTATTGCATTAGGGTGTGCACCCAAAAGTTCAAACACACACACACACACACACACATATATATATATATTATATATTCACGCACCCTTATGCAAACATACACACACTCACGCATTCAGCCAAAATATATCACTACTCTAGGGGTCATTCACAGAGCATTGAAATGTTGCCGACTGTTGTTCCCCGCACTTCGGGGAATCAAATTGCCCCACCCTGCGGTGAATTCACCATTCACCGCAGGGCCCCCAAAGTGCAGGGAATCAGCCACTCGCAACAGGAACCAGGATGCCGTGATCGGAATGCAGGGACAGGTATGTAACAGCCCAGGTGTGGCTCGGGGTTACTGCTTTCAGCATTGAAATTTAACCGCAAGCCACACGCGGGAAAACCGCCAGGGGGCTGAAAAAATGCACAGATTTTGACGTATAAAAATTTCAAAAATCGGACTGCCAGGGAGGTTAAGGTCTTGTTGCCAAGCACCAATATTTAGTCTCCTACCTGTATCTCACGATGCTTTATTCACTATTCTTACTTTGTGCAGTGCAGGCAGAAGATATAGCAGCGATTCTAGGAGCAATACCAGCCTTTTGGATGCAGGACAAGGGGGCAACGCCGGGCTGAGACAAGGACACGGGTGCTGAATTCTGCACACAGCAGCCTATTTAAAGACAAATACCTGCATTTACACACACAGCCATACGTTCACATAACTATATATCCCCTACACTCCGGGGGGGGGGGGGTATGTAGCAATAAAACTCCCAGTAGTGTGTGGTATGTGTGTGAGAGTAGCAGAGAATCCACAGCAATAAAAACGCACAGTAATGTGCGGTATGTATGAGCGTGTCGCAGAGCTCCACAACAAAACTCACAGAAATTTTGCTGTGTATGGGCGTATCAGAATCCACAGCAATAAAACTCACAGTAATGTGCAATGTGTATGAGCATATCATAGAATCCACAGCAATTAAACTCAGCAATGTGCAGTGTGTATGAGCGTATCACACATTCCACAGCAATAAAACCCCCAGCAAAGTGCTGTGTGTATGAGCGTATCACAAAATCCACAGCAATAAAACCCCCCGTAATGTGCTGTGTGTATCAGCGTATCACAAAATCCACAACAATAAAACCCCCAGTAATGTGTTCTGTGTATGAGCGTATCACAAAATCCACAACAATAAAAACCCCCAGTAATGTGCTGTGTGTATCAGCGTATCACAAAATCCACAGCAATAAAACCCCCAGTAATGTGCTGTGTGTATCAGCGTATCACAAAATCCACAGCAATAAAACCCCCAGTAATGTGTTCTGTGTATGAGCGTATCACAAAATCCACAGCAATAGAACCCCCCAGTACTGTGCTGTGTGTATGAGCTTATCACAAAATCCACAGCAATAAAAACCCCCAGTAATGTGTTCTGTGTATGAGTGAATCACAAAATCCACAGCAATAAAACCCCAGTAATGTGCTGTGTGTATCAGTGTATCACAAAATCCACAGCAATAAAACCCCCCAGTAATGTGCTGTGTGTATCAGCGTATCACAAAATCCACAGCAATAAAACCCCCAGTAATGTGTTCTGTGTATGAGCGTATCACAAAATCCACAGCAATAGAACCCCCCAGTAATGTGCTGTGTGTATGAGCGTATCACAAAATCCACAGCAATAAAACCCCCCAGTAATGTGTTCTGTGTATGAGCGTATCACAAAATCCACAGCAATAAAACCCCCCGTAATGTGCTGTGTGTATGAGCGTATCACAAAATCCACAGCAATAAAACCCCAGTAATGTGCTGTGTGTATCCGCGAATCACAAAATCCACAGCAATAAAACCCCCAGTAATGTTCTGTGTGTATCAGCGTATCACAAAATCCACAGCAATAAAAAACCCCAGTAATGTGCTGTGTGTATCAGCGTATCACAAAATCCACAGCAATAAAACCCCCCAGTAATGTGTTCTGTGTATGAGCGCATCACAAAATCCACAGCAATAAAACCCCCAGTAATGTGTTCTGTGTATGAGCGTATCACAAAATCCACAGCAATAGAACCCCCCAGTAATGTGCTGTGTGTATCAGCGTATCACAAAATCAACAGCAATAAAACCCCCCAGTAATGTGTTCTGTGTATGAGCGTACCCCCTCTCCTGCTTAAATTTTTTTTTCATTGCAGGGAGGGGGTTGCATTTTGGTCCAGAGGCGAGGGTCCAGGAGGGGGGTCAAGGAGGGGGAACCCGGCTGGCCGCATCCAATGGATAGCCGCCGGGACCTCTCACCCCCGCAGGCCTGGAGGCAGCCTCTGCTTCCCTGGTGGTCCGGTGGCTGTGGGGTGCTGCACCGCGATCTGTGCTTACAAACCGCAGTGCACGTCCTACAGCAAATGACTGGACTCGAGCTGAGCGCCCGATCACAGGTGACCTGTCACCTGACCGCCGGCGCTTTGACACAGTCAGTAAGCGCCGGCGGTCAGATGACAGGTCATCAGCAATCGCCGGCGCTCAACTTGTGGCCAGTCACTCGCTGTGGGACGTGCACTGCACTTCAAAAATAAAATAATAAACATAAAATATTAATAGTGATATTTACATGTAAATAGAATATACAGTACAAGTCTCTGAAATATCCCTTAAACCCCAATTTTCTAAACCTAAAGAATATATGTGGTGGTTTAAAATTCAGAAAAATAAGTGGTTTTACAAACTCTGCACACATTTTTGTTATTGTTATTTTCTTAACAGGATCTAATTTGTCAAAATTACAAGTTTGTAATAACTGAAGAAAACTGTTAAAGTGATAGCTGAACATAAATGGTATTTTAATTCATATGATCAGCTTGATTATTATTATAGCTGGTAATATTTTATTACCTTTCCGTTAAGCTCCTGAAACGTTTTATTGCAACAAAGTTTTTTTTCCTCTTATTTTAAATTTGTTGATGTACTTTTTAAGACAATCTCCCTTACTTTCATATTGTTGAACTTGATAATGTTTTGCCACTAAGGGTCCTTGAATTTAAGTTGAAAAGTAAACCTAGTGTTTTGCAGGATATACTGGAGATTTGTGGAGAGGGCTTTAGTAGCAGCAATGTGTTATCTGTGATGTGCTGTATAATAGCTCAGCCAGAGGTCAATGACAATTGCAAAATGACTCTGCCTGTGAAGCTAGCAAAATAAAACTGCCCATTAAAATAGAGGGAATTGCTGTACTTTAAATCTTTCCATTATCCATCTTCCTGTAATTGCATTTTTTTAAAGCTTTTGTACATATGCCTTTAATCCAATATGGCGCCAAAATTTTCATTTTCAGAACTAGTGAACAATCATTGTCAATTGTGTTAAAATGTGCGCTTTTATGTCATTAAATTGTTATACCCTTACAGTAACAAATTACGTGTCGATTCAAGGATTATAATTAAATTATAATTAAAAATCACAAACTGTAAATAACTGTGAAGTGTCAAAAATGGGCAAAATAATAATACTTATCAACAGACAAGTGACAAATGTTTACAGCATATAATTTTACTTGGTTAAGGTATTCTCAAGCTGTAGGTAAAGCTTCTTCTAACAAAAAATGTAATGTAGGTTTTGGTTGTGGCTGGTTAGTGTCTACCTACTGTTTTTAGTTATGTACCATTTATTCTTGTATTGATCTTTAGCAACAAAGTACCTTAGTGCAATACCAAACTATACTAAAAAAAAATATTGTGAAAAATGTAATTTATACATATACTAGGTGTTAATCATGCCTGGAGGGCAGTCTATTGTATGGTTTGCAGTAAATAAAATCCACCCGGAGCAAGCAATGTGGACCCCTTTGTGCTTTCTGGCCCATGTTTTTTTTCTCTATCGAGGTCTTCTTTTTCCACCTACTTTGACTATATTGCTGAGGGACTATTTATTGGGTTGGGAGGGAGGGGTTATTTTTCTTGCTAGGATATTTATTGCAGGGGGTAAGGAACCCCCTATCTCCACCCCATCTTTCCTTAGGAGTCAATGAGGACGTTCCCCACACGTCCTCAGCAGTGAAAGGGTTAACCCGACTCTGCGTGTTTGCATATCGGAGTGGGTCTGTCTGGATGATGTCCAGGGCTGCTTTTTTGTCCCAGTCTAGCCCTGTCCTGGACCCATATATTGTATAGCACTATGTATCTATAACCAGGGCTTTTTTTGAGGCGATACGCACCGGTACGCCGTACCGGCACCTCATCGCCAGCCGCCCTTTGCTTTTTAGTTTTTGACAGCTCCGGTATCGGACCTGGTCGGCGCAGGGGCGGATCCAGCAGCCGCCACGCTCTTTTCTTCTACGAGCTGCCGCCGACATGGATATCCTGCCGCTCACCTGGGATCCATCCACCAGCCAGTCGCAATCTTGCGAGATCGCGGAGTTCACATGAACTGACGTGAACACGGCTGGCTAGTGGATGGATCCCAGGCGAACGGCAGATATTCATGCAGGCGGCCGCTGGTAGAAGGAAAGAACATGGCAGCCAGCAATGACTCGGAGGGGCCTGGATGCGATGGAGCACGATGGAGAAGGTGCACTGGCTGACACCGCCTAAGTCAGCTAGAGGCTGCTGGAAGGTGCCCATGGCAAGGAACCTCAGGCAGCACAGTAACTTCGTCATCCCTGGGACAGATATCCGTATCCCTGACCTGGACTCCAGATGGGTCCGCAGCTGTAGGTAGAGCCTGTTTATCTGTGCCCGGGTCAACCGATAGCAGAGTCGACACTCAGCATCAGTCAGATGTTTCAATGTCAATCGTGTCCTTTGGACACGATGTGCCCATGGAACAGCACGCTCCCTCTCCAACTCCTGCTGCCATCTGAGACAAGTTCTGCGTCTGTGACGCAAAATGAGCACATATGCTGCAGCAATAATACATGCACACACAACATCATCCATTGTATTGGTTTGGTATGAGTTGAATAGGCAACTGTGCTTTGGTGCATTCCTTTTTATGGGCTTGGATATTTGGGGTTAGCCAGGTTGTTCAGATTTGCCATTAGCACCAGCATTTAGGAGTCGCTAAGATTATCCAAATAACATCCATGCGGTAATTACCGCCAATAGATTGTAATACATTACTTATCCTAGCGCACATTTGCGTTTGTGCTCTCAATGTTAACTATAGGACGTGCAAAGTACAGTAAGCCTGCGCAAGGTCGCGCAGGTTCACACGCGGTACACGAATCCACTTGGTTGTAGCGTTGAGTATGTAATTCGGAAGTCGGCGCAAATGGTTTTATCCCACGCATTAAAAATTACTGATGCCTGCGCTAATGTTAGCGTCAAGATTGTAATGTGGCCCTTAGTAAATGAAACATTATAATTCTGAAATGTTTTACTATTTCTTAACACAGCCCTATTCATATGTTATTTGGCACTAGATTGTAAGCTCATCTGAGCTGGGCCGTCTACACCTGTTTCTGTTCCTATGTTTATTTAATTTTGTCTCATTGGTTATTGTAAAGCATTGCGGAAACTGTTGGCACCATATAAATGATGATTACAATTAGGGATGCACCGATACCACTTTTTTAAGACCGAGTACGAGTACCGATACTTTTTAAAAGTACTCACCGATACCGAGTACCTATACTTTTATTTAATGTCATGTGACGCTTTCCAATAGGAACAGACCTCATGTAAAAATTTATATGAGATTGACCGCAGCTCACATGGATTTGCCCCAGGTCTCATGGATTTGCCCCCAGGTCTCATGGGTTTGCCCCCAGGTCTCATGGGTTTGCCCCCAGGTCTCATGGGTTTGCCCCCAGCTCACATGGGTTTGCCCCAGCTCACATGGATGTCCCCCAGGTCTCATGGATTTGCCCCCAGGTCTCATGGATTTGCCCCCCAGGTCTCATGGATTTGCCCCCAGCTCACATGGATTTGCCCTAGCTCTGATGGATATGTCCCCCAGGTCTCATGGATATGTCCCCCAGGTCTCATGGATTTGCCCCCAGGTCTCATGGATTTGCCCCCAGGTCTCATGGATTGGCCCCCAGGTCTCATGGATTGGCCCCCAGGTCTCATGGATTGGCCCCAGCTCTCATGGATTTGCCCGCAGCTCACATGGATTGGCCCCCAGGTCTCATGGATTGGCCCCCAGGTCTCATGGATTGGCCCCCAGGTCTCATGGATTTACCCCCAGCTCGAACGCTGGGGAAGCTGGCCGTGTGCATGTAAAGCACGCGGTCAGCGTTCCCCTCCGGCGCGCCAAATACTCACCCTTCCTGAAGTTCCGGTCTGTGGGCAGTGATGCTGTCACGTGGCCGCCGGGCGCATCTATAATGCTGCCTCCAGCCGAGAGGCAGCATCACAGGAGCGCCCAGTGGCCGCGGGAACGCATCACTGCCCAGCGACCGGATCTTCAGGAAGGGTGAGTATTTGGCGCGCCGGAGGGGAACGTTGGCGGCGTGCTTTTCATGCACGCAGCCAGCTTCCCCAGCCCCGCGGATACCGGCAAGCCGGCCCAGCGCCGGCTTCCGGTATCGGCGGGATGTATCGGGCCGTTTGCACGAGTAACAAGTACTCGTGCAAACGGCAATATCGGCCCCGATACCGATACTAGTATCGGTATCGGTGCATCCCTAATTACAATAATTATATTATTAATAATATTGTAGTAATATTGTATTTTATATAAATATTCTATGTTTGTATAGCAGAAAGAGTAAGAAAAACAAAAAAGGAAAGGCGAAAGCCACTTAAACCAATATCCTTTCCAATCACAAAGGATCAAAGTTGTTAAAGTCTCATAAAAGAATGTAGATTTCATCATAGATAGCTTGTTTTATAACACCCAGTGCATATCCCGATCTTTCATTAAAATGTCACAATCCAACCAGATTCACGACTTTCCTCCTGGTCCCTCCCATACAAAATAGATCAAGGGGTTGAAAAACAATAAGAAATTATAGCTTTTCAATGTTCATTTCAGCCGCTTGAAGCACACTTTGTCACCCAGGGCAGGTTATTAAGTAGATAACACTTCTATGTCCTGCTCCGATGGCCTTTGTGATAGGCTTACTGATCAATACAATGTTATCTGAAAGATTAAGGGTCAGGAAGAAGTTACTGCTACATGAAATACTTACTAGGCTGCCATTCAGTTTTGTTTCAAGGTTCCCTCTAGCTTTTGGGATTGCTTCAGTCATATAATGTGTTCTTGGAACCTGTCACTGCTTTTGTTCAAAAGAATTAGCACATACACTTCAAATATGTTGCTACAGGTTTACCACTGTCTTATTGACATTATCTAGGTAATTGTAAATACAGGATAAAAGATAAATAGAAATGAACAAGATACAGGTTATAAAATGTTTCAGGGCACTGCCTACTATTAACCTTTAATGATTCTAACAAAACTAAGAAGCAAATAGCGTTGAGAGAAATTAATTTAAAAAATAAATAAATTGTGGTAATGGAAGTGAATTAAATGCTGCATGGTAACAAGAGCTAAAGACAAAGGTGAGAACTGTGAAGTCATTTAATCATGATTTAACAATTGCGACAAGGTTCAGGGTGAAGATGATCATTATGAGAACAGAGGTATAAGTTAGGCGATATATTGAGTTACATGAACGGATGAGAATACATGTTTAAAAGGTAGTTATTAATGTATTACTAATAATTATCATGGGCTTTAAAGCCTTAGTATTACAGGGTTATTCAGAAAGAGTTGAAACCCAGGAGAATGACTGGAGAAGTGAAAATTCTAGGACAAAATAGCCAAACCAGAAAAATGCTCCCATTTATCTCACTTTCCAAATCAGCTATTTGGTCTAGATTGTTCTCTTCTCCTGCCAATTCTCCTGGTTTTTACCTTTCTCTGAATAACCCTGTAAGTATGCATTCGTAGTGTGAGATAGTAGTATAGACGTATACCAGTTGTCTAGATCAGTGGTCCCCAACCCTAGTCCTCAAGATTTTAAGGATTACCTTGTCGAAATGCAGACTGAAACCTGCAATCACTGAGCAACAAATCATATCACCTGTGCTGTGCTTCAGCTATTCTGCAAACCTGGCCTGTTAGGAGTACTTGAGGACCAGGGTTGGGAACCACTAGTATAGATGATGAGTAGAATATAGAATGGTGAAGCTGCTATTAAGAAGGTAATTAAGCCTTTCTCTTTCAAGGGTTTATTGCTGAAACAAAATGTTATCATAATAATTGTTTGAAACAAGGGATGCATAGCTCACACATACATAAAGGGTAAAATAGCAATTTTGCCTACACATTGTTGTACTGAGATAGTTTAGAGAATAAGATTAATTTTCTCTATTTCTCCTCTCTTTCACTGCCCCACCAACACTCCTCCTCCCTCAATCTCCTCTCCTAACACCCTCCATTACAAACAGTGACAGACAATGATATTTGAGAATATACAGGGGTACTGCGACAAGGTGGGTACAATAGGGTGGGGGCAAGGAAAGGGTACAGACAAATGTGAATGTGATTTGTAGTACTGTATAGGTTTTTGTGTAAGTGCCAAAAGAAATAGGTGCTCAGGACAAATAGAAAGACAGTAATTCTGAGCTAGGAGGAAAGGGGGTAACCCTAAAAAATAATCAGAAAGAAAATAAACATACCCAGGTGAATGTGGTTTGATGTACCTTCGTGCAGGTAAAAGGAAAATTCTCAGCAGGATTGCCGCAATGGCCTATACACAAATTGGTGTGAACAAGGATTAAAAATTAACTTTTAACCCCTTAGTGACCGGGAGGTTTTACACAAATCCGTCCTTTAGTGACCGCTGCTGTTTTACGTTTCTGCGCTGTTAGTGTTTAGGTCAAATTTTCCTCTTACTTGTTTATTCAACCCACACATATTATACACAGTTTTTCTCGCCATTAAATGGACTTTATAGAAATACCATTATTTCCATCATATCGAATAATTTACTATAAAAAAAAATATGAAATATGATGAAAAAATGGTAAAAACCCACTTTTTCGTAATTTAATCCCCAAAATCTACAACCACCAAAAAATACCCCAGCTAAATAGTTTCAAAATTTTGTCCCGAGACTAGAAATAACAAATTTTTACATGTTTTTGCTTTTTAACCCCTTCACTGCTGAGCCAGTTCACCTATGTGCGCTGCGCTCATTCTGACCATTTTGTGCTAACTATTTTGAGATGACAGCCTAGGTCCTATTTAACTAAACCCCCCAGACAAAAAAACTTTAAAAAAAAATAAAAATTTTATTTTATTTTATTTTTTTATAAAAAAAATCTATTATTATTTTTTAAATTTTTTATTTTTAAACCAAACCTGGTCATGTTTGGTATCATTGGAAAGGCCATGATCAGGCCTTTCCAATTATGTCAAATATGACCATCTAACTGCCACGAATCGGGAGATAGGGGGATCCTTATGATCCCCTTATCTCTACATGGCAGCTAGAGGGCTAACTGGCCCACTGACATCCTCACACAGCGGTGTATAGCATTAACTATTTCGCTACCGGAACGCGTTTCGGCGCTAATTGGCGCCAAAACGCGATTCAAACCTGGAGGGGGGCTGACATCCAAGATGTCAGCCCCCCTCCAGGTTTGAATCGCGCTTTGGCGCCAATTAGCGCCGAAACGCGATCCGGTAGCGAAATAGTTAATGCTATACACCGCTGAAAGAGGGAGACTCTCCCCTTTCCAGCGGTGCAAAAAGCATCTCTCTAGCTTCAATGGTTGCGGATATAGAGGGCTCCGAAAGAGCCCCCCCTCCCCTCCATTGATTTCAATGGGGGCGCCTGCTGATGACGTCACCACGCAGCGTGACGACATCATCGAGCTCGCCGGCCCATGTAAATAAGGAGGAAAGGCTTCCTCCCTGCCAGATCTGCGTGGGATCCAGCGAGGGAGGTAAGTATCGGGCGGGAGGGGGGTTAGACGCCGCTGACGTACCCTGTACGTCCGCGGGTCTAAGGGAGACCCGTGGGCAGGACGTACAGGGTACGTCAGCGGTCCTTAAGGGGTTAATAGAGTACTATAAAAAGGATCCACAGATCCTGGTAGTACAAGACAAGATGTAAATATAAGGAATTGGAGTATGGATAAGGCTCCTTGGTATCAGGCACATACACATTAGCACAGCACCCAGTATGTAGATCGTAGTTAATCTGTCGAGCAGAAAAGGAAACAACGGGCCTTCGAGGGTCCATAATATATAGGAAAGACAGAAAGGAAAATTCAAGGGTGTTCTGTGCTTGGTAAAGCAAAAGGAAATAATACAGTAGACAGATCTGTTAGAAACTGGGAAACAATGTTTCCAGACCGTCCCTTGCTCTATGAGGAAATGGCGAATGCTAAGCAGGTTATGGTGCCCCTATACCTGCAATAACAATGCAAAGAGCCGCAATTTGGAATTCATAGCCAGAGGTCCTGAGTTGCAGCGGCACATTTGAGGATAAGTGCAGAACAGTTACAAAAAATGTAAAACCATTAAAGAAGGATTGCGCATGGTTGACTACTTTGGAGAAACAGTCAGACAAATATTTTAAATTCGACGCTTTCCCCGTTAAAGTAAGGGATCAGAAACGGCTTCCTCAGGAAGCGAAACCTTCATGGTGGTGGAGAGAAGCTACTATGAGTAAAGTGTATGTGATGTGTGATGAATGGGATAAACAGGTGACAGGTAACAAAAATAATCACTTCTTACACTCGCAACTGCACACCAATCCACACCCTCTATAATTGCAAATAACCTCCAAATGCCGGGGCCCTGTGTCTGAAAGCACGATTACAGTCAGGGTGTTGCATGCGCAGATGGTATTTATTGGCAGGGGACAGGTGTGGCCAGGTGATTGCAATGTGACAAAAAAGTCTGATTCTGCCGGTGCAACCTCAGTAGCGCTAGGCTACGCTAACTTACCGTTCTGCTATGTGATGTTAGTGCTTCGCATGCGTGCACTAACCGATCGTGTCTCTGAACTAGACTTGTGCTCAGCAGTTTTTTTTAACAAAAATTTTCGTTATGGAATCTTACTTTCTGTTTTTTTTTCCGTTTTGGGTGATTTTGAGCCATTTTAAAAATGTTTTTTTCGTTTCGGGTTGTTCGATATTTCACCACAATTTGTAATTTTTGGGCCGAACAGAAATATCGTTTCGTCCAATATCGTTTTTGGATCACTTAGGTTTTTGGATCCGATACATTTTCGGATCAGATCCAATTCATTTTCAAAATAGTTGTCTATAGTGCTGAACTGCTGGTCTAAAACAATGTATCAGCACCTTGGACAGCTATTGTAGCTAACCGTGGTGTTGATACATCAATTTTTTTTACATTGAAACCTATAGGGAAAAAAGCCTTGTTTCTTTAAAATAAGTTAGGAAGCCTAAAATTTCACCCAAAAAATCCCGAAAAATCCTAAAAAAATAAGTAAACAAAATGGCTTTTTGCTGCAAGTGAAAAAAAATATACGGTTTAAGAAATATTTCATAAAAACAATCTTTTTTAACATTAAAACCTATAGGCGATTTCAAAAAGTTGCAATGTTTAAAAAATCTCCATTTTTATTACTTTGAAATCATGTTGTTACATTTTTTTTCACTTTCTGGGTTATTCAGAGAGCGGTGAAAAGCAGGAGAGAATGACTGGAGAACTGAAAATTCTGGGTCAAAATAGTCAATTCGGAAAGTGAGATAAATGGGAGAATTTTTCTGGTTTGGCTATTTTAACCTAGAATTTTCAGTTCTCCAGTCATTCTCCTGCTTTTCACCGCTCTCTGAATAACTCTGATAGTGTCATTTTCATTCCGTTTTTTTTTTTTCCGTTTTGGAACATTTTGTTCCGTTTTTGGTCATTTTCGTTACATTTTTCTCGTTTCGGATATGTTTGGAATCGTTTGATATCATTTCAGATCATTTTCAAATTATTTGATAACGTTTCGGATCATTTTCGAATGTTTGATATTGTTTGGGATCATTTTAGAATCGACTTTGTATCGTAATTTCGGCCTATTCTTAATATTGGACAGCTGATATTGGGCCTTATTATAATCTTCGCTCATACGTTTGCGCCGGCACAAAAACGCATTAACGTAAGGGGCAGAACCCTTTGCGCTGAACGTCGTATTACAATGTCAGCGCAATAAACGTGCATATATGTCTACCACTGGTGAACCTGAGTGAACTCTGCGCAAGCTTACTGTACGTTGCGCGTCCTATACTTAACATTGTGAGCGCAAATGCGTTTGTGCGCTGGTACGCGGATGGTATTACAATCTATGCGCAGGAATTAACGCATACACGTTGTGCGCATAATTTTAGCAACTCCTAAAAGCTGGTGTTAATAGCAAATTCTATCAACCTGGCCGAAACCAAATACACCAGCCCAAAAAAAAATACGCAGCAAAGTATAGTTATACATTCTACACATACCAAACCAATAAATTTGAGAAGTTGTGCGTGTACTTTTTATTGATGCAGCATATTTGCACAGATTGACTTTGACAGGCGTAAAAACTTAGCGTGAGACAATTGTGGTTCTTAATTCTGATTGGCTGAATCGCGTGAAAAAAAACAGTCCACACACTGATTTCTGCGCGCAACTTTTGTGCGCGTCCGTTTTACGTGCGTTATTGCTCGACGGATGAAAAAATGCGCGAGGATTGTAATTGCAGCATTGATTTACGCACGTTAACGTTTAACGCTGGGTGCACAAATTCACGCGGTGCGCGAGCTTTTTAGCACGAAGATTGTAATAGGGCCCATTATGTTTTGCGGGACCAAAAAAAATAACGAAAATGCAAATCTCGGACAGCAACGAAATTTTGATGACACGAAATGCACATGTCTACCCTGAACCTGCGCGAGCTTTGTAATACGCTCAGTAGTTGGCAGGCGCTAACATTTAACATCGTGTGCAACATTTTGGCATTTGCGCTCGCATTTTAGAGCACACTAGAGAATAGGGCACATAGTTGGGTCAGTTGGTCAAATTGATATCAATTGGCCAAACTGAACTTTTCATAGAAATGCGGAATAAAAGTTTAACAGAGATTTAAATACAGACTATGTTCAAATCTATCTTTTATTACAGTTATATATAAAAATAATAATCTTATAATACTTGCACATAGCACACCGAGATCTTAGCACTTGGTTCACCTACTGTGTCACCCTCTCCTCTTAGATTGTAAGCTCTCAAGCAGGGTCCCTCCCTCCTTTTGTTCGGTGTACGTAACATGTATGCATATTCATTTTTCTGTGTCTCCCATTGTACAGCACTAAGGAATCTGTTGGCACTTTATAAAAGCGTGTAACTGTAGTTCATTGAAAGCATTAGTTATTGCAAAAAACTTGTAATTTATGTTAGTGTCAACTAGGGATGCACCTATACCGATACTATTATCAGTATCGGTGACGATATGGCATTTGAACAAGTAATTGGTACTCTTGCAGATGCCCCTGATACTGCCCCGACACCAGAAACCAGCACTGAGCTGGCTTTCCGGCATCCGAGGGGCTAGTACAGCTGGCAGAATGCTCAAATGGCATTTTACCATGCCCCTACGGCTGGCCATATTCAATCGAGCCGGGAAAGGTTTAGACCGGCAGCTCGCTGGAAACATCCAGCCGCGATCTCACGAGATCTTGGGGTTTGCAAGATCTCACAAGGTCGCGGCTAGAGGTTCTAACTGGGCGGCCACTCTAAACCTTTGCCGACGGCCGCTCGCTGGAAAGCGGCCAGTCGCAGGGGTTTGGTAGAATGCAGTTTGAGCATTCTGCAAGCCGCCACATTGTCTGTATCTGAGGGCTGGAATTTGTTGGCGTGACAGATCTCTGTACCCCGACAGGGTCACATCTGCCAATTCCGCTTCCTTGCAGGGCCCCCCGTGCCTCCCTCCAGTCCTCAGACGAAGCTCAAGGACCAGGACATATAGGAAGTCCCTAGCATCCATCAAAAATAAGATGAGGCTGTAAATCTGAGGTCTTTCATGGTTAGAATAGAACTGGTTTGATCAGGGACACACACATACATTTATATGGTCACACATGGGTCATTTACATACACAACCCCCCACCCCTTGAAACTGCTGGGGGACCCAACCAGACAAAACCAGATAATTGGACAACCATTTACTTCTTGGAATGGGAATCGGGATAACAGATTACAGTCAGAAGATTTACAACCTATTCAAGTAGAAACAGAGAAGCACATTCTTGAGACAGGGTAAACTGGGATGTTAATCCTTTCAACAGATAACAGATACACAAGGACCAGACACTAGACAGATACGCAATAGAATTCTTGCATAATCACAGATTATGCCAACATTCTGCAGAGAAGAGGGCAATGGGCTAATATTGATTATGAGTCCTGCACATTACACAAATGCCTCTATGCCCATTCACCCAAGTGCAAAATGACTTATGTCATAGTTGGGTATACATATATTTGAGGCCAGTGGTTTATACATGTGTCTGAGACTGTGGGATATTCATGTATATTAGGCCGGTAGGGTATACATTTATCTGAGGTCTGGAATTTGTTGGGTATACATGTATCTGCGGCTGTGGGGTATACATGTGACTGAGGCAGTGGGTATGCATGTATCTGAGGTCTGGAACTTGTTGGGTATACAGTCAGGTCCAGAAATATTGGGACATCGACACAATTCTAACATCTTTGGCTCTATACACCACCACAATGGAGTTGGAATGAAACAAACACAAAGTGCTTTAACTGCAGACTGTCAGCTTTAATTTGAGGGGATGTACATCCAACTCAGGAGAATGGTGTAGGATTTACAGCAGTTTGCAGATGTGCCTCCCACTTGTTAAGGGACCAAAGGTAATGGGACAGAATAATAGTCATACATCAAACTTTCCCTTCTTAATACTTGGTTGCAAATCCTTTGCAGTCAGTCACAGCCTGAAGTCTGGAATGCATAGACATCACCAGAGGCTGGGTGATGCTCTGCCAGGCCTCTACTGCAACTGTCTTCAGTTCCTGCTTGTTCTTGGGGCATTTTCCTTTCAGTTTTGTCTTCAGCAAGTGAAATATAAGCTCAATGGGATTCAGGTAAGGTGATTGACTTGGCCATTGCATAACATTCCACTTCTGCCCTTCAAAAACTATTTGGTTGCTTTTGCAGTATGCTTTGGGTCATTGTCCATCTGCACTGCGAAGCGCCGTCCAATGAGTTCTGCAGCATTTGGCTGAATGTGAGCAGATAATATTGCCCGAAACACTTCAGAATTCATCCTGCTGCTTTTGTCAGCAGTCACACCATCAATAAATACAAGAGAACCAGTTCCATTAGTAGCCATACATGCCCACGCCATGACACTACAACCGCCATGCTTCACTGATGAGGTGGTATGCTTAGGATCATGAGCAGTTCCTTTCCTTCTCCATACTCTTCTCTTCCCATCACTCTGGTACAAGTTGATCTTGGTCTCATCTGTCCATAGGATCTTGTTCCAGAACTGTGAAGGCTTTGTTGGGTGTCGTTTGGCAAACTCTAATCTGGCCTTCCTGTTTTTGAGGCTCACCAGTGGTTTACATCTTGTGGTGAACCCTCTGTATTCACTCTGGTGAAGTCTTCTCTTGATTGTTGACTTTGACACACATACACCTACCTCCTGGAGAGTGTTCTTGATCTGGCCAACTGTTGTGAAGGGTGTTTTCTTCACCAGGGAAAGAATTCTTTGGTCATCCACCACAGTTGTTTTCCGTGGTCTCCCGGGTCTTTTGGTGTTGCTGAGCTCACCGGTGTGTTCCTTCTTTTTGAGAATGTTTCAAACAGTTGTTTTGGCCACACCTAATGTTCTTGCTATCTCTCTGATGGGTTTGTTTTGTTTCTTCAGCCTAATGATGGCTTGCTTCACTGATAGTGACAGCTCTTTGGATCTCATCTTGAGAGTTTACAGCAACAGATTCCAAATGCAAATAGCACACTTGAAATGAACTCTGGGCCTTTTATCTGCACATCGTAATTGGGGTAATGAGGGAATATCACACACCTGGCCATGGAACAGCTGAGGAGCCAATTGTCCCATTATCTTTGGTCCCTTAACAAGTGGGAGGCACATCTACAAACTGCTGTAAATCCAACACCATTCACCTGAGTTGGATGTACATACCCTCAAATTAAAGCTGACAGTCTGCAGTTAAAGCACATTGTGTTTGTTTCATTCCAACTCCATTGTGGTGGTGTATAGAGCCAAAGATGTTAGAATTGTGTTGATGTCCCAATATTTCTGGATCTGATTGTACATGTATCTGAGGCTGTGGGGTACACATGTATCTGAGGCCAGTGGTGTATACACGTATCTGAGGCCTGATGTGTGCGTAGGTATAAATAAAATGGGTACATACAAAAAATAATAATGTTTATTTTTGCAGAAGTCATTTACACATCCCAGCAATTCAGAGAACTGCTTCACAGAGCCCATGTACTACATTCCCCATACATAGCACAGAACTCTGGGTAAGACATGCAAATGACATTTGCAATTTCTCATTTTTTTCATCCTGAGTGTGTTATAAAACAGAACCCTCTAATCAATGCTATGCCATACTAGATGGCTTTTTTTTTTTTTTAGCAAAGATCAGGTTTATGCAAAAGGTCACAACCACTCTTGCACAGCTGTTTCAGGCTTATTGTACATCAGCAGGAGATAGCCCGTGACTTCTGCAGTAATAAACTTTATTATTTGCTGTGTGGAGACTTTTAATCTCAAGCTTTGCCCTACACCACTACTTAAATATATATTTTCAGGGTTATTCAAAGAGAATCGAAAAGCCACCGCATGTTCGGTGACTTTCCGTTCTCTTCAATTTGGGGCGATTCGGCGATCCCATTTCGGCGATCCTGCGGTGTATTCAGCAAGCACCACAGGGCCGTCATAGTGCAGGGAAAAGCCGCCAAAAACCTGCTGAACACTCACCGCAAAACCCAGCGAATGCACACCGAAACCGAAATCCGGCTGTATTAACCCCGCCGAACACGCCGGAGAAACCCGAGCAGGAACCGATCACAGCGCAGAGCAGCTGCCGGGAAAAGCCGACACCGCAGACGAATGGAGTGAAAACAGTACGCTTGAATGTTTGAAAAGTGAAACGCTGTTTGCAAAGAAACTACTGAGTGAAAATGTCTGAAATTTACATATGAGGTCCAATGAATGATAATAAAAAGGGCTGTTACAGAAAAAAGGAAAAGAGTTTAAAAATTTTTTTTTAAAGAATGATCTTCACATCTGATTCTGTAGATGACTCTTCAGCTGCAGCCAGCAGGAGCCTGCCACTACCAGTTGTTTCCCCAGCACGTGCACAGCCCGAACATTGAATCTGAGCAGCCGCATCAGAAGTCTCTGGCATCTCAGAGGTGCCTCGTCAATGTCATAGGAGTTTATCAATGGAACCAGCAGCTTGTGGTCAGTCTCCAGACAAAAACCTTCCAAGCCCACCAGATATCGTTGAAAGCGCTCGCAGGCCCAAACTCCAGCCAGACACTCCTTTTCTATCTGAGCGTATTTTGTTTCTGCCGCAGTTAATGTACGAGAGCAGTGGGCAATGGGCTCCAGCTTGTCGTCATTCAGTTGCAGAAGGGCTGCTCCGAGCCCATACCTGCTAGCATCCGTGCTAACCACAGTCTTTTTAGAAGGGTCATAGAACCCCAGCACCGGGGCGGACCCCAACATGGACTTGACCAGTGCAGAGGCCTCCGCCTGTGGAGGTCCCCAGGTCCAAGCAACGTCCTTCTTCAACAATTCTGTAATAGGATGCAACACTGAAGACAGTTCCGGCAGAAACTTGCCCACGTAGTTCACAAGGCCCAGTATTTGTCTCAGTTCATGAACATCGGAAGGGCTTTTCAATTGCTCAATAGCGAGAACTTTACTAGTATCTGGCTTAATACCATCTCCGCTGATAATATGGCCAAAGTAGCACAGTTCTGTTTACCCAAAGTGGCATTTATCTTTGTTCAGTTTCAATCCTGACTCTCTTATGGTCAGCAGTACACGCTGCAGTCGCTGATCATGCTCTTCTAGAGGGGACCCATACACGAGGATGTCGTCCATAACTACCACTGTGCCCTCATAGTCCCTCAGGAGGGAACTCATTTCCCTATGGAAGATCTCTGGTGTGGAAGATATCCCGAAGGGGAGTCTGCGGAAACAAAATTGACCTACTGGCGTAATGAAAGTAGTCAGCTTACGGCTCTAAGGGTCGAGGGGCATCTGCCAGAAACCGTTGGAAGCATCAAGCGTGGAAAATAATTTAGCCCCTGACAACTTCGGAACTATGTCTTCCAATGTCGGCAGTACAAATCTTTCCCTCTTTACAGCCTCGTTCAGGCATTTCAAATCCACACAAATACGAACTTTCCCATTCTTCTTAGCAACAGGCACAATAGGAGCACACCAGTCAGTAGCTTCAGTGACTTACTCAATAACACCCATGCTCTTCATCCTCAAAAGTTTGGCCTCAACCCGGGGCAAAAGAGGAAATGGAATCCTACGAGGCGCAGTGATACTGTACGGGGTAGCATCCGCTTTTAACTCTATGCGAACCGGCTCACAATTCAGCAGCCCAAGTTCCCTAAATATGTCCTCCGTGATCTCATGCACTCGCACAACGAGACCCAGGCTACAGGCTGCATTCCGGCTCATTAGGTTATTAACGCAGTTTCCTCTGATCATGTACACCCACAGGGTAAGTTTATTTCTTTTGTACTCACTGCTAGCAAGAAATCTCCCGGCACAATCGATGCGACCTCCAGGGCTGTGAACGTTTATCAAAACCTTCTCAAACTGCGATCGTCGTGGCAGTTTCATGAACGTTGCAAAACAAATAACAATAATGTCCGCTCCCGTATCAATTTTAAAAGCAATCCTTGCACCCATCAATGAGAGTGTAGCACGCCAATCTACTTCTGAGCCGGACTGATTAATCACAGACCCTACAAAGGACACCTCTTGAGACTCTTGGTCACTGTCCAGATGCATCTCTTTAACAGACTTTGATTTGCAAACCACCTCAAAATGTCCGACTCTGTTACACTTTCTGCACCTCCTGTCTTTAGCAGGGCATAACATCTTCATTCCATGAGCGCGGTTCCATCGCATGCAACAAGCCTGTAGCATCCCACCACTTCTGACCCTGTCTGTCACCTGCGGTCTGCTGTTCACACTCTGTCTGTCACTTGCAGCTCTCCTGAACTGCTGCACCTCCTCCACCATGCTTTCAGATCTCATCTCTGCACTTTGCTTCTTTACTAGTTCACTTTGGCGCGCTATCCGTATAGCCTCATCCAGCGTCAACGCAGACTCCAGCTGCAGCTTCAACGAAACTTCTGAGTCTGCAATACCTATGACGATTCTGTCTCTGATCTGCTCCTCTTTCGCAGCACCAAACTCACAGAACTCCGCCAATTCATGCAGGCTGCGCACAAATGATTCCACTGATTCACCCACACACTGGGCTCGCTTGTGGAAACAGGCTCTCTCATGAATCACATTTCTCCTGGGCACAAAATGGGTGCTGAGTTTATCCATGACTATCTCAAAGTCAAATTCTTCCCCCTCACGGAAGTAAACATATTGTACACAGGCTCCACATCTTTCCCCATAGAATATAAAAGAGAGTTAACCTGTACTTCACCGCTCTTCTTATCCAGCTTAGAAGCAATCCTGAAGCGTGCAAACCTCTGCCTCCAGGTAGGCCATGCTGCAGGCTGAGAGAAATCAAAAGGCTCCGGTGGAGTGAATTTAGACATCTTCACAGATCAAAATGGATACGCAGGTAAGAACGTCTGACACCATGTCATGAGATCCAAATAACACAGCGAGCTGGGTTCAACAGGTGTTTATTTCAGTAGTTAACACAGGGGAGACACCGGGTTTGCATCCTCTCTCTGAGCTGTCTTCCTGGTACTACTCTTAGAGCCGCCCCTTCCTCTGATGTCACTACTGGCTCTTAACACAGTAATAATGACTGAAAACCCCTTTACAGTACAGATACAAGGTGTTACTGTAATTTCCCTATACAGGAATTATGCCACATACATTTTTTTTTAAAAAAAATCGAGGTGCAGCTGTAACTCAGTTTGTCAGTTGATGGCACCATCTACTGGCCATACAGGTTTATTACAGTAAGAAATACAATTGGAATAAGTCCAAATATTTCTTATTGTATAATCAATTGTTGTTTCAAAAAAACAACTGGTTCCTGACAATGGTTGTTTGGAAAATCACCTGGTAGTGAAGGGGTTATAAACTTTCATTCCAACAATATCTCTATCAACAATAAACAAAGAGACAAAAATATTATAACGAGCAAATTTATATTATTTAAATTTGTTAAGTATCTCAGAAAAACAATCTCTGCGCAAAATTTCGATTTCCGTCTATATTTAATTTTTGACATCACACCCCATGTTTGAAATCAATGTTTTTGCCTTATTTTGTCAACAAAAAGCACTTGGTAGTGAAGGGCTTAAATATATTGCTGCAATGTGCTGGATTTGTATGTGACAGTATAAAATTAAGCCATATGTGATAATTTGTTTGTGTGTTACAGGTGCCCTTATTTTTTCACTACGATAAAAAAAAGATGAATAATGATCAACAGACCTCCAGAACGCTGGATGTTACAGTGGATGGATTACCCTGTTGGTTATGCAGTGCAATAGACAATCGTTGTTTTAATTTCTGTGATAAGAAGGGATTTTATTGCTTTTTCTGATAGTATTGTTCGTTAATGATCTAATTCAGTGTATGTGACATCCCAACTGGTGTTTGCAATCAAATGAGGATTTGACTGGTATAGATGAATCTGCATGGTGTCAGCCACTTCTGGGATCTTGAAACTGGTCTCCCAGTTGGTTATCTGAACACAGCAAGCGCCAGATATTAGGGTTATTTAGAGAGCGTGAAAAGCAGGAGAATGACTGGAGAATGAAAAATTCTAGGTCAAAATAGCCAAACCAGAAAAATTCTCCCTTTCATCTCTCTTTCCAAATTGGCTATTTTGACCTAGAATGACCTAGAATTTTTCATTCTCCAGTCATTCTCCTGCTCTCTGAATAACCCTGTATGTTTATACAACATATCTGTATGGAATCTGTAGAATTTACGGTTTGCAGGGGAGCCTATTAGGAGATATCTTCATCTTCCTTTTGTCAAGGTACGGCTTGTTAAATCTGCCGTAATGTTATGAATATTTTCCACCATTCATATAATTTTTTTACCTATTTCTTCTTGTGCCACAAATGAAACAAAAAGAAAAATCACAAAAATCGTGTTTGCGCTCTCCAAATATGAACAAGCCGGGTCGGACTGACCCATCGGGCACTCAGGCGCCAACTGAGGGCCCGGATGGGGGGGCGGACTGTATTTGCTTGCCAGTTGCCCCTGCAGTCCAGGCAGGGGTCGTCACCGGTTCTCCCATTTTCTCAACAGCGTGTGGGATCAAACTCTCACACGCTGCGCTGGAAGTATAGGCCCCTGCCGGGGGGAAGAGGAGGAAGATGAGGCTACCAGCCCAGCAAGCAGCTCACATGGGTTTATGCTGGCTCCGCCCCTCCTGTCATAGCAGCCACACGATGCAGAGCCTCCACTGCTCATGTGCTGGAAGTGTCCAGCACGTGCAGGGAGGGAGAAAGACCATCCGAGAGGAGAGAGACACAAGAGGCAGCCAGGGATTTTAAGTATGTAACAAGCAGGTGTGTGTGTGTGGGTGAACAGGGTGTGTGTGTGAACAGGGGGTGGTGTCTGTGTGAACAGGGGGTGGTGTCTGTGTGAACAGGGGGTTGCATGTGTGTGAGAGCAGGAGGTGCTGTGTGTGTAAGAGCAGGGGTGGTGGGTGGGTGTAAATGTACTGGGGGGCAGAAATGGGCTGGGGAGAAATAAACTGGTATAATATGCGCTCATACACACCGCACATTATTGTCAGTTTTAGTGCTGTGGAGCTGTGATATGCTCATATACACTGCACATTACCGTGAGCTTTATTGATGATGATAAGAGGGTAGTGTAAAAAAGGCACACAAGGGTAAAAAATAGTATTAGGAGCAGAAGGAAGATAAACACTTGGGCATAGTGAAGAAAAGACATGTGGCAATATCTGCTGCCCTAAGCCAAAACCGGGATGCTAAGGGGAAAAATTAGCGTTTGCTAATTTCCCCTTTGCATCCCGGTTTCACCAGAGGATTACGTTGCAGGTGTTAGAGAGTTAGTGCAGCATCGTTGTTCACTTTATAATTGAAAAATGAGCAATAGTGCTGCATTATAATATTTATTCTTTAACTTTACATAAAACCTTTTCATGTTTTGGATCATTGGAAAGGCCATACCCTGGCCTTTCCAATGATTCCTCACACGACCCTCTACTTGCTATGGTTCCAGACATATGGTGGTCCAAATGACCCCTGTATCTCTTCCATAGGGAATTTCCTGCCAGGCAGGGGATGCGTGATGTTGTCAGTGGGCAAGGGGAGCTCCCGCAGGCACCAAGATGTCAGCCCTCGGCAGGAGAAGTTTGCAATCGGTGCGAGAACGGTTTTGAGCCGTGGAACATGCTGGCCACTTTCACAATCTAGTGGGAAAGAAGAGGATGTGCCCAGCACATTGTCTGCAGTGAAGGGGTTAACCCTTTCGCTGCTGAGGCTTTTCCCGCCTCTGTGCTGAGGTCATTTTTACCGGTTTTGCTCATCATGTTTAAACGTGTTTTTAAGGCTTATTTTAGTATATGACCCAGACATATTATATATCGTTCTTTCCGTCAGACTCGGCAGATTCATAATATGTCATTATTATATGTATACGTCATGACCGGTCTGTATATTATAACAAAAAATGTAATAAAATATGAATTTTCAATAATTTACAGCGTGTAAAGTGTTTTTTTTCCACATTTTAACATGCGAGCAATTGCGGTTATATTTTGTATGGGGTGCGCTTGTTAAAAAAATTAGAGATGGGGTCTTGTTACATTTTTTTTTGGGGAAAATTACACGATTTTTAACAAACGCACCGCATACAAAAATCGTTAGTGCAGCATCATTGTTCACATTATAATTGAAATGGGAACAATATTGCTGCATTAACAAACCAAAAAAAAGAAAAAAAAAGTGTTTATTTTTTTTTAATAATTTTTTTTTTAAATATTTTTTTATTTTTATTTTATTTATTTTATTTTTTTTACTAACTTTTTCACATTCGAGTTTGGTATCGTTGGAACGGCCATGCTCTGGCCGATCCAACAATACCAAACGTTAACCCCTAGCTGCCACGGATCGGGAGATAGGGAGTTCATTGGAACTCCCTATCTCCACCGTTGGTGGCAGTTAGGGGTTAACTCCAGGACTGGCGTCATCGTGCTATGCACGATGACGCCAGTCCTCAGGAGGAGTTCCCGGAGGCTTGGCCGACATCCAAGATGTCGGCCAGCTCCGGGAAAGGATCACGAACCAGCGCTTTTCAACGCCGATTCGTGATCCAGCTCCCCAGGGGTTAATGCCAGGTACCATTTGGAAGGGCAGGCTGTGCCCTTCCAAATGGTGCCTGGGTTAACCCCCGCAACGCCACCGATCGGGAGGGAGAGAGGTCCGAAGGACCTCCCCCCCTCCCTTTCAGGCGCCTCCTCCGCACATGCGGGGGGGCGCCTGAATTAGGTGTCATCGCGCTGCCGCGATGACACCTAATTTCACCGGCGGCGGTTCCGGATGCTGGGCTGACATCGAGGATGTCAGCCCGCACCGGGGGGGCCAGCGATCGTCCGGAACCCGGCCGAACGCTGACCCCAAAGTGAGGACGCGCTCAGCGCATCCTCAGCACAGCAGGAGCCATGCGGAGGACGCGCTGAGCGCGTCCTCCGCATCGAAGTGGTTAAAGGACCAAAATATGGGAAAAAAAATCACACACTCGTTTTTGATTTAAATAAATGTGCAGATGCTGCTGACAGAATCTGCACAATTACTTTTTTTTTAATATCTCTGTTAATAAGAAAACAAATCTTACCTTTTGGCCTGCTGCATTGGGCTCCCCTACTTCTTCTCCACTGCATTTAAATGCAAAGTCCCTGGAGTCTTTTGTGTGCAAAGGGTGCTGTATGTACAAAGTGTGCTGAGGTCATCAGTCCCCAGCAAGCGGGATAATCAAAATCTGCTGATCACAGCTTTGTGGGCAAGGAAAGCTCTCTGCTTTAAAAATGTAGGGCTAAATTACAATCTTCACGAAAATGTTTGCGCTGGCGAATCCCATATTACATAGTCTGGGCAACAACCGCTCGCAATCGTCTACCACGGGTGAACCTGTGTGAACCCTGTGCGAGGTTACTGTACTACGCGCGTCCTATACTTAACATTGTAAGCGCAAATGCGAATGTGTGCTGGTACGAGTATGGTATTACAATCTATTTTGCTTTAATTACCGCATGGCCTTTGCGCGCATAATTTTAGCAACTCCTAAAAGCTGGTGCTAATGGCAAATTTGAACAAACTGGCTAACCCCAAATATCCAAGCTCATAAAAAGCACAGTGGCTCACTCAAATCATACCAAACCAATACAATGAATGAAGTTGTGTGTGCATGTATTATTGCTGCAGCATAAATTTACTCAGATTGACAGTGGCAGACGCAATTTGTTAATGTGAGACAGGTGTGGTTCTTAATTCTGAATGGCTGAATCGCGAAAAAAACAGAGCGCGCAAGGATTTTTGCGCGAGACGTTACTGCTCGTGCATTTGGACGTGTCCTGTTTGCGCACGCAATTGATGAGCGGAAGAAAAAAGCCACGAGGATTGTAATTTCAACGGTGATTTTCACGTGCAAAACTTTAACGCTTTGCGCAAAGATTATCGCTTTGCGTGAGGATTTTTGCGTGAAGATTGTAATTTAGCCCGTAAAAGTGGTCAAGGTACGTAAAGTGCCCCTTTAAGTAAACACCTTTCGATTATTACCCAGGACAAACTTGAAAACAATAGAAATCTCAATGTATCCTATCTGGTAAAATCCTTTATAAATAAATCGATAAATAATTACCATTATTTGTTAAGAGCCAACACATTCCCCAGCACTGTACTATGGTGCAATGGGTAAAGACAGGACAATTCAACAATACATAGAGGAAGCAGGTCATTATTCCGCCAACAGATACAGGAGGACATGAGGGCCCTATTCCCATGGGAACATACAATCTAGATGGGTGAGGGGATGAGAAACAGGAGGAGAGGACCGCAGTGATGATGCTAATGCAGGGAGAGGTGAAGACAGTTAATGGGTCGGCCGAATGTCTTGTTACGGAGTTAGGTGGTTGGCTTCCCTAAAGAGAGGGGTCTTTAGGGAGCATTTAAATTAAGGCAGATTGGGAGACAGTCTGATATAGCAAAAAATGCATTCCATACTGTACATGACGCATGAGTAAAGTCCTGCAGCCTGGCATGTGAAGAGGTAATGATGGAGGATGCAAGGAGAAGATCATTGTTGGATCCTATGGACGGGCTGGGGTGTATTTGGTGATTAGTGAGGACAGGTAGTGAGGGGCGGTGTTAGTGAGGGTTTTGTAGGTCAGGGTGAGTAGTTTGAATTTGATTCTGTGGATGGGGAGCAAGTGTAGGGATTCACAGAGAGCAGCAGAGACAGAGTGACGGGTGAGATAGATAAGCCGGGCTGATGTATTTAGGATGGACTGCAGGGGGGAGAGGTGGGAGATAGGAAGGCCAGTCAGGAGGTTGTTGCAGTAGTCCAGGCGGAATATAACAAGCGAGTGATAAGTCGCTTGGTGTTGGCAGTCATAAATGGACAAATTTTAGCAATATTGCGCATGTGATTGTGGCAAGATGAGGAGAGTGATTGGATGTATAAGGCTGTAGTCAAGAGTCACTCCAAGGCAGCGGACCTAGGCTGAAGGAAGAATAGTGATGTCATCAACACTTATAGAAAAGTCAGAAATCAGAGCAGAGTTAGAGGGGGGAATTAGAAGGAGATACATCTGAAAATTTTATCATTTTGTGTTACCATTTTGGGTTGGATTAATGCTAATTACTGATTACTGATGATGCATTTCCTATTCTTATATGACCTGCAAATGGGAAAAAAAAACTGAATCCCACGCTTATGGGTACTCCCAGAATAAGAACAAATTATTTTATCTATTTCAAGTAACATTCATTTAACTGAACCATTTGTAATACAATTATTTTAGGCAAAACTGTAATAACATTCTAGTTTTTCTTCTTTGTTTTCCATACTTTTGGAGACACGCCAACCATGTTTGGTAGTTTGGTAGGAAAAACCCTACACTGTTCCCTAAAAAAAAAAAGTATATACATATTCTGTATATAGAGAAACGAAGAAATGGCTGCACACGCATCAAATTGAATAAAAAACAAAAATTTATTTCATCATTTAAAAATGACCGTTTCGGTTCACACAGGAACCATCTTCAAGGTCTCTATATTCTACATGTCTTATGGCTGGCACCGCGATTTTTCCGAGTATTTCTACGCAATAAGGAGTGCGGGAGCAGACATTTGATATTCTGTATATATTTATGTAACCAAGCTATATAGAGTTTATTAAAATGTGAGCTAAAATGCAGGATGGCAAAATACTCAAAATTGTTCTAGCATCTGTGGGAGGACGGAATAAAAAATATTCTGTGCTTATAGGGTTACCAATGGTTTATACCAGACTAACCATAAAAATTCACCATTGGTAAATGATTTAAGGAATGCCATTTTTCTCTGCCAGTTGAAATGTTGAGTTATTTAAAAAGCCATGTAGAATTGACTTTAGAGGCTTTTCGTTTTTTCATAGACTTTATAGAATAGTATACGTGCATGGGAGGAAACTCATTAAATAGCAGGCTCTGTTTCAAAGACTGAAAGTAACTTCCCATCTTCAAGCTAAAGTGGATAGATCTGGTACTTAGAACTATATTTAATAGAGGGCTGAATCTATATTTCACTTTTTTGTTCCTATAAATACTTTAGTATAATAACGTAGTGATCTACACTTTTTTTCTTTAGCATAGCATAACATACAGTATATATTCATTGTCTGTAGAAAATTCTACTCTCCATTGACATAAAACATAGAAATGTAAATTCTAACTCACACTCTAAACTAGTTAATATGTCATTTTACTCCAAAAAGAAAAAATATATATATTTTTTTTTATACAGCAAACTTTGTGGTAACTCAAAAACACCTTAAAGATAATCATATGCCTGCTTCCAAACGATGACAAGTAGATACTATGTATTCATAAAAGAATGATATTAGAATCAAGGATTGGATATGAATACTTATTATTTAATGATCATGCTTGGTAACACACATACCACATTTGCTGGAATTCTCCTTTGTGGTTTTAGCATCCATCAGCAAGGAAATAAACACACAAGGCAGCAATCCGAACCCACCAGAAGATATATTATTTCACTTTATTGTTCCATAAAATACAAGATATATGTTGAAGGTTCTGTACACTGACAATGATTTGGAGATGTCAGGATGTGTCTTTTTGTTATGTGACATTACACAGGTCAGAGTCAATGAAAAAGTCCTGTACATTTTATGTTTGTACACCAAATCTCTACAAGTCTGTAAATAGGCCTTTAATGTCAAGTGTCAATAAAAACTCTTTTGTAGAAACTTGTTGACTCAACTGATTCCCGGTCTTTTCATGCATAGTTCACAGAAAAAAAAAACCACTCAAATAAACTTTATGGTTTCATATTGTTTAGTTCTTCTGTTTGACTTGGTAGTTCCATCAATTTCTAAAGAAATCATTCAAGGGTTGCTGTTATTGTTATGTTTCCATTTTCTTAAAATCTCCTAGCAAAAAATAGAACATTTTATACCATTCTACCAGAATTCCAGCTGGTAGCATTTTTTTTCCTTAAAACAATCACTGTATTACAATATTATGAATTTTAAAAATGCAACGTGATCTGGAATATTTACAAAACAAATCAACAAATCATAGTATTGTTCTTACAAAATAAGATAACGGCATATATGTAGATAATGTAGAAATTTAAGAAATAAAAAAAACAGTCTTATTGAGCAGAAAGAGAAACTGCAGAATTGAATTTTAGAGATTTAGGAATAATTGTATGAATGTAGATACCCCTAAATGTGAAAAGGAAGGATAAGCAAAAATAATGATATACAGTATCAGAACTCAGGAACATGCACCCAGGTTTGAAAGGTTTAGAAGACCCTGAGGACCTTGAAATTTAGACAGATAATATTTTACCACTTTACAATATGTATACTATTTACAAATAAATATATCCTTTAACAAACATATAACACAGAAAAATCACCTGAGTCAGAGGGTGGGTTTTTGTTTGTAATAATGCATTTTTAAAAAGACTCTTGTTTTGTGACTGTTAAAGTGTAAATAACATCAGTTGCTGCGTTTATTATGTACTACACCTTCCACCTTCGTCAAACCAAACAAAAGAAAGGTAGAGGATCATGGCATTTGTTCATGACTTATAATGGATTGAATATCAAATGTTGTATCACTGGAAGAATTCAATTTCAGGAATATATTTGAACCAAGTGAAAATAGAATTAAGAGGGTGCAATCTAAAAAAATATATAAAACATATCTACTTAGTAAAAAAAAATTGAGCCCATATACTTTTATTATTGTTTGTGTTTTTATTTCTGACAAAACTATAATTTCTGATGTCATAAAGTAAACAATTCTTGCTTCATTCTCCATTTCTTCACAATCCAGTTTTCCTTGGCTTTCATTATGATTTGGCTCAGGAACTGCAGAGGAGCTAAATCTATGTTTGTTGGAGAACTTTTCCTTTAATTTAGTGATTAGATGATCCTTATCATATACTGTATTGACTCGTTAGCGTCTTATTCCTTTAAAGTACTCTGTTGTCATTAAGTGTATGATCATAATAAACGGTCAATGGGAAATATCTGTTGTAATTTATAGTAAACTGCTCAATCCATGACTGTTAGGGGTGAAAACAAATGAATGCACTTACCACGGCTAGTTCAGTTTATTAAAGTAAAAATCAAATATGATATAATAATGGATTGGTTTATGAAATTTCATATTAGGAGAACAAAATGTACATTCTAGTGAAAGGTAAATGCCCTATTTTATTAGAACATGCCATTTAAAAGGTTAGTGCCTCATGGCTTCATGTTTTTATTTCCTGGAAACAGTTTAAAAACACATTTAAGCCCTTAACTACCAAGATCGAGTAAGCATGATCTTCAAAGCACCTGTTGGTGCCCTGTTATCATACACTCGATTTGATCTGATTCTGGAGCAGTGCAAATTGATTTCTTTTATTGCAAATGAAATTCTAATGGGCTCCAGAAAGTGGGCAAAAAGGTCTAGCACCTTGGGCATGACAGCTGACGTGCTACAACAGTTTGAACAACAGGGACTCTGCCACAGATCCGTAGTTGATTCAGCATGGAGCCCAAGCTGCAGTAGCCTGATTGTGGCCAACAGATGGGAACATCTTCCTGTCAAATAGGGTCACTACAGTAAAAACTACACTGTGAATTTTCCCACTGATTTTTTTTTACCATAGAATTAATGAAAAGTGATTTTCCAAAAAATATTAATGCAAAACACTGGTTCCTGAAAGTGGGTTTATGGCATATCACTTGGTAATGAAGAGGTTACATTTTTACTCAGAGCAACAATCACTGCCCCTTCCATCCAGGGAACTTTAAATATTTGTTAAATGAGATATCATATGACTGATTGCATAAAAAGCAATGTCATAATCGGTACTTGCATTTTACCAGAGAGCACTTTAAATGGGTATATAACTACTTTGCATGGTTTAATCAAACACTATCACAGGGTGTTAAAGTCAAGATTACATTCTCTACTGAAATCACTGGATATGTCATGTTTAACTAGAATGTTCTATTTTAGTTGGGTGAATTTAGGTTGTTTAATGTGTAGTCCATCATCTGGCTTCCTTTACATTTCTTCACAAGCTGATATGGCAATGTACGTCATTTCATCAGGGATCTGTTTCAAAGAAGGACTGATAAATAGTATTCTCTGTACTGACTCATAACCCACAGTATTCACGGGCAATGCTTAGCACACAAAATCAGGACATATTATTCTAAATGATCAAGTATGGTAAAGCTTTAAAGACGCTTCCATTGTTTTAAAGTTTTCATTGGAGAAATGGTCTTGTGACTCATCGCTCTATAGCATTGGGGGAGCAGATGTAGCATAATGTTTCATTAGACAAAAATCTGCAATGCAGCACCACGTAAAATGCCGAAGGTGTAGATGAATACTTATTAACTATTTAGGTGCCTAAATGTAAAACCAAACATTTGAAACATTTCAGGTCTTATGACCAGTTAGAGATGGGATATAAATAAAAATACTAGAACAAAAATGAAAAACATGGTGGTGTGCGTATGAAAGCACGAACCATGATCGTTGTACTCTACTGGAAAAGTTGAGAAATCAAGGTTTTAATTTATCATGTTGCTTATACAATACAAACAAATACTATACATTGTGTAAACTGCAGGTTCCTTTATACTATAAGACTACTAGAGAGGGAAAAAAAGCTTCCATTCCAGTGTTCCAGTAAAAACAAGATAAAAACTACGCAAGAGAGAATATAGGAATTACATGTGTCACTTGTTTCTTGTTTGTAGTTACTAATTGTATGTTTCTCTGGTCTACTGGCAACATCTGTGTGCAGATAGGTGAACAGAGAGAAAGCTAAAGCAGAAACAAATGTGATCATCTGTTTTGCCTGTGGCAGAAGCGACACACAAGATGTCTTTCACTATGACAATCTGCATAAGGTTCATGAATAAAGACTCAGACATGCAATTGCTCTTCTTGGCAAACACATTTCATCCAGTCTCACTCGTGACGTTTCTTACAAATGAATTTATATTGAGTAGCAACCTTCTGGATTTCAATTAGACTATTTAAGCTGAACAATATCCTAGATGACAAAAAATTTACTAGATTAGTTCAGTAGTGAAAAATTATCCAAATGGTCACAGTATGGAAAATCACGAGAGCACAGTACTTACAGGCTTCATTCCTTAGCAAAGCTCCAAACGATGGGGCGGACCTTCAATCTAGCCTGCAATGAAGTCCCGTGAAGTAATAAATGCTTCAGATAGATAATTCCTAACCTCAAAAATATTTCCCATTCTAAATGTTGACTTCTAAGATTTTTTTTTTTATTAAACTACTATGGAGTTTGTTCATAAATAACAGACTGTGGTAGATTTGTTCGAGTGAATAAAAATTAGGTGAATGGAACTTTCAACTCTGTATTTTAACCCTAATTTGACAAATTCTATTCTTGGTGATATTAGCGAAAATTATAATGAGTAAATAGATTTTTTTTTAAAACTAGACGCATAGAGATTATGTTTGAGGCACCTACCTTCATATCAAGACTTTTATGGCAAGCCAGCTGTTCCTCAGTGTAAGTATTAAAGATAGGTATGACATAGCATTGATAAAATATAACAAACTTTGAATGGGACACTCTAGGCACTGGGACCATTTAGTGCAGATTGAAGATTGGTCACGACGACCTAAGTGTGTTGCCCACTCACTTTCTCCTGGGGGTTTCAGATGGCTAATTTAGCCCTCTAAGTGCAGAGGATTAGCTCTGCCTACAAAGCCAAGATAAATGAGTGCTGTTTTGGCTTTGTGAAGTAGGTTAGGAAGTGGGCAGCTTTCCAAACATATTTCCAATCAGTGACTCTCAATGTGAGAGCCATTGGATTGGCTAGATGCTCCCTCAAGTGTACATTCTCCTGCTGGTCACATGACCGTTGCAGCTTGGCAGGACACCAACAGTAAATCACATCTGCTAAGCACTGGGAAAGTCCAGTGCTTTAATAAAGGTATTTTTAAAAATTTATTTTAAGGTAAAGACAGAAGGGGGAGTACAGAGTGGGGAGTTTATGTTTATCTCCTCCCCCATTTTAACCTTAGAGTTCCCTTTAATTTTCATCTAGCAGATATATACACTGAATGTTGCATACAGTGTTTTAACCCCTTCACTACTGAGCTGATTTTGACCATTTTGTTCTCATCATGTTTAAAAGTGATTATACCGCCCAGACAAATTAAATATCCTTTTTTTTTGGCAGATTCAAATATATCATTATTATATGTAAACATCATGTCCTGTCAGAATTCAACAACAAAAAAAAATGTGAATTTCCGTTCAGATTTCAACCACCTACAGCGTGTAATTTTTTTTCTCACACTTTATCATCCGAGCCTTTGGGGCTACATATTCTATGGGAAATAGGAACCTGTTACTGTATTTTTCTGAGAAAATATGTGATTTTAACTAAAACCGAAAAAACTAAATTTTTCATCATGGGAAATGAGTTAGTCAAATTATAATTGAAAAGAGAACAATTATGCTGCATTATTAAAAAAAAAATTATGTTTATAAAATTTTATATATTTATTTATTTTATTTTTACTGTAACCTGGTCTTGCTTGACATCATTGGAAAAGCCATACTCTGACCCTCTACCATGTCCCGATTGGGAGATAAGGCGTATATCTTTAACATAGGGAATCCCCTGCCTAGCTAAGGGAGCGACAACGTCAGTAGATGAGCAACAGCATCAGTGGATGAGGGGTGGCCCAGATCGTGGTACTGGCTGTAAGGCATTAAGAGGGGCATTGGTGGAAAGGTCAAACTGTGACCTTTCCAGCGATGCCTCTCTTGTTACTGTACCCCTTACTGATGAAGATAGAGAGGTCCAAAGGACCCCATTCAGGCACTCTCCTGGCTCTGGTGGGGGGGTTTGGTATTGAATTGAGGGTATGACTTCAAGGAAGTACTGGTTGGGTGGAGTAGAGGTAATGTCGCTGCTCTGCATGGAGAGAGCCTGTGGAGTCATGGGTTCGATCCCAGCGAGCAACCTCTCCAGTAAGTGTCCTTGGGCAAGACACCTAACGGTACATGCTCGCCACCCAGGACATAATTGAAAACAAGAGAAATCTTAATGTATCCTTCCTGGTAAAATCCTTTCTCAAAAAAAAAAGTCTGCCATGGGACCCCAGTCGGAAAGGAGAGCATGGGGGTCTTTCATTGTGGAGATCCCATGACATGTGAGGACGTTCTCTGCAGGCAACGTGTAATCACCAGGATGTCCCCCACACATCATCCACAGAAAAAAGAGTTAAAAATGCAGTCACGCAGTATACCCAACTGAAAATAAAACTCATAGTTTCATTCATTGCTCAGGTCCTCTCTATCTCAAAAGAATTTTTCGGAAAATTTTAAAATGCGCATATCATAAAACATAATCAACAAAACAATATGTCCAATATAATGTCAGAATAAAGATCTGTATCTGAGATAGAAATGTTTTAGCAAATATATTTTTCTACCCGCAAAATCTAGTCCCATGTATTGTAGAACAGTTTGAGATGAATTAATAATGATTTAATTACTTGCTGCAGGTATTTGCTTTAAAAATGGTTGTGATTTCTAGCTCAGAATGAGAAATGTTAGGTAATTGGTGCCATTTGCCTGAAGCAGTAGTTTATGTGAAAATTTGTTTGTGAATGATCACTTTTTTTGTAGTATAGAAAACCCATGCATTTAATTTCTCAAAAACACCTTTACAACTGTTCAGGAGAAAGTTGCATTTAACATTTTTTCAAGAAAACGTAGAGGAACAAAAAGGGGGGTGGGGGGTTCCAGTAGTCACCATTGTACAGCATTGCTGCAAATATGATAAACTTCAGGGATCCAGAAAAGGAAATTAAAACAATGGCAGGCAAAGTATCACTGTTCTTTGAATTTTCCTATCTGGACCATCAAGAGGTTTATCAGGTTTGCAACAACTATTCAATGCCAAAAGTAGCGCCATGGGAAAAGTCCACAAAAAATTGGAACGAGAGATAAAAAAAATAATTTATTTTTCCTTTTTACATACAATTACTCCAAAGTAATAAAAACAGCAGCATGGGTTTTATAAGGTGGCTTCGTTTGTAATGTACAAGTAAACTAGTTACAGCTTATGTAAGTGTAGTGTCCCTTTAAGTAACAAATTGTATTTTAATGGTAAATTTGTCTTTTTTGTAAAAGATGTCATGAGGAGTGTAATAGGACTTAGCCTCATCAATGCTTGCATTCCTATGCCTGCAAGAAATCTACAAAAGGTTTGGATGTTAGATGATATATTTATTCAAGTTACTTACAAGTGGCAGATAATTTTAATTATTCTCCTAGTGAAGGATCATATTTGTAAAGCATTTACACAGAAACTATCTCTGTTTCTGAAATGGCTTCAAAAGACTTGGTCCCCAAAGATTTATGTGGACTCCCCCGTCTGCGGCGTCAGGCAGGCCGAGGGGCTGGCTGTGAGCTGGCAGCGCTGGGGAACTCCTCCAGCGCTGCAGGCTGCGGTGTGCTCACTTGCCCGGCTCGGGCAATGGTGTGGCCCAAGCCCGTTGGCCCTCAGCCTGCTGTGGTTCCTCGTCGTGTGACGTGGCATCCAATGGCTGGGACTCCTCCTCCCCGGAGGCTAAGCGATCTGGTCCCAGACCCAGGTGCCGTCCTGAGGAGCATGCTCTGTCCTACTCCCAGGGCCAAGTGTCCGCACCCTACAATGCCTCTGCTGCTGGACGTGCCTCCAGCAGAAGGGACCAGTGGGGGCATAGCGACAAGCAGCCAGGAGAGACTGGACCAGGAGGTGTGTCCCTGGCAGAGACATCTGGGCTCTTAGTATCTGGATTACTGGTCCTCTCACCTAGGAGGAGTTAGAAGGCGGCTCATGGGTGGATCTCCTCCCAGGTTCCCCATATAAGCTCAACAAACCTAAGGTCAGGTGTTCAGTCGTCGTTCACTTCTCAGAGCGTATACTTGGCTTATGACTATTGCTTTCCCTGGTATTGACTAATTGCCTGTTACTCATTCTTGAACCTTTGCCACCTGGACAAGGACAAGGGGATGTGCTTTGCCCGACAACGTATTTGCCTGACCATTTTCGGATACCACGCTTGATAATTGAGGTACTACATCCTGAGATCCTCACCTCCCCAAACCTCCACACGTTGACAATTTATGAGTTGGTTATTATAGCTTGTGATTGACTAACAGAGTTGCCATGGAATAGTAGCAAACCAGACTTCCAAGAGAAAACCTTGTATATATATGCAATGTGCAGGCAGAAAGAATTCATTTAGTTTCGTTCCATTTCAGACAGAAAATATATATATTTTCATCCTGAAGAAAGTTACACTGGGAACTGAAACATTGATGGTTTTCTAAACAAATACTTTTTTACTTTATTTAAGCCAGTCTCCGAGTGCGTCTGAATCTTTGGAAATTATATATATATATATATATTCAAATAACAGCAGAAGTTTTATTAACGGTTACTTGAATTTCCTTCTATGGAATACTAAGGTTTCTTTCAGGTACAACAAAAGAGATTTTCACCGTTGTTCCCAACAATGACAAACACGGGTACTGTGTGTATAATCCTCTTTATTGCTCAGCTACAGTATTTTCCCTGAATTTGCACCTATACTTTTTATGACCAAGTGGTTCGCCAATAAAAAATATAAACCCAGACAGGAACTGGGGTTCTAAGAATTCTTAATAAAATCCCTTAAATTACCCTTTAACTACATAACCAGCACACAGACACACACATACCTCCACCTCTCTCCTACCTCATTTTCACTATGATGGATTTAGTGCTGCCATAAATCCACTGTATTTGACAGACAGAGGGTATATCTTGAGCACTCTGCTGGTGAAGCCACTTTCAGGACTGAGGCCATCTGCTGGTCTTTGACAGAGAGGCTGCCATGTCCAATGTATTGTAAGTTTGAGAGTATATTCTGAAGCTCATGCAGGAAAAATTATTTTCAGTAAACTAAATTAGTTTGCAACTGTCCCCTGCGTTTTCAGATCATGTTTACTTGATATTAGGCAACTCTGGTTGCTTGCAAGGATCGTGGAAACACAATTCTGGTATAGAAAGAGTTAAGAGCTTAGTTTATAATCCCAAAGATGGAGGCATTTGCTGGTTCTGAAAACATGCAAAATGGTAATCGAGACTGTTATTGTCAAGCAAAAGAAACACCTAATATCATTTTAGAGAAGAGGAAGAGGACACAGACATTTTAAAAGGAACCATAGTAAATCTATAAAACTAGCCTTTGTTGACAGCACACAGGTGGTGACATATGGTCCCCAAGATTTAGAAACCTGTGCTATGATAACCCTACAGACTTTGGAATGAAGAACAGTGATTACAGCAGTTTGCCAAATCTACCTTTTTAAAAGCTCAGTGATTTCAAATGAATATCTGTATTAAATCCTGAAAAATAAATTTCATACATTTGCAAAAAAAGCTGAAGCAGCTCTCTTTGGGACAATGTAATTATATTTTCATTTAGAGAAAATTTTATCCGAGCTTTATTTACAGAGTAGACTCCCCTGATGTACTGTGATATTATGAACCAAATTAAATGTGAATATTTATTATGTAGACATGATTGCATTTCTTTTTTAATTGCATCAGCTAGGACAAATGCCCAATTACCATAGGAAACTGGCACGGTTATTTAGAAATTAAACAAGTGGTGCCCTCCAAAACAAAGCTCAAAAAAACGTGCTAGTGCCATTTGAAAAAGTATTATTAAAAGCATTTTCTGAGAGAGAGACATTTAAGGATAGCTTTAAAGTATGATGAGGTGACAGATAACATTACCTGCAGCAATTAACAAACCATGACTGGAATTAATAATGTTAGATATTGATATTAATCAAGAGGTTTATGGTCTTTGGGGGTTTTGTTTTTATTTCATGTAAACCCCCAATTTACATATCACAGCGGCATAAATACAGCTCCGAGTATATTAAGTAGGGTATTGCTAGACGTTATGTTAACACAAATGTATAATGTGAAAGAAGTGAACATTTTCAGATAAGTAATTACAGATTACAGATAAGTAATATGTGCTTACATTCACTATTCATTCATTCATTAATTATCCAAACAGGAGCATGTTCACAAGTTACCTATTCTATAAATAATCTGTGCTTTGATTTGCATAGCAATATTGCTATTGTAAAGTACAGATTGTAGTGTATTTTAATGACTTTCAGCATCACGTGTCTTCTTTAGATGAGGTATAAACAGAATGTAAAGCAATAAATTGGCCTGTCTATGTTCTTTCGCCTATACATTATTGTGAGAATGAATGCAATACTCAGGTTCAGGAATACCTTGATTGTACATTTTATCTATCCTAACAACCACTACTTAAAAGGAACAACTTTATCCAACTCAGTTCTGCATGTTAAAATTAATACTTTCCTAATTTACATTTAAGTATTTCCTATGTTTATTAAATTAGTCCTACTTGAAGAAGAGATCATGGATTTCTCACTCATAGCCTAATTGAGTAGTTTTGAAAGTATGCCATAATAAATTCAGGGTCCTATTCCAACCCAGTCAGAAATAGTAAGCAGTAAGAAAAAATAATCATAGATCATATCCCTTTTCCTGGATATTCTAACCCAGTGGTTCCCAAACCTGTCCTCGGGACCCTCAACCAGGTCAGATTTTGCAGATCACCTTGTGGAAATGCAGACTGAATCCTGCAATCACTGAGCAACAAATCATATCACCTGTGCTGAGCTTCTGATATCTGGAAAACCTGGCGAGGCAGAGGGTCCTGAGGACAGGTTTGGGAAACACTGTTCTAACTGAACCACGAACCACTACTTCGGCAGCCTGAGTCAGACTAATTGGGATCTGCAAGCAGTTACTGGCAGTGGCACGTTGAACAGTCGCTGGTATCTGCTCCTGGAGTATGTAGGACTCAATGAAGCCAAACGCAACACTGCCTAAGCTTATGAGGGCAGCGTCAGGCAGGGACAGTGGACGAATACTGTGAACCATTTGTTCTCAGTCTGCCTCTGCATGTGGGAAGAGGATGTGGTGGATTGCGCAAGTTACAGGCATTTATACAGCTCCAGCATATTCCGTAGCGCTTAAAAATGGGGGAGCACAAACATGAAACTACATGATAAATGAGGAAAAGACAACCCTGCCCGTAGGATAGCTTGACTAGGAAATACCGCATTTTAACCAAGTGCTCAGACAGACATTCCGTGAGCTTACAATCTAAGGGACAGGGGTAAGTGAAACAAATGAGAGCAGAGGGAAGGTGAAGCTGGTTGCCAGAAAGAATATAGTGGGGATTGCATGGGAAGGACCAAAAGCTTGGGCAGAGTATGAGTAATTAGAGAGAGAAGTGGAGACAGCTGGAAAGGAGACCTTAAATTATGGACCAGGCCTGGGTGGGAGGGTGGATGGGGAGTGTGGGTAGTACAGCAGAGTGGAGAAATGTGGATCTGTCTGTGTATGCTGGGAGGAAAGAGATAATGGAGATTTGGTAAGAGTGCCCTTAAGAATTTGGTACGTGGGGGGGAGCAGAAAGGAATATACTAAGAAAAAGAGAGGGAGATTTAAAATACATGTAATCAATTTTAGGTATAGAAACTATTTATTTGCATTCTATGAGGATGTAATTCTATTTTTTCAGCAGTCTTCGGGATACTTTAGTTTCAGGTGCCTGATCCTTATCTTTGTTGTTCACAGAAGGGGGAAAAGGATTTTCTGCTGTTCTAGGAAGAGAATATCAAATTACAAAACGAAAAGACAGGAAGATAGAAAGCTCAGTTGTAAAACACACCAAAAATCATCAACTCCTCTATTTTCAAGTAAATAAGTAATACATGTCATTATATATAGAATTATTTTCAAGGATTAAATCAGAGTCACAAAGCAGTATGGTGGTAGATAGAGTATAGTTAGGGTTCACTGAAAAACATGACGGTTCCTATTTCTGCAATGCACTACTGGGCAACTCACATGATGGTGCACTGCTGTGCGGCTCAGAATCAGGAGCTATTACTGGGACTTCACTAGTTAGTAATATTCTTGTGTTTAGGCCTTTAAAATTGGAAAAACTTGTTAAAAGTGGGAAATAAATAAGGCATACAATACAGGATTGAAGTTCAAAAACTGCGAGAATGCCCCTTTAAACTGAAATTGGTTTCATACGTCCATTAAACCTACTAAAAGAGAATATATAAATAAACTACAGATTTTTATTTTTATAGATACTTTTTTGAAAACAAACATCTGTTACATATTTGATGATTGAAATATTTATCACGTTTCACATATGTTTTCAGATAAAAGAAATAAATTAGCATTTTTAGGAACTTATTATTCAACCCCTGAAGAAAAAAATCTACAAGTGTCATGAGAACAGAACATACCAGCAGAGGTATAGTAATAAATCAGCAGAAGAATAAGTAATGTCTGACTGATATCATGGATGATTTGTTGTAAAATGTAATTTTCCAACTGTTTAAGATGTACTCCAGTGTATTAGGTCTTAAGAAACCAATTTACCCTTATTACCTTTTCCAAGATCCTTTATATAATTTGAATTTGCTTTTATGTTTGTACATTATTATATATCTACAAAGTCCAAGAGACCCCGCACACCGGTGTAACAAAGCGTTCCTTGCTCTGGTGCTCCACCTGACTGTAAGCAGCATAGATAAATATTAAAGATTCAGGCGCACACAGAGGCTGTAATAAAAAAAATATATATATATTTATTGGAGAGAAAGTCCCGGTTGGGACTGAAACGTTTATCCTATGCAATAAATACTTTTTTTATTTTTATTACAGTCTCTGTGTGCGCCTGAATTTTTAATAATTATTATATATATATATATATATTTTTTACCTTATTGCCAAATCTATCACTTTGTGCCACATACAGTGATAACAACATAAACACATGAAGCAGTATGCAAGAACATTCTGTGAATATACAACCCACAGAATGTCACATTTTACTTTTCTGTTTGTAAACAAATCAGTACATTCAGATTGTATGATTACCATGAGATGCAAATATAATGAGAAAAGTCCACTGTGCTTTTAATTCGAAACCCAACATAACAGAGCAGAATTACAGTCACTCTGCACAAAAGGTGGCTATTCGTTATAATACAATAAAGTTATTTTGTACAATACCCCATAACATAGGTAATGTAAGGTAGCAGCTGTAGACTGTAGTGTTCAATCCCTTGTCCCAGTATAGTGGAGTTTATAACTGGTTACTTTTCAGGCTCCCTCTTTGAAACTGTCATATGTCTTAAGCAAATAGACTTTGATACCTCTTCTTATTTGTATTTTCCAGTTCAGAGCTGAAAACATCGTTGGCCAAATAAACATTATAAAATGGCCTCAGACACATAGGATCTGTCCTGTTTCTCTATTGCTGATTAGTGCCACCCAAAAATAAACAAAAGAAAAAAAAGAAAAGAAGGCATAAAGGTGAATTTTAACATAGGAAAATATTTTACAAGTTGTCCTGTAGACTATCCATATAGTCTCTAAGTTCTCGTGAATCTCCAAGGTTCATATCTTGACAAACCCACTTAATATTTTCTTCATTTCCAAATATGACTGCATTAGTGTAAGGACCACCTTCTTCAGGTAGGATTGTGGTAAAAGATGTGAATTTGACTCTCTTCCTTTTAGATGCCCCAGGATTTAATGGTTCACTCTGGACTTCTTTTTCATAAGTATAATCGGAGGGTCGTAAGATCTGGCTGTATGGATTCTTCTGGGAGCTCCCATTGAGAAGAAAATTGTTCTCTTCAAACTGCGACCTTTGGTCTATCATGGTAGTACACTCTTCTGCTGGGAGGGGAATATCAACTGCATTTTCCATTAATTCCCCCTCATTTCCGAGCCATACCCAGTCATGAGAGTGAGGGATGTTGGCCTGATCAGCCACAGGGAATCTTTTATGTCTATACTTCCATGCAAATGCTACACAATTAATTAAAAAGACTAGAATTGCCAGACAGAATACACATAGAAGCGCATACATGCCAATTTCTAAGTCTGTTAATCCTCGGGATGTCTGTGTGAGTTCACTCTCTTGGCTATGTTCTGAAGATCCCGTTCGTGTAGGGAAAATGGTGTACGTTATAGGAATGATATGTATACGCCCATCATCAAAATTCTTTTGATAGTCTACTGGGGAATCTGATGTTAAATTTTTATTGAGATTATCTTCAAAACTGATTACAGATGTCCCATGTTTGGGCCACTCATTTACCGTCCTTTCTTGTTCTGCTACTTTTTCAGTTGTTTTGCCCATGAGTTTTTTAAGCTCTTCATCAGTGTTGTGAATTTCATTCATGTTTCCTTTTTGGTCTGAATCTTTTTGCCCAAATTTTACTTTAACTGTTCCTGTACCTACTGCAAGGCTACTCTTCCGCTTAGATTTCTGACAAATCTCACTGATGCCTAACTCTAACTTAATTAGTGGTCCTTGGCCTTCTCCTTCTGCAACCACCACTGGCCAGTTCGATAAAGTATTTTGATATGTTGACACCACCATCTCATCCAGTGAAGACACCATAATGGAGAAGTCCTTGCTTTCATAAATGTCCAGAGGTGTTACAGATCCATCACTAAAAAGGATCCACACACTAATCACAGCCTCCTGAAAAAAAGTTACAAAAGGTATTACATTTATCTTTATCTGAGTGAAATCATTATCCAATTAAACCAACCCAGCTCTCTGAATTATCAATTGAACTGTTTTGAACTAAAACATTCCAGTTATTTTGTGTGTTGCCTAAATCAATTCACCATAATAAAACAAGCATTCTAACAAGACCCATTATTTATTTCCTTATTTCCCACTATTTTCAGCACTTTATTTCCACTTAAAAGAAGAGTCTGTGGACTATTGAAGAGAGGAAACAATAGGTGACTAATAAAAATGTTGAACATAAGACTTTTTTTATTGTCAGGTCTATTCAAAGAAAGGTGAAACTCAGAAGAAAGACTGTAGAAGTGAAAATTCTAGGTCAAAATAGCCAAACCAGAAACATTCTCCCATTTATCTCACTTTCCAAATCGGCTATTTTGTCTATATTGCTCTCTTCTCCTGCCAGTTCTCCTGAGTTCACCTTTCTTTGAATAGACCTGTTTTCAAAGTTTCCTACACCCTGTCATTTGTTGGAGACCAAGGCATTTGTGCCGAGACCCCTATTTTATATATTCTATCAGTTAGGAATGTGCATTTGTTTCCAATAGAGTTGCTATTTGTCTGAATTTTTCGGTCCAAAACATGATTTAATGGTGGGACACCTTGATAAAGATAACAGAAAAACAAATTGCACATCGACAATTATTATTCATAAGATTCATTTTGGTTTATATACAAATAAAGGAATGGACACTCCAGCATTTTTTCCTAGGGTAGAATTAGTGTACATCTAGAAGCAATGTTTTGACTCCTCACAAACTTCAAGTATTCACTCTGGTTTATGTCCATGTACTGGAAAGTCAAATTTGAACATTTGCATTAAAATAAAATCCTGACCCAGATATCATCACACCCATGGATGGATGGGGTTCGGGAGAGGTATAATCTCCCAACAGCCCACCCACTAACCCCAATTAACTCATCTCTCCGATAGATATGTATGATTAATATAACATAACAATCCTCTGTACTGTACCTGTTTAATGTTGTGAAGTATATCACTGGCTGCTGTGCTTGCAATAAGGATTTTTTTGTTTGCTTTGCTTGCCTGTACAGACAAAGATAGCCCAGTAACAAGCTGAACTCCAAGTTCTACAATCCCTACTCGGTCATCCAGTACTGTTACGGTTTTCTCTGCCAGGATGGAATCAGATAATGGAGAGAGAACCTTAGGAGAAATGGTAAAGAAATGAAAATGGTAGTCAGAATCATTGAAGAACCAATTGCCATTCCTTTAGGATAAATTAAATGTAATAATTTATAGTACGCTTTTACAAATGTAACACGCTACCCTTGTATGATGGTAGGATTATGATCCACTCTAGGATAGTAAAATAACCCTGTAAAAATGCTTTCATTCTCACAAATTGGTAGAAGTGTGCACGGCTGCAAAATTTGTTTCATTTCGTTTCAAAATAATTTCATTTTCGTTATTATGTTTCGGAATTTTATTTTGTTTAGTTTCGTTTGGTATAACCGATCACTAGAAACCCCATTGTAAGTTAAGATCGATTCAATAGTTGATATTGAGTCAAATTTTGAATACCCCAATGAATCAAATCGTGCTGTTAAAAGGCAAGCTAGGATCAAATGTTGAGCTGTCCATTGGTCTTTGGTGCTGACAACAAATTCAGCACCACATGCCAATTTACAGGGACAGGGTGCTTTGTGAAAAAGTCAAACGAATCTGATTTGTTTCATATTGTCGTTTGCTTTAGTACTTGTATGTATTGTAAGTTGGGATCGATTTGATAGTTGATATCGAGTCGAATAACGGATCACTAAATAAAACCCCAAAAAATCAAATCCTGCTCAGGAATCAATTAATCAATGGTTCTCTTGTGAAACAGTATAATGCAGTGGTTCCCAACCGCGGTTCTCAAGTACCCCCAACATGCCAGGTTTTAAGGATTACCTTGGAGAAAAGTAGACTGAATCTTGCAATCACTGAGCAGCAAATCATATCACCTGTGCTGTGCTTCAGATATCTGGAAAACCTGACCTGTAGGGGGTACTTGAGGACCGCGGTTGGCAACCACTGGTATATCGAATCAAATTTGGTTATATCTTATCTCGTTTCATTTAGTTTTTTAATTTCAATTTGGATTAAATCAATTTGTTATTTTGGAAGTACTTCCGAAATACGAATTAACAAATTTTCAAACGAATTGCGATTCGTTACCAAACGAATGCACACTTCTACAAATTGGTTGATTTCAGGACACAGTGTGCCAAGTTGCAGAATGTTCGACTGGCTAACATGGAATGAAGACATGCAAAGTCTTCAGGGTTACTTGTAGTTCTGGCTGTTGTACATTATAAATATGTTAGATACTGTAATAAGTGGGCTTGTGTTGGATGGAATTACTTGGGTCCTTTAGTACGAGCTTTTAGCCTATTAATATTTTGCTTTTTCTAACTTAATAAGAAAAACTATGCTTTGCTAAGAAGCATTTTCGGAAGTCATTTGAAATATGATCTCCAGTACAGAAAGAAACAGACAAAAGTAAAGGGATTTTATGGCAAGTCTTTGATGTGGAGGTAGCATTTCATAAACCACATTTTGGACAGATTGGGTAAATTCCTCTGTATTGAATGTGATTATCTAACTGTAAGTTAAGTCCCTGAAAATATTCTGTTCCAATTATTCTCTTTTAGTCTCGCTTGCTAAGTAGAAACATTTCCTTTCCAATACACTGCATCGACATCTTTTATTTTATTCTGGGAAAAAGAGAAATGGTATCTAAATGATAGTCCTGGCGATACCGAGCTGAGTTTGACAGCTGAGATCTCATCAGACCAATGTCATCACAAACCATTAACGATACACAAAATGCACTGTTGTGTGATATTGTATTGCAATCATTTCATGAAAGCTTTTACTAGCAGAAACTATAGTTTAGAGAAGATCACATTTGCAAACATGTGTTTGTTGTATTGCCCAGAAAGTATGAAGTCCATTAGTGAACCATTTAATTATACTGCCTCAGTTAGTGGTAGACACAGGTCATGTCCTTTTCAATGTTTTTGCACATTACAATGTATCCTATGTCAATCTTAGACCTTATCGAGTTACTAATTGTAGTTAATTAGCCCTTATAAAGAGACCACAAATATTTCATGAGTGATTTGACAAAACATTATACTCTACGGTTTACATGGAAGTTGTAATGTCATTCTGGGCATTGCTAACTGGGTAAAGCATAATTTTGTATTCCATAGTACAGTGTTAGGAATTTTGGCGGGAACAAAGATCAGTTAAAATGGTGGCATATCATATGTGACAGTGGAGGGCAAATATGACACTTGTGTAAGGTTTCATGCTGTAATTGTTTTATAACCTCCACTCTCCCCCACTCTCTGGAACGCTCTCCCTCGTACTGTCAGACTTTCCCCTAACTTCTCTTCCTTCAAACGCTCCCTTAAAACATTCCTATTTAGGGAAGCCTACCACCCAACTCACTGACACAACCATCAATCACTCTCACCTTACAGTCCTCTCCTCCTGTTTCCAACCCCAACCCTCCTAGATTGTGAGTTCCTACGGGAATAGGGCCCTCATCTCCTCCTGTACTGTTTGTCAAATGTTGTTCAATGTATTGTAACCCTGTCTATACTGTGCTTATTGTACAGCGCTGCGGAATATGCTGGCGCTTTATAAATAAAGAATAATAATAATAATAATAACCTACTAGGTGGAAAGCCTGCCCAGAGGGCAGTCTATTGATAAGTGTGGTGAGCATGAATGTTGGTGGAAAGGAAAACACAGCAGCGTCAAGAAAAGTTAAATATTTTTAGTGACTATTTTGAATAAATTTCTTTGAATACAACATTTTTAGTGAAGCATGCATCAGTCCCTGGTAATAAGTAGCCTTGTTCACGTCCATCGATGACTTTGATTTTAACGTCCGCAGAGCTCTTGACTTGAGAGAATACAACATATAGTTGTCCATGGCTGAAGACGGGTTCTGGTAAATAGATGCCAACTCTGTCCAAGGTTTGTCCTTGGGATTTGTTAATAGTCATTGCAAATGCCAATTTAACAGGAAATTGTCTCCTTCGTAAAACAAATGGCAGTTCGGTGTTACTTAGGGCTAAATCAATTCTAGGAATGAAAACGGTTTTTCGTTCTGAGGTAGGTGTCAATACTTGAGCAATGATCAAATTTTGTCGCATAGCTGTCACAATCAGTCTTGTTCCATTACACAGGCCTCTCTTGGTATTCAGGTTACGCAGGAGCATAATAATACAGCCAATTTTGAGTTTCAGTTTATGAACTGGTATCCCAGAAGGAGCCAATTCATTTAAGAACTCAATGGTGTAATTATCCTTGTCTTCCTGGGATTCATCATCAATAGAATCAGTGCTTAAATAAGTGTAGCTCTCACCTTCTAACAAACTAAGCACTTCTTCATTGATGTTGTCCACATCACAATTTTTGGGGCATAAAATTGCAGTTTTCTCAAACGTTGAAATATCGTCAGGGTGTAAATAGTCACCATAAATTTCCTTGACAATGGAGTTTTTGCAGATCATTTTGGATGGTATCTGAAAAATATCTTGATGGAAGCCTTGTTCGTTTGTGAGTTTTCCATCGCCAAGTTTTATTAGCCAAGAGCTGAACTCTGGATCCACAGATCTTACATTTGTTTGCAGCTTTATGATCTTAAATTTATCCCATAGTGTATTGAATTTAATGCTGGATTCAACGATTGCTGATCGACTGCCATGTGCCACAACAGGTAGAGTTTGTCGGAAATCGCCTCCGAGGATAAATGTTTTACCGCCAAAAGGTTGTTGTTTTTCATGAGCTCTTGCAGTAGTTTGTCAACGCATCTGAGAGCATCACTTGGAGCCATGGTTGATTCATCCCAAATTATAATTTTTGTTTTTCTAAGGATTGTGGCATCATTAGATGTTTGCCTTATGGAAGATGTTGAAGTGTCCAACAAAGGAACAGACAGTTTAAATTGTGAGTGATATGTGCGTCCACCCTCAGTGGATTCCAGTAGAAGCAATTCAGCAATTCCAGTAGAAGCAATAGCTAATGCTACCTCTTTGTTTCCTCTAAAAGAATGCAATAAAGTTTGGTATAGGTATGTTTTGCCACTACCTCCAGGGCCATCGAGAAACTAACACCTTTGGGGTAATGTATCGTTTTGGGTGGCAGAAAGAATGTCTTCAAAAGTTTCTCTTTGTAGATCATTTAAAGCCGTCTGCATTTGTACTCCTATGTGACTTTCAAGAACTGCATCATAGATGTCTGTTGTTTTGCCGGTTGAATAGTCGGTAGGCGTTGGTAAACCGAAATCCTGACATTTTTTCCCGTTAACAATTAAAATGTCTTGAATGTCTAATAGAGCATTATTGAGACATGGTTGGCAGTCTGGTGTGTGGCCAGGGTGTCTTGATAAGTCTTCAATGAGTTGTTGTTTATATTTTTCAAATAGTTGTTTTGCATTTGGTGGAGATGCAAGGGCACAAATGTTGGCAAAAAGCTCTCGAAGCAGTTGAGGCATCATATCACTTGAAGCTTCGTGAAGAGTCAAGTCCCATAATTCTTCATCCTGAAAAAGACCGAGTCTTTGAGCAGCTTCTTTAAATGTTGGAAATTGCACACCACCAACTGTTCGGATATGTTCAAATGAGGTGGCTCCTTTAACATGGAGTAAAAGTAATCTCAAGCAAAATCTCTCCACATCCGAATTTATGTTAACAGAGTACATTCGCCCAATAGTGTTATTTTCTCGATGTCTCAATCTTCTTTCCCATTTGGTATTTTTCCGTTGAAATACAAAATGTTGTGGAGTATCAGTATACAGGAATTCGCAGGCAGCCACATCTTCTTTGTTTAAGGTAAACCAAGCTGTCAATGTTGTGTCTCTTGATTGGGTTCTTTCTATAGCGTTCCTGATGTTATCTTCATTAAAGTATACCGACTGTTCGCCAGGAAGATGGATTTGTAAGCGCACGATGGTATGTGTTTGATGGTGCATTTTGAAACCAAGAAGGCGCCATACTACTTCTGGAGCTGTCACATATCTGGAATCCATGAAGGAGGTGATCTCGTCATGATGGAGCGTTGCATGTTCTTTGATGGCAATATTTGCACAGTCATGTCCTTTATAAATGTATTTGAATAAGTACTTTACACTTTTTATAGAAGCGCAGCTCTCAACGTTTATATGGCAGTTGTATTTTAAAGCTACTAATGGGTTGTATGGCACAACCCAAGAGTTATTGATTATTTTTCCATTTACTTCAATTGAAGCAGCTGTTTGTGTTCTCCGGTACAGTGGATAGCCGTCCATGTTTGGCAAAGTTTGGTCTTGGTATGGTTTTGGGAAGTTTTTTGAGCAAACACCATCAGCCATGCATGGCGAATTAATATAATGAGGCCCACATGGTCCATGTATCATGTGTTTGATGACTATTGCATGTAATCAGGGTTGTGCGTGAATGTCGGGGATTTCTGCTGAAATGAACCTATCAATAGCATCAGCATCTTTAAGCTTATCTTGAGGTGATAATATGAGTAAAATATGTGCATGAGGTAATCCACGTTTTTGAAACTCTATTACGTGAATTTTAGCAACAGGTTTACCTAACACATGTTTGTTTGTGATGTCATGTAGTAGTTCTTTTAGCTTTAAGTTGAAAACTTTGGCAACCAAATCAAGGCGGTATTCCACTGCTTGACCTTCTGTAAAATTTTCTAAAATTTCTGGCCATTTTGGGTTGCATGTCATTGTTACGAAGAAGTCAGGCTTCCCATACTTTCGCACAATAGCCATGGCATCTTGGTAGTTTTGCAGCATGTTTCTGGGACTACCCTGGAATGTTGATGGAAGTATTACTGCTTTTCCTGGTATCAAGCCCTGTTCTTCGGCAGCGTTTTGTAGATGGTCCATGAGACCTGTGTATTTTTCAACTCGTAATTTGGACTGATTTTGTCGTACATAGTTTAGACGGTTACCTTCGGCCTTAACAAATGCGTCTACAAAGTACTGTTGAGTTAATTTGCCTGCATTTAAAAATGGGTTGAAACCTTTTCGGATGGAAAGCATGTAGCCATAAAATTGCATTTGAGTGACCTTTTCTCTTGGCTTAGCAGAGGAATGACTGCGTATGGTTTTTACAGTAGTAGGGGTGTAGTTAAGTTTAATGTGAGGTGACCAACTTTGGTCCCCAAATGGAAATAAAAGTGGATAGAGCATCGGCTCTAAGTTTGGATCTAAAATGCTTATCCTTTCTGTTTTTCTGTCTGCGTTTTGAGTTCGGCAATGAATAATAAGATCTCTTTCGAGAGGAGGTTCTCCATCATCATTTTGAAAAATAATAGCTACTTCATTACTGCGTGGTGCATTGTATCTGCGTTGATCGTCCGTGCGATCTTGTACTATCGCCATGGTGACAGTTGGTGGTATAGTGCCATTTTGTATAGCCTCCTGTAAGGATTCTTGTTCTACTTCATATAACATTTTGCAGGCTTCTGCAAATGGATTGTTTTTATCTATAAAAGAGCTTAACTCTGTCATGAGCTCAGGGTTGCATTTTGAATTTTCATTAATCATGAGGCGTTGTTTAGCGGCCTCATCGGGATCAAGAATATACTGTATAGTTGTGCAAACTTTCGGTTATCCTCATTGTGCGGATGAAGAGATGCAGTTCGGTGGTAAATCTGGCCATTAATTCTAAAGCAGTAAGGTCCATAACCAGGAGGAGGAGTAATGTTTGCACCCATGGAAGCAAATGCTAATGAACTGTTGATAGATCGAATGTTTTGTTTGAAATTTTTGGAATGCTTATGAGTGCCTGTCATTAGACTTTCTATCAAAGGAGCAACTTTAATGGGCTCCATGTATACTTTTCCTTTGTTGTAGCATTGAGTGAATAGTCTGTCGGATGGCTGGTGTGTATTAAAATGTAATGCATTGCAGTTGGTGCACAGAACATCAAGTTTTCCACAATAATGTTGTTGCACTGAATCACCCTGTTCATTGTTAATGTTTTTATTTAGTTTTGTTTGTGCACGTCGTACTTTGTGTGCCAATGTGTTTTTGATTCTTTCTTGACATCGCGCATTTTCATCCATATTAGCTCTTTCCTTTCTTTTCTGTTGTTTTTTTTTATTTCTGAAATTTTGTTGTTGCTCGTTCGGCATGTCATTAGTGCTAGATTCTGTGTGATTTTCTCTCCTTTTAGCGACAGATTGTAGTTGTAAATCCATCTTTCTTTTGGGTGGCATTTCTTTTTTTTTAAATTTTTTTTTTTGTGTGTATGTGAATTCTTCTTGGGTTTTATATTTACAGGGTTAAGTGGTTTGTGGGGTCTTTGCAGGGGGGGGGCGCTGCTTTTTTGTTAGGACCTCCGAGGTGTTTTATTTTTTAAATTTTTCGTTGTGTTAGTGCGGCTTTTTTTTTTCTTGTTAGTAGGTGCTCAGTGGTGAGGGGGCACTGGTTTTGTGTATGCCCTCTGAGCTCTTGTTTAGGTGCTTTGGGGGCTCTTTGGAGGTTGGCACCGGTTTTGTTAGGTCCTCAGATTTATTTTTTTCGTTGTGTTAGTGTGTATGTGAGGTTTTTTATAAAATTTTCTTTGGTTTTTTTTTCTTGGTGGTTGCTTTGTTAGGTCCTCAGATTTATTTTTTTCGTTCTGTTAGTGTGGCTGTGAGGTTTTTTAAAAACATTTCTTTGGTTGATTTTTTATTTTTTTTCTTGGCGGTTGCTTTGTTAGGTCCTCGGATTTTTTATTTTTCGTTCTGTAAGGCTAGGGTCAAAGGAAAGCATTTTTACACACGAATGTAAAAAAGTGCGTCCGAACGCATTGACGTATTTTTTCACGGAATACGCGAAAACGGTCATACGATGCGCATTTTTGTGCGTGATTTTTTACGGATCCAAACCAGGAAACTTTGGGTCTGAACGTTATGTTGGCCGGACACGAGCAAGGTCTGACGTCTCCAAATCACACACACACACCGCTAGCGGGCGCAGCGCACTCTGTACGTCCGTACTAGCGGTTCTGCGTTCTCGAAAAAATGCGTTCATTTTCCACTTGCGTTGTGCAGCCGGACTTTCGTGCGACCGTACTTCGTATATTGGCCGTCATTGCCCGTCATTGCCCGTCATTTGCTGCAAGTGCGGCCGTGATTAAGTGCGCCAGAACTCACGTTAAAAGTGCGCTGGTCTGACCCCAGCCTTAGTGTGGCTGTGAGGTTTTTTAAAAAAAATTCTTTGTTTTTTTTTATTTTTTTTCTTGGTGGTTGCTTTGTTAGGTCCTCAGATTTTTTATTTTTCATTCTGTTAGTGTGGCTGTGAGGTTTTTTAAAACAACTTCTTTTGGGTTTTTTCCTGGTGGTTGCTCAGTGGTGTGGGGGCACTGTTTTTTTGTATGCCCTCTTGTTTAAGTGCTTTGGAGGGGGCACCATTTTTGGTAGGTCCTGAGTTTTTTTTTTTTTGTGTTAGTGTGGCTGAGGTTTTTTTTAACTTTTTCCTTAAATTTTTTTTTCTTGGTGGTTGCTCAGTGGTGACGGTGTGGGGGGTTGTTGGGGGGGGCACTGGTTTTGGTTTATTGTATGCCCCCTGAGTGCTGTGTTTTTGAGTTGGCCAGATATTTTGTGGGGGTGGGTGCACAATTTTTTTTTTCTCTGGTCTGGTGCAGCTCGGTTAAATGGTGGAGGTGTGTAATTATGTTTCCGTGCGTTTCTTTTTTTTTTCCTTTGTATGGTGGTGTAAATTGGGCTGGGGGCTCAGTGCGCCGTTTATTCTTTTGTCTGCTCTGCTGCTCTGTGCTCTGCTGCTCTGTGCTCTGCTGCGTTTTATCTGAGGCGTTTTCGCGCGCCTCAAGTTACTTGAGGATGCGGCGGTTGGCTGCCTGCGGACCCTATTCCGTGCGCATCCAACCGCCCAAGCACGCTGTGGGCGCACATCCAACCTCCGCAACACGCTTTGGGCGTGCTGCGGCGGGTGGTGCGCGCACACCCGGCTGCGCGCGCATCCAACCTCCGCAACACGCTTTGGGCGTGCTGCGGTGGGTGGCGCGCGCACCCGGCTGAGCGCGCATCCAACCTCCACAGCACGCCAAGCCTTACTACATTATAGTATAGATTGACTCTCAATATCCTCCATGCACATCACTCTATTTTGTTAACCTGATGTCATTCATTAATTCAGAGGTGCTCAACCTTGACCCCAAGATATTTTGGAAATCTGTCTATGGAATAAGTCTGTTGTTTTTTTCACTTTATTTGTTGGAATAACATAGGTCTGAGAATGCACATTTTAGATATTTATATTTATGTTCCTTGGACCTTCACTAAGGTTGATAGTATGCGAAAGAAAACCAGACGTAAAGGGTTATTCAAAGAGATCTGAATTGCTTGAGAAAGGTAACCGAACGCTGAAAATCAGCGTTCGGTTACCTTTCATGGCCATTCGGCTATCCAGAGAGCAGGCAATTCGCCAAATGTTGGTGAATTGCCTGCACATACAGTGCCCTTTTCGGTGCCTGTTCGAGGGCAGTGAAAACCCCATGAAAAAGCACTGCTTCGGCTATTCAGAGAACACAAACCAGCAGTGAAAGGTTCCCGAAATGCCCTGCCATTCGGTGGTTTAATTCGGCAAGTTTATTCAGGAGAATCCTATAGGCTTCAATGTTAAAAATATTCCCGTTTTAATTCAATATCTAATAAACTGTTCATTATAAAATTCTTTATTTATAGATTTTTTAGGATATTAAGCATTTTTCTGATTTTTTTTTATTTTTAAAAAGTCGGATTGTTTTTTTTTAAGTTAACTTATTTTTTCTGTAACAGCCCTCTTTATTATCATTCCCTGGACCTCATATGTATATTTCAGACATTTCCGCTCAGTAGTTTCTTTGCAAACAGCGTTTCACTTTTCAATCATTCATACAAACTGTTTTCCTAATTTATTCACTGCCTCTTCTGCGGTGTCGAAGGCTGCGATCGGCTCCTGTTCAGGTTTTTCTGTGGTTTTCAGCAGGTTAATCCAGATGTTTTTGAGGGTTTTTGGCGTGCATTCGCAGGGTTTTGCGGTTAGTTTTAGTCAGGTTTGCGGCAGCTTTTCCCTGCAATTCGGGGACTCTGTGGTGCTTGCTGAATACACCGCAGGGTCACCGAAATGGGATCGGCAAAACAAACCGAATTGAAGAGAACGAAAAGTCACTGAACGTGCGGTGACTTTTCGAATCTCTTTGAATAACCCTGTAAGTAGGGATTTGCGTTTCGGGATTTCGGAATTTTCACGAAATTTCCCAATTCGTGTTTTCGGATGCGGCCGAATTTCCGAAAATTTTTAGATCCGAAATTGGCAGATCCGAAAAGTTTTCCGAGCCGAAACGAAATATTTTCGGAATTTTCGAATGGACTCGAAATGTGTCAAATCGAAATTTATTGCTTTGAAACGAGGAGAACAGACGTTCCGAAAAAACGAAAATTTCCGAAGTTACGAAAAGTCGATACAAAAACGAGCAAAGTGACACGAAAATACGAAAAACGGTCGATATTCCGAAAACATGTATAATTCCAAAAAACGAAAATTTCCGCAATTACGAAAAGTCGATACAAAAACGAGCAAAGTGACACGAAAATACGAAAAATGGTCGATATCCCGAAAAAAATATGTGCACGAAAAACGAGTCGAGCCGAACCGAATCGAAACAGAAATCAGTCGAAACGAGCCGAATCGAAAAGTTTAAAAATCCGAAAAATCGAACCGAATCGAACCGAAAAAAAAAATCAGTGTGCACAAGCCTACCTGTAAGGAATTCAGCCAATAAAAGGAGTACCCCATTTTTTGTAGCAACATGTTTCTGAGAACAGTTCTGATTTAATTAAGAGGGAGGGGGCAGTAAGGCATTAGAGGAAATTCTAATTACAATGTAAGATGGGCTATTTCTATATCGCAGTGGTTGACAACTAGGGATGAGCGTTCAGTTCGATTCGAACGTGAGTTCGAATTGAACATCGGCCATTCGAGTGTTCGGCGAACGCCGAACATTATGGGATGTTCGCGGTTTGTTCGACCGCTGACATTCCATAATAAAAAATGCGTCCACAGGTCTCTTAAATGTACCGGCGGCTGCCGGTACATTTAGGAGACCTCTGGCTGCGGCCCCCGGCCCCCGTATCTCACCTGTCCTGCAGCTGTCCCGGCCTCCTGTTCCCCGGTCCGTCAGCGCCTCCGGTCTGTCTGGCCGCGGCTCCTCTCTGCCCCACGTCTTCATGCTGAATGATCTGATTGGGCAAAGTCCTGCGCCTGACCTGGACTTTGCCCAATAGGGGCTCTAATTCAATATTGAGCCCTGATTGGGCAAAGTCCAGGTCAGGTGCAGGACTTTGACCAATCAGAGCTCAGCATGAAGATGAGCTTTAACCAAGCTCTGATTGGTTAAAGACTTGCACTGACTTTAACCAATCAGAGCTTGGTTAAAGCTCTGCCCCATGCCTCATCTTCATGCTGAGCTCTGATTGGGCAAAGTCCTGCACCTGATCTGGACATTGCCCAATCAGGGTTCAATATTGAATTAGAGCCCTGATTGGGAAAAGTCCAGGTCAGGCGCAGGACTTTGTCCACTCAGATCATTCAGCATGAAGACGTGGGGCAGAGAGGAGCCGCGGCCAGACAGACCGGAGGAGCTGACGGACCGGGGAACAGGAGGCCGGGACAGCTGCAGGACAGGTGAGTTACGGGGGCCGCAGCCACAAGTCTCATAAATGTACCGGCAGCCGCCGGTACATTTAGGAGAACTGCGAACACATTTTGCGTGTTCGGCCCCTATACTTTACATTGTGTTCGAGTTCGTATTCGAACATTTCAGCCGTTCGATATGATTCACTGCTCAGTGATTGCAGGATTCAGACTGCATTTCCCCCAAGGTGATCCTTAAAATCTGACCTGTTAGTGGTCTCGGATGACGTGGGTTGAGAACCATGGAATTGCAGGTTTACACCTAAGCAAGGGTCTTAAAACATACTAATTGCAAACTCTGATGGACACATTGTGCATAAGTAACTAGCATCTCACTGTTGGCATGAATAGCCCATATCTTAGTGTGTGCCCACCTGTTACACGTATTACTTATTACCTGTAACTAGTGACAAACAGTCAATTTACAGGTTCTTTATCATGAATTAAATATGAAAACCTCCAAAAAAGCGTAGATGAAAACCTAACAGGTCAAAAACAAATGCAGTTCCCTGAAAGGGAAGCACATCCTTCTATTTCTGGTATATGAATGGAACAATGACATTAACCCTTGGGTAACCGAGAGAGTGCTTTTATTTCCCTTTTTAATATATAAGCAGTTTCAAACTTATAAACAGCCTTACAAAAGAGAAGTCTGTAATGAGGGAACACACAAATATATGGGACACTATTCATTCCTTACACCTTTCATAAGCAGAAAACACAATTAAGGAAGAAGGATACAGGGAACCTGACAGTTGATGAGAACCAATTAGTCCTGTTTGCCTGTCATTATGCTAGGACTACTGGTTCACCTGTGCTGTCAAAATAGATGTTTCTGTGGGACAATGGCCAATGCTTGGATGGGTTCAAGGACAATTTGATTATTGAAAAGATATGGGATTACTGAACAATGCACTGCAACTCACATTTTTTATTTTTTGCTGTTTATTTTGGTTCTTGTGTTTTATTCCCAGGTCATTTGTAGCACACAATTATATATATATATACTGTGTATATTTATTTATATATATATGTATATATATATATATTGCACAATTTCATTTTTATATGCTTGAAATATATATATATAATATTATTTTTTATGTGTATTCATTAAAAAGACAACACATTCCATTATTGAGTTTTAATATTTTCCTAACGATAAATAAAATGAATTGACTCTTTTCTGATGGATATGAGTCATTTACAAAACACCCATTGAAGTACATGCAGCAAACTTAGGGTTCGGTGTCAGTTTGTAAGTATGTCTATGTTAATGTCCCAATAAATCACTTAACAGGTTATTTGGCTGTAATTGTATACTCATATCCATCTGATTAGTGCTAGTTTCTCAAATCTGATGTGAACTTTGTATTTAGTGAACGTTGCCTCAGTTTAAAAATCCAGCACCAATCATATTATAATAAGGATTTCATTTGTCTGTGATACTCACTTTAACATCTTGCCTGTTGTGTAAATAATGAAGTGAATCTTGCAAAATGCATAACTAACAAGAGCTGGATAGGACATTATAGGCAACTCTAAGAATTAAAAAATAATATACCTTTTCTTATTCCATAAGGAGCAAAACCTTCTTGCCATGAATGTTTTTGGTCATCTTTCACTCATCCTGAACAGAAGCTAAAACATGTTTAGCTCAGCCCCGATGATTTTTTTTTGTCAATGAATGGCCACCCATTAGAGTTAAAGGGATACTACAGGGGTAAAACAGGAGGGGGGGTTGGACATTAATCCTTCCACAACCCCTTTATTATTTTAACACTTTAGATTAAAACCATATCTAAATCCAGTGCTGGTCTCCTTTGGGTGTGACATGATGCCAGCAGCAGAATGTCAGATAAACGTAAGGGTGCCAGACAACACGGAGAAACATTGGTGGGACTTATTTTCAAAAGGTTCCAAACTCTCTCTCTCTTCTTTCCCCATCTCTTTCTCCCCAGTCCCTTTTCCTCCCATTCTATCCCAGCTGTTGCTGCCTCTCTCTTTAGCCTCTTCTATCTCCATTACCCCTTCTTACATCTCTTCCCTTCTTAGTCACTATGTAGTGACCCTCTGCTTTCATATCCCTACTCCTGCTTTGATCATCTCATTCCTGCTGGCCAAGCAGGTTTTCTTCAATAACTCATGTCCAGTGGATACGGACCCAAGCACTTTCTTTTAGCGGTTGCTGCCCGGTCACAGACTACTGTGGGCAGATGTAGCGCATGTACTGTACTATTGTTGTATCCTCTCGCAAACATGGCTACGCTTCTCTGTTCTGATTGACACTTTTGGGAGCAATGACCATATTCAACATAAATGTCTGTGTACTGCTGATACTTCTGTTATACTCTGACTTTCTTCAATACACTTCTTCATTGCAAAAGGTTCCAAAACCCTGGAACCTGAGCGCATTGTTTAGGTACTGGATCTGGATGGGACCAAGTACCAGCTGGGAGTGTAGAGGTAACATCACGGCTCTATAACCATGGAGACACAGGTTCAAATCCTGGCAAGAGCACATCTTTGCAAATAAATAAATAAGTGTCTTTGGGCAAGACACCAAACAGTACATACTCACCACCCAGGACATACTTGAAAATGAGAGAAATCTCAATGTATCCTTCCTGGTAAAATAATTTCTAAAAAAAGTACCTCTGAGAGCTCCTTGAAGAAAGGGAGAGGAACGAGGGAGCTCAGAGAAGTGTTACTACTCAAATAAGATTGAGTGGTCACATTGCTTAGTGCATCTTTCAGATATCCTTCATGGCTAAAGAATAGTTATATTAATTGTTATCAGGGTTATTCAAAGAGAATTGAAAAGTCACCGCACGTTCGGTGACTGTTCGTTCTCTTCAATTCGGTGCGATTTGGCGATCCCATTTCGGCGACCCTGCGGTGTATTCAGCAAACACCACAGGGCCATCGTAGTGTAGGGAAAAGCTGCCGCAAACACGACGAACACTCACCGCAAAACCCGACGAACGCACACTGAAACCCACAAAAACATCTGAATTAACCCCGCCGAACACGCCGGAGAAACCCGAGCAGGAGCCGATCACAGCGCAGAGCAGCCGCCGGAAAAAACCCGGCACCGCAGACGAATGGAGTGAAAAAAAAAAACGTACGCTTGAATGTTTGAAAAGTAAAACTCTGTTTGCAAAGAAACTACATAATGAAAATGTATAAAATTTACATATAAGATCCATTTAATGATAATAAAAAGGGCTGCTACAGAAAAAAGAAAAAATGATTTTAAAAAAAACAAACCGTTGATTGTAATATTCTGCAGTAAAAAGTCTCTTTATTTTTAGGATCTTTTAGGCATTTTTAGGGATTTTTTTGCAAACTTTTCTTTCCAAAAGATCCTAAAAATAAAGAGACTTTTTACTGCAGAATATTAAAATCAACGGTTTGTTAGATATTGGAATAAATCGGGAATATTTTTAACATTGAAGCCTATGGGATTCGCCTGAATAAACCTGTCGAATGAAACCACCAAACAGCAGGGCAACTTTTCACTGCTGATTTTTGTTCTCTGAATAGATGAAGCATTGCTTCTCTATGGGGATTTCACTGCCCTCGAACAGGCACTGTATGTGCAGGCAATTCACCAACATTTGGCGGCTTGCCTGCTCTCTGGATAGCCGAATGGCCAGGAAAGGTAACCGAACGATGAATTTCAGCGTTCGGTTACCTTTCGGCAGCAATTCGGAGCTCTTTGAATAACCCGGTATAACTTTTTATAAAATGCTATTTTAATTGACATCCATCAGTCCATGTTATTTTTCCCTAGAAACCTATACATTGATTAATGTAAAAAGTACAATTATACCTGGACAGTAGTTATTCCTTGTTCTCGTCCTGCTAAAATCTTTCCATTTTCCAATGTAGCTATTTTTGGTTCTTCAACCTTCATGAAGTCACTTACAAGGTCAGTAATGTCAAAGTGCCAATCAGAGCCCAGCATGTATGTCAGTTGTCCTCCAATATCAGATGACTCTGCCACAAACTGTGTGAAAACCCGCACCATTGCATGCTGGTATTGTAGAGAGCAGCCCCTGCCTTTCTTTTCATCATCTTCTTCATCTTCACTGTCTCTTGTAGGTCTGTAAAAATGACATATGCACATATAAAACACGCAATAGCAAATTAATATATTATCTTATATATATAAAAAATGCAATCTCCTGGATTAACAAAACACTGTGTAATAAAGATATGCTTATTCTTGATTACAAGAGCTTTTATGCCATTTGAAACATGAGAATCTAGGGATAGGGGTCTTGATGTTATCACAGTGTTTGTCATATGCAGAGGTAAGGGCGACAACATAACTGGAAAAGCCCTGCAGCCATGAGGTGCAGTAAATTATTATTATTATCCTTTATTTATATAGCCCAACAAATTCCGCAGCACTTTACAAGATCAGTGTACAAGGAGTTGATAAATTAGAATACCACACATGGATGACACGTCCTGATTCAGGGGGACCCTGTTCCCAGGGGAGCTTACAATCCATATGAGCAGTACAAGTATTTTGTGAGGTAGGCGCATCCATATCGTTAGGTGTCTTGCCCAAGGACACTTGCTGGTGGCATCTTCTGAGTGGGATCGGTTCATCTTTCCAAGAGCAGCGACCTGGTGGTTAGGTAGGTTTACCCCGCTTCTCGTAAAGTCGAAACTTGCTTCTCCACAGTTGTATATGAGGGATGTGCTGAATTGTATTTCGACTTGCTTTCTAAATGAGTAGTGGTAGTTTAACCCCTGTGTCTATGTATTCTATATCACTATTTTTATATTTATTAATGTGTTGTGTGTCTGTCTGTCTATGCTCTGCTACTTTAAGTATATTAACCTCCCTGGCAGTCTGTTTTTATGACATTTTCTGTCAAAAAGCGCTCTATTTATTCCCCCCCCCCCCAGCGGCATCCCGAGTGTTGCTCAGGGTTAAATTCCTGTACTGGAAGCGGTAACCCTGAGAAACACTCTGGATCCCGCTGGATACATGACATTTCCCTGCGCTCCCTCGATGTCCCTATAGCCTCCTCCGGCGATCGCGACCCTCATACTTCCTGGTTCCCTCCTTGCGAGAAGGAATCCAGGAAGTATGAGGTCGCGATCGCCGGAGGAGACTGCGGTAATCAGCGAGGGAGCGTAGGGAGAGGTAATGTATACAGCCCGAGTGTGTATCGGGGTTACCGCTCTCAGCGGTGAAATTTAACCCCCCAGACACACTCAGGAACACCGTCAGGCAGGTAAATAAAACAGACAGAGTTATTCAGAGAGAACCGAAATGTCACCGACATTTCAGTACCCTTTTGATCCCCGCACTTCGCGGCGATTCTGCTATTCTAGTTCGCCGACCCTACGGTGTATTCAGCAATTGCTACAGGGTCCCTGGAGTGTGGGAGAAAACCCGCCGCAGACCCGCCGAACACCCGCCGAACACTCACCGAAAACCTGCAGAAATCGCCGCAAAAATCACGCCGAACACGCCGCAAAAATATGAGGAGCCACCGATCACAGCTCAGAGCAGACAAGCAGACGAACGGGGTGAAAAAAAAAAAGCGTACACTTGAAAGTTTCAAAATTTAAACACTGTTTGCAAAAAACCTACTGAGCGAAAATGCCTGGAATTTACATATACGATCAAATGAATGATAATAAAGAGGGCTGTTAAAGAAAACTGATAAAACGATTTAAAAAAAAAAATGGAAAAAAAATTTGACAAAAAAATCCTGAAAAATTCCTAAAAGATCATAAAAACTCTATAAATAAAGAGACTTTTTACTGCAGAAAAAAATAATAAACGGTTTATTAGATATTGAATTAAAACGGGAATATTTTTAACATTGAAGATTTCTGCAACTTTTCCCTACTGTTCGCTGTTCTCTGAATAGATTAACCATTGCTTCTCTACGGGGGATTTCACTGCCCTTGAACAAGCACCGTATGTGCAGGCAATTCGCCAAAATTTGGCGAACTGCCTGCTCTCTGAATAGACGAATGGCCCCGAAATGTCCCCGTACGCTGAATTTCAGTGTCCGGTTACATTTTGGTGACATTTCGGGTCTCTCTGAATAACCCCCAGAGTGTTTTTAAACCCTCTATAGTTTGTATCTACAACACCTGAATGTTGTTGTTTTTTTCTTGTGTGCTATTAGTGAATGAGGTAGTTGTTTTAGATTTGATTTTAGGCTACAAAATTCTGACAATATTGAAGAAATCGCCTTGCTTTCCTATCCGGTCCCTCACAAATTTACACTGGTCAGTAAATTTCTCTTCAGATAGATAGAAAGATATTTCAAATCACAAGCTAATAATGTGATCTGTGCCACAGTCCAGAAAAAAAATGAAAAAGTGATTATAATAATACTTATGCAATGCTTGCACATCACTATTTTATTTGGAATTCTGTTTTATCACCTTTTATTGATGTTGACAGGTATTCTCCAGCCTTTGATCTGACTTAGCTCGGTGTCTGATATCTCTATCTGCAGTGGGAGACGTGGAGCCCAGACAGTGACTTCCAATTGGGTTGTAATGTGCTGATATGTGAAGTTTACAATGGTATCCACTTTACTCTTCATTTCCTTCCCGTTAACAAAAATTGAGTCACATGTGTCAGAGACCTGAAAAATAGTAGGGTATACCAAAATATTAATGTAAAAAACAAAATTGTGCCCTGAGCAACACAAATATACACCAAAGTTGTGTCCAACCTCACAATAAGATACTGAAAAAAATGAATAATTAAAAGCATGGTTAGGGATTTGCACAGTTTCTATGTATTCAATGAAAGAATGTAAGAATTTGGTTTTATGAAACAATTTTTAGTTTTTTTCTGTTTTCAAGTGGTTACAGATATATGTCGGTGGACTGAACCATTTAAATTTAAGTATTATTCATTATAAATATTGCACATACATTGGTAAAGGATTTCTGTACTTTGTATATATTCAGCGCAATATCACAGTGTTTTTCATATGCCAAAATATTATGTCAATTAATACAAACAGTCGTAAAATAAATCCAGTGTTGTCTATCACTGTTAATTTACTATGGATATGTAAGAATTATTGTAAGGCCTTTTATCGTCTACTGAACTTAAGTATAAAACTGTGACGGAACCGTTCTCTTTTGTCTGTCCTGACTCTCCAGAGACCCCTTCGTTGTGGTCAGCCCGGCTACTGGAAGCGCTGTTCTCAGCGCCTCGAGCAGCTTGACCCGCCTGCTTCTGTTCCTCTGCCCTGGAGTCGTTAGGAATTTCCAGAAGGCCGCTCGGTGCCGTCTGAGGTTGAGTGTATAGTGTAGCGTCGCTGAAATAAAACGCAAGATGAGGCTGCATGCTTTAAAACAGGATTCTCTCTCTGTCTCAGTCTCTGAGAGTTCTGACTTTTAATGAACAAAAACGCCACCATTTATGCTGAAATCCAACAGCCATAATTTGCATAAATGACGCACATCGTCCTACTAAAATGCTAATTACATTATGTCAGATAGGTATTTACAATAAACATTCTTTACATTCTTTAGCCTTTAGCTCACACAATATTTGCATAATCTATTTAAAGGAGATCAGTTTGGTTTTGGCTGAGACAATGGTGACTCTCAAGCTCTGAGACATGTAAACAGATAACAGATGAACAAAGAGAAAAACCCTTTTGCCTAATCACAAATTACTCAATTTATTTTACAATCTATACGAAAGAAAGCATTGCACTCACTGCAGGTAGTATGTTTAATAAAAAACACATTTTTACCTAAAGATATATAAGTATATTTAAAACTAAAGCTACGCCATTTTACACTAAACTAATTTAAACTAAAACCAAACGATGTAATATATATTTAAAAACACACGATATAAATTGAACATAAAGAGTAAACATGGTCTTTAAACTTGTCCAGTTTGGGTTCCGCGGTTCGCTGAGGCGAGCCCGATATCAGCTCCGTGACATTTCTCCCTCCCAATAGAGTCCGACGGACACGGTTGGACCCCAATGGGTCGACTCGGGGAAGTCAGAGTGCAGGGGTCTCCGAGCTCCCGGGCCGTTTGCCGAGATAGTCCATCAGCCTTCCCATTTTGGGGCCCGGGCCGGTACTGTATAGTAAAATTAAAGAGTTGTAGGGCCAGGCTCCAACATAACAAGCGGCCATTTTCTCCAGCCACCCGGTTGAGCCACACCAGGGGATTGTGGTCGGTCATGATAGTGAACGATCGCCCATAAAAGTAGGGTTGAAACTTCCTCAGGGCCCAGACCAAGGCCAAACATTCCTTCTCCACGGCGGTGTACCCCACCTCCCGGGGTAGCAGTTTACAGCTGATGAATGCCACCGGATGCTCCCCCCCATCGTCCCCCACTTGGCTTAACATGGCTCCCAGTCCAAACATGGAGGCGTCTGTATGGACGACAAAGCATTTATTATAATTTGGTGCAGCCAGGAGGGGAGCTTGGGTCAGGGCGGTTTTGAGATGTTGGAAGGCTGTCTCACACTGGCAGGGTAGGGATTTTTTTGTCAAGTCCATCAGGGGTTTGGCGAGGTCACTGTAATGGGGGACAAATTTTCTGTAATACCCAGTGGTCCCTAGGAAGGCGAGGACCTGGGTCTTGGTCACGGGAGTGGGCCCATCTAAGATGGCTTCGACCTTGGCGGGTTCGGGTCGCTGTTTCCCACACCCCACCCGGTGGCCGAGGTACTGTACCTCGGACATCCTGATCTTACATTTCTCTGGTTTGAGGGTCAGGTTGGCGTCCCTGATCCGGTCTAGCACTACCCCCAGCTGGCGAAGGTGTTCCTCCCAGGTCTGGCTGTAGATGGCTATGTCATCCAGGTAGGCACAGGCAATCAATTAAATGCTGGAAGGTAGCTGGAGCGTTCTTCATCCCGAATGGCATGACCCGAAATTGGTACAGGCCGAACGGGGTGATGAAGGGCCGACTTGGGGGTCGCCTCCTCCTCAAGGGGAATCTGCCAGTACCCCTTACATAAGTCTATGGTGGTCAAGTAGTGCCCCTGGGAGATCTGATCTAGTAGCTCGTTGACTCGGGGCATGGGGTAGGCATCTGTGACGGTACAGTTAATCAACCTCTGGTAGTCGACGCAGAACCGGGTGGTACCATCCTTTTTAGGGACCAACACTACTGGGGAGACCCACAGACTGGCTGAGGGCTCAATTACCCCTAGCTCTAGCATTTCCCGGATTTCGGCCCGCATGGGTTCGCGGACTGCCTCCGGGAGTCGGTACGCCGGTTGCCGGAGGGGCCTCTGCCCTGGGGTCTCTACTTTGTGCAGTGCCTGGCGGGTATAGCTAGGGAGTGTGGAAAAGACCTCCTGGCGGTCTTGGAGCACCCGCCTAACCTGGGCCTGTTTTTGGGGTCCCAACCCCTCCCCCAGCTGCACCTGTTCTTCCCCTGAGGGACGGCTATCTACCCCGGGGAGGTCCATTATGGGGATCTGTTCTGTCTCCTCGGTGGCCGGAGCGCAGATGGCAGCCACTGCCTCTGGCCGTTCGTGGTAGGCCTTTAGCATATTGATGTGGAATGTCCGCTGGATCCTGGTGTCTGCGCAGCTGACAACCACGTAGGTGGTATCCCCCAGTTGGGTTACCACCTGGTAGGGGTCCTGCCAGGACACCTGCAGCTTGTTCTGAAGCTGTGGTTTCAACACCAGGACCTTCTGGCCCACGAGGAAGGAGCGGCTTCGGGCGGAGCGGTCATACCACGCCTTCTGCTGGGCCTGGGCTGCCTGCATGTTCCCCTGGACCAGACCCGTGAGTTCTGTTAGGCGCTCACGGAGCTCCAGCACATAACTCAGGACGGGGAGTCCTTCGGGCTCTTGTCTCCCCTCCCATTGGGCCCTAACTAGGTCTAAGAGTCCCCGTACCCTGCACCCATATACCAATTCGAATGGGGAGAACCCTGTAGACTCCTGGGGCACCTCCCTATATACGAATAACAAATGGGGCAGATACGTCTCCCAGTGCTTCCTCTCCTGGGTGAAGGCTCGGATCAACTGCTTCAGGGTCCCGTTAAACCGCTCGCACAGCCCGTTCGTATGGGGATGGTATGGGGTGCTGTGGAGAGCCTTGACACCGCAGAGGCGCCAGAGCTGTTGGGTCAGCTCAGCGCTGAACTGGGACCCTTGGTAAGATAAAATTTCTCAGGGGAACCCCACCCGGGAGAACACCTGTAGGAGGGCATCCGCTATGGTGTCGGCCTGAATATTGGATAAGGGTATGGCCTCGGGGTACCAGGTGGTCTAGCCCACCACCGTGAGAATATATTTCTTCCCTGTGGTGCTGAGGCGAGCCAGGGGGCCAATTATATCTACCGCCACCCGGCTAACGGGCTCCTGGATGATGGGCATCGGTCATAGCGGGGCTTTTGGGTGGTCCCCAGTTTTGCCCACCTTCTGGCAAACTGGGCAGGTGCGGCAATACTCCCGCACGTCCTCATGGAGTCAGGGCCAGAAGAAGGCCCGGGATAGTCGGTGCTGGGTCTTGGACTTCCCCAAGTGACCGGCGAGGGAGATGTCATGGGCCAATCTTAAGAGTTCCTGTCTAGGGGCCTGGGGTACGACTAACTGTTTGTGGGGGGCCTGTTTCCGCCGCGTTCCCACCCTCTCGGTGAATCTGTATAACAGCCCATCTTCCCACTCGATGTGGTCGTCCCTTTCCTCTTCCTGACCCTTGCCTGCCCTGTCCCGGTACCTTTCTAGGGTAGGGTCCATTTGTGTCTGGTGCCAGAGGGTGGCCGGGGAGTCCCACGTAAGGGAATGGTCGGCTCGGGGGGATGGGGTGTCGCTCTGTTGGGGTTTGGGGGGTTTGGTTTGTGGTCTCACCTGGGTCCCGGCTGGAGTGGTGTGGTGGGTCCGGCCGCTCTGCTGTCGGGTGGTCATTCGTACTGCTGCGTCCGTGGCGTAGGCTGAGACCAGACATCCCAGGTCATTCCTGAGTAGGATTTCGGCTGGTAATTTGTCCAATAGGTCCACTTTCACGGAACCTGCCCCAGAGCCCCAATCTAGCTGTACTCGGGCGGTGGACAGCCAGAGTACTTTTCCCCTGGCGACTCAGACGGCAATGGTCTGGCCAGACCGGTTCCTTGCGGGTACCAAGTGGGGGCGTACGAGGGTAATGGTGGCGCCAGAATCCCGGAGACCCTGGGCTGCCCGCCCATTTATCCATACGGCCTGTCGGTGGTGCTCGCGGTTGTCGGCGGTGGTGACTTGCACGGGGTCTGCCTCGTGCAGCATGCCCCACTCTTCCTGACTGTCCGGGTACTGGAGTTCATCATTGTAACAGTGGGCCGCCGGTGGGGTGGTGCGGGCTGGACCCCTTGGTATGGGGGGTCAATTAGGACAGTTTTGTCGAAAGTGGCCCACTTGGTTGCAGCCATAGCAATGTATGGTGGCCGCAGTGTTCAGGCGGGCCATAGGTCGAGGTGCGGGCCAGAGGGTCCGGATGAGGGGTGGACAAAGAGGGTTGGGGGTGGGTTGTCGCTCGGCCCCACTGTGCTTCCGAGTATCTGTGTATTCGTCCGCCCAGGTAGCAGCTTGCTGCACCGTTTGGGGCTTCTTATCCCTCACTCACTCCCGTACTGCTGTGGCAGTGTTCTCAAAAAATTGTTCCAGTAGTAGTAGCTGCGTGATTTCCTCCACGGTTCGGGACTGGCTCCCCTGGAACCAGGTTTTCAGGTCGCTTTGTAAGTGGTGAGCCCACTCCACGTGCGTGGTGCCGTTGGGCCGACGGGAGTTGCGGAACTTCACCCGGCTGGCTTCTGGGGTGACGGCAAAGCGGGCCAGTAGTATCTGCTTCACCCGAACATAGTCCATGGCCTCTTCATCCGGGACTGTTCAGTATGCCTCTGCTGCTCGGCCTGACAGTTTGCTGGCCAGAATTCCGGCCCAGGCAGAATGTTGGACTTCGTATACCTGGCATAATCTTTCGAAGTCTTGGAGGAAGCTCTCAATTTCCTCCTCCGCCTCATTAAATGTTTTAAATGCCTGAAAGGGTACCTTCCGGGCCGTTGGTCTCTCTGGGTTGGGGCTTTCTATCCGACTGGCCTGTATCTCCGCCATCCGCAGTTCATGCTGGTGCTCCTTTTCTCGCTCCTCCTGTTGTTGGATGTCCCTAATGGCCTGTTGTATGGCGGCTTCTGACGGGGCAGCACCGTACATAGCTATCCTCTCTCGGACTTTCTTTTGGAAGGGGTCTTCTTTGGCTGGGGTCCCTGTGCCCCCGTTCTGTTGATCCATTGCGACCAGTTCTCCTAGCAGGGTGTCTTTAGTTTTTGAGCCAGCGGCCTGTCCTCGATTCTCCATTATGTCTCTCAGCGTGTCCCTCTTGTAGTTGGCATAGCTGGCCATTCTGCGTTTCTTCTGGGGTAGGAAAGCTTATCCTCACCGCTTGCCACCAGTGTGACGGAACCGTTCTCTTTCGTCTGTCCTGACTCTCCAGACACCCCTTCGTTGCGGTCAGCCCGGCTACTGGGAGCACTGTCCTCAGCGCCTCGAGCAGCTTGACCCACCTGCTTCTGTTCCTCTGCCCTGGAGCCTTTAGGAATTTTCAGAAGGCCGCTCGGTGCCTTCTGAGGTTGAGTGTATAGTGTACCATCGCTGAAATAAAACACCAGACGCGGCTGTATGCTTTAAAACAGGATTCTCTCTCTGTCTCAGTCTCTGAGAGTTCTGACTTTTAATGAACAAAAACGCCACCATTTATGCTGAAATCCAACAGCCATAATTTGCATAAATGACGCACATCGTCCTACTAAAATGCTAATTACATTATGTCAGATAGGTATTTACAATAAACATTCTTTACATTCTTTAGCCTTTAGCTCACACAATATTTGCATAATCTATTGTAAAGGAGATCAGTTTGGTTTTGGCTGAAACAATGGTGACTCTCAAGCTCTGAGACATGTAAACAGAAAACAGATGAACAAAGAGAAGAACCCTTTTGCCTAATCACAAATTACTCAACCTATTTTACAATCTATACGAAAGAAAGCATTGCGCTCGCTGCAGGTAGTATGTTTAATAAAAAACACATTTTTAACTAAAGAAATATAAGTATATTTAAAACTAAAGCTACGCCATTTTACACTAAACTAATTTAAACTAAAACCAAACGATGTAATATATATTTAAAAACACACAATATAAATTGAACATAAAGAGTAAACATGGTCTTTAAACTTGTCCAGTTTGGGTTCCACGGTTCGCTGAGGCGAGCCCGATATCAGCTCCGTGACAAAAACTAAATAGGAGTCACAAAGATTAATTGCTATCCTCTTAAAATAAGGGTTAGCCTCGGTACAGAATGCACCTGTAAACATGTAACATAGTAACTATATTACTTACATATTTATTTTCTGTGTTAATCTGTATATTAGTGTTTTGTTCTTAATATTTTGCATTTATTACTTTGCATTTCTGTAACGACTGTAAAATTTCAATGCTCTTGAACCCAGGACATACTTGAAAACGAGAGAAATCTCAATGTATCCTTTCTGGTAAAATCCTTTATAAATAAACAAATAAATAAAACAAGTCTCATACAGGGTTTTTCAAAGAGATTTGAAAAATCAGGGCACGTTTGGTGACTTTTTGTTCCCTGCACTTTGGGGCGATTCTGCGATTCTTAGTTCGCCGACCCTGCGGTGTTTTCAGCAAGCACAGCAGGGCCACAGTAGTGCAGGGAATACTTATTCTGAGTCTAGGGTAGACATTCAGAAAATCAGCGCACGTTTGGTGACTTTTTGTTCCCTGCACTTTGGGGCGATTCTGCGATTCTTAGTTCGCCGACCCTGCGGTGTTTTCAGCAAGCACAGCAGGGCCACAGTAGTGCAGGGAATACTTATTCTGAGTCTAGGGTAGACAGATAGTGGTTTGCTTAAGCCTGCGTTTCCTTCGTCGCGGCGCGTGTTTTGTGACAAGCATGCTCAGAAATGTCCACTCAAAAAAGAACAGAACGTTCAAGCACATTTCTCCCAGCAAATGGGGTTAAAATAGGGTGCCAGAGTCAACACCTCCCCCTTTCCCCTAGTCAAGCCCCTCAGTCTCCTCCCCTGCACCATTGGAAGGGGAGGAGTTCCCAGAGCATCCAAGGCAACCATTGCCTAAGTTGTGGACTCCTTGGCTTCTTCTCCTGAGCAGGATGCACACCAACCAATGTGCCCCTGATGCTGAAATGTGGCAGAAGTTCTCCGCCCATTATGGGGAGGGTCCACAGACAAACCCATGCCAAGAACGAGGGCCAACAGTACCATGAAACATGGAGTAACAGACACCTTGTGCACCTGGCAAAGGTCCATCACCAAGGCCGCATTTAATGCTACGAAATAGTGCAGGGCTGTGTTGACATCCAAACCATGACACACACAGACTTCCCACGTTCTACAACAATGACACAAAGCAGGAGAAAACTGGAGGAGAGGTACCGGAATGATGTGAAGTGAAGTGCCAGGTTACAGTATCGAGCAAGGAGGGGGCATTGGAGCAGGTAGCCTCCACAGATTATTGGGAAATAAATTATAAATACTAGAAAAAAAAAATAATCTGAAAAGGTAACACGTTGTGTCCTGTAGCGACATAAATAATACTGAGTCATGGGGGACTTTAGTCTTCCTGATGTGAACTGGAAAACCAAAATAGCAGGGTGCACCAGGAGTACAAATATTCAAAACTCCCTACTGGGATTATCTTTAACACAAGTAGTTGAGGACCCGACCTGTAAAGAGGCCATATTGGATTTAATACTCACAAATGGAGGTTTGGTATCAGACGTTGTTGTAGGTGAAAATTTGGGATCTAGTGATCACCAGTCAGTGTGGTTTAATATAAGAACAGGGACCACACAAAAACAAAAGTTTTAGACTTTAAAGAAACAGATTTTTCTAAAATGAGATTTTGTGTGAATGAGTCATTATCAGACTGGAGGAGTTTAAAGGGAGTCCAGGAGAAATGGGATTATTTAAAGGTGGCATTATTGAAGGCCACAGGCAATTGCATTCGGCTTGTTAGCAAAACAAAAAAGGGAAGAAACCACTGTGGTACTCTACAGAAGTGGCCAAAATAGTGAAGAACAAAAAGATAGCTTTCAATAATTATAAAAAAACTCGGTGAAGAAGATAGGCAAACCTATAAGATTAGGCAGAAAGAGGCAAAGCAATTTATAAGAACTTCCAAAAGCACACGCAGAAGAGAAAATAGCTCAGTCAGTAATAAAGGGGGACAAAACATTGTTTAGATACATAAATGAGAAAAGAAAAGTAAAACAATAATTAGTTAGATTAAAAACAAAGGAAGGAAGCTATGTAGAAGAGGATAAAAGTCTCGCTGACTGCCTCAATTAATATTTTTGTTCAGTCTTTGCAGAAGAAAAGGAAGGAAAGGGACCTCAGTTAGGAGGAAACACTAAAGAGACCATTTACATATGAGTTTACAGAGGAGGAGGTTCTACAGCAGTTATCTAACGTAAAGACAAATAAGTCAATGGGGCCTGATGGGATCCACCCTAAGATATTAAAAGAGCTCAGTGGTATAATAGCAAAACAGATTTATTTAACCAATCCTTGTTAATGGGAGTCGTCCCAGAAGACTGGACATTAGCAAATGTTTTGCCCATTTACAAGAACGGTAGTAGGGAGGAATCGGGGATCTATAGGCCAGTTAGTCTTACGTCAGTAGTGGGGAAATTAATGGAAACCATGTTAAAGGAAAGGATAGTTGAACATCTAAAAACACATAGATTACAGGATCAGAAACAACATGGGTTTACCTCAGGGAGATCATGCCAAACTAATCTTATTTTTTTTTTGATTGGGTAACAAAAATAATAGACAAAGTTTGTGCAGTAGACATTGGTTATTTAGATTTCAGTAAGGCTTTTGATACTGTTCCGTATAGATGGCTTATCAATAAATTGCAATCTTTGATCTTGGATTCCAATATTGTTGAATGGATTAGGCAGTGGCTGAGTGACAGGCAATAGAGGGTTGTGGTAAATGGAGTTTATTCGGCGCAAGGTCTTGTTACCAATTAGGTACCTCAGGGGTCAGTACTTGGACCCATTCTCTTTAATATTTTTATTAGTGATATTGCAGAAGGTATTAATGGTAAAGTATGTATTTTTGCTGATGACACAAAGATTTGCAAGAGGGTTGACGTTCCTGGAGGGATCAGCCAAATGACCAATGATTTAGGTAAACTAAAAAAATTGTCAGAGTTGTGGCAATTGAGTTTTAATGTGGATGAGTGCAAGATAATGCACCTGGGACGTAAAAACCTAAGGGCTGAATATACTGTAGAATATTTGATACAGTCCTAACCTCAACATCTGAAGAAAGGGATTTAGGGGTTATTATTGCAGAGGATCTAAGGGTAAGTAGTCAATGCAGCAGGAAATGCTAGCAGAATGCTTGGTCGTGTAGGGAGAGGTATTAGCAGTAGGAAAAGGGAAGTACTCATGCCACTGTACAGAGCACTGGTGAGACCTCACTTGGAGTACTGTGTGCAGTACTGGAGACCGTATCTCCAGAAGGATATAGACACCTTAGAGAGAGCTCAGAGAAGGGCTATTAAAATGATGTACGGCTTGAAGGAGAAAAGTTACCAGGAAAGGCTTAATGATCTTAACATGTATAGCTTGGAAAAAAGACGAGAGAGGAGATATGATAGAAACATTTAAATATGTAAAGGGAATCCACAAGGTAGAGGAAGGGAGTATATTTAAAAGGAAACAAAGTAGCAAAACAAGAGGACATAGTCTTAGATTAAAGGGGCAAAGGTTTAAAAGTAACATCAGGAAGCATTATTTTACTGAGAGGGTGGTGGATACATGGAACAGCCTTCCAGTAGAAGTGGTAGAGGCCAAAACAGTCATTGAATATAAGCCGGCATGGGATAGGCATAAGGCTATCCTAAACAAAAGATAAATCCAGGTAAAGTATCCATGTAATTGGGCAGACTAGATGGACCGAAAGGTTCTTATCTGCCGACATTTTCTATGTTTCTATCTTTCTATGAATAATACCTAAAACAGATCATTTCCTAATACACACTCTGTTTCTTAACTTGATCATGTCAGCCATGTATTGTAAGGTCATCCAAACAGCAATTAGACTAACTTAAATACTAATAATAATTAGAACAATGCTGAACAGAAGCGAATACAGATTCCAAGCCCTGCATTTATATTTTAGAAATAGGACTCATTTATATTTGTAGCAGCTCCAAAACTCAGATTTTTCTCATGTAACTGAGAAATTCAGGAGATCAAACCATTTCTAAACAGGCAGAGACAGCATGACAATGATTTGCTCTTGAATTTGAACACCCATGGAGGAAAAGATCAAAAGGTACATTAAAGGTTCTGTTTAAGATCAACTTTTGCATTTGATGATATAAATAACGATTCAATTATTTTCACACAAGTTATTCGGTACAATCAGTAAGCCATATTCCATTCTTTTCCACAATATAAAAAAAAAGGTAAAAAGGTTCCTTTTAGTGGACCTCATTTAGTTAAAAAAAATATGAAAGCTGTATAAAGGATTTCTCATTGCCACTCGGACTCCTTTTATAGTAGCAGATGCCATGCATAGCACAAAGTTATCTTATGGGCAGGAGGAAAACCCATTTAACAAAGCCTGTGTGTTGTTACATTGTTAGCAGGAAATTCCATGTGCTTATTTTATCCTTTAATGAGACCGAATAAGTAGAAAACCAGAAATCTGGAGGCTGATACACCTGGAAAATGAAAAAATACGAAATTAAATTGTTTATTGCCTGAAGATTATTAGTGGGCAAAGGCATCTACATAGCACCGCTGAATGTCCATAGTCTAAGTTGGAGATCAAAGGGCTTCTATTATTTTAGCAATGAAGGGTGTTGTCTGTCCTGCTGATATAAGTCAGTGCACAGGCTGTGAAATGATTGCACACCAAAGATACTGCTTTTGTACAGATCAAACTGAACTTCACATTATCAATAATTAACCATATCAAGTCTCCATGTGTCCAAAAGATACTGTAGGTAACATGTGTACAACTGTCTTGGGGGAGTATTACAAGTGAAACAGGGACGCTAAGGAGGAAAACCTGAGCCTGTAGGTTTCTCCTTAGCGTCCCCGTTTTAGCTCCACATTACGGGACAGGCGCTAATCCATCAGCCTGCCCCGCAACGCAGCGCTAAACCTAAGGATACTCGAAGCAGCGCTAGCGCACCACTCCGAGCAATCCCTCCTGGAGTCTTTATGACTCCATTGACGCTTCGACTGCTTGGGTACATGACCTACAGTATATCACCTCTCGCGAGACTCTGCAGGTCCACAGATTGATCGCGGAGGGAGACTGCGTACATTTTTCTGCGACAGCCAGAAGAGGCTGTCTTTCTCGCCGCGGGATGAGAGGTGAGTATCTAATTTTTGAGGGTATTTATAGTAGGGATGAGCTGTTCGGTTCGGACGGTTCGGAGTTCGAACCGAACTTTGGTTGGTCGAAAGTTTGCGAACTTCGAACTTTTTGGGTGTGTTCGGTTCGAGTTCGCAAATGTTCAGAAAATGCTTAAAAAATACTAAAAAATCTAGAAATAAAGAGACTCTTTACTGCAGAATATTATAAGCAACGGTTTATTAGATATTGAATTAAAAACTAATGTGTACGTGCAAAGATTCTCAACTCTAAATGACCTGTGTTTTTCAAACGGCATAACAACAAAAGGTGTTTTAGTCTGGTCTAATCAATTTGATACATTGTAGACTATACTGAGGAGGTGGGGTGGTGTCTGCTTCTGATTGAGATTTGAGAAGTGTTAATTTCCCTTCTAAAACTTCTAATATGCTGTATTTCACCGCTGTGTGCTAAGCTCATTTTTACCGCTTTCGCTCATCATGTTTAAACGCGATTTTGAAGCCACATTTTGTTAAATGACCGACATGTTAGATATCGTTCTTTCCGGCAGACTCCGCAGATTCATAATATATCATTTTTATATGTATACGTCCTGTCCTGGCTGTATATTATGAAAAAAATGCAATAAAATTGAATTTTTAATCATCTGCAGTGTGTAAAGTGTTGTTTTTTTAACATTTTAGCACATGAGCGTTTGCGGTTATGTTTTCTATGGTGTGAGCTTGTACAAAAATTTGAAATGGGGACTTGTTACATTTTGTGGGGGGAATTACGTGATTTATAGCAAACGCACCCCATAGAAAAAAATCATTAGTGCATCATCGTTCACATTATAATTGCAATGTGAACAATATTGCTGCATTAATAAAAATAACACACAAAAAAATACATGTTTTTTTTTTTTTTACTTTATACCTGGCCATGTTGGGTATCATTCGAAAGGCCATGCTCAGGCCTTTCGATTGACACCCTCCATGACCCACTAGATGTCTGGAGATATCGGGGTTCAAATGAACCCCCCATCTCCACCAGGGGATTGGCCTGGGCAATATATATACGCATGATGTGAGCTGGCCAGGGCAATATATATATATATACGCATGATGAAAATTTGCAAAGGATAAGGCACGCAAAGTGAAATTTTGATGTGTCTGAAATTGAAACTTACGTGACAACTCTTATTTTTTTTTTCGTTAATTTATATTTGTTCAATACAGTTAATTTTAATTTGTTTAATAGAGTTAATTTAAAATGGTTTAATACAGTTTATTTATATTTATTTTACCTTTACTATTGCTGCTTTTCAAACTTTATTCTTAGGTAAAAAGAAATTTAGCAGTTTCATGTTGTGTCGTTTTTTTTTTTTTGGGGGGGATGCAAGTAGCTGGTCTTGCCTAGGGAGCAAAATAGTCTAGCACCGGCCCTGACCGCATGGTCCACCCCTGCACTCTTCCACAATACCACAGAGGGGTTACTGTATGATGGCACTTGCTGGCCTGGCACCAAAGGCACAATATTTGGCTGCACTGCCACTGACGCCTGTATCAGATTCATATCCTCAGAGGGGTGAGACTGTGTGACGGCACTGTTGCCGACGCTAAAGGCACAATTTTAGGCTAGGGTCAAACGAACGCATTTTTCGCAGCGAACGTCAAAATGTACGTCCGAACGCATTGAGGTGTTTTTTTACGGAAAGCGCTTAAACGGTCATACGATGCGCATTTTTGTGCGTGATTTTTTTACGGATCCAAACCAGGAAACTTTGGGTGTCTGGACGTTATGTTGGCTGGACATGAGCAGCGTCTGACGTCTCCTAATCATGCACACACGCCGCTATGCGGACGCAGCGCACTCTGTACGTCAGTACTAGCGGTTCAGCGTTCTCGAAAAAATGGGTTCATTTTCCACTTGCGTTGCGTGGCCGGACTTTCGTGCGGCCGTACTTCGTATATTGGCCGTCATTGCGTGTCATTTGCTGCTAGTGCGGCCGTGATTAAGTGCGCCTAAACGCACGTTAAAAGTGCTCTAGTCTGACCCCAGCCTTAAAGCACCTATTGTTACTTTCATCCAAAACCTGCATAAGTTTCATAATAATTTAGCCAAAAAATCACTAAACTTTTTCTGCGTGTCCGAAAATGTCTCCTCTTTCCATACAGACTGCCGCCCCAAGCAGTCGTTTATGGATAGATTAAAGGAAAAGCATTTACCGTCATTTAAAACATAAATTTTTTGTTTTTAAGTGTTTCTATACATCCTACAAATCCGCCACTTCACAGGCAGGTTATGGGGACCTCCTAGGCACGATATTTGAAGGAATTTTTCGTTTTTATTTTTAACCCTTATTTAACCCTTTCCACACCTCTGTGCTGAGGTCATTTTTACGGTTTTGCTCATCATGTTTAAACGTGTTTTGAAGGCTTATTTTAGTATATGACCCAGACATATTATATATCGTTCTTTCTGTCAGACTCGGCAGATTAATAATAGGTCATTATTATATGTATACGTCATGACCTGTCTGTATATTATAACAAAAAATGCAATAAAATATGTATTTTCAATAATTTACAATGTGTAAAGTATTTTTTTTTTCACATTTTAACATGCGAGCAATTGCGGTTATATTTTGTATGGGGTGCGCTTGTTAAACAAATTAGAGATGGGGTCTCGTTACATTTTTTTTTGTGGAAAATTACACGATTTTTAACAAACGCACCGCATACAAAAATCGTTAGTGCAGTATCATTGTTCACATTATAATTGAAATGGGAACAATATTGCTGCATTAACGAACCAAAAAAAAGAAAAAAAAAATGTTTTTTTTTTTTTTATAATTTATTTTTAATATATTTTTATTTTTATTTTTAATTTTTTTTTTTTTAAAAAACTTTTTTCACTGTAGTGTTTGGTATCGTTGGAACGGCCATGCAAATTTGCAAAGGATAAGGCACGCAAAGTGAAATTTTGATGTGTCTGAAATTGAAACTTACGTGACAACTCTTATTTTTTTTTTCGTTAATTTATATTTGTTCAATACAGTTAATTTTAATTTGTTTAATAGAGTTAATTTAAAATGGTTTAATAAAGTTTATTTATATTTATTTTACCTTTACTATTGCTGCTTTTCAAACTTTATTCTTAGGTAAAAAGAAATTTAGCAGTTTCATGTTGTGTCGTTTTTTTTTTTTTTGGGGGGGATGCAAGTAGCTGGTCTTGCCTAGGGAGCAAAATAGTCTAGCACCGGCCCTGACCGCATGGTCCACCCCTGCACTCTTCCACAATACCACAGAGGGGTTACTGTATGATGGCACTTGCTGGCCTGGCACCAAAGGCACAATATTTGGCTGCACTGCCACTGACGCCTGTATCAGATTCATATCCTCAGAGGGGTGAGACTGTGTGACGGCACTGTTGCCGACGCTAAAGGCACAATTTTAGGCTAGGGTCAAACGAACGCATTTTTCGCAGCGAACGTCAAAATGTACGTCCGAACGCATTGAGGTGTTTTTTTACGGAAAGCGCTTAAACGGTCATACGATGCGCATTTTTGTGCGTGATTTTTTTACGGATCCAAACCAGGAAACTTTGGGTGTCTGGACGTTATGTTGGCTGGACATGAGCAGCGTCTGACGTCTCCTAATCATGCACACACGCCGCTATGCGGACGCAGCGCACTCTGTACGTCAGTACTAGCGGTTCAGCGTTCTCGAAAAAATGGGTTCATTTTCCACTTGCGTTGCGTGGCCGGACTTTCGTGCGGCCGTACTTCGTATATTGGCCGTCATTGCGTGTCATTTGCTGCTAGTGCGGCTGTGATTAAGTGCGCCTAAACGCACGTTAAAAGTGCTCTAGTCTGACCCCAGCCTTAAAGCACCTATTGTTACTTTCATCCAAAACCTGCATAAGTTTCATAATAATTTAGCCAAAAAATCACTAAACTTTTTCTGCGTGTCCGAAAATGTCTCCTCTTTCCATACAGACTGCCGCCCCAAGCAGTCGTTTATGGATAGATTAAAGGAAAAGCATTTACCGTCATTTAAAACATAAATTTTTTGTTTTTAAGTGTTTCTATACATCCTACAAATCCGCCACTTCACAGGCAGGTTATGGGGACCTCCTAGGCACGATATTTGAAGGAATTTTTCGTTTTTATTTTTAACCCTTATTTAACCCTTTCCACACCTCTGTGCTGAGGTCATTTTTACCGGTTTTGCTCATCATGTTTAAACGTGTTTTGAAGGCTTATTTTAGTATATGACCCAGACATATTATATATCGTTCTTTCTGTCAGACTCGGCAGATTAATAATAGGTCATTATTATATGTATACGTCATGACCTGTCTGTATATTATAACAAAAAATGCAATAAAATATGTATTTTCAATAATTTACAATGTGTAAAGTATTTTTTTTTCACATTTTAACATGCGAGCAATTGCGGTTATATTTTGTATGGGGTGCGCTTGTTAAACAAATTAGAGATGGGGTCTCGTTACATTTTTTTTTGTGGAAAATTACACGATTTTTAACAAACGCACCGCATACAAAAATCGTTAGTGCAGTATCATTGTTCACATTATAATTGAAATGGGAACAATATTGCTGCATTAACGAACCAAAAAAAAGAAAAAAAAAATGTTTTTTTTTTTTTTTATAATTTATTTTTAAATATATTTTTATTTTTATTTTTAATTTTTTTTTTTTTTAAAAACTTTTTTCACTGTAGTGTTTGGTATCGTTGGAACGGCCATGCTCTGGCCGATCCAACCATATCAAACTTTAACCCCTAGCTGCCACGGATCGGGAGATAGGGAGTTCATTGGAACTCCCTATCTCCACCGTTGGTGGCAGTTAGGGGTTAACTCTAGGACTGGCGTCATCGTGCTATGCACGATGACGCCAGTCCTCAGGGGGAGTTCCCAGAGGCTTGGCCGACATCCAAGATGTAGGCCAGCTCCGGGAAAGGATCACGAACCGGCGCTTTTCAGCACCGATTCGTGATCCGGCTCCCCAGGGGTTAATGCCAGGTACCATTTGGAAGGGCAGGCTGTGCCCTTCCAAATGGTGCCTGGGTTAACCCCCGCAATGCCGCCGATCGGGAGGGAGAGAGGTCCGAAGGACCTCCCCCCTCCCTTTCAGGCGCCTCCTCCGCACATGCGGGGGGGGCACCTGAATTAGGTGTCATCGCGCCCCCGCGATGATACCTAATTTCATCGGCGGCGGTTCCGGATGCTGGGCTGACATTGAGGATGTCAGCCCGCACTGGGGGGGCCAGCGATCGGCCGGAACCCGGCCGAACGCTGACCCCAAAGGGAGGACGCGCTCAGCGCATCCTCCGCACAGCAGGAGCCATGCGGAGGACGCGCTGAGCGCGTCCTCCGCATGGAAGTGGTTATTGGAAAACTCACTGTCCCTTTAAAAACGTTTTTTTTTTTTACTTTTTGTCCTTGTTTCCTGTCCCCCAGGGTACTACCCGGACCCCCATACACCTTTTATGGCAAATATCTAGCATATATGCCCTCTTGGAGGGCACTCTAAAAACCGAATTTTCAGCCCCATTGACTTGTATTGAGTTTGAGTTCGGGTTCGGATTCGGATTCGAACATTTGGAAAGTTCGGGTTCGGATCCGAACCGAACTCGGGGGGTGTTCGGCTCATCCCTAATTTATAGCTGGTGTTAACTGATGCCGCAGGAATTTTTTCAGTTATCCGCAGCGGGGCATAATTAGCATTGGGACTTTGTAATCCTAACGCTTATTAACGCTTTGTGCTCTCCATGTTAAGTATAGGGAGTGCAAAATACAGTAAGCTCGCACTGAAAAGCACAATCTCTGATGCGGTTAGGAGTTTTTTAACTTGTTAGCATTCGGGTTGTAATATGGGAGGTCCGCGCTAGGGCCACTTAACTTTACCGCTCACATAGCTGAGCGCTAACGTTAGCATTAAGATTGTAATATTGCCCATGGAAATTTTTGGATGTTATGGCCCGTAACTTTACCATTAATCGATTACACAGTTCTTAGCCATCAGAGGTAACACTAGGTGCTAGATTTGATTCTATCAATTGCTTTTTTGAGAGAGAAAAAATAGCTGCGTGCTAGCAATATTTTTTTGCAAATATCAGCTGATTCAGTCAAATTTCTAAAAAGTCCTCATTTAGTAAAATTATCAGGACATTAAAAGCCTAAAAGGAGTTTAAATACAGATGCATTTTCTGTGTCTCACTGTCTTCCTGTAAATTCGGAAGTAGCAGGTCACAAGACGGGAACCCTGGACAGACACGTTGTAGTCAAATGACACGAAGACGAGCATCTTACAGTAAACTCGCGTTTGACTGTAAATGTGTATCCTAAGTAAATCATTTTAAAATATTATTATTTTAACAATTGATTGCAAATTAGTTCTTAATAATTTTATTTATTATTTTTTTTATATTTTTTAACAGATTTTATTTTTAACATCTTGAGAGACTGGAAAAATGCAGAATGATAAAGGGTTTTTAAATCTTTTAATTTAATATACTGTGGACTTGAAGAGACTCCCTAAAAGAAAGAGTTAGCATGATCAAAGGGTGGACACTTTAAAAAGGAATAGCATGGAGATTGCGATTGCCCATGAAGAAGTCTCAGGATAGAGACAAATCCCATCTGCGCGAGAGTGACATTTTTTAATCATGTGACCACTTTAGTTCCGGAACCCGGATGCGAGGAGAGGTTGCATGGTATCTACACCTAAGGGGCCAGAACAGTCTTTTGCTGTAGCCCTACCAACAAACATCCAATGATTCCATAATCATGAGAATATTATTTATGTAAATTGCATGGTTATTAATATATTTTTGGAATGTTTTAAATGTCATCATCTGGCATCTGATATGTGTGGAAATATTTTGGGGATCCATTGTTCACTAGGGGTCTGGTCTTGGCGCATATGTCTAACTGGCACATAGCTAATCGCTGGTTGTGAGTGTATCACCTTAAGAGCAGTTTTTATTCTGTTTCTATGAGTATGTATTTATCTATGTATATTTTATCCATATTGAATCATTGCACAAACATACTGCTAATATAATTTAATTACACTAATCAAATTCATTAAACTACAATCCGCATTTTAAATACATTTTATTAATACAGTGAAATTGAAAAGCCATTTTGCAACAGCTTTCAGGACTTGTTTTTTTTTTTTTGGAAATCAGCATTCTGATACATTCGAATGGAATCCCTAAGTACCTTATCACCTCCTTAACGCTAGCACTCACATAAGTGAGCACTAGCGCTAGGTTAAATGAGGTGATAGCGCTATTCCCAGATCACCTCCTTATCGTTAACAGGTTAAAAAATCCGTTAGCGCATCGGTAATAGCAGTTTTTAGTGCCAGCTTATTGTACTTTGCGCTCCCTATTCTTAACATGGGGAACACAATGTGTAAACAGAGAGTAATTAGTGTTAGGATCACAAAGTCTTAACGTAATTACTCACCACTGCGGCTAACTGAAAAATTAGCCACAGTTCTATGTAGAATCACTTAGAAGCAGCTGGAAACCCCCCCCCCCCCCCACTCACACAAATCAGATACTCAACTCTCATCCCACGGCGACAAAGGCAGACGAATCCACCGCTTCTGGCTGCCGATAGCAGAGTGAGACTGGGGCAAAAAGTCCCCAGTCCCCCTCCCCGATCACTCCGTGGGCCTGCAGGATCTCGCAGGAGGCCATATTCTACAGGTCATGTGACCCAATGTGACATGGTAGTGCCCTAAAGCAGCTATTTCCATTGAAAAACATAGATGAGAGACCAGATATTTGATCCACGAGAGACGTTATTTAATCCCAAATTTTCCTGGAAATCGAAAACCCACAAAACAAACGTAAAAACCTCTCAAATCGAAAAAAAGGTGAAGACTGGCCAAAAAAGCAAGGGATCTATTAACGTCTTCGCGCAAAAGCGCACGCGCAGCGCTATTTTTTGTGTGCAGCGTTAAACGTTAGTGCATGTAAATTAACGCTGGTATTACAATCCGACTGCATTTTTTCATCCGCCAAAAAGTAACGCGCGTAAAAAAAGACGCGCAAAAACACGTGCACATTAACGCTGCGTGCAAAAATCGGTGGGCGGACTGTTTTTCACACGATTTAGCCAATCTGAATTAAGAACCACAATTGTCTCCCGTTAAGTTTTTGCGCCTTGTCAAAATCAATCTTAGTATACTGTATATGTTGCAGCAATAATAAAAACACGCACAACCTCTCAATTTTATTGTTTAGATATGCGTAGAATGTGTAACTATACTGTGCTGTATTTTTTTTTTTGGGCTGGTGTATTTGGCCAGGACGTTCAGATTTGCGTCGGCCAGGACGTTCAGATTTGCCGTTACCACCAGATTTTCAAAGACGTTAGAATTATGCGCGTAAACGTTGTCAGTTAAAATTTGCACATAGATTGTAATACCATCCACGTACCAGCGCACAAACGCATTTGCGCTCACGATGTTAAGTACAGGACGCGCAACGTACATTACGCTCGCAAAAGGGTTCGCACAGGTCCACCCGCGTCAGACGTTAACGTGCATTTTTTGCACGGACATTGTAATACAACGTTCTGCGCAAAGGGTTTTTCCCCTCGCGTTAATGCGTTTTTGCGCACGCGTTAACGTTTGCGCAAAGAATGTAATAGAGCCTCAAGTGGTTTTTTTTGGCCATCAGGTCAAAATAAATCGAGTCCCCAGTTGGATGCATCCTGGTATAGAAAGGCCTAGGATAGTAAAAGGGCTCAACAAAACAATACAACTGTGTAATGTTTTGTTCCATAATTTCACAGTCATTAATAAAAGGAACAGCATTAAAAGTACACATTAATTTCTCATGATGTCACAAAATATAATAGTCCCTACATAACTGAGTGAGCATCACTTAGAGCAACATCTCCGATGACACCCAACTCAGTACAGAGTCCGACCTTTGCCATCAGTGGTGGCACTGGGTTGAAAGACCCTTGTGTAAGAACCAGACGGGAAGCTCTGACTGGTGAATCATGGTTCACATACTAGCATCATTGTTCCTAACCTGGTTCCAATCATATGTGTCTGATCGGTCGCAATATGTGTCCATTTCTGACAGCACTTCCCTTCCCCTCCCAGTCACGTGCGGTGTACCCCAAGGCTCGATACTCGGCCCCCTGCTATTCACAATATTCATAAATGATCTGCCCAATGTCTGCAAAGCCTCAACTGTACACATGTACGCAGACGACACTGTAATCTATACCAGCCAACCAAATCTCCACAGCTGGAGGCAGTGCTGCAAGAACAATTCACAGGGGTAGAAAAGTGGATCGCAGATAACAAACCTTTTCGAAATGCTGACAAAACTGTTACAATGCTCTTTGGAACCACACTTAAACTACATAAATTGCAAACACCCCATCTATGTGTGGGGACAAGATCAAATGACTCGCTGACTACAGTCACTTCTCTCAAATATCTAGGTATGTGGTTAGACCCAAATCTATCTTTTGGCCCCCACATCGAAAAACTCTCATCTAATCTCTACCCCAAACTAGGTGCCCTGTACAGAAACAAATCCTGCCTGAGCCCCACGGTAAGAAAGCAGATTGTACAACAAATGCTTATGCCAGCCATTGAATACGGAGATGTAGTGTATGCAGCTGCCCCTCAAACACACCTCCAGAAACTTACTACATTGTATAACTCATTCTGCCGCTTTGTGCTACAATGTAACTACATGACCCACCATTGTGACATGTTAAAAGAACTAAACTGATCATCGCTGGAATCTAGACGCACCCTTCACCTTTCCAACCTGGTGTTTAAGGACTTTTATGGGAAGCTACCACACTACCTGAATAGGTTGATTGCCCCAGCTGTTCCCTCATCCTATAACCTCAGATCCAGGACCAGCACCTTACTTGCAATACCACAATACAAAAAGAAAGTGGCTCGATCCTCATTTTCCTACAGGGCACCGCAAATATGGAATAACCTCCCAGACGCCATCAAATCTTCCCCCAGTCTAAAGTCCCTTAAGAGTTCCCTATTAACATACCTCAATACGAAATGCACCTGTAAACATGTAACATAATGACTTTATTTCCTACATATTTATTTTTCTGTTAATCTGTATATTTGTTTTGTGTTAATAACTTGCATTTTACTACTTTGTATTTCTGTAACAACTCAATGTTCTTGAACCCAGGACATACTTGAAAACGAGAGAAATCTCAATGTATCCTTCCTGGTAAAATCCTTTATAAATAAATAAATAAATTGTACAGGCTGCAATATTATTGGCATGGCAATTAAAGGGGTTATTCACAATCCTCCTAATTTGCCAACGAATTGCACCGAACAGTAAATTTCACCATTCTGTGCCATTTCTGGCCAATTCGTCTATTTACTAGGCTGCCATATACTGGCGAATTGACAGCAAACTACATTGCAATTCACCGCAGTTCACCATAATTTGACAACGTTCAGCTCAGCTCAGTTCAAAATTGCCCCATAGAAGACTATTGTGTCTTCTATTCACAGAATGCCGAACTGCACCGAAATTAGAGCAAAATGTCCTGATTATCGTTTTTCAGTTCAACAGGTTTACACAGCGAATCCCATAAGATTCAATATAAAAACATATTGGGCCCTATTACATTCTTAATGCTAAAATTAGCGCTCAGCTGTGTGAGCGTTAACGTTAGGTAAGTGGCAATAGCGTTTTCAGCCCATATTACATTCCGAACGCTAACTGGTTAAAAAATCCGTTAGCGATTTGGATCTTGCACTTTTCTGCGCGAGCTTACTGCGCTCTGCGCTCCCTATGCTTAACATGGGGAGCACAAAGTGCTAATTAGTGTTAGGATTACAAAATCCTAACGCTGATTACATTTTGCTGTGGTTTACTGAAATGTTAGCACCAGCTCCTAGCTGTGGTTAACTGATTCTGCAGAAGCACCAGCTGAAAAACACCCCAAAAATCGCACACTCACCTCTCATCCAGCAGCAAGAACTGCAGCTCGATCTGCTTCTTCTTGCCACCGGGAGCAAAGGGAGACTGGGGAAAAAAAGTCCCCCAATCTCTCCATCCGCTATCACTCTGCCGACCTGCCGGACCTCGCGAGAGGGAGATCCTGCAGGTCATGTGACTGGCAGCGGAAGCCTCAATGGAGTCCTATGGACTCCATGGAGGGGATGCACGTAGCAGCGCTTAGCTTGTTCAGCACCTGCAACGTAATATCACTCTAAAATGGGGATGCTAAGGAGAAACCTGCAGGCGCAGGTTATCCTCCTTAGTGTCCCCATTTTAGCATGAAGATCGCAATATGGCCCAATATCTTTGTAACTTTTTTTAAAGACCGTTTTAATTCTTTTCATTTTCAGCAGGAAACCTTCTTATTTTTTTAAGAACACCTTTAGTATTTGAGACAAAATTTTGGTTTCCCAATTTTTAAAAAAGATTTTATTTTATTCTGTAACGGACCTTTTTGTTATTTTGTAAAAAAATAAATTATTATTATTTAGACATATTTTAACACATTTTTATTGGTTTAACCCCTTCAATGCTGAGCCATTTAGACTCCTTGTGCTTAGCTAATTTGACCGTTTTATGCTCATCATGTTTAAACACAATTTGAAGTCATGACAAATTATAATCCTTTTTTATGGCAGACTCGGGAGATCCATAATATGTCATTATTATATGTATATGTCATTCCCTGCCAGAGTGCTATAACAAAAAATTGTAAATAAATGTGAATTTCGATTCACATATCAATATTTTAAAGGGTGTAAAACAGGAGCGAAAGGGGAGGACGTTCCCTGCATGTCCTTCACATTCAATTGGTTAAAAATCTATTAGGAGTGTAGGAGAGTTCCGTTTTCTTTTTTGCAGTTCAGTGGAATTTGCTATTGCCAATTTGGCGTAGTTTTGCGCAGCTCGGCAGTTTTTGGCAATGTCCGATAACTGCTGTGACGACTCCAAGTTTGGCTAAATACGGTAACCATTCACTAAAATGTGAATTGACCGCATTTTCGGCTAAATGGAATCGCGAAAGTCCCCCCGAAATGCAGCGAAACACAAAGCAATGAAATTGAAAGCAATTTTGGTGCTTTTTGAATAACCCTTAAGAACACCTGTTGCAAATATCATAATACAATACTCAGTACTTTCTAAAAAACACATAGGGCTACATTGCACTCTTGGTGCTAACGTTAGCGCTCACCTGAGTGAGCATTAACGTTAGGCATGAATGCCACTGCATATTACAGTCCAAACGTTAACGGGGTATGGACTCCATTGAGTGGATGCATTGAGTGGATGCACGAGGTGGTGCTTAGTGCTGCTGTGCGCATCCCGGGGCATAGCGCCCGCTAACAATGCAGGCAGCGTTTTAAGCACCTGCGTTGTAATCCCGTGCTAAAACGGGGGTACTAGGGAGAAAACTGCAGGTGCAGTTTTTTCTCCCTATCGTTCCAGTTTTAGCACGTGGATAAAAGACCCCACAGTTTACAATATCAAAACACGAATAATCTGTTTCGTGCATTATAGCTGTAAATGTGCGGTTTCAATATATGAAACACGTGCATTATGAATGTAAGTGAGTACACAGAGCTGATTAATCCCTAGAAGGCAGCAGAAGGATAATAAAACAAACACAAATTCTTAGACACATTACTATCCTTGTCATTTCATCTCGTAATGTGTCATAAATGTCTTATGACATTTTGAAGCACATTAATCATGGCCATGCTGAGACACAGTGGCTGAGAGTTTAAATCAAGTAGGTACTGTCTAGGGATCTTTGTCAAAATTAATACCAGACATGTATAATTAAGTGTAGAATGCGATGATAAATCATTGGTCTGCGTGACAGTAATGGATAAAACATGGTGATGTTTTAGAACTTCCTCTGCAATAAACGTTTATTATAGATAGGAGAGAGTGACACTGATGGAATATAGAACTTTGAGCAAAGTAAAATTAATCAATTTGCATGATTAAAGGCTCTGCCCTTATTAGTATTGTGAAAGCAGATGTCTTTCCAATCTAACATTTTTAAATTCAACTTAAACTAATATATGTAAATGATTCAGGTAAACGGGATTGCATTTGCGGACAGCAGGCATGTGGCATAGACCATGTAGGCTTTGGGTATTTAATCGCAATACCACTTACAGAATTCCTGTGAATTTGTTATAAATCATACAGGGTTATTTAAAGAGATCCGAATGGCTGCCGAAAGGTAACCGAACGCTGACCTTTCTTGGCCATTCGGCTATCCAGAGAGCCGGCAATTCGCCAAATGTTGGCGAATTGCCTGCACATACGGTGCCTGTTCGAGGGCAGTGAAATCCCCATAGCTTCGGCTATTCAGAGAACAAAAACCAAACCAGCAGTGAAAAGTTGCCAAATTGCCCTGCCATTCGGGGGCTTCATACAGCAGATTTATTCAGGCGAATCCCATAGGCTTCAATGTTAAAAATATTCCTGTTTTAATCCAATATCTATTATAATATTCTGCAGCAAAAAGATTCTTTATTGTTAGATGTTTTAGGATCTTTTAAGCATTTTTCAGGATTGTTCTGCCAAAAATATTTTGCAGATTTTTTTTTAAACGTTTGTTCTTATTTCTGTAACAGCCCTTTTCATTATCATTCATTGGACCTCATATGTAAATTTCAGACATTTTCGCTCAGTAGTTTCTTTGCAAACAGCGTTTCACTTTTCAAACATTCAAACAAACTTTTTTTTTTCACTCCGGCGGGGTTAATCCAGATGTTTTTGTGGGTTTTCGGCGTGCCTTTGTCGGGTTTTGCAGTGAGTTTTCGGCAGGTTTGCGGTGACTTTTCCCTGCAATTCGGGGACCCTGTGGTGCTTGCTGAATACACCGCAGAGTTGCCGAAATGGGATCGCCAAATCGAACCGAATTGAGGAGAACGAAAAGTCACCGAACGTGCGGTGACTTTTCGATTCTCTTTGAATAACCCTGATAGTCTTCTATGCGATTATACATACTGTGGAGGTAAAAAATACAACGTACAAACAGAAGAACTGTGTTGGCTTTCACTCATCAATTTCAAATAAACGGTATATGAAGAGATCAAGCAACACTATCACCAAATTATACACTACACCAACTCAGTGATAATTTAGCAAGTCAATGCAGGTTTGCGGTTGAAATGATGCCAACTGTTCTATCTCTTGCCTTCAGCAATTGCACTGAAACCCCTTCACTATCGAGATCAAGTACACTTGATCTTCAAAAGCTCCTGCTGGTACTCTGATAATGAGTTTACTCAATCTGCTTCTGGAGCAATGCAAGTGAATTTTGTTTATTGCAAATTAAATTTGCTTGCTAATGAGCTCCAGAACATTTTCCTCAAATTCCAACATGTCGTACATGACAGCTGATGTATTGAGATTACTTTAAATAGCTTTGAGATACAGTTTTCTTGCCCAGAAACATTGGGCAGTATTATAAGGTTGGTGCTAACTTAACCAGAGCTGTTATAAACTTGCCAACTCCATAGACTATATAATGACTCTGTTAAGTTTACAACAGCTCTGGTTAAGTTAGCACCAGCTTTGTAATATTCTCCATTGAGTCCAAGCTATAATATAAATGTAATAATCGGCTTATCTACAGTGAACATAGACAGAGGATCACCACTCTACATATTTATGGCGTAGATCAGAGGTTCCCAACTGCGGTCCTCAAGTTCCCCTAACAGGCCAGATTTTAAGGATTACTTTGGGGAAATGCAGACTGAATCCTGCAATCACTGAGCAGAAAACTATATCACCTCTTCTGTGCTTCAGATATCTGGAAAACCTGGTCTGTTCGGGATACTTGAGGAACCACTGGTGTAGATAATGGAAAGTCATTTTCCATAAACCCATTAGTGGTTTTATGGAAAGTCACTTGGTATTGAAGGGGTTAATGGTCAGATCAACATCTCTTATCTTTTGTTTAATAAATTATATCCATTTGTTAACTTTGGGATCATCAACTATATCATTGCTAATTCAATTATAAACTAGAAGGAATATCATCACTGGGACACGCAGTGTAGAGAAAGATGCCTTGCTTGGCTTGCTGCTTGTTAAAGACATAAATATGTTAAAAGTTCACTTTGGATTCCCAGAAATTAAACACATTCACTAACACCCTTATTAGCTTAGTTTAAATAAATTTCAGAGCTCCACAAGTAACACAAATAATCTAAACTAATTGATAGACGCAATATAATGAGATAATGGAAAGGCCAGGAACATTCATGCTTTTCACAAAGCCGATCTTTAACAATACAGATCAATACAATCTGCTATGAATAAATTGTTTCAACATGTTTATTACTTTGTGAATTTCTTAGAGTCCGGAGTTTGCCACAGTTGCAAGCAGTTTTTTTGCAAGATGAATTTGTTATTTTGTTCTCCTGTCGTGTTTAATACTCATTATTGATGACATTTCAGAATAAAAAAAAAATCTGCCAATGATTGGCTGTATTAAACCATTTCTCAGACCCAAAAGAATGTTATAAACAGCACCAGCAGAGACATATACAGTATCTCACAGAAGTGAGTATACCCCTCACATTTTCGTAAATATTTTATTATATCTTTTCATGTGACAACACTGAAGAAATGACACTTTTCTACAATGTAAAGTAGTGAGTGTACAGCTTGTATAACAGTGTAAATTTGCTGTCCCTTAAATTAACTCAACACACAGCCATTAATGTCTAAACCGCTGGCAACAAAAGTGAGTACATCCCTAAGTGAAAATGTCAAAATTGGGACCAATTAGCTATTTTCCCTCCCCAGTGTCATGTGACTAGTTAATGTTACAAGGTCTCAGGTGTGAATGGGGAGCAGGTGTGTTAAATTTGGTGTTATTGCTCTCACTCTCTCATACTGGTCACTGGAAGTTCAACATGGCACCTCATGGCAAAGAACTCTCTGAGGATCTGAAAAAAAGAATTCTTGCTCTACATAAAGATGACATAAGCTATAAGAAGAGCTGGATCAGCACTCCAAGACCACCTCTTTAAGGCCCCATTCACACTAAGGGATTTATCTTGTTTTTTTGGCTGCGATATCGCAGATATTTCCGCGTGATATCGCTCAATGTAGCTTCTCCAATGCATTTCAATGAAGCTGCTCACATGTCACAGCGCAATGTCACCTGTAGCTCGTCGCTGTAGCTTGTTGCTGGTACATGACCCTTTTTCCCCGCGATTTGACACCCTAGACATCAATGATGTCACACAATATCGTGCATAATGGCGATATTGCGCAATATTATTGCTCAATGTCGCAAATATGAAAATTGCGTGTAAAAACGCGTGATTTTCATATCACTCAGTGTGAATGGGGCCTTAGGAGAAAAGTACAGTCCAGTCACTGTGACCAATTTGCACTAATTGGTCATAGTACCTAGATTGTCTTTTTTATCGTGTTCTTTTATTCAGCACAGTTATATTAATGGTCATTACATATTTAAGATCCTTTTATGAGGTTTGTTACTATTATCCATGTTATAATACAAATCATGCCATGCTCTAACATAAGAAATGTCTAATAACGTACAGGGTAAAGTACATCAAACTCCCAGACATGAAAGTCATTACTACTGAATCACTGAACTGTTACTTTTAGGGATTTTTTTTCATAATCTTCAGATTTCTTTGTTGTTCTAAACTCCATCTTTCATTAAGTGCTTGTCAATTGTTGTTGAAGTTTTTTCTTTATAAAAGCATATTTTTTCACATCCTTTTCAGAGAAAATTCATCTTAAACTCTCAGAGGTGTTGTGTGTCTAGTTTTTGATGAAAGCTGTGAAACTCGGACGAGAGGGTGGGAGGGTAATGGTACACAATCTGTTTACAACAGGTTCTGTAACTGTATGAGAGAGCAGAAATTACTGGCTCCATTTTCTATTTTGTCACTTTTGATAAAAAAAATAAAAAAATAAAGTAGTCGTGTTATTGTTAATGTATCATAAGAAGTCAACACAATCAGCAGTGTTGTACATTATAATTCGATTTATAAAAGGTTTTTTTTCTCTCCATCATGATGTGTTGGACGAGAACCATAGTTATAATTTAACAACCTAAATGATTCATCTTTTATTATGCCTTGTACCTGCTTAAAAGGCAACTCTAGTCACTATGACCACTCACAGTATCCTGAGTGCGCTCACCCCCTCCCCTGTCCTTGGAGTGGGCAGCTCTCGGAGGCCTGATTCAGCCCTCCAATTGTGGTGTATTCGCTCCACCCAGAAATGAGTACTGATCTGAGCATCATACATCAAGGCACAGAAACCGGAACCAATGCAGGACCGGGTTCCCTCAAATGGCTCTCAATGCACTATAAGGAGCCAGGAGGATTGCAGAGGGAGCCCAAAGCTTGATTCCAGGTGAGTTTTTAGAAAGACTAATCGGTTATATGTGAGGGATCCAGAGAAGGTCAGGGGGAGGGTTTATTGCATAACCATTCCAACACTCACCCTTTTAACCCTAGAGTAATGCTCTTGAAATCCAATCTTTATAACAGCTTCATCTTGTTTAACAGCTATTGTTGAATGGAAAATTTTAAAAGATTATAGGAGGAACATATGATAAATATTATGCAGCCTTTATTTTGGAAATAAAAACTAATCTTATATCAGTTGCAGAATGACCTGGCCCTATGTTACAGAGAGTATTTGTAAACATCTCTGGTTAATAATAGAAGAGTATAAATGACTCTACTTTGTAAAAATATATATGGATTACTGGCTGTTATTGGTACCGCTATATCAAAAATAATTAAACCTTTACCCTCAGAAAATCAAAATATTCCAACTATGCCTTCAAAGCAGAGTTAATGCTCAATTTTTTTAAATAATCTATTGAGCCAGTCAATTATCAGGGTTATTCAAAGAGAGCTGATCTGGCCCCAAAATGTAACTGGACACTGAAATTCAGTACGGCTACATTTCCTGGCCATTCGGCTATTCAGAGAGAAGGCAGTTCGCCAAATGTTGGCGAATTGCCTGTACATACGGTGCCTGATCGAGGGCAGTGAAGTCTCCCATAGAGAAGCAATGCTTTGTCTATTCAGAGAACACAAAACAGCAGGAAAAAGTTGCCGAAATGCCCTGCTGTTTGGTGGTCTCATTCGGCAGGTTTATTCAAGAAAATACCATAGGCTTCAATGTTAAAAATATTCCAGCTTTAATTCAATATCTAATAAACGGTTTATTATTATATTCTGCAGTAAAAAGTCTCTTTATTCATAGATTTTTTTTAGGATCTTTTAGGCATTTTTGGGGATTTTTTTGGCAAACTTATTTTTCCTTCTCATCGATTTTTCTTTTTTCATCGGATTTTATATGTAAATTCCAGACATTTTTGTTCAGTAGTTTTTTTGCAAACAGTGTTTCAATTTACAAACTTCCGAGCGTCCTTTTTTTTTTTTTTTACATCGTTCGTCTGCGTGTCGGCTTTTTCCGGCGGCTGCTCTGCTCTGTGATCGGCGGCTAGTCTGGTTTCTTCGGTGTTTTCAGCATGGTTAATCCAGCTGTTTCTGTGGCTTTCGGTGAGTGTTCGGTGGGCTTGCGGTGAGTGTTCAGTGTGTTTGAATAACCCTGATAGTAAAGCATTTGCAAAGACATTCTGGGCAGGCATATTTGACACAAGACATAGGAAACTTTCCACATCTTAAAGTATTTTAATCATACTTGTCAACAGTCCAGAATTTCAGGAGCTTTACTGTTTTCCCACCGAAAAAAGCATTCTATGCCACTTAAACGCTGAGGCAATGGAACATGCCCACCTTCCAGGGTATTTCCTTTTAGGGGTACTTTATTAGGATGGTCTGCACTTTTATACCTGGGGACTAGCATGCACTAGCAAATTGACACATATTTTTGGGCATTGCCAATGACCCAGTCACGTCACCAGAAAATCCCCCACTATACCTACCCACCATCGTCCCAGGTATATTTTAGTTACTGCTCTATTTGTTAAAGTGTAAGGAGGCCCTATGTCAAAATATTTTTAAGTCTGATCAAAGAATAAGATTCCTCTGTATCTAAATCACACAGACTTTGACAGAAATGACAGAACATGTACAGAATGCATTTAATTTTTTTCTTCGACAATCTTATGTGTTGTCACCTAAAAGCTCCAAAAGGGGTATAAAACCATACAGTGGCAAGAAAAAGTATGTGAACCCTTTGGGATTACGTGGAGTTTTGCATGAATTGGTCATAAAATGTGCTCTGATCTTCATCTAAGTCACAACAATTTGAAAAACACAGTCTGCTTAAAATAATACAACACAAACATTATATGTTTTCATGTGTTTATTGAACATAACATGTAAACATTCACAGTGCAGGGTGGAAAAAGAATGTGAACCCCTAGCCTAATGACTTCTCCAAGAGCTAATTGGAGCCAGGAGTGAGCCAGCCTTGAGTCCAATCAGTGTGATATTATTGGATGTGTTGCTGAAAGCTGTCCTGCCCTTTAAAAACACACACCAGTTTTGGGTTTACTGATTTCAAGAAGCACTGCCTGATGTGAACCATGCCTCGCAGAAAAGAGCTCTCAGAAGACCTACGATCAAGAATTGTTGACTTGCATGAAGCTGGAAAGGGTTACAAAAGTATCTCCAAAAGCCTTGATGTTCATGTGTCCACGGTAAGACAGACTGTCTACAAATGGAGAAAGTTCAGCACTGTTGCTACTCTCCCTAGGCGTGGTCGTCCTGTAAAGATGACTGCAAGAGCACAGCGCAGAATGCTTAATGAGGTAAAGAAAAATCCTAGAGTGTCAGCTAAAGACTTACAGAAATCTCTGGCACATGCTAACATTTTTGTTGACACATCTACAATAAGGAAAACATTAAACAAGAATGGAGTACATGGGAGGACACCACGGAGGAAGCCATTGCTGTCCAAAATGAATATTGCAGCACGTTTGAAGTTTGCAAAATAGCACCTGGATGTTCCACAGCACTACTGGCAAAATATTCTGTGGACAGATGAAACCAAAATTGAGTTGTTTGGAAAAAACACACAACACTATGTGTGGAGAAAAAAAGGCACAGCACACCAACATCAAAACCTCATCCCCACTGTAAAACATGGCGGAGGGAGCATCATGCTTTGGGGCTGCTTTGCTGCCTCAGGGCCTGGACGGATTGTTGTCATTGATGGAAAAATGAATTCCAGAGTTTATCAAGATATTTTGCAGGAAAAGGTAAGACCATCTGTCTGCCAACTGAAGCGATGCAGAGGATGGGTGATGCAACAGGACAATGACCCAAAGCATACAAGTAATTCAACAAAAGAATGGCTTCAACAAAACAAAATATGCCTTCTGGAGTGGCCCAGTCAGAGTCCTGACCTCAACCCGATTGAAATGCTGTGGCATGACCTTAAGAGAGCGATTCACACCAGACATCCCTAGAATATTGCTACACTGAAACAGTTTTGTGAAGAGGAGTGGTCCAAAATTACTCCAGATCGTTGTGCAGGTCTGATCTGCAACTACAGGAAACGTTTGGTTGAGGTTATTGCTGCCAAAGGAGGGTCAATCAGTTATTGAGTCCAAAGGTTCACATACTTTTTCCACCCTGCACTGTGAAAGTTTACATGTTATGTTCAATAAACACATGAAAACATATAATGTTTGTGTGGTATTATTTTAAGCAGACTTACAGGGTTATTCAGAGAGCGTGAAAAGCAGGAGAATGACTGGAGAATGGCTGGAGAATGAAAAATTCTAGGTCAAAATAGCCGATTTGGAAAGTGAGATGAGAGGGAGAATTTTTCTGGTTTGGCTATTTTGACCTAGAATTTTTCATTCTCCAGTTATTCTCCTGCTTTTCACGCTCTCTGAATAACCCTGTATGTTTTTCAAATTGTTGTGACTTACAGTAGATGAAGATCAGAGCACATTTTATAACCAATTCATGCAAAACTCCACGTAATCCCAAAGGGTTCACATACTTTTCTTGCAACTGTAGCTCTCTATACATGGTTACATTTAGTCTAACAAACAATAAAGACGTGGTAAAGATTAAACCATAGTACTAACCTGCTAGCAAGTGCCATGGCCTTTCTCCTATAGCCCGACCCTTCTGATTTCACCTGACAGGTATACATGTTAAGCTGTGATTGCATCTCAAATTGCCGTACCAATGCTTTTACCAAGATGGCAAGTACGACAAGTGTGCTTTAAGTAATATCGAATTTCAAATTTGAGTACATTTAAGTGAGAGACTGAATATTAATACTGATGGGAGGCGAGATAGCCAGTCTATTTCTTTTGGTTGTTGTTTTTATTATTATTATTATTATGTATTATTACAATTTAAGCAATTACCCGAAGCAAACACATTAAGAACTATTTGCTATGGGAGTGAAGTGGAGGGGTATTATTTATGGAAAGAACATGAGTGTGTTTACAATTAAAATATTAATGACATAGCTTTATTGAAAATCTTAAAAAATGACAAACTGTCAAACAGCAATTCATGGAAAGAAAAAAAAAAGAGTTCATTCACAGACTGAACGAGACTTTAAAATTGTCCCATGCAGTGGCCCATTTTTATTTTCCTCTACATTTGCACATCAAAGGGCATTTATACATTTTACATTACCTCGCGACTGCTTACAGTACGTTTCATCTTATTATCTTTACCCATCAATTTGACTAGACACAATTGTCAAGATTTATTCATGCCAATTAGACTTTGTGCTGTTGTGTGATTAGCCACAATTAGGCACAGTAATTGTTTTTTCAATACCGCCCTCTGCATCAGAGAAAAACAGGTGATGACATTTTTTAATTGAAATATTTTAATTAGTTAATCTACAAATGGCTTTATCAAATCAAATAATCACTTTGTATTGGATTCTTCGCATATGCACACTGGGCACTGATTCAAGTAACCTATTAAAGTACAATGTTTTTGCTGTGTGACTATACAGATTCATAATTGAACATTCCAGCTGTGGGTGACACATTATTTTTTATGGATTTAAAAGGTATAATACAATGAATAAACCTGAAAAATATAAATATTTTAAGCACAAATGTTACATGGAACGTGACACAGAGGACCTTGAATGATACACGTCCATCTGTACATGTAATTTAAATACCCAAAAGCAACATACGATTAGGCATTCCATTCATGCACCTTCTATATAGTTTTGCTCTAATACAGAGTTTAAGTCAAGCTATCAATGGTATTTGTTATCCAATAAACCATTCTTATGTTTCACACAGTAGGTTATCTCTATCTCAGCTACATCTAATTTCTCCAATTACTTGCACAGCTACCATGGACAAATGTGAGGTCATACATACTGTGGTGGCTTGTGTCATGCTGGGTTAGCAGGAATAAGCTAGTATTTGCTTCTCATGTCCTTTTTCTTTGAAGATCCACTGAATTAGTGTTAGTCAAGCAATGGCATGTGTTTTCTGCATGTAGGAACATTTTTCACATTGTAAAGAAAAAAAGTCAGCCAGGCACAGCATGCAACAAGGCTTTCAATGGAGACAGTGACAGCTTTTCAGTCCTGGCACAGGACCTTTCTCAAGCGAGCAATCATGTGCCAAAACCGAAACATTGTCATCATCTCCATTAAACGTTCCTGTCAGGATCCTTGTCCGGAGCAGGCTTGGACCACAAAAGGACCTGTGCTACAGCTGCTAGAGATGTTACCTAACCTGGCAACACCTTTCCTGTCCTGCCCCTGGTCTACAATCTAGATCTGGTTTTCCACTTGTCAAGCCTGAAGGAAGCCTCAGCTGTTTTCCATCCAGCCTGCTCTATGTAGGACATCTAATTTAGAGACTCTGCGTTGTCATTGAGGTTTTGTTCATGGTGCTTGTTGGAATTTGTCTCCTGTCTGTCTGTCTGTCTCCTTGCTTATGTTCCTGGTCACTCCATATTCCTGCCAGTATCCAACCGTGTTTGTATCCTGCTGTGTCTCATACCCACAATAAACCTCCTGGATTTATCTGTACCTGCCTTGTTGTGCTGTGTTTCCCCTGCAGTTTGGACTCTCATCTAACACCCTGTATCATGACCCTGACAGTTCCATTGCATGCTGTGTGTGAAGGTCTTTTTTTGGATTCACTCCTGGGTTGGTGACACTGGGTCGATGGACCCCTGGCTGGTTCAGTAGATTTCAATATGTAGACAGCAAATGGTGCAGCGCCACACAACATGCATCCACCACCAGGGTGCCCAGATAGCCAATCTCAGGATATAGTGGTTTCCCCTATACCATTACACACAATAATGAAAACAATAACCTGGATCGGCGCAAATACTGCTCTCTGGGATCCTGGATCCTCGCATATATATATATAAAGGAGAAAAACAACAATAGTGCAACACTGTTTTGTAAAATATACTGTGAATGTAAGTGATGAACACCCCCACTTACAAGTGTAGAGCCGTGCACTGGCTCTAAGTGGGTCCAGACATGTGGGTAATTGTCTTCAATTTCTTAGGTGACCCCCACCTTACAGCAAGATTTTCTCTTTTTCTTTGTTCGAGGTTTGGACAGTGGAAAGGATAACAGGAAGAGAAAATCCTTGTGTAGGTCCACAAATAAAAGGTCACAATTATATGTACAGTAGGAATTGTACTCACATTTTGTGGAGCTCACCTAGCTCATGGATATAGGCCCATAGGTTTTTTTTTTTTGGGGTGGGAGAAAAACCCAGATGAAAAACCACCAATGTTTGCAGGATTCAATGAAGCAGGAATCAGGATTGGAGATGAAAAAATTGTGGTTTATTTAAAATATAGTTAAAATTGCCTCCAGAACGCGTTTCGCCGCATCAAAAAACGGCTTCATCAGCTGGAATCAGCTGATGAAGCCGTTTTTTGATGCGGCGAAACGCGTTCTGGAGGCAATTTTAACTATATTTTAAATAAACCACAATTTTTTCATCTCCAATCCTGATTCCTGCTTCATTGAATCCTGAAAACATTGGTGGTTTTTCATCTGGGTTTTTCTCCCACCCCAAAAAAAAAACCTATGGGCCTATATCCATGAGCTAGGTGAGCTCCACAAAATGTGAGTACAATTCCTACTGTACATATAATTGTGACCTTTTATTTGTGGACCTACACAAGGATTTTCTCTTCCTGTTATCCTTTCCACTGTCCAAACCTCGAACAAAGAAAAAGAGAAAATCTTGCTGTAAGGTGGGGGTCACCTAAGAAATTGAAGACAATTACCCACATGTCTGGACCCACTTAGAGCCAGTGCACGGCTCTACACTTGTAAGTGGGGGTGTTCATCACTTACATTCACAGTATATTTTACAAAACAGTGTTGCACTATTGTTGTTTTTCTCCTTTATATATATATATGCGAGGATCCAGGATCCCAGAGAGCAGTATTTGCGCCGATCCAGGTTATAGATTTCAATATGTGTTCTCTGTCTTCAGTTGGTACTGTCCACTTTTTCACATTGTGCTAGGTTAATTGTGGATAAGGTTATTAGCAGGCAGCTGGAAAAAGCCCTCTGTCCCTGATTATAGGGTTAAACTCAGAAGCAATTTCTCTGCATCACCTGTAGCTAAAACTGACATTACCCATATAGGGCCCTATTACATTCTTCATGCAAACATTAACGCGTGCGCAAAAATGCATTAATGCGAGGGGCAAAACCCTTTGCGCTGAACGTCGTATTACAATGTCAGCGCAACAAACGCACGTATACTTCTACCGCAGGTGAACCTGCATGAACGCTGCACGAGCGTACTTTACTGCGTTCGTCCTATACTTAACATTGTGAGTGCAAATGCGTTTGTAATACCATCCGAGTACCAGCGCACAATCTATGCGCATTTTGTAATGCACAGCCTTTGCGCGCATAATTTTAGCAACTCCTAAAAGCTGGTGTTAATGGCAAATTCTATCAACCTGGCCGAAACCAAATACACCAGCCCAAAAAAAAATACGCAGCAAAGTATAGTTACACATTCTACACATAACATACCAATAAATTTGAGAAGTTGTGGATGCTTTTTTTTTTTGATACAGCATATATGCGCAGATTGACTGACAGGCGCTTACTGTGAGACAATTGTGGTTCTTAATTCTGATTGGCTGAATCGCGTGAAAAAACAGTGCGCACACCGATTTCTGCGCGCAACGTTACTGGGCGTGCGTTTTTGCGCATCCGTTTTACGTACGTTATTTTTTGACGGATGAAAAAATGTGCGAGGATTGTAATACCAGCGTTGATTTACGCGTGTTAACGTTTGACGCTTCCGCAAAAATTCACGTGCTTACCGTGCGCTTTTACGCGAAGAATGTAATAGGGCCCATAGACTGCTGTCCTTTCTAATTTGGACCAAGGGCACAGAGATAAGCAAGTTGAACTGAGAGCTGGGCAGGGAAAACACAAATAAGCTTCTTATTCCATTATGCTGCTTTGTGACTGGTAAGTATGTTAGCTACCCAGTCCTGTTAGTAGCTAGATCTCGTTTAGTTAGTCTCAACAAGGGAGTAGGCGTGCCTTTGTTTTTGATTTGGTTATCAATTACAGGGAAATGGTATCCTGGCTGTAATCCTTGTTTGAAGTGTTGCTAAAGACCCTGCAGATAACACAAGTGTCTGTCTCAGCAGTGGACATATTGCAATTTATTATATATATATATACACTATATTGCCAAAAGTATTCGCTCACCCATCCATATGCGAGTCAAGGCAGGTGAGCGAATACTTTTGGCAATACAGTGTATATTTAATTTTTCTACTTACACTATGTGGTTGCATAAACTAACCTTCTTACGTGTGTCTCAAGAAAAAGTTGTAAGAATAAGTATCCTATCACACATAGGACCATACCATATCTCTTTAAGGCTAGGGTCAGACTGAGGCAGTGCGAACGCGCGTTCTGGCGCACTTAATCACGGCCGCACTAGCAGCAAATGACGGGCAATGACGGCCAATATACGAAGTACGGTCGCACAAAAGTCCGGCTGCGCAACGCAAGTGGAAAATGAACGCATTTTGTCGAGAACGTGAAACCGCTAGTACGGTTGTACAGAGTGCGCTGCGTCCGCTAGCGGTGTGTGTGCGTGAATTGGAGATGTCAGACACTGCTAATGTCCGGCCAACATAACGTCCAGATGCACAAAGTGTTTTATTGATGATCCGTACAAAATCACGAACGCAGATGCGCATCGTATGACCGCTATCGCGTACTCCGTGAAAAAATGCGTCCATTCGTTCGAACGCACTTTTTCACAGACAACGCGAAAAATGCGTTAGTCTGACCCTAGCCTTAAGGTGAGCTACGAACCCTTGAGGAAATTAACCCCTTCACTCCCAAAGAGCATCCCCCAACCTCACTGTAACAAGACATTCAACACTTTGCTGCTGCTTTAGAACAGCCAGGGAGAGGTAAGGATACATGAAGAGCTTTGGAGTCTCTCAGTACTGTACAGGGATAAGATTCAATGGGTTATAATGCCCGAAAATCCCTTTAAAATACAGATAAAAGAGGTTACTACAATTTCCATACACATGCATTATGCCGCATAATATTATTTTTAGAATCGATTTTTACTTTTTGGAAGCTGCATTGTTTATAATCTCATTGTGCTCACTACAACTCCCTATAAACAGGGTATCTGACCATTTATATTATCTGTCTTTATCACTGTTACTGTATCAAACACAGAGGTCATGTCTGCCTGTATGCTGAAAACGCAGACCCCATGTGAATCTGTGTAAGATAAGGGGCACCATCTAGATTTCAGAATCTTTCATTTCAACAATATCTCTGTAAATGATAAACAGAACATTTTTTTAAATAATGTAAATGTGTTCATTTTTTATTTTTCAACTATCTCTGACAACAATTTCTGTGCAAGTATTCTACTTTTACCCAATATTTAATTGTTAGATTTGCATCCCATGTTTCAAGTAAATGTTCTGAGAATTTTATTTCAACAAAAATTGCTAGGTAGTGAAGGGGTTAAAGGCTTTTCAATGCATCTTATATATATTGTATATTTCCGATCCAGTCTTTTCTGTAGGGAATGCAATGTTGTAAAATACAAAGTACCCTTTCTCATTACAAGGCTTAGTACACCAATGTATTTTCTAATGATGTTTTCCATTATGAATGATAAAGAAACATTGTTGAAGGGTTTTAGGGCCACATTACGAATTGGTGATAACGTTAGCCCAAGTAGTTAACGTTTGGATTGAAATATGTGTTAACGAGTTAAGTAACCCATTAGCATTTGGTATTTTGCGCTTTTCAGCGCAAGGTTACTGTACTTTGCGCTCCCTATACTAAACATCGGGAGCGCAAAGTGTTAATCGGTGTTAGGATTACAAAGTCCTAACGCTGATTACCGTCCGGCTGCGGTTAACAAAAGGTTAACCAGAGGCAGGACTTTGTGCTAACGGATATCGCTTCTGCAGAATCCGTTAACATCAGCCAAAAAAATAAAAAAATTATTTGTATACTCACCGCCTGTCCCGCGGTGAGGACCGCAGCTCTGTCCGCCTCCTAGGTCCGGCGGGAGCAGGGAAAGACTGGGGGAAAAAGTCCCCCCAGTCTCTCCCTGCATATCACTACTACGCTGACCGACCGGATCTCGCAAGGCGAGATCTGGCTGGTCATGTGACCACCGGCGTCTGCTTCAATGGAGTCCATTGAGAGGATGCGTGCAGCTGCACTTAACGCTGCTGCGCGCATCCCGTGGGTTAACGCCCGCAAACAATGCAGGCATCATTTTTTGCACCTGCATTGTAATCTAGCGTTAAAACACAGGCGCTAGGGGGAAAACTGCGGGTGCAGTTTTTCCACCCTAGCGCCCGCGTTTTAAGACTAGGAATGTAATGTGGCCCTTATTGTGGTAATAATAAAGTATGTGATGAAACTTATTAAAATTTACATTTCAATGTCTACACTCTATGGGCTATATTCCAATCTTCGCGCAAAAAGCCTCATGCAAAGTGAAAATTTTTGCTCCAAGCATTAAAATTTGCGGCTTTTTTCTTCCGTCGATCAATTGTGCGCACAAACAGTAAGTGCACAAATGCAGGCGCAGTGCCGTCCCGCGCTGAAATCTTTGCGTGCGCAGTTTTTTGCCATTCAGCCAATCAAAATGAAGAAACACACCTATCAAACGCAACTGAATTGCGCCTGCCAGAGGCATTGGAGACGGGTTCTGCGATTATGACGCAAAATGACCACATATGCTACAGTAATAATACAAACACACCTGCCATCATCCATTATATTGTTGCTGCATTCCTTTTTATGCGCTGGTGTATTTGGGTTCGGCCAGGTTGTTCAGATATGCCGTTAACACCAGCTTTTTGCAGTTGCTAAAATTATGCGCGCAAAGGCTATGCGGTAATTCCTGTGCATAGATTGTAATACCATCCTCGTGCCAGCGCACATTCACACTTGCGCTCACAATGTTAAGTATAGGACGCGCGAAGTACAGTAAGCTCGCGCAGGGTTCATCCGCGGTGGACGATTTTGCGTGGTTGTTGCACTGACTATGTAATATGGGATTAGCCGCAAATGGTTTTACCCCTCGCATTAAATGTTGTTTTGCGCCGGCATTAACTTTTTTTGCGCCAGCGCAAACGTTTGCGTGAAGATTGTAATTAAGCCCTATGTATTGGCAAATGGCAAGCTAGTGGGACACGTTCTTTTTTGGGATGTGTCATCATACCACTGCATCATCGGTGATGACATTTCTTAAGCAAAACATCTCCTCCCAGTGTTGGTAGCAATGAAGATGAACATGACCATGTCAGGTTTACACTAAATAAAATATATGAATTTACTAGAAATTCATTAAGGGCAATGTATACATCAAATTTAAAGAGCTTAAAAGGTAGGTTCACTTTAACATTTCCAAATGCTTTTGTTTTCATTAATATCTTTAATGACATACAAAGAGTATAGCAAACATGTATTACTTTAGTAAGCAAAATTGCAGGGAATTTAAACGGAAAAAAATAATGTTAGCCTGCTACAATTCATGCAATATATATGGGTGTTGTAACCTTCTATTACATTACAGTAAGTCTGAACCGAATAATTTGCAATACAAGCATTTAACTACAGAAACAGTATTCCATTAAGGAACTCTGATGTAGGGTCAAGGATACAATCCTTAGTAAAGATTGCAAACAATCTAATGGATAAAAAAAAACTGAAAAATACCAGTGTTTAAAACAGATATGATTCACTGTTTAAAAGTTAAGAATCAATAGTAGTAACTATTTAGTAGGCTTGTGCACCGATTTTTTTTTCGGTTCGATTCGGTTCGATTTTTCGGATTTTTAAACTTTTCGATTCGGCTCGTTTCGACCGATTTCGGTTTCGATTCGATTCGGTTCGACCTGTTTTTCGGGTACATTTTTTTTTCGGAATTTCGACCATTTTTCGTATTTTCGTGTCACTGTGCTCGGTTTTTGTATCGACTTTTCGTTTTTTCGAAAAATTTTCGTTTTTCAGAAAATTTTCGTTTTTACAAAATTTTCGTTTTTACAAAATTTTCGTTTTTACAAAATTTTCGTTTTTCGGAAAATTTTCGTTTTTCGGAATTGCACATTTTTCGGCATATCGACCATTTTTCGTATTTTTCGTGTCATTTTGCTCGTTTTTTGTATCGACTTTTCGTTTTTTCGAAAAATTTTCGTTTTTCAGTCAAAATGTTCGTTTTTACAAAATTTTCGTTTTTCGGAAAATTTTCGTTTTTCGGAAAATTTTCGTTTTTCGGAAAATTTTCGTTTTTCGGAAAATTTTCGTTTTTCGGAACATCTGTTCTCCTCGTTTGCCACATTTCAAGCCCATTCGAAAAATCCGAAAATATTTCGTTTCGGCTCGGAAAACATTTCGGATCTGAACTTTTCGGATCTAAAATTTTTCGGAAATTCGGCCGCATCCGAAAACACGAATCGGGAAATTTCGTGAAAATTCCGAAATTCCGAAACCCGAAACGCACATCCCTACTATTTAGCGCATCAGCGATTGCTCTTGCTTCCAGGAGCTTACTGTACGTTGCACATCCTATACTTAACATGCGGAGCGCAATCGATAATCAACATTAAGATACGTAAGGTATTACAAAGTGCTAGTGCCATTGGCGTGCGCAGCCCGTTACATTAGGGTGTGCACCCATAGAACATTTATTAACTGGAAACTTATGTTTAGAAGATTTTGCACAAAATGCAAGTTTTTCATTACAAATAACAAGCATGTAACTAGAGATAAGTCAGTTTTAATGTTATTTATAATGAACAATATAAGGGACATCTAAAATGTCGATGTAGGAGGTGAACAAGGACCTCTTCATCTTCTTCTTGGGCACACCAGGCACACCCCCTGTGCACGCCTATGAGCATAACCAATGTTTATGCTGAAATACAGTCACTATTCATGTAATTTATCATGAAACCGATAAGGAACATCCAAAATATCTATGTAGGGATCAAAGATGAACCCTTTACCAAACATTACGGTGTCCTGGGCACACCAGGCACACCCTGTGCGCACACCTATGGCTAGCGCTAATTACCACAGGGAAGCACAAACCAAAAAAATTTAGCTGCACCTAAAAGCTGGTGCTAAGGCTAGGGTCAGAGTGGGGCAGTCGGAACGCGCGTGCAGTCGCACTAAATCACGACGGCAGTAGCAGCACATAACGGCCAATGACGGCCAATATACGCAGTATGTGCGTACAAAAGTGCGCCGACACCACGCAACCGGCAAATGAACGCATTTTTCTCAGAACGTGAAACCGCTGCTACAGACGTACAGAGTGCGCTGCGGCCGCATGGCAGCGTGTGTGCGTGATTAGGAGACGTCAGACGCTGCTAGTGTGCGGCCTACATAACGTTCAAACAGCCGGATTTCCCTAGAATTGCGTTGGTGAGTACCTGCGACTGTGCGACTGTGGTCGTCTGACCACTTAAGCGTATTCCGTGAAAAAATGCGTGCGCACGCATCGACGTACATTTTGACGGTGGCCGCAGAAAATGCGCTCATCTGTCCCTAGCCTAAACGATTCTGCTTTTGCAAAATCATTTAGCACTCCCTAAACCCCCTCCCCAATGAATTCCAATACTCACCTCTCATCCCGCGAAGAGAACGGTGGCCCGATCTGCCGCTTCTTGTCCCTGGGAGCAGAGTGAGACTGGGAACAAATATTTGCTAATTCCCTCCATGATCACTCCGCGGCATTGCACAATCGCACGAGTACAGGGCTCGAGGCCCGGAAGCATAACCCTCCATGGAGTCCTATGAACTCCATGAGCTAATACTTGTGGCAACGTAGAAGCATTACCGCAAGCATGACTGCAGTTAGAATGCGTTCCAGGGCAAGGTGCTGGGACAGCAACTGCCCTAAGAATACTGCGCTGAAATGGGGACCCTACAGGGAAGTCTGCAGGTGCAGGTTTTCTGCGTTAGGGTCCCCGTTTTATCAGGCAGCATGGAATAGTGCCCTATGTTTTTCCTGCAGCTTCCCAGACAGCTATCACGCAACAAAAATTGCTCTTAAGCCAATAGGTATTAATGTGAAATAAGTTGAGCACATCAACACCAACAAAATCTTTTCAAACGAGAATATTCTACACAAAAGTAAAATACCTAGGTCAGATCTGTTTAATGAATATCAAAAAGGTATATTTCAATCACAGTAGAGTTCGAAATTATGACTGACACACGCCAGTGTGTCTAAATATAACTGAAAAGGAACACCTGACACTCATACATATCACAAGCACTTTTTTTAATATCAATTAAATAAATGTAAGTGGTGTGGTAATCCCACTAAAATGAATGTGGGGCTTAAATCCGACCCCCACAAGTTGTAGTTGTATTGCACGTGTATCTTACCTTTTAATGTTTTCCTATTAGTTTGAGAAACCTACAGCTGTAAATCTGTTATTTAATATAAAAAATCCTCTATTGAAAGGGGTCAACGTGGAGTTGAAGATGGATTTGCATTTGCAAAAACAACACGCATTTTCTATCTATCAAGATATAATTATTTTTCAAAGCCCTCCACACCAACAATTTTGTTTCCATGGTGATTGCACCACAGTTAGAAATTGCTTGAGAATTGCTTTATGACACAATCATACTAATCCAATTCCCTACAAAATAAGTCATACATTGTGCCATTTTATTAGGAGGAATTATTAATAAACCTTAGTAGCTGGATTCTTAATATTATTATTATTAGTGTTAAGTTCCATGAAGACTTTTCTGTAAAACCAGAAATTTTAAAATAGATATTTTTTATTAGAAAATTTTATTTACTAAAACACGTTGGGCATTATCACGTTGCCCTCGCTAGAACCGTGACGCTAAGGGGAAAAATTAGTGTTCACTAATTTTCCCATTGCATCCCAGTTTCACCAGTAGATCGTGGGGCAGGAGTTGAGTCCAGCAGTTTGCCCCGTAGCGGCTGCGAGGCTCACGGATGCTGGGGGCAGCTCTAACGTGACGTCCCGAAAATCCCCTCCTATGCACTCCATGGAGGCTTCTGCTGTCGGGTCACATGACCGTCAGGATCTCGTCTCTTGCAATATCCTGCAGGTCGACAAGTGATTGTGGAGGGAGAGCTGGGACTATTCCCCCTAGTCTCCCTCTGCTCCCGGCAGCCAGAAGCAGTGGGTCGGACCACCGTTCTCACTGCGGGATGAGAGGTGAGCATTTGATTTTTGGGGGTTTCAGCTGCTGCTAACGGATTCTGCAGCAGCGGAATCAGTTATCAGCAGCTCAGAGCTGGTGTTAACATTTTCGTTAGCGACTGCTGTTTGTAACTAGCGTTAGGACCTTGTGATCCTAAAGCTAGTTAATCTCTGCTTGCACTTTGCACTCTGCATGTGAAGTATAGGGAGCGCAAAGTACAGTAAACGCGAGGTATAAACCGCTAATACCCATTCGCTAACGTGTTTTTTAACCTGTTAACGCTGCGCCTGACTCACCTCTGATTCGCTATCACCTCTTTTAAGAAAAAGCTAACTCTCACACTCATGCTTGTGTTAGCTTGAAGGAGGTGATAGGGCTCGTAGTAGTTAACTTTTTTGTTGCTGTTTTTATATTATAAACTGCGAAACCTGTTGTGGTTTTTTTACATTAGTCAGCAAATAATAAACACTTTAACATGACATGCTAGATGTTGGGATTTTCTTTAAAGCTGAAGTGTTCTATCATAATAAAGGTTAAATGTGTCAACTTGTTATACAAAAAAAAAACCCTAAGTACTGAATCATACAACTCATTTAGCCTCTAACAAGAGGAAATGTGGTTTTTTTCTTGACATTTAAATAAATAGATTGTATTCATTACATCAATATTTATGCTCCCTCTTCATAGCCCTATGCTACTTATACCACATATAATATAAATCACTTTATACCATACACAAGTGTAACTCAAACACAAGCTCCAACACACATTTCCAACACAGTCCTTTCCCTAGAATAGTGTATATATCTGGTTAGCACGATAACTCGCTCTCAGGATTCAGATGGCTCCCATATATAACCTCCTCCACATGGATATATAAAAAGAAGCAAAATACATATATTGGTGCAGTATGTCACAATATTATATGAGTTCGAAGTAATATATAGTTGTTTCACTCACAAATCTAGAGCCCTATCACTGGCTCTGAGTGGGTTAACGCCTCTGGGTATTTTTCAAGGTCTATCCAAGGCACCCAACACCTTGTTTAAAAGATCTCTCCCCACAGTGATAGATATGAAAGGAAGATAAAAAGAAAACTCTCCTTGTGCAGATCTGATATATATGTATATTGCATCAACAATAGTTTCAACAATTTCAAACTCACACTTGGTGGAGCTTATGGGTTTGCGCCTATGGGTTTGTTGAATAGGTCAAACCCAAAAAGACCTCCACAGTGGTAGGGACTTCATCTTGAAAAAAATCTTTTATTAAAAATTATATTAAAACAAATTAAAAATCTGTACATATATCCTGCAAAATAATACAATAAACCAGGGCGCGTTTCGCCGCAAGAAGCCAGATGATGAAGCCGCGTTCTTGCGGCGAAATGCGCCCTGGTTAATTTTATTATTTTGATTGATATACGTACAGCTTTTTAATTTGTTTTGATAGAATTTTTAATAAAAGATTCTAGTCCTTAGTGCAGCACACCTAAATAGCTGGATCTGATCACAGGGCTGGACAAGGCTCAGCCTGAGGCTCCCATCAGGCAGAAAAGGTGTAAGTCAGGGACTGGATGTCCATACTGGCTTTCAAGGTCAGGTGCAGGAAACCTTCTGCCAGGCCAAGGTTCCAGTATCACCAGTGCAGCCGCGGGTCCTTCGGCGCTTCTTCTGTGACTATGAGCTAGGTACACTGCAGTGAGTCATAGCCTGCGACACAAGGATATATACCCGGTATCAGCTAGTTAAATGACTGTTTAAAAACCATTCAATAATGTTACAGTGCAAAAGAGCACTTGCAATGCCAGGAGCAAACCCTTTACTACATGGAATCCTATAAAAATGTAACATGTACATTTACTTTTAAAGCCTTGTATAGATATTTATTAGGTTTATAGTCAGAAGATGCTATTTTAAACACAAACACTTCTGATTTATTTCTATTTCCTGGATATAGATGCATATCATGGTCAAACATGACTGTGCAATGAACAATGAGGGTGTTAATCCACAATAGTTACTAAACTGTTTATATGTATTCAAATCACATTTAAAAAAAGATGAGCATAAAACAGTCAGCACAAAGAGGTGAAATGGCTCAGCAGTTAAGGGGTTAAAAAGGAAAAAACATGTAAAAAAAATTTGGGTATTTCTAAACTTAGGACAAAATTTCAAAACTATTTAGCCGGGTTTTTTTTTTGGTGGTTGTAGATTTTGGGGGTTAAAGTTTGAAAAAGTGTGGGGTTTTTTTCAATTTTTTTTCATCATATTTCATAATTTGTTTTTATAGTAAATTATACAATATGATGAAAATAATGGTATCTTTAGGAAGTCCATTTAATGTGAGGTAAAACGGTATATTATATCTGTGGGTTCCATAAATGAGTAAGAGAAAGATTAGAGCTAAACACAAACAGCACAGAAATGTAAAAACAGCAGTGGGTACTTTCGGACTGACAATGGCAAAACCGTCTGGTCCCTAAGGGGTTAAAAAATGCAAATCGATAACTTGAAATGCATTTTCTGGATGTTTTTGTTGTTAATCTGTCTCTCATTGTTAAAATAAACCTATTAAAATTATAGACTGATCATTTCTTTGTCAGTGGGCAAACGTACAAAATCAGCAGGGGGGGGGGTCAAATAATTTTTCCTCTCGTTGTATGAAATTAGACATGTTCCTTAAATTACATTTTCAAACTGTGGTTTGTGCCACTACTACTAGCCATTAATTGCAGCTAGCATTGGCAAATATATATTTTTCTAACCCTTTAAACAAGGAAAACAAAAATAAATCCAGTATACTAAAAATAATGACTAAATATGGCGAAAAAGAAACGACATATAATTAACATAACAAAAGAAATGTAAGACCTTTACTGTTTGCTACAGTGATGAAGGTAACATTGTGAGTCTGAAACAATGATGATGGATAAATGTTCCCAGTGATGATGATGATGATGGAGTGAACAAACTGCTAGCAGATGTCAATTCTTCAAAAATGAGACTTTTCAATCACTGTCTCCCAGCCGATCAATAAGTGGAGACATAACTTATATGAATTAGCAGGAAAGTGGGAGTAATAAAACCAATCAGCAAGTGAATTACTTTATATGTCTAAAGCAAAAGAAGGCACGTATAGAATATACAGTTATGAGCTTTGTGAGCACAAAATGGATTTCTCGTTCAAACAAGTGAGCACAAGCATTCAGATACATAATACATAATAATGTATTTTTTTTTCTTAAATTTGGACTAATAATGTTATGGCCCTAATAATGTTAAAGTTACACAACTTAATTTTAGAATATTATATTCTATAAGAAGAAGATACTTTTATTACATGTAAAAGATGTATATAAATTCTAAGTGGTTATTTTGACAGAAATTAACTTTTGAGTAGGAGGTCTTAATGTTTGGACTGGGATTCGAAACAGGGAATCATATCATTTCCTTCAGATACTGACTGAAAAGAATGGATAAAGCACATTTATTAGAGATGTGCATTTTGTTTCGTTCCAAATCCAAATTCAGACGAAAATCAGCATTTTTGTATTTTGGGAGTATTTCCAAAAATGAAAAACGGCCATCCGAAATTTCGGATCGATCTGAAAATACAAATCCTGGTAAACACAAACAAATCGATCCAAAAATTATCCGAACAGAAATAAAAAATGGATTGAAAATAAACCGAAACAGGGAAAAAAACAGTACGAAATGATCTGAAATGAAAAAAAAAATGAACCAAATTATCTGAATCCAACAAAAACAGAACAACATGATCTAAAACGGAAAAAAACCCAGAACGAAATGATCCAAATCTAATTTTAATGCAGCATATGAATTCACACACTGAGGGGAAGAACCTCTCTGCAGTAAAATTAATGCAGCATATGACTCCACACACTGCAGGGAAGCACCTCTCTGTGGTATAATTAATGCAAAAAATGAATTCACACGCTGCGGGGAAACACCTCTCTGCAGTATAATTAATGCAGCATATGAATCCACATACTCTCTGCAGTATAATTAATGCAGCATATGAAGCCACACACTGCGGGGAAGCACTTCTCTGCATTATAATTAATGCAGAATATGAATCCACACACTGCGTGGAAGAACCTCTCTGCAGTAAAATTAATGCAGCATATGAATCCACACACTGCTGGGAAACACCTCTCTGCAGTATAATTAATGCAGCATATGAATCCACACACTGCTGGGAAACACCTCTCTGCAGTATAATTAATGCAGCGTATGAATCCTACAAGAAAAGAGAAGTGAAGCGCACAGTCGCACATGTGGATTCATACAAGACGACCATACGTTGCTTCCTTGCTAGATGGACCAGTTCATGGCTTACATTACCTCAAAAAAGTACAGCCGGTACTGCAATAAAAATACCATCTGGTACCAAAATAATCACATAGCTTTCAAAGCTCTGGTGGTCTTACAGAACTATCTATGGTCCTGAACTTAAACACCGTTTTCATCAATACAATGTTTCAGGACCCAAGATAGCTTCGAGCCCTAGCCTTGGTCCTGAAACATAGTATCAACGAAAACAATGTTTCAGCTCAGGACCAAAGATACTTCCGCAAGCCCCCCAGAGCTCTCCAGGGTTCTGAAACAATGTATTCAATTCACTGCTGAATGCAGACAGACTGTAAGAAAATACAGCTGCAATTCACAAAAACACACCTCGTTATTACTTTAACCACTTGGCTGCTAAGGACGCCCTCAGCACATCCTGCCAAGTGCACCTCTTGTGCTACGGACGTGCTGAGCGCGTCCTAGCACAGGAGGCAGCAATCAGCCGGGGTTCCGGCTGATTGCTGGCCCCCCCCCCCCCCGTGTGGGCTGACATCTGCATGCCAGCCCGGCACTCCGGGACCGCGGGGGGGGAGATAGATGTCATCGTGGTGGCGCGATGACATCTATTTCAGGCGCCCCCCCGCGAGTGCAGAGGAGGTGCCTGAAAGGGAGGGGGAGGTCCTTTGGACCTCTCTCCCTCCCGATCGCCGGGGTCCAGCGGCTGAAGGCATGCACGGTTTGGAAGGGCACAGCCTGCCCTTCCAAACCGTGCCTGCCTTTAACCCCTTGGGTGCCAGATCACGATTCGGTGTCAATGAGCTCCGAATCGTGATACTCTCCCGGAGCTGGCCGACATCTTGGATGTCGGCCAAGCTTCTGGGAATGCCCCCTGATGACTGGCAAGATCGTGCATAGCACGATGACGCCAGTCCTGGAGTTAACCCCTAACTGCCACCAATGGTTGAGATAGTGGGTTCCAATGAACCCCCTATCTCCTGATCCGTGGCAGTCCCCATTTCAAATTTTTTTAACAAGCGCACCCCATAGAAAATATAACCGCAAATGCTCGCATGTTAAAATGTGAAAAAAAACACTTTACACATTGTAAATTATTGAAAATTAAAATTTTATTGCATTTTTTGTTATAATATACAGACAGGACATGATTTATACATATAATAATGACATATTATGAATCTGCCGAGTCTGCCGGAAAGAACGATATACAATATGTCTGGGTCATATATTAAAGTAAGGCTTCAAAACGCGGTTGAACATGAGCGAAACCAGTAAAAATTTGCTCAACAAAGAGGAGTGAAATGCCTCAGCAGCGAAAGGGTTAAAAGACATTATGAAACCTTAAAATTAACCCCAAAAATACTTAAAAAAATAAAGTGACTTCTTGCTGCAAGTGAAAAAAATTTACGGTATAAGAAATATTTAATAAAAAGAGGAATCATTTTTACATTGAATCTGAATAGATTAACCATTACTTCTCTATGGGGAATTTCACTGCAGCCGAATTGCACTGAACAGCACCATAGTGAACTGAACCACTGAAAATCAAGGCATATCACCGACATAAAATGTCACCCATAAAATCACGAAAAATGCCAAAAAAATCCTAACAAATAAACAGAATGACTTTTTGCTGCAAGTGAAAAAAATAAACGGTTTAAGAAATATTTTATAAAAAAGGGAATATTTTTTTTCATTGAAACCTATGGGGGGAAAAAATAGTTTCTTTAACCCCCTAAGGACCACTGATGTACGCACAGGGCTATTCAGAGAGCGGTGAAAAGCAGGAGAATTGCTGGAGAATGGAAAATTCTAGGTCAAAATAGCCAAACCAGAAAAATTCTCCCATTTATCTCACTTTCCAAATCGGCTATTTTGACCTAGAATTTTCCATTCTCCAGTCATTCTCCTGCTTTTCACCGCTCTCTGAATAACCCTGATAGTATGTCAGCATATGAATGAAAAATTCCCCTTAAGGATCTCAAGGATGTACTATGTACGTCATGGTCCTTTAAATCCTTCCCTCTCTATACTTGCCTCCCTGGCCGGGGTCCCGCAGCGGTCTGGCATGCTTGAAGCCTGCCCCACCTATTTATGGGCCCGGCTGTTGCGATGATGTCATTACCACCCCGGCACCTGCAGTAATGAATGTGGAAGGGGAGGGGGCTCCTTTGACTCCCAAATGGCTCCACTTAGGTAAAAAAGAGTGGCTCCACTGAAGAGGGCAGAGTTTGCCCTTTTCAGCGGTCACTCTTTTTAACCCCTTAGGTACCGGATCATGATTTGAATCTTTGTCAGTCAAGCCTCCAGGTCACCCCCCCCCACTGATGTCATATGTGTGATGACGTCAGTCGGCCAGTTAACCTCCTAGCTGCCGAGTGGAGCTAAAGGGTCATGTTTGCTATCATTGCCTTTTCAATGGTACCAAACATGACTAGGTTTGGTGTAAAAGAAAAAAATAATGTTAATAATAAAAAAATTATATAAAAAAGGTGTTTGCTTTTTTAAAAAAAATTGTCTGGGGGTATAATAAAATAGGACTTCAATTGACGTTTAAACATGATGAACATAACCCGGTCAAAATGGGCCCAGCGCACAGAGGTGAAATCGCTCAGCAGTGAAGTGGTTAAAAAGCAAAAACATAGAAATGGTGTATTTCTAATCTCAGGACAAAAGTTCAAAACTTTTTTTGGCGGTGGTAGTTCATGGGGATTAAATTTCGAAAAAGTGTGTTTTTTCCATTTTTTTCATCATATTTCATATTTATAATAGTAAATTATATGATATGATGGAAATAATAGAAAGTCCATTTAATGGCGAGCAAAAATGCATATAATATGTGTGGGTTCCATAAACGAGTAAGAGGAAATTTAGACCTAAACACAAACAGCGCAGAAACGTAAAAAAACAGCAGTGGGCACTTTCGGACTGACAATTGAAAACCGCCTGGTCACTATCGGGTTAAAAGTAATTAGGAAACTTAAAATTTCACCCAAACAATCCTGAAAAATGCCTTAAAAAATCCTAAAAAGTAAATGAAGAGACGTCTTGCTGCAAGTGAAAAAAATAAATGGTTTAATAATTATTTGTTATAAACGGGAATATTTTTTACATTGAAACTTATGGGGAAAAAAAGGATTGTTGCTTTAAAATAAATTATGAAACTTAAAATTTCACTCAAAAAATCCTGAAAAATGCCCCAAAAAATCCTAAAAATTAAGTAAAGAGACTTTCATTTTATTGGTAGTAATCTTTTCACATTCTGAAATAACTAATAAAATCCAAAATAACTCATCAAAACAAAATACAAATCAAACCAAACTACAAAATAACTCATAAAAATGAAAAACAAAGTGATCTGAAATACTGAATCGATATGAAATGAAACAACACAAAAATGGACCAAAATTACCTTAAACGAAAAAAAAAGGGATGAAAAAAAATCTGAAACAAAAACGCTGTGCACATCTATTGTTTTCAACCTTCACAAATATCAGTTACACCTATAGTAGTACTCCAATGAGAAATAGATGCAGGGGTAAGGGTGTCTGCTTGCACCCTATATCAATCAACAAATAGACAGCTGCAGCGGAGTACCGAATCCCTCTCACAGCATCCAACCGGGAGGGTAAAGAGTTCACAGGAAACAAAAAAATGGAATACGATACCAGCGCTGCTTTCAAAAGGTGCACTTGTGCCACCCAAATATATTCCAATGAGGACCAGATAGTAAACAGATGTTTCGGGGTCGCAGCCCCTTCTTCAGTGTGTAGTTCCCAGTGTGTAGGTGGCACAAGTGCACCTTTTGAAAGCAGCGCTGGTATCGTATTCAATCTTTTTGTTCCAGTTACACCTATTACAGATGTATTGGGGAATGGTAAGCACCCACACTATGCCACCCGAATGCCCAGCAAACCAGACGGGAAGTGGTTTCTCCCAAACCAGACAAACAAAATTTAAAAATACACATCTGGTCTGCGCGATGTGAAAACGCGAGGGAACTCGGACGGTTTCTCAAACGGCGTTGCCAACCATATTGGATGGTAGAAGAGGCATGTAAAAGAAACACAATTTAAGTGCAGAGAGACGACACCAATTAAAACATGAACAGTGTCTTTCAGTTGTTAACTCACAAACACAGAGCCTGTCACTGGCTCTAAGTGGGTCGGTGCTTTTGGATTATTTTTCTTCAATAACTTCTCAGGAAACCCAATCCTTGGTGATAGTTTTTCATAACATCCATAGGAATTTGGGAGAGAGAGAAGGCACAATCTTGTGTGTATCTGACAAACAATGGCATATATTGTTATAGCTGACTATACTAAACCTGTGCTATCACTTTAACTAGTGGCTCCGCCCAGGATGACACAGGTCAGAGGGCACGGCAGCCATCTTCAGGGTCAGTTAGTGTGATGCAGTTATGAAGGCAGATGCATGATCCTGTGTTCCTGCAGTTATCCAAGCCTGTATATAACAGTAAGTGTCCTGCAATAAAGCAATGGTGAACCTGACAGCCCAGCCTCATATCTGAACAAGCAGAGATCATAACAGTGGCGACGAGAATGAGATTTGTAAAGGTCTGCTCAGCCTGAAGTAAAGAAAAAAAAAAAAAAACAGGGATTGAAAGCCAGATAAAGCACACACTGCCATCCAGCAGCAAGATCATGGCACTGATAGGCACATTAACAAGCAGAGATCATAACATATATATATATCAGCTACAAGTGCAAACTCACGTGTAGTGGAGCTATTCCCAGCTCAGATCGATAAGCAGATGGATTTCGTTTGGCCAAACCCAATAAAGACCAAAATCATGCAGTGGTGGCTCTTTAAAAATTTAATAAATGATAAAATCAAAATAAAATACAGCCAGAACGTGTTTCGCCGTCGGCACACGGCTTCATCAGCTGGAACATCTGTGTATGTGTGTATTGTCAGATACACACAAGATTGTGCCTTCTCTCTCTCCCAAATTCCTATGGATGTTATGAAAAACTATCACCAAGGATTGGGTTTCCTGAGAAGCTATTGAAGAAAAATAATCCAAAAGCACCGACCCACTTAGAGCCAGTGACAGGCTCTGTGTTTGCGAGTTAACAACTGAAAGACACTGTTCATGTTTTAATTGGTGTCGTCTCTCTGCACTTAAATTGTGTTTCTTTTAGGCTAGGGTCAGACTGAGGCAGTGCGAACGCGCGTTCTGGCGCACATAATCACGGCCGCACTAGCAGCAGATGACGGGCAATGACAGCCAATATACGAAGTACGGTCGCACAAAAGTCCGGCCGCGCAACGCAAGTGGAAAATGAACGCATTTTTTCGAGAACGTTAAACCGCTGGTACTGACGTACAGAGTGCGCTGCGGCCGCATAGCAGCGTGTGTGCGTGATTAGGAGATGTCAGACGCTGCTAGTGTGCGGCCAACATAACGTTCAAACAGCCGGATTTCCCTAGACTTCTTTTCACCCCATCGTCATGAAATACGTCCAGAATTGCGCATCGTCTGACCACTTAAGCGTATTCCGTGAAAAAATGCGTGCGCACGCATCGACGTACATTTTGACGGTGGCCGCAGAAAATGCGCTCATCTGTCCCTAGCCTTACATGCCTCTTCTACCATCCAATATGGTTGGCAACGCCGTTTGAGAAACCGTCCGAGTTCCCTCGCGTTTTCACATCGCGCAGACCAGATATGTATTTTTAAATTTTACACCTATTACAGAGTCTGGTGACAGGGTTTTGTGATATTTACCACCATGTTCATTTTATTAACAAAAACCCCTAAAAGCCAGACAGGTGGTGCCCGGAGGGAGGGGGTTAATGCCAGTGAGGCGTACAAGTATGCCCCGCTTGCCAGTCTCTTCAGCCGGTACCTCCTTTGGCTTGTCTAGCTACTGACACATGTTATTGGCTAGAGGGAGACGGCCTAAGTTCAGTCAGTCCCGCAGCAGCCAACGGCACACACCAACTGCTGAGCGGGGCTGACGTGTCCCATAAAAGTCAGCGGGATGTACTAGTAGGCTTCTTAAAAGCCCACCTGCTGCAGGGACGGCATGGTACGCCCTGGGGGGGAAAGGGTTAAGGAGCGTACACTGATCAGCCACAGCATTAAAACTATGTGCCTACAATAATGCAAATACCCCTCATGCCCCCAAAATGTCTCTGATGCAACGAGGCATGGACTCCACAAAACATCTCAATGTGTCTTGTGGTATCTGGCACCAAGGCATTAGCAGCATATCCTTTTAAGTCCTGCAAGATGCGAGGTGGGGTTACCTTGGATTGGATTCCAGTACATCACACAGATGCATATTCAGATTGAGATCTGGGGAATTTGAAGTCTAAGTATCATGGGAGATGTAGTTCAGAAACATCTGGAATGCAAAGGTTGAGCATCCCTGCTTTAAAAAAATGTTAGTATAGTGTTGTCCAATTTCAAACATTATCAGCTGTCCCACTTTCAGCTCGACCATCCAAAATTTAAGACAGCAATTTCTCCTGTTTTCTCAGTGAGGCAACGGGTTTGTCTCTTGAAGGCAAGAATCTCAAACTCCAGCCCCCCTCAGATGTTGATAACCGACAATTCCCAGAATTATTTGAATGCAATAGATGGCTAAAGAATTATGGCATTTGTAGTTCAGAAACATCCATGGGGCCGGAGTTTAAGATCTCTACTTTGGGGGGTTTCTACACATTTCAGGAACTACCCTTTTGTTGTCGACTAGGGGTCTGACACAATGCCTCCAGATGGGCCTGCTTCTAGAGCTCTACTTCAGTTATGTCCTCTCCCTGGTCATTGAAATGTAGCAATAAAGTTTCAACAACACAAATTAAGCAAGATTCTCTATTGTATGTCTACCCACTGTTCCTCTTCTGTAGTTTTCATGCAGTCAGTCAGTCAGGGAAATTGTAAATCAATGGCAAAATATTTACTGCTAGCATTTACAGCACACAGCAAAATAGACAACTCCACATTTTGTAAAAGTAATTTAGTCATAGTATTTGTTGAGACTAATTTAACTTTGTGTCTTTAAACCTTAAAACTTTTGCAGGAAGAGGAGACCATTTCCCTAACTATATATATTTGTATATATATATAGACATCTGGCTGTGACTACCAGACCATTTCTGGCTTCACTGCATTCTCTCCAACGGACTTAATGTTTTATGCAAGACAAACATGCAGCCCTATTGATTTAACTTGTAAGGACCTACTCCAGAGGCAAGCAGATGTTTACTCTACTTCAATTTGCCACTTGTTATTGTTCAAGAGAAGTCAGCCTTCAAGGCTTGGTGGTAAGAGGTCAGTGATTTTTGCAATGAACACAAAGGCAATGCAGAGCACATCTATGCAACTATTGATTTCAAGTAAATGGATATCTCCTGTTACATGTAAATACAATGTGGCACCGAATCTTATTCACCGCTGCAGGTGTTTGTTGCAGGATTAATGTAATTGTGCGTTTTCATTTAGAATTCAGTCACTCCATAAATAAACATGAAGGTTTAACTCCATTCTCTCCATTTGTCAGTCATAAAACCAATTAATATCTTGCTCCACTCTTAAGCATAATAAAAAAATATTAAATGTAGTAAGCATTATAAAGGTGAAAACCAAAAGAAAATGATGTTTATGTCTAGATGATTATTGCAGATTTCTGTACTGGAATATGGCAGGTTTATTCTTTGCTGGGTGGGAAGTACTTAAAGTGTGTGGGCGATATTACAATATTAACGCTAACGTTAGCGCTCAGCTATGTGAGTGTTAACGCTAGGTTAAGTGGCCCTACTGCAGGTTGCCCATATTACATTCCGAACGCTAACAGGTTAAAAAAAACATTCGTGCATTGGAGATTCGCTCGGTTCTGCAAGCTTTCTGTACTTTGCGCTCCATATACTTAACATGGGGAGCACAAAGAGTGCTGAGCGTCAGGATTGCAAAATTCTAACGCTAATTACGCACAGCTACGGTTAACTAAAAAGTTAACCACAGCTAGGAAGCCGGTGCTAGCTGATCCAGCTTCTGCAGAATCAGTTAGCACCAGCTGAAAATCCCCCCAAAAATCAGATTCTCACCTCGCATCCCACAGAAAACGTGTTTCACGGAAAAAAAACGCTTCCTCAGTTAGTGTCTAACTGAGGAAGCATTTTGTTTTCCGCGAAACGCTTTTTAGTGTACTTGTTATTTGTATTATTCATTTATTTGGTTATATATTGATTTTAAATGAATAAAAATGTTTTAACCACAATTGTGGGCGTTTTGTCCTCTACATTAAGACTGCTGAGTCTGCACTCTACAATAAGGTACCTTTTAAACCCTGGGAAACCAGTTACCTACTCCATGGGAAGGATAGTGGCTGACCACTCTTCTATGCAGTTAAGGGAAATCTGGCATTCCCTATTCAAGTTGACAGCTGCAATACCGTCTAGTGTCTGATTTTGAGATACCACCTCATGCAATAAGAACCGTTCAGGACATACACCTATGCGGAGGACTAAACAGATGACCTCTTAAATCCAACAAAGGAATCTTCAGAAAGAAGCGCTGGTTCACTTATTGTAGAGAAACACACTCAATGTTTCAGTCTAGAGCAGTCCTTTCTCAAGCAATTGAGAACAGTCTGCTCTATACCGAAACGTTGCTTAGGTTTTTCTTCATTCTCTCTTTGCACTTCACTGGAGCGTCTGGTTTTGCTTTTCATGGATTGAACTGTATTGGCCACTCTGATGCCAAGAGCACCTGGATTATTAAAGATTCATTGTTTTCCAATACTTGAGTGCAAACCTTGTTAAGTTGGATAACTGCTGTCTGTAACTGCACATCTGTATGGTTCCTCTAAGGTACCTCAACAATAAACTGTACTGTAAATATTCCAAGCCCTTACCCTTACTGGCGATCACTGATGGATTTCAGTTTTATCCACCCTCCAGCAGTCCATAAATACATGCTGCATGAAGCGAAGCAAGTAAATAGTCTGTCTATTTAATGAGTATTATTTGACTAATGTCTTGAGTCCTGTTGTGTTATCTTTGTTGTCCGTAAGGTCCGTAGCCAGATAGAGAAAATGGAGTTAGAACGAGACCAGGTCGGTATTCAGGGAGGACACTGAAATTATGGCCAAACAGAGCACATTCTACACATACCCAAACAATAAAATGGAGAAGTTTTTTATTTTTTTATAGCTGCAGCATATATACGCAGATCGACTTTGACAGGTTGTTGCAACCTAACGTTAGAAAATGGTGGCTCTTCATTCTGATTGGCTGAATCCCGTGAAAAAAACAGTCCGCACACTGATTACTGCGTGCAATGTACTTTGCGTGCATTTTTGCGCGTCGCTTTTACGCACAATTTTTTTTGACAGATGAAAAAATGTGCTTGGATCGTAATACCACCATTAATTTTCACGCGATAATGCTTGACGCTGCGCAAAAAAAATTGTGCTGCACGTACGAATTTGAGCGGAGAATGTATTAGAGCCCTAAGACATTAATGGGCACATGGGTGGGGGTTAGATGTCGAACAGTTGTGTTCAAAATTATTCAACCCCCAATGCTGTAAAGGGTTTTAGGGAATTTAGTGTACATTTGTAATTGTATTCAGAAGGAAATCCTATGACAAAAAAAACATCAATTGGTTTTGTAATACAGTAGTAAATGTTTCTTTTGTGAATTCTTCATTGACACAATTATTCAACCCCTTAAAGACTACCACTCTGAAGAACAGAGGTTCATTCAAGTGTTTTCAATCAGGTATTGAAAACACCTGTGGATGTCACGGAGCAGCAATAAAGCATAATAAGCACCAATTAGGCAGCTTTAAAATGACTGTGATACTCAGCTCCTTCTAGACATTTACTGGTGTGGTTACAAACATGGTGAAGTCAAGAGAATGGTCCCGGAAGACAAGAGAAGAGGTGATTACTCTTCACAGGAAGGGCAATGGCTATAAGAAGATTGCAAAGATGTTAAACATACCAAGAGAGACCATAGGAAGCATCATTCGCAAATTCAAGGCAAAGGACACTGTTGAAACGCTACCTGGTCGTGGCAGAAAGAAGATGCTGACTTCGACTGCTGTGCGCTACCTTAAGCGTAGAGTGGAGAAAAGTCCCCGTGTGACTGCTGAGGAACTGAGAAAAGATTTGTCAGATGTGTGTACTGAAGTTTCAGCTCAGACAATATGGCGCACACTGCGTAAGAAAGGCCTCCATGCCAGAACTCCCAGGCGCACCCCCTTGCTGTCTCCAAAGAATAAGAAGAGTCGACTGCAGTATGCCAAAAGTCATGTGGACAAACCACAGAAGTTTTGGGATAGTGTTCTGTGGACTGATGAAACAAAATTAGAACTGTTTGGGCCCATGGATCAATGCTATGTTTGGAGGAGGAAGAACAAGGCCTATGAAGAAAAGAACACCTTGCCTACTGTGAAGCATGGCGGGGGGTCAATCATGCTTTGGGGCTGTTTTGCTTCTGCAGGTACAGGGAAGCTTCAGCGTGTGCAAGGTACCATGAATTCTCTTCAGTACCAGGAGATATTGGAAGACAATGTGATGCAGTCCGTCACAAACCTGAGGCTTGGGAGACGTTGGACCTTTCAACAGGACAATGATCCCAAGCATACCTCCAAGTCCACTAGAGCATGGTTGCAGATTAAAGGCTGGAACATTTTGGAGTGGCCATCGCAGTCACCTGACTTAAATCCAATTGAGAACCTCTGGTGGGACTTAAAGAAAGCAGTTGCAGTGCGCAAGCCTAAGAATGTGACTGAACTGGAGGCTTTTGCCCATGACGAATGAGCGAAGATACCCGTAGATCGCTGCAAGACACTTGTGTCAAGCTATGCTTCACGTTTAAAAGCTGTTATAACTGTAAAAGGATGTTGTACTAAGATTGAATGTCACTTGGGGGTTGAATAAAACTGATAATGATGTGAGCACAGAAAAGACATTTGTGGTTATTTCATTATAAATGTTATGTTATATTTGTCTGACCAACACGTGCCTCTTTGATTTAATTGTAAGCAAGATGACTGAATGATCAAAATCAATGTCAAACTGGCCAAAACACTCAATTTCAGTGGGGGTTGAATAATTTTGAACACAACTGTAAATAGTGAGTCAAATGGTATCACTATTTACGACATCTAAGCCTCCACCCTTGTGTCCCTTAACGTCTTAATGTTCAATTCTATGATATTGCTCAGTTTAGAGTCCAGACCTGAAGAAGAGAGAAATCCTCTCGAAAGCTTGTCTTTTTTAAATATAACGTTAGTCTAATAAAAAAGGTATATCTATGTACTGCTATACTCGTGATTTTGGTATCTGGACTAACACGGCCTATGTAATCTAAATATATATATATATATATATATATATATATACACAGTGTACAGTCCCACACACCCTAGCAGCAACTCCCCAGTTACACACAACAACTGTAATTACTTCTCGGAAACAATGAATAGAAAGTTGAAATCATCTTTAAATAACCCAGGTACAGTGTGCTTGATTACTAGCAATCATGCTACAAAATAACTAGCATCGAAAACATGTATGTACACATTAACATATATAAATTATAGATGCTCTTCAAAAAAAATCATATGGATACCCTTAATTTATGTAGAAAGCAATCAAGACATCTGGTTTAAAAAAATCAATTAGATGTAATAAAGCAGAACACACACAGAAATATTTTGTTTCCCCTTCTTTGCACAGAGTGTGCATTCTTTCAATAACAATACCAGTTGATTGACCTTTAATCCATGTTTTAAGGAACACTAAAAGGATATGTCATTTGAATAGATAATGGTGCAATGAGGCTTCCTGTGCCTGACCCTCTCCATGGAATTTTTTTGAACCAACATCTATGTAAGTAGAGAACAGAAAAACACTTCCAGGCGCTCCTTACTAAATTGCCCACTGTTTTAACGTTGATTCAACATTAATATGGGTATAGGTAATAAATAGCAGATAACCAAAACAGAGAATTTTGCATAAAGATAGATGTAGCTTTTAAATACTTATATTTCAGTTGTATTTCTTCTCTCAGCATGGGGTCCTGTGGTATGACCGTCACTATATCACAGGGAGAAGGAGAGGGGCTTTCCACCCAATGTAGAGAAAATAAACAGCAGAGCAGCAAGTGAATTAAAAAAATATATTACATTTATTATTAAATAAAACAGGCCAACCTTCAGCTGGTCAAATGATAAAATCAGATAATAATAAAGTGCAAAATTAGTAGGATTAACAAAAACGTGCTTTCACCCTCAGGCTTCATCAGTTGTTATCCTTTCAAAATAGTCAGTCTATGCAAAAGTGCAAAAAAGTCCAAAAGTGCTGCTCTGCCATTTATTTTCTCTTCATGCAAAATTCACTGTTTTGGTTATCCGCTATTTAACCCCTCAGAACCGGTGTCTGAGGGGTTAAAGCCAGGCACCGTTTAAAAGGGGAGACTCTCCCCTTTTAAGCGGTGCCTGGCTTGCGGCGCTGGCCCCTCCCGATCGGGAGGGAGAGGGATCCGAACAGATCAGCCCCTCCCTTTCAGGCGATCTCCTGGCATTGCCGGGGGGTCGCCTGGAAATGACGTCATCGCGAATGGCGCAATGACGTCATGGTGCAATGATGTCATTGACATCGGGAGGGTTTTAAATTCAATGTCTGACTCCGCTGAAGTCAGAATGCCACGGGACCCCGAACTGAGAGGTGAGTACCTCTGTGGGGGCTCCCACTTGCGGAGGACGTGTGGGGTACGTCCCCCTCATATAGCGGGAGTCAATGAGGACATTCCCCACACGTCCTCCGCAGTGAAAGGGTTAATGTAAAATAGTTTTTTTTATATATAAAAATAGTTTTTAATTCAAAATGCGTTTTTTTCTTACATGGAAAAAAAATGTTTGTATAAAAATCTTTCTAACGCAGTCTGCAGTACCCACCTTACCCTACAATTATATTTGCATTCTATCTCTAGTCCATAATTACAATCCACATCATGGCTTGCCTATTTTTTGCACGTTTATAAAATATATATATATATCACACACACCCATCCTCTTGACTGCATATCTGTTTTAGCAATTCCATTTCTCAAAGCACGCCACATTTTGATTTTGCCTGATTTCGACCTTGACCCCCACAGAACGCCCCGACTTTGCTATTTTGCTTTTGATCCTCTATTTTACTTGATTAACTGTTGACAAAAGGATCCTGGCAGATTCTGACAGGCTTGACCTAGATTAAATGCGTATATGTCTCAGATGATAAAATTAGCTTTCTCTGAAATCTACAGGTCTCCAAGACCATTCAAAGGTCATGGATGATCTAGAATTAAGTGATTTATGTTCCAGTTTCCAATCTGCACTGATCACTTTCTACACTGTACACGTTTCATTATCACAAGAGAGTTGTTTGCGGCATTCTTCACCGTACTCGGTTTCTAGTCATTACATTACAGGGGCTTAGTCATTTTCTGCTAGTGAAAATACACCAAATGAACCCATAAAAGAATTGCACTGAGTGATTTTCATTTATGTGATTTGTTAGAGTGTGTGCTGTGCACCAGCATGCATAATTTGAGGGTGCATTGCTTTAATCCATTTACTGCAGACAACGTGTGGGAGAATCATAATCAGGTTTCTCTGCTCTGTGCATATGACGACCCCCTACACAATGGCCGGAATGCTCACCTTTCCACCGATTCAATGGTGATTGGTGGTTTCTCTTCCTCTGAAATAGTCAATTGCATGTCTGGCCAATCTGGGGAAATCTCCAGAAACGTCATGACGTCAGATAAACCCCTCAACTCCAGCAGAGCTGAACAAGATTCAGTAATGCAAGCAGGGATCTTTCCAATCATACCAAGCAAACATTAAGAGCAAGTGCAAATGACATGATGCAAAGCATAATTAAGCATGGAGTCATTTAAAATGTTAGCACCATGGAATTTACTTGCTGTAATATACTAAATTCCTTATAAAAAGCGAAATTTTGACATTTTGTTGAAGCATTCTGATGTAACATAACATATACACATAGTAATGAAATATTTTGAATCTGCAGAGTCCACCGAAGGAAACGACATACAATTTGTCTGGGTTCTACTATAAACAATAATTTCAAATAGTGTTTAAATGTGATTGGCAAAAAATGGTCAAAATTAGCTCAGCACATGGGTAAAATGTCCCTGGAATGCTTGTCTTTTTATTTTACCTCTAAACTGCTGGCCATTAACATTGTAGAGGTGACAAGAGTCCCGCTATCATTGGAGGTTAAAAGGTCCAGGACCAAGTAACTTCCAGGCAGCCCAACCACTCTCTAGCTTAAGGCTAGGGTCAGACTAATGCATTTTTTGCGTCGTCTGTGAAAAAGTGCGTTCAAACGAATGGACGTATTTTTTCACGGACTACACGATAGCGGTCATACAATGCGCATTCTTGTCCGTGATTTTGTACGGATCATCAATAAAACACTTTTTGCATCTGGACATTATGTTGACCAGACATTAGCAGCGTCTGACGTCTCCTAATCACGCACACATTCCGCTATGCAGACGCAGCGCCCTCTGTACGTCAGTACTAGCGGTTTGACGCTCTCAAATGCGTTCGTTTGCCACTTGCTTTGCGCAGCCGCACTTTTGTGCGGCCATTCTTCGTATGCTGCCCGGCATTGGATGTCATTTGCTGCTAGCACGGCTGTGATTAAGTGCGGCTAAACGCACGTTACGTTAATACTACGTTCGTCTGACCCTAGCCTAATTCTTCACCCAATGAAAATGGGTGAGGGTTTAGTTCAGGGCTCGAGTCCTGCAGGAACACGCAGGGACTGCGTTCCCGTACTTTCTCACAGCGGGAACGCATGTTCCCACTGTGGTGGGCCGACAAAGTGTATCCATCGACTGGCAGCGCTGTGTTCTACTGCCTCCGAGCGAATGCCTGCTCCTTTGTGCTGCCGCCGTTCTCAGCCCTGTGAGTGTGAAGACTGTGACGCGGCCTACAGCGAGATCTTGCGAGACCGCGTCACAGCCTTCAGAACAGAAGCTGCCGGTAGCCATGAGGAGGAGCATGCTGGAGCCCCGGGGGAACATGCAGGTGTGTGCTGGGTGAGTATATGTGCCTGGGCATGTTAAATTGTGGGGGTCTGGCTGCATGGGCATGTTAAATTGTGGGGGTCTGGCTGCATGGGCATGTTAAATTGTGGGGGTCTGGCTGCCTGGGCATATTAAATTGTGGGGGTCTGGCTGCCTGGGCATGTTAAATTCTGGGGGTCTGGCTGCCTGAGCATATTAAATTCTGGGGGTCTGACTGCATGGGCATATTAAATTCTGGGGGTCTGAATGCATGGGCATGTTACGTTCAGGGGGTCTGGCTGCCTGGGCATATTAAATTCTGTGGGTCTGGCTGCCTGGAAATGTTAAATTCCGGGGGTCTGGCTGCCTGGGCAGATTAAATTCTGGGGGTCTAACTGCCTGGACATATGAAATTCTGGGAGTCTGGCTGCCTGGGCATGTTAAATTCAGGGGGTCTGGCTGCCTGGGTATGTTAAGTTCTGGGGGTCTGACTGCCTAGACATATTAAATTCTGGGGGTCTGACTGCATGGGCATATTAAATTCTGGGGGTCTGGCTGCCTGGGCATGTTAAATTCTGGGGGTTTGGCTGCCTGGGCATGTTAAATTCTGGGGGTCTGGCTGCATGGTCATGTTAAATTCTGGGGGTCTGGCTGCATGGGCATTTTAAATTCTGGGGGTCTGGCTGCCTGGGATATTAAAATTCTGGGGTCTGACTGCATAGGCATATTAAATTCTGGGGGTCTGACTGGGTATGTTAAGTTCTGGGGGCCTGACTGGGTATATTAAATTCTGGGGGTCTGGCTGTCTGTGCATATTAAGTTCTGGGGACCTGACTGCCCAGGTATATTAAATTCTTGGGGCATGTGATGGGTATTTATAATTCTTGGGTCTGTGCCTGGCTATATATAATTCTGTGGTAATTGTCAGTGTGACGTTGCCAAGGCGTGGCGCACATGCACATTGTCTTTTTTTTCTCATGAGAAAGGAGCGTATAAGAGTGTGTGTATATATAAATATATATATATATATACATATATATATATATATATAAATATATATATACATATATATATATACATATATATATATACATATATATATATATATATATACATATACATATATATAAGGGTTGTGGTGAAGGACTAAAAGTGAGATAAAAAGCCTCCACACTATAATAAGTGTTTATTATTGTAGAAGCCACCTGCACATCACAGCAATTCAAAGAATAGCATCCTAGAGCTCCTGTGCCACATTCCCCATATGCAGCAAGGAATTCTGGGTAGGATATGCAAATGACCTCTGTCTCACTTTTATGCATCCTGGATCCATCTGTTATTACACAGAGCCCTAAAATCAATGCTATGCCACACTGTGGCTTTGTAGCAAAGATAAGGTTTATGCAACGGGTCAAAACCACTCCTAGGACAGCGCTGTTTCAGGTATATATATATATATATATATATATATATCTTTTTCCAGGTACTGGGGGTAGTGAAATTCTTGGGTGAGTTCCCTCACTTTTTTCCCCAGGACTTGCCCACTGGTTTAGTTAATACATTGTGCAGTAACAAGCTTGTTGTCATGGTGTGCTTCAGGATCTATGGTAAGGGCCGTTGTGATTGCTATATCTGCTGGTCTTTAGGAATTGAAGGGACCAGGTTGATATAACTAGGATCTTTATTAATAAACTGAAAAAGCATAATAAGATTTTGGGTAACAAACATATATGAGTAGGCTTGTTTTATCATAGCTTCCACCTAAGCAGAAAAAGTCTTTACCAGGGACAGCAGTTTAACCCCTTCAATACCAAGAGAATTTTCCATAAAACTGTCCCTTTAAATTAAATTAAACACAAGGTAGGTTAATGATAATTTCCGAATCAGAGTACAATAAACAAAGCAATGTACACACCATATCTAGTATGGAAAAGCAAAAAGAAAACAATGGATCTCTCTTAGCTCCTTCACTACCAAGTGATTTTCCAAAAATCCACTTCCAGGAGCCAGTGATTTTCTTGGAAAATCATTTTTAATCCATTATACAATAAGAAACATTTGGTAAAATTAGCAATGTATTTCTTACTGTAATAACCTATTTGTCAGTCAGATATTATCATCTACTGGTGAAAAAAGGAGTTACTGCACTTAGAACTGCAGCTAAATGTAGCCTGTGGCTCTGTGCATTGTTTGGGAGAAGCCAATATGTCTGGACATTCCCACACCGATTTCAAACAGTTTTAGCACCTTGGACATCATACCCACATGGCTAAAACTTTGACGGCACCTTCTGGAGCCCAAAAGCAAACAAAATTTAATTTGCAATCACACAACCCCTGATACACAATCACGTTAGTGAAGGCATTAAAATGGTGGGGATGGTGGGGGAGGGGGGTTACTCTACAAGAATAGTTCAGATTTTTGGGAGAAGATGACCACACAGATTATATGAAAGGCAGCACCTGTAATATTTATTTATATATTTGCAAAGTATTTTACCAGGAAGGATACATTGATATTTCTATTGTTTTCAAGTATATCCAGGAGTCAAGTCCTACAAAAAGTGTGGGAACTCACCAAGAATTCTGTCCCCCAATTAGCACTTATCATCTCATTTGTATCACAAATCCCAAATCAAATCTGATATATATTTACACATAAAATGTGTGTATTTTAATGAAAATTTGATAAATAATATACTTATTGTGAGAAACTATGAACAATTGAATAGTGTTTGTAGTGTGTGGGACCAATGGTAACACCTTCTGCGAAAATTGTAGAGAAACTGCGTTCCCACTCATTCCCCCTCAACTTGACCCCTGCTGTAATCCCTACAGTTGAAATTTAAACTCAACATTAACAAAACCCAGGCAAGTAATACGTATTAACACACTGCAAATTAACATTGATGGAATCTGTCAGGAGGACCAGTTCCACAATAGCATAGTATGTAAGAGGCGTGCAACTGGCGTGGCAACACATGGGTTCACAGCCAAACTGAATAGGAGATCTCATTGATTTCTGTTTTCTCTGGGGTCTTGCTTCCTGACACCTGTTTGCAAGTTCAAAAACCAACAATTGTTTTTTCAACGAACCAAAATAAAAAAAAATTCCAACAACCTGAACTCAAAGTCCACTGTAATTCAGACACAAAGAAGCTAACATGTGTTTCCGATGAACTAACAACTATTAATCATATTTATTGTCTATGCCTATATCTAATACTTAAAGCTTTGGGAAGATATTTGTTGATCTTCAACGAGTTAAAATGTTTTATTATGTTAATCTTCACAATGGTATACAACAGGTTTTCTGCCATTACTATTAAGCTTTTCTTCATTACATTTATCTTACGATAATGAGAAATAAAGCCAAATATTAAACTTTGCCGCTGCTCATCAAGTATTTTAAGATGGAGTTGGCAGTGGCATGGAAAAAAGGGATGGCGGTGGAGATCACCATTTTTTTTCATCCAATGTTATTATGTTTCTTTGATAGTAAATTGTGTCAAGGGTACAAAGCAATTCAAAGGTGTGCACTTCTAACAAAAAGGAAGGGCACAGTTTCATAATCTTTTATTCCACAGGCAACAAAACAACACAAAGGCATCCTGAGGAGCTTTCCCGTCTTCAAGCAGACTAATGACTCTTTGAAACTGTCCATTATTTTGTGAAACTGAGCAGTTTGGATAATATATTGTGACCCCTTCAGCTTGGGCAAACAAATTATGCTGTATACATCCTAAAAACATGAAATGTCAAACTGCCAGGTACACAGCAATCACTGGGCACAGACTATAAACAAGGACTCCACGAAATAGCCACCCTCTGATCTTAAACAACAGGGAGGAATAAAATTGCATTACAGAGAGCTGTAATAAAGTCCACAGCTGGTGGCATTAAGGGCGTAAAAATGATCCACACCATTTATATCCATGTTTGGCTTCCTATAAAACAGAAAAAAAAAATCCTTTTGAAATGGCATTTTTAACATGCTCATTTCAACGGGCGCGCAAGCTGAATGGAGCTGAAATTGACAGCTGGGTACACAATATAAATTGACAAACCCTTTAGGTGCATATAAACAATAAAAAAAATTGTAAAATCCTCTTAAAACATATATCTCTTCACATGGTCTTCAATACGGTTTGTATTTTAATTTGTTCCAGGATTAAATAACCTAAGACACTAGAAATAAGAGGTTTATGATTGAGTCTCAAATTCAATACAAAAATGGCCGAGGATTTCTATGCAGCCGTATACTGTATATCCGTTGTATATTTCTACCTTAACAACAAAAAAAACAGTGTCCTGTTGCGTGGTATTAACAGAAAACTCAAATCATCTTGTACTTATTTTATGTTATCTAGTAAGTGCAGAATTTATTTTCATTTTGACAAAAGCTGCACTACATCTTGTTAGTATATTGTCTCTTAAGTTTTGATCATTACAAACCTCTGAGTAACTTTTTTATTCATGTGCAAAACATTTTCTACTGTGGCTAATGATAAAATAGCTAGGCGACCGAAATAACAATTATGTTAATACAAGAAAGGCATTTTTTCATCACAATAGTGAGAAGCGGAGGTTCATTATCTACTTTGGAAACCCAATTTTAAACCATGTGATAATAAACAAACAGAACAATAATCTGCTTTCATCTTTTCAAAAGAATCAAGAAAAAAAAGCCCTTCAAATATTTGCGCTCGCGCTATACCACCAACAGAAAGTAATGGAAACGTAAAATTGAAATGAAGTGAAAGCCAATTTGTAATGAGGCTCTAAAGGTTCCCGGGGCAAAGATATTTTAATGTACATGGGAAATCTCTTTTAATTGCCCGCGATTGTCACTGTCGTCTTTTGGGTTTGAAGAGGATTATCTAGGAAGGCGTGTGGGAGGATAGAGTATTAGTGTGACAATGTATAAAAGCAGATCACTCAAACTGATTCACTGTTGCGGAACTTTAAAAGCCACCAAGAATTTGTAAGGACAAAGAAAATAAAAGCCTGTGGTTATTTTACACGGTCGTTAGATCCTGCCAGTGAAAAAAAGATAATACCATTGTTTAAATTAGTGCTATTATGTCTTCTTACACAAAAACAATATAAGTTTGGAGAAGGACACACATAACTTTTTTATTATTATAACAATATTCCACAGACATTTTAATTTTAAGATAAAGTTATTAAGCTAAATATTGTTACAGTAGCAAAATCCCTCATGGTCCATTTTAGCATCAACAATTAAATGCTATTATAAAAAAAGGGGATTTTCTATGCGTATATTATAATTCATTACATATAATGCAATAAACTATCCAAATCCTAAAATTAATATTGCATATTAGTCTTCCAACAGACATTGAATTACACAATAATGTATTGTGTCTTGCTCATGTTTCTCTGTGTGTACTCTATAATTACTTTTTACCTCCAGACACAAGGCAATGGGACCCTTGTAATTCGAAGTGGGAAACAAACATTCAGTGATTACAGAATTTTTAATTCTATCCATTATCTGATAGAGCTAAAATGTCCAAACCAATTACACTATACACAAGCTCCACTATGAACAAAGGCTGGTGTAATTTGTGTAATAACGTATGGTATAGAGGCTCGTAAAAGTGTAAGTGACATTTTGCATGCACCGATTAGACTGAAGAGCAAAAGAATGAAGGCTACTGAGTTGCACAATAGACAGAAAATGTGGGTTAGTTGAAGGCCATAATTGATTTGCCAGTCAGGAGGTAAACTTGATACACTTACTAAAATGCCCGAGTGAGCAAACAAAAAAACAAACAAAAACAACCAATGTCATCAGGAAGCAATATGGAGACCGTAAGCATCAGGTATAGGCAAACATGGGTTGAGGAGAAGAGAGAGTCCTGATCTAAAGAGGATGGCCCTATCACCCTATATACTAATGGAACTGGGAGGAGCTCATCGAGAATTCACCAGCGCCACTGTAATGGAGTTTTCTGATGAGAAACATTCTATCCACCCTTCCGGAAAAACCTGATTTGAACTACAAGCATTTGATTCCCATTGGTTATTAAATATTTGAAGTAAAATATCTTGTACATGTTAACATTGCACAGTCTGAGAGGTATGTTGAGAAGAGTCACAGACCACGAGGGTCATGTGTAGACAGGTAGTAACTAGTTGGACGTTATTAGTAACTAGTGGGAAGTTATTTTGTTTCAGTCAAAAAAAGTTATCGTAGGACATGTCTAAACTAGTTATGCAGAACTATGGATAAATAGAGCAGGTAAATGCCATGTTTTTGTGATCTTCCACTACGGCAAACCAATACTCACTAACCATTTTTAATTTGTTGTTCACACTCTACAGAGAATCTGAAGGCATCAGGGACAAGGCCGACAGTTCAGCATTACCAATACTTTCAGCTGAATCCTCTAAGACATATGTAGGGAATAGTGCAGAGGAAGACTGGCAAATATTGGCCTTATGAGGCCCACTTACAGAATCCAGCTCACTGTCATGACCAGGTTTTATTATTTTTGAACCAACAAAAAAATTTGCGGGAGAATTAGAAACATCTCTCAGAGTGCTATGTACAATACTATTAAGCTTTATTGATAAATATGAAATACGGTAAAAAAAAAAACATACTGTCGTATCCCATGCTGGCTGGGTCAAGCTCGCAAAGTATCCAGGTTTATGGGCAAACCTGCCTACAGAATCCCACCACTATATACCAGATTGCTACAGTGTCATAAATAAGAAGCAGTAGGGCTGAGTCTGGCCAGATAAGGCACAGCTGTATTCAACTAAACATCCCTAGACCTGGTATAGATATTTTATAAAGATCAGGTGTGTAAAGGGTTAATATAGTGGCACTACTGGGTTATTGTGTAACGGTTCAGCACTACTCCATCCACGCGGCAGGTGGGCCTTAAAGTTCCGGTGCATCATAGCATGCTCTGCTAGCGTCTTTTGGCTGCGTCAGACCCGCCCACCAGTTGGAGCGATATTGACTGCTGCGGGACTGAACTCAGGCTGTCCCCCTGCAGCCAATGATGCGAGACGTGTATCAGTTGCGTAGGCAGGCTGGAGGAGAGCTTACACTTCAATGGCCATTCAAGTAAACCTAAACGTCTGACTGTGTTTTGTTTCGCATGGAGCTACAGTGGCAAGCTCAAATGATAAGCAGCATGAGGATATGTGGTTGCTTAGAAAAGCAGTTCTTGTTTTCATTAGGTAGGACCCACCTGACCCGGAGGTGCCGTGACGTGGCGGGTGGGCTTACACTTCAAAGACCATGCAAGTAAACTAAAACCTCTGACTGTTTCGTTTCGCATGGAGCTACAGTGGTGAGCGCAAGTGACAATTTTTTTTTCTTGTTATGTTTTAGGCTGGAGGAGAGGTCCGCTGCAGCAGCCGGCAAGCAGGGAGTATTAGTACGCCCCGCCACTGGGCACAACCCCCTCAGTGGCAAGGGGTTAATAATAATGGAATCTTGTTTGAATATATCAGCTAACAGGCAAACATGTTTCTTTCTAGAGACTTCAAAGGAACATGCTAATGTAGCAATCAGTATTGCTTTACTATCAGACAAGTGATGTGAATGTTCATTAGTGTTAATTTTTTTTATATTTTCATTGTTAACAACAGTAGAGTATTACAAGACATACCGTAGAACATCTGGCTACTTTTTTGACTGCACATTGTAACAACATACCAGAGGACAGCATAGGAGTATGTAGGTCACTTTGTGACAGAATTGTGCCATGACATTCAGAATGTGTTTCTTTCCAACATGATGAAAATTACAGTTAAAGAAATAAAGTTACATAAAGTATTTTGTTATGGGCATAATTTGATAAAACCAACAAAAAAAATCATAACTAAAATTTTGGATATTTCAATGATAAAAAAACATCAATGACTGCCAAAAATCTATATTCTTCACTTAATCAAAATCATGCTTAATGACAACAGCTGCGGATATGCGTTTGATCGGGTAATCATGTTATGAGGTAAAGGGGTTATTAATAAAGTGCTGGCATTTGTCATAATTGCAAACAACAGCAAAACTTGCTGATGCTTCAACCGCAGCAAAAGTCTCAGAATTTCGCAAAAGACCGTTCAAATAGTGACGGAGTTATTTTGTAGCTCATAATCCTTGACATGGAAAAACATGGGAAAGGACAGTTTCAACATAAGTTTGTGGCTACCTAATGAACTCCTCTAAAAGGTTGGCATAAACCAATATGACAATGAGATTTATATATGTTCCATAAAAATGTTTTTTTTTTTAAAGAACTAAAAGTCAAAAATAGTAAACTATAAACCTCTCAGAGATACCCATTACAAAATCTGGTATCATGCCAAATTGTAGGAAAATCCATTTCACTGTCGAGGTTGCTGAGACATCCAAATGTCTTTACATTACAATCATCGCGCTAAAACGGGGACGCTAGGGAGAAAAACCTGCGCCTGTAGGTTTTTCTTTTGCGTTGCCATTTTAGCACGATATTACAATGCAGGCGCTAAAAAAGCTGCCTGCATTGTTAATGGGCACTAAGCCCATAGGACTCCATTGAGGCAGACGGTGCTGGTCACTTGACCTGCCGGATCTCACCTTGCGAGATCTAGGCTTGTGCACGGATTTTTTTTTTTGGTTCGATTCGGTTCGATTTGTTCGGATGTTTAAACTTTGATTCGGCTCGTTTCGACCGATTTCTGTTTCGATTCGGTTCGTTTCGTTTTTCGTGTGCATTTTATTTTCGGAATATCAACCATTTTTCGTATTTTCGGGTCACTTTGCTCGTTTTTTGTATCAACTTTTCGGAAATTTCAGAAATTTTCGTTTTTTCGGAACTTCTGTTCTCCTCGTTTCAAAGTGTCTACGATAATTCTGGCGATTCTATCGTGTTTTTTTTTATTAAATAAAGATCAAATCATGAATAGAGCAAAAATAAATTTCGATTTGACACATTTCAAGTCCATTCGAAAATTCCGAAAAATTTTCGTTTCGGCTCGGAAAACTTTACGGATCTGCCATTTTCAGATCTAAAAATTTTCGGAAAATCGGCCGCATCCGAAAACACGAATCGGGAAATTTCGTGAAAATTCTGAAATTCCGAAACCCGAAACGCACATCCCTAGCGAGATCTGGCAGGTCGGCATACTGATCTGCAGGGGGAAAACTGGGGGACTTTTACCCCCCGTCTCTCCCTGCTCCCGATGGCCGGAGGAGGCGGTTGGAGCCACGGGATAGGAGGCGAGTATCTGAATTTATTGGGGGGAGGGGTGTTACTGCTGGTGCTGACGGATTCCTGCAGCAGCGGAATTCTTTTGGACATCGGCGAAAATCGCCGAAATGCAGCAAATAAAATATTGAATTTAAGTATCAGGTTAGTACAACAAAAAAGCATCATTGCCTCACATTACTCTGGGGTTTTGGAATCTTATTTATATATACTTATTAAGGGCACCATCAGCGGGTGCGAGCTAACCCTAGCATTGGCATGGTTTTGCATTATCGCAAGGATAATTCAGTCTAGAGCTGGACCAACAGATCCTTTTGCCTCCCACTACAAACGGGAAAAATCACTTAGCGCGTCGCTATTGGCAATTTGTACTGCAAGCTTACTTTACTTTCCACGCCCTATACTTAACATGGGGAGCGCTAGAGATCTCCACCGCTTTTTGCAACTAACAGACCACTTGGTGCCAGCGCAAATTTTTTGAGGGGTGCTAATTGCAACATTGTACCTACTGCTCAACCATGGTGCCAACTCTAAAAAAAACAGAAATAACAGGTTGCCCAAAATTAACAGGCAATTGAAAGGAATGCAGCACAGGTGTTCTCTTGGCCCCATACACCATAGTTATGGATCTGGTCAGCAATGTCGCTGCTGTTGCAGTAGGCTCTATTATGATATAATAATCCACATATATCCTAATTCTAATATATTGTCTAATTTTAAAGATTTTAAGCTGGGGGTTATTCATAGTATGTAAGCGGTTGATTATCAGGGTGACCGTGTGGACCATGTTTAAAGGGACACATGAATAAGTCTTGCCCTGAAACATGTATTATTTATATGCTGCAGCAGGGAAATTATTATCACTCACCTGGCCTTCCTTTGGATCTATTAAGTGGATTGGAATGATTTTACATGCTGTCGGGAGGCATTTATCATGCAATGCCCATCAGCCTTAATTAATATATGTGTGCATATAAACATGGATAATACACCCACCTTGGAGGATTTTAATAATGCAGGGGTCTGAGGGTTATTCGCTGGATGTGTTCATACTTATACAAGCTTGTGAGGGCGTTAGATAGGTATGGCTCGGCACTCTGTACTAGAAAAAAACAGCTCTATCCTGTACACAACCGCATTAGCGTGGGACTCCTCACGGGTCTTAGCATTTCCCTAGCCTGCACTAAACGACCTTGTACACAGACTACAAAGGACAAGATGATCTGTTAGTAGGTCGTCAGGCACTAAGTTTTAGTGACTCACGCTAAATTTTTCCTTTACTGATGGCGTTTTAGCTCACACCAGGTGATAGGGCTCTTAGTTTTATTCAGAGGTATGATTTAGTGGTGAAAATTATTCGTGCCCCCCCAATTTTGAATGTGGTATCTTATGTGCACCCCTCCCCCCTAGATACTGTTCCTAGAGTCGCCACTGGCTCTAACAGATGTGCTGGATCATTGGCAGCAGAATCTAGTGACCATATGCAAATGAACTGCATTTGCGATAAACAAAAAATTGCATTGCTCCAGAATTTGTCTAGATTGATTTAACTCAATCTTCGGCACCTTCGGGAGCTTTTGATGATTATGGTAACTCGATGGTGGATGTGAAAAGGTAAACGGTTCTTGAACAGGTAATTCTCATGACACATAGTAAATATTTGTATAGTAAAACGTAGTGAAAATATATCACTAATCACTCACTGTCCAAACCATGGTATGGAAATGTTCATTACTCAATAGAAAGAAACACCACCTCAAACTCTACTTTTAGAAAAATAGCTAATTTAGCTTGGAAAATAGCAAGACTTTTACAGCTTCAATACTATAGCTGCAACTACAAACGGAGCATTGTCCGGCCGTATCCCAATCCTTCATATTAATTGGTTGAGTCTAAATCTGGAATCTGTCCATTCTTTCCTGTTTATTGATTCGGCTTGCAAACATCCAAGATCCACTCATCATCTTTGTCTCAGACATTCTCTCATTCTCTGAAGGTTGTGAAATACAGATTTTTACAGTGATTTATAAAGGGTAGAGAACCTGTAAATCAGCACAGTCTACCTGGAATATAAAGGTTCTGCTCATCAATATTTCCAAAATATTGCTAAAGAATGTGAATGATCTCTGTCACTGTAACTCAGATTAATATCTTACTTTACCACAATTGCATTTGCATTTTAACAGATACAATATACAGGAGTAATAAAGTTGGAATTTCTCAGCTGTAAAACATTTATGGAAACAAAATGTACAGTATCTGCATGTCAACCTATAAACAATGAAAATAGATTTTCGTCTCTCTCACTTTGTGCATTTTCTAAAGTAAAGGTCTGTGCAATTGTGAATCAAAGACTTGGAGATTATTATAATTTTTAACACAGAAATTACTTTGGCTATAAGCTCAAGAGTTTTTCGTGGAAGAGGGACTTAAATGTGAACATGCCAGATCCCAGATTTCTTTGACATCATCAAGACATGGAGCGTTTTTTTTAAATTGTTTGATTGCTTTACATTAATCCTCAAAGCAAATAATCCACATAACCTAAATAATACTTGACTAAATTTTGATTAAATTATATTTACAACTATAGTCGACTCATTGCAGAAAATTGTGGAGCTCTTACTGAAATTTGAATTCATTTGCTTGTGAATTTTCAATCACGTACTGGAGACATAACCTGCAGTATCTTGCCTCTCGTGAGATCCTGCAGGTCGGTGAAGTGATTCACAAAGGGAGACTGGGGTCTTTTTTCCCCCAGTCTCACTCTGCTCCTGGCGGCCAGAAGAGGCGGATCGGGCCACCGTTCTCGCCGTGGGATGAGAGGGGAGTATATGATTTTTTTTGGGGGGGTTTGAAGATGGCGATAACTGATTCCGCAGAAGTGGAATCAGTTAGCACCAGCTCCTAGCTGTGGTTAACTTTTCAGTTAACTGCAGCGGGACGTAATTAGCATATGACTTTGTAATCCTAAAACTAATTAACGCTTTGCGTATCCCATGTTAAGCTTGCGCTGAAAAGGCAATCTCCGAATCGCTAACAGGTTTTTTAACCCGTTAGCGATCGGAATATAATATGGTCGGCCAGTGCTAAGGGTCACTTTGGCTAATGTTAACGCTCATATAGCTGAGCGCTAACGTTAGCGTTAACCATCAGGGTTATTCACAAGAGCCGATCTGGCCCTGAAATCGCACCGAACTGGGAATTTCCCCGTATGGTGCTATTTCGTGGCCATTCAGCTATTCAAAGAGCCAGCAGTTCGCCAAATTTTGGCGAATTGCCAGCAAGTACGGTGCCTGTTTGATGGCAGTGAACTCCCCCATAGAGAAGCAATGGTTAATCTGTTCACAGAACACCGAACAACAGTGAAAAGTTGTCGAACTGCCCTGATGCTCGGTGCTTTCATTCGGCATGTTTATTCAGGCGAATCCTGTAGTCTTCAATGTTAAAAATATTCCATATTTCATTCAATATATAATAAACCATTTATTCTTTCAATCTGCAGTAAAAAAGTCTCTTTACTATTTTTTTTTAGGATCTTTTAGGCATTTTTCGGGATTTTTTCTTGAATTTTTTTTTAATAGCCGATTTTCTTTTTTTGTAACAGACCTTTTTATTATCATTCATAGGACCTTATATGCTAGTTTCAGACATTTTCATTCAGTAGTTTTTTTGCAAACAGTGTTTCAATTTTGACAATTTCAATTGTATTGTTTGTGTTTTTTTATCTGTCCGGCAGCTTGTTGGCTTCAATCTGCGACGGTCATCGCTGTGCTCAGCGGCTCGGCAGCGGCCCTCTGGCGGGTTTGCGACGTGTGTCCAGCAGGTTGGCGGCGGCAGGCGACTGGTTTGCGGCGGGTTTGCGGCAGTGACCGACAGGTTGGCGGCAGGTTGGCAGAGGCTGGTTGGCGGCGGTGGGTTGGCGGTGGCATTCACGGCTGATTCCCTGCACTTTGGGGACCCTGTGGTGAATGGTGAATTCACTGCAAGGTGTGGAAATTTGATTCCCCGAAGTGCGGGGAACAACAGAGTCTGTGAAACAACAGAGTCTGTGAATAACCCCTTATGTAATAGGCCCCCTAGTATTGTATTCATAAACTGGGAGTAGCAAAAACTAACATATTTGTAAATCTTTAGATAAGGTGGGCATTTTGGAATTGTTTATTTTCTGATATTTCATATAATTGCAATTGAAATTCACAATTGACAAAATTCAAACTGAAATTATAAATGTGTGTGCTTAAAAACAATAAAAACAGTGAAATTCAGGCACTCCAACCAACAATGGTGTGGCTTTTATTGGATGAACATTAGTGGCAGTGGCAACGTTTCGGCCAAGAATGGCCTTTGTCATTTTCGGCAGCTTTTCCCTGCACTTCGACGGCCCTGTGGTGCTTGCTGAATACACCGCAGGCTCGTCGAAATGGGAAAGCCGATTTGCACCGAATTGAAGAGAACAAAAAGTCACCGAACGTGCGGTGACTTTTCGATTCTCTTTGAATAACCCTGATAGTATGATTGTATAATTAATTATAATGATTTTACAAAAAGACACTGGTTTCTGACAATGATTTTTTGAAAATCATTTGGTAGTGAAGGGGTTATTGTGTCTTTTTGTCGAAGTGGTGTTCTGAGAATACACTTATGGCCTTGTTAAAAGGAGAGGTTTTGCATCTATATGGTATAGGAAAATAAAACTGAATTATTTATACAATAAAGTACTATTCTAGATAAGACAAATTACTTGATTAAAAGATTCTGGACCTAGAAAGAAAGCTTCTACCAGGAGACATATTTGTGACACTGAACAGGTCCATTAATTTTTTTTTGCCCGATGAAATAAGTAGTATGACAACCACAGGGCATATTTTAGTACAAGATCAGATGTGCTGTGACCGTGTGTTTCCTGCTAGCTCTGCAAGATGCAAAGACAGTCCCTGCAGTATTCTTAACCTTTAATTAATGGCATTGTGAAGACAACTTACCTTTATGACATCTTCATCTGCCGACTTGCACTCAGTGGAGTCAGACACATCAATCACAGACCCGTCCTCTTGCACCGCTACCACCTTCACAGGGATAGAGACTGCTCTTCCCGTCAGGATGGCTGTATTTAGAAGTTCTGTGTCCTGCATGCCAGGAAAAGCAGTGAAAATGAATATATTTATACTCCTTCTTAAAAGGTGCAATAATCTAAGCAGAATTAATAATACATGTGCATTAAATATCAAATGTCCCATTTTCTCTTGTCGCTGTTAGATCTTGGTTTTCTAGCTGTGCTGAAGTGTTTCTATTTGTTGTACAATAAGAAGCACCTTCCAAACAAATAAATTTTAGTTGAGAGGACCCGGGGCATACTGTAGCAGGAGCAAGAATAGCAAGAAATGTCGGCAACATTTCGGCGCTCTCGGAATAAACTTTTGGGCTTCATTGACTCTTCTACTGTTAACTAGGATGCACATTGTCAAAGTGACACAAAAAAAAAAAAAAATTTACCTAAAATATGGTGACATATTTACTTATTTCAGTAATTTTTCTAATTAAAATTGCTGTGCACAGAGGGAAAGTGTGGATATATAGCGCTTATATAGGTATTAGTATTTTATATGACTAAATACTTTCAATCTAACAGGTGCTGCTTGAACTGGAATAGCAGTGTCCACAAACCTCAAGGAACACAATCAAATCCAAAGAGAAAATGGGAATTCCAGGCACACCCTAGCAGCCTTTTTCTTAGACACTGTAACTTGGCTTTTTATTGGTATTAAAAAGCCATAAGTCAGGCTAACTAAGGATAGGGTCAAACGAACGCATTTTTCGCATCGTCTGTAAAAAAGTGCTTCCGAACTAGGCTTGTGCATCGATTTTTTTTTCGGTTCGATTCGGTTCGATTTGTTCGGATGTTTAAACTTTTCGATTCGGTTCGTTTCGACCGATTTCTGTTTCGATTCTGTTCGGTTCGGATCGTTTTTCGTGTACATTTTTTTTTCGGAATATCGACCACTTTTCGTATTTTCGTGTCACTTTGCTCGTTTTTTGTATCGACTTTTCGGAAATTTCGGAAATTTTCGTTTTTTCGGAACGTCTGTTCTCCTCGTTTCAAAGTGTCTACGATAATTCTGGCGATTCTATCATGTTTTTTTTATTAAATAAAGATCCTTTTTTTCTTATGAATAATTGAATATACATTTCACAACTTTATTTAATCATATTAAAATGGTATGAAAGCCAAGGAACAAAAAAAATGAACAAAACAATTTAAAAAACGCTAAACTGACCACAAGAAACAAGTGATACGCATTTACAAATACAAAATTTACAGAATCAGCGATATAACCGATAATAGTTAAATATACGATGTCCAGAATTACCGAAATGGAACCGAAATCACGAATGGAACCGAAATCATGAATAGAGCAAAAATAAATTTCGATTTGACACATTTCAAGTCCATTCGAAAATTCCGAAAATTTTTCGTTTCGGCTCGGAAAACTTTTCGGATCTGCCATTTTCGGATCTAAAAATCTTCAGAAAATCGGCCGCATCCGAAAACACGAATCGGGAAATTTCGTGAAAATTCCAAAATTCCGAAATGCACATCCCTATTCCGAACGCATTGACGTATTTTTTCACGGAAGACGCGAAAGCGGTCATACGATCCGCATTTTCGTGCATGATTTTTGACAGAGCTACTAAAAACAAATGGACGTGATGTTGGCCGGACATGTGCAGCGTCTGACGTCTCCTAATCATGCACACACGCCGCTATGCCGACGCAGCGCACTCTGTGCGTCAGTACTAGCGGTTCTACGTTCTCAAAAAAATGCGTTCGTTTGCCGCTTGCGTTGCGCGGCCGAACTTTCGTGCGGCCATAAATTGTATATTGGCCGTCATTTGCTGCTACTACGGCCGTAATAAAGTGCGGCTGCACGTGCGTTCGTCTGACCCCAGCCTAAGATAACAAGATCTAATGAGTAGTAGTGAGGGACTTTAAAAAGGATCACAAGAACACGTTTTCGTCGTCAGGCTTCATCAGTAAGTGTCCTTTGGGATAAAAAAAGTTTCTTGGGTATGTGAAAAGAGACCTTTTTTTACCCTAAAGGACACTTGCTGATAAAGCCTGATGACGAAAACGTGTTCTAATCTGAGCTGGTGTTTACTCTTTTAGTTGGCACCAGCACTTAGGATCACAAGGTCCTAAAGCTAGTTACTAACGATAGTTAATCTCTGCTTGCACTTTGCGCTCCCCATGTTAAGTATAGAGAGCGCAAAGTACAGTAAACTCACGGTATGAATCGTGAATACCGATTCGCTAACAGGTTTTTTAAACCCATTAGCGAATCAGAGGCGATCTGTGCGGCGCGCTATCACCTACTTTAAGCTAGCGCTACCGTGAGTGCTAGCATTAGCTTGAAGGAGGTGATACAGCCCATAGTGTACTACAATCACTAAATATAACGGAGTAGAATAACAATAAAATATGTCGGCATAAAGGAGGAAATTCTAATATTTTATATCACTTGATGCCGTTATGTTATCCAATTCACATGGGTTTGAACATACGAAATAATAGAAAATAAAACATCTTTCTTTTACAACGTACAAAAGTTCTAATTAGGGTAATAATAGAGGAAAAATAAGGCAAACTGGAAGCCTAGAACGCAGTGTGTGTACGGTCCTTCAGATAAAAAACAGCTGAAAGGTGAAAGCCCAAGAATAAATTATACAGTTATGTTTATCTTAGATATTTCATTGAGTTAGGAAAAGTGTACGAAAAAAACATAACACTTTTAATTTATCTAACTTGCAAGGATGGCTGCTTGACAAATAAAGGAATCAAATAAAATATGACAAAGCTGACAAGCTCAGGTGCCTTGAATCTCCAAATTGCATTTTATGCAAGAAGTGAGATCTTGGCAGATTGCACACACTGTTTAATATTATTATACAATGAAGGAGTCTCCTGAGGATAAGCTTGCAAGTGTAAGCATTAGCAACATCACAATGCCAAAAATGGATTTAGAAATGCTCTCCAGCCCACCCAAGTTACACACATTACATTGACCATTAGAGCCTTCGCATTCGCTCGCTTGATGAATTTACAGCGCAGGTTTACTAATGACTCCATTAGCACGGCTTTCATTTAGACCTCTGCATGGCTGCGGTTTGATTAATTTCTTTAAATAGGCTGCTCTCTCTACCCCATCCGGTGTAGGTAGCTATGGACTATGACCTCTTAATGATACTGTATACAAGTTCAGAACGAGTTTCTTGTTGCTGATGGCATACAAATTGCAGATCGTATCAAACAATATCAACTGATAAATGCTTGGGGGTCATATCTTATTTGCATTCTTCGTTGGAAAAAATAAAATGGTTTGATAGTTTGTCATACTTTACAACGCTCATATTTTAAGTAATTTGTCTTTGCTGGCTCCATACTTAAGCCATGCCGTATGTTTTATAGAAGGCTGCAAAGTGAATCAATATCAGGCTATTAGATGTATGACAGGTTCTGCATTTGTCTGTCACGATACACAGCTTGAAAAAAAAGCTAGCTTTTAATATCTAATTAATCATGTTTCTTATTTTTCCTACATATCTTAATAAACATTTAAAACTCTACCATTTTTCTTTTCGCAAAGACATTTCCCATGTTATCCATTATTTGTTTTCAAAGAAATTAACAGGTACAGACTAAAAGGCAATAAGTGATGTTGAAGGTAATAATGTAAAATAAGCTTGGAGCTTGAGAATTGAAGAATAGCAGCACCGAGAGAGCTGTAAGCAGAGCCATTCTTCACATTTGCAATGTACTGGGTGGTATATAATTGCAGGCCACCCTTTTTGGCACTGTCCAAGTGTGCTACACAGTCCCACAAACACATACTAAATCATTGGCAAACATAGGAATATTCAGTTACTCACCCACATGCTCAGGGCCAGATTTGCATCTCAGGAGCCTGTAGGCATACAGGGTTATACAAATGGAAAAGTCACTGCACGTGACTTTTCGTTCTCTTCAATTCGGTGCGATTTGGCGATCCCATTTTGGCGACCCTGCGGTGTATTCAGCAAGCACCACAGGGCCGTTGTAGTGCAGGGAAAAGCCCCACAAACCCGCCGAACACTCACCGCAAAACCCGGCGAACGCACACCGAATCCAGCAAATACATCTGGATTAACCCCGCCGAACACGCCAGAGAAACCCGAGCAGCTGCTGATCACAGCGCAGAGAAGCCGCCGGAAAAAGCCGACACCGCAGACGAATGGAGTGAACAAAAAAAAAACGTACGCTTTGGATGGTTGAAAAGTGAAACGCTGTTTGCAAAGAAACTACAGAACGAAAATGTCTGAAATTTACATATAAGGTCCAATGAATTATAATAAAAAGGGCTGTTACAGAAAAAATAAAAAACAATTAAAAAAATAAACGTAAAAAAATAATCGCAAAAAAATCCCACAAAATGCCTAAAAGATCCTAAAAAAATCTATAAATAAAGTGACTTTTTACTGCAGAATATTATAATCAACGGTTTGTTAGACATTGGATTAAAACGGGAATATTTTTTAACATTGAAACCTATGAGATTCACCTGAATAAATCTGCCGCATGAAACCACCGAACAGCAGGGCAATTCAGCAACTTTTCTCTGCTGGCTTTTGTTCTCTGAATAGACGGAGCATTGCTTCTCTATGGGGATTTCACTGCCCTCGAACAGGCACCGTATGTGCAGGCAATTCGCCAACATCTGGCGAAATGCCTGCTCTCTGGATAGCCGAATGGCCAGGAAAGGTAACCGTACGAGGAATTTCACTGTTCGGTTACCTTTCGGCCGCAATTCGGATCTCTTTGAATAACCCTGATAGAAATGTGGAGCACCCCTACCCCCCACCAAAAAAAAAAAGGAATCCTGCCAAAATGACTTTTTAAATTCGTGTTTTGGGGCAAACTAAAATAATAAATAAAAACTGAAAAACAGTTTCTCTCTTCAGTCAAATCAAAGGAAGAGGCAGAATCAGTTGCCTTATTTGAGTTAGCGCAGTGGCATTGTTTGTTTTATATGTAAAAGCATATATTGCCTCTGCCGCAGAACAGAAAAAAAATTGGTTTACTTTTTTCATTTTTTTTTTTGCATTTAAAATTTCTATTTTGCGAAAAAGGTCACATGTCAACCAGCATAGAGGGCCTTGCAAGTCCAAAAGAAAAACTCTCATAGGAAAAAAAAAATAAGCTGAATACAAGCAGAGAGACGTAAAAAAACCAGACAGTAAAGGTCATTGTGGGCTAAGAAGCCACAGATCACAGAGGAGAACAAGTTAGGGAAAAGGAAAATACTATTATCAGGGGCACATCAAATAGAGGAAACAAGGTGGGCAAAGTCAGCATGGGGATGTCTGGTGACTGGTCACATGCACATATAAATAAAAAAAAGGGAGTGGGGGGGACTGCCCAGAGTCATGGCATACCTGGCTCGCTCTGGGGTCCCATTGGGAAATCAGAGGCCATGGAAGGGGCGACACGGTCGGGCGACCCTGGGAAAATTCATGTGGGCAGAACCATGGTAGCCGCACACAAGGCTTGCCTGGGCCGACCCATTGCCCTGCCCACAAAAAAGGGGGGAATCACAGTAACCCCAGCCAACATTAACAAAACCAAGTCCCACAAGTCCACATCTACCGTCAGCAATAAAGTGGCTGCTCGTACATAAAAAATAGAAAAAAGAAAAAAAAGAGCAGCAGGGAAGGATTTTTTTTTTATTTTTCCATATTACATGGTCGTGTTTGGTATCATTGTAAAGACCATCTCTGACCTTTCTAATGTCATCTCAAGCTCGCTGCCTTGGTGTCACCTTCGATTCTGACCTAACGTTCTCTCCCCACATCCAAGCAGTGACCAGATCCTGTTACTATCAACTCAAGTCAAGAACATTGTCTGCATCTGCCACTTTCTGACACAAGATACTGCAAAGGTGCTGGTTCATGCTCTTGTCATTTCACGGCTTGATTACTGCAACTCGCTCCTTATTGGCCTCCCCAACTCCCGTGTTACCCCTTTGCAATCTGTAAGGAATGCAGGTGCCAGGCTTATTTTTCTCAGACGCACTTCACATACCTCCCCTCTCTGCCGGTCCCTCCATTGGCTTCCGGTACATTTCAGGATACGGTTTAAAATACTGACGCTCATGTTCAAATTGCTCAATAACTCAACTCCTCCCTACATGTGTTTGTTACTCCGCAAGCACATCCCGTCTAGAGAACTATGTTCAGTGGGCGATCTCCACCTGTCATCTGTCTACACCCGCACTGCCAACTCTCACCTCCAAGACTTCTCAAAGACAGCACCGGTCCTGTGGAATGACTTGCCTCCCCCTATCAAACTCTCCCCTGATCTTCAGGCCTTCAAGAAAGCCCTCAAAACCCATCTCTTCAGATTAGCATACCACATCACAGATGCAAACCATCTCTCTGCTCACCTACTCACACATAATTGAAGCTGCTTCCATGGCCATTCCCAAACCACTGGCACTAATGATCCTGCCATCCAGTAAAATTCCCCTGGTCTTCCTCAACCCCAATCTCTGTAGACTGTAAACTCCTATGAGCAGGGCTCTCTACACCTCTTGTCTCCATCCTATGTCTGTTTATCTGTATCTTGTTCCCTTTGGATATTGTAAAGAAACTGTTGGCGCTATATAAATGATGATAATAATAATAATAATCATCTCACTTAACTTTGTGCGGTGTACAATTCAAAGATGCAGGGTTCCAAAGTTCCCCTGGCTCTCCTCACTGCAGTGCCATGTTCTAGGTTGTCGATGAAACAATGCATTGCATCATCAGCTCCACACTTGTTGGTGGAAATAAGAAGGTAAGTTAGCGCAGCATCACTGTTCACTTTATAATTGTAAATTGAATAATAGTGCTGCGGTAGAAAAAAAAGAGAAAAATATAATTTTCATTTATGTTTTACTTTTACATAATCTGACCTTTTGAAGGATACCTCATATGTCCATCTAGCCCTTAGGGCTCCAGAGATACAGTGGTCTAAATTGCAAATTGTTAAAAAAAAGTATTTTTCTTTTTTTACACACACACCGAGCAAGGCGTCTCCTTGTGGCAGGTGTCTGTAGGCACATGCCTACTCTGCCTAGTTATAGATCCGGCCCTGCACATGCTAACATACTAGGGTACCCACTGACCGTCATAGTTTACCGTTTTTCAATAATGATAGAGAGGAACATTCAGACAGTGGCAGGAGAAAATTCATTGATGAAGCTTCTGCCACTGTTTAAACTTTCCTTTTTCAGAGTTGTTGTAACAACAGTAAACTACAGTAGCTAGTCAATAACCCCCATTGACATATTTAGTCACACACCATGTCACACTCAGTCACCCATGCTTACACATATACATGTATATTGTCACTCTAGAAAACCTAGACATATCTAGTCATTCACACACCGACCAAGGCTCACTCAAGGAGTTTCTCTCAGAGAGCACTGACATGTCGGTGCCCTCTCTTTCGGCGCACTTTGGTGCGCGTCGGCAATTTCAGTTCGCAGACCCTGCAGTGAATTCACTGCAGGGTTTTCGAATTGTGCCGAATGGGATCCGAACACTGCTGATCAGACCGCCGAACGTCATCGCTGAACGCAGCTGATCAGCTGCGAAACGCTGCCGAACTGGGGTTAAAAAGAAAAAAACGGCAATTTTTAATTAAAAAAATTCTAAAGAATACATTAATAAAAAGACAATCAACAAAAATCTCAAATAAATCTACTTTTAACTAGAAGATGACAAATCACAGCATTTTGCACACTTGAACAGAATGAGCTTTTGAAAAGATTACATTTTGTAAAACAAAATGTAAATTTGATCACAAAAAACTATTTGAATTTCAGGTCATGTGACTTGTGACACAAATGATACAGCAAGACAAAACAGAACAGAAGAGAGAGCAAAAGAAAATGTATGGAAGGTGTACAATGGAGAGAAAGTAGTGTGTGATGGGAGGAGTAATAAGACTAACAGTTAAGGCCCCGTTCACACCTCAGCGTTTTTCATATTCACGTAATACGCGCGTTTTTGTTGCGCGTGACGCGCACACGTGAAAATCGCGCGAATGCTGCAGTCTATGGCCGCGAACGCGCTACATTACGCCCCAAAGAAGCTCATGTACTTCTTTGGGCGTAGGGCATTTTATAGCGTGATCCTACATGCTGTAAAACGCCCAGGTGTGAACGGGCCCCATAGGAAATCAAGGGATTTCTGTGTTTGGGCGTTTTACAGCGCGTAGGAACGCGCTGTAAAATGCCCAGGTGTGAACTGGGCCTAAGGATGAAGAAAGGGCAGGAAAATGCAGGAGCTACAAAGTTGCCAGGAGTCTCCGTGACTAGCTTTGGATGAGCCTGCCTGCTGGAGCCGGAGGTCAGAAAATGACACCTCCCAGTTTGCTGGCTATTGGTGAATGATTCACAATGTTGGTCATCTCACTTCACCAGCCATCTTATCGCAAGTAAGAAGACAGGTGGCTGGTGGCTTCACACTTAGTAACAACTACAATCCTTCTAGAGCAGAGCACCCTGGCCTGAGGGGTATACTGACTGTGTTAAGAAAACCTGGAAGAATTTTAATGGCTTACCGGTACAGTATACTTCTATAATTTTGCTCCACGCGTTATATTCGAGTATTGAGTATGCTCTCATTTCCATAATAAATCTCTATCCAGCGCGTTATATTCGGGTTGCGCTATACTCGAGTATTTACGGTATTTAGTTATCATACGGTATTTAGATCCTCGGAATGTATTAAACACTATCAGGGTTATTCAAAGAGAATCGAATAGCCACCGCACGTTCGGTGACTTTTCGTTCCCCGCCCCGCACTTCGGTGCGATTTGGTGATCCTAGTTCGCTGACCCTGCGGTGTATTCAACAAGTACCGCTGAACACTCACCGAACGCTCACCAAAACCCACAGAAACAGCTGGTTTAACCCCACCGAACAAGCCAAAGAAACCAGACTAGCCGCCGATCACAGCACAGAGCAGCCGCCGGAAAAATCTGACACGCAGACGAACGAGGTGAAAAAACAAACAAAACCAGTATGCTTGAAAGTTTGTAAATTGAAACGTTGTTTGCAACAAAACTACTGAACGAAAATGTCTGAAATTTACATATAAGATCCAATGAATGATAATAAAAGGTTTGTTACAGAAAAAAGAAAAAACGATTTTTAAAAAAACTGATTTTTTTTGCCAAAAAAGTCCCAAAAAATGTCTAAAAGATCCTAAAAAAATCTAGAAATAAAGAGACTTTTTACTGCAGAATATAATAATGAATGGTTTATTTGGTATTGAATTAAAACGGGAATATTTTTAACATCGAAGCCTATGGGAATCGCCTGAATAAATCTGTCAAATGAAACCACCGAACAGCAGGGCACTTTGGAAACTTTTCACTGCTGTTTTGTGTTCTCCGAATAGACAAAGCATTGCTTCTCTATGGGGATTTCACTGCCCTCGAACAGGCAAAGAACAGGCACCGTATGTGCAGGCAATTCGCCAACATTTGGCGAACTGCCTGCTCTCTGAATAGCCGTATGGCCAGGAAGGGTAACCATATGCTGAATTTCACTGTTCAGTTACCTTTCGGAATAGGGACCAGATCGGCTCTCTTTGAATAACCCGGTATGTGAATTTCACAACTTTCATAAACACTCACTGAAGAGCGTCTTTCTGATCTAAACTGTGCATTCTCCAAGGATCAAGTCTCTTGAGAACACCTAGAAAATTCGTTTCTAGATGATTTTAATAAGGCAAAATGAGTTCCCTTTAGGTCCACAAGTGTGACATGTCAATAACAGTTGGATGAACAGAAATCATGGCATGTTCCGACTCCTGTTTATTTTTTTGGGGGGGACTAGACCCGTGTCCTGATATGACGATGAAAAGTGTTGAAAATAAGCTGAAATGGAGACAATTACATGAGATAACAGCTTGCACCAAGACTAAAGGACCAGCTTGGCCCCACAAAACAGCAGCTTTGCATTCAATCTTACACAGAGTGAATTACACATTTAAATTTATAAATTTAATTTTGAAAGTGATTTATATTGAGCAGCAATAAGAACGATAATCTAATCATCCAGGTTTTTATCTAGAGGTATTCTCCCACTGGAGACTCAAAGTGCTTTGGTAAAAAGGTTTCTCATTTATTTTTCTGAACCATCATGTAATTAATAGACAATGTAATCATTCACTACAACTACTTCAAAACCATGTGTATTTGCCCATAGATTTAGAACAGAGTCATGCAATATTTATGTGAAAAAATTGATATATTGTGCATGAAATTATAACAGAGCTAGCACTGAACAGGCCAAATAATATTTAATTCTTTTGGCTCCAATGTCATCTGTTTCTTTGCAATATAACCATTGTGAACTTAGGCTTTTCTTTAAACTCTTTCACGACCAAAAATTTGCATACACTTCATTTGCATAGCTTCTTAATGTAAGCATGGCCAGACTGGTCAATTGGCACAGTGGACATTTGCCCGGTAAGCCAAAGACTAAGTGTCATTGGACTGGTCGTCAGGAAAAAGATAGAAGTTAATTTGGATTCTGCCCATTGTGTATGCCTCCTGGCGGTTTAGTTCAGTGGCAGTAGCTATAAGGCTGTGCTGTGATCTTCTCTCCCTCCCAGGTCAGTTCCAAGTCACTGCACATCAAGAGCTAGAAATATGGAGAGAGACACAAGGAGGAGAGGTACCTCTCCTTTATACATCATAGAAGCTGCACAGAGACCAACCCACAACTGAGATGTTAAAGGCAAGACCCATATGGAAAGCTTGTACATCCACAGTTTTCCATTTGCAGCTTGCTTTTAACATCCGTTTTCCCGCCGAGACGCTTTCTCTGCAGTTGGAGTGGTAATATCTTCGAGCTTTAGGATGAGAACACCAACAACACTGTACGTCTCTGCTCTTATCAGCTCCAGGATTCCATAGGACTCTGTGTAGAGAGACCCAAGCTTGTGCAAGTGAGGTCCAGGAATGGGAACACTTTGTTTCCAGTCTTCAGTGCCCATGAAGAGAGAACATTGGGTTCTAAGTTGAGTATGGGATTTTTTGGTGGGTTTAGATGTATGTGTTAAGTGATTGTGCTCAAGTGCAATCACCTAACACCAGCCTTTGAAATGTGTTATTCAAACATTAATGTGTCAAGCCTCAAACAAACTGATTGGAATAGCTCATTCTTCATCTGCTAGGTGCACATTACCATCTCCTATTTAATATATATGAGATGTTAATGGACAGTAAGCAGACGTGTTTTGTTAACATTAAGGCTAGGGTCAGACGAACGCATTTTTCACGTTGTCCGTGAAAAGTGCGTTCGAACGAACGTTCGTATTTTTTCCCGGAATACGCGATAGCGGTCATACGATGCGCCTTTTCGTCCGTGATTTTGTACGGATCATCAATAAAACACTTTGTGTCTGGACGTTATGTTAGCCGGACATTAGCAGCGTCTGACGTCTCCTAATCACACACACACGCCGCTATGCGGCCGCAGCGCACTCTGTACGTCAGTAGTAGCGGTTTGACGTTCTCAAAAAAAATGCGTTCGTTGGCCACTTGCGTTGCACGGACGAACTTTCGTGCGGCCGTTCGTCGTATGTTCCCCGGCATTGGACGTCATTTGCTGCTAGCACGGCCGTGATTTCGTGCGGCTAAACGCACGTGAAAAATGCGTTCGTCTGATCCTAGCCTAAGCCAGCGCTCAAGACATTATGCTGTACGGCTAAATCGCTGTGCTTAGTGTCCTGGTTGTTATCTGGCCCCAGGACACTCTAGATAATTCAGTCATTATTGTTATATTTATTTATTATTGTTATTATTAGCTGCCTGGAATTATTATTTTCTTCCAGTCTGATTCCTAGCACTTGATGTGATGCAGCACCACTTTCAGTTTCTGCTGCCTGAGCAGCAGTATCTGCCAGTTCAATGACAAAGGTCAAGTCCATAAACTCCAAGCATCTGCTTGTCACATATAGTATAATTTCACCCCCAGATTGATATAATATTGATAAGTAGGAAAAATATTTCTGTAATGGGTGTGAGTAGTCATTAAGCCCCTTGCTACACCATGATGATCTTTCAGGGATAATCCTGCACAATGTTTTCCCTTGTCAATCACCTTCACTAGCAGCAGATTTCCAGCACAGTAACCAAGGATAGGTGAAAAACTCTTTTCCTCTCGAGTATTAGCCACAAACAGATGGATGGGGAGAGCAGGACTTTTTTCATCCATAGCGCCGGGATCATGCATACAAACTAATATATACTCAAGGAGGTAGTCAGTGGCAAGCCTGAACTGCAATGGAGGGACAACAAGCTGGTTTTGGGAGCCAGCTAGCCCTCTGCCAGAACAATGATGACAGCCATTGCTGACAGTACTGAGATGAGGTATAGAAGATGTGTATGAACAATTAAATATAAAACACAATACAGTTATCATGAGCAGTTCCAACCTCAATGCATTGGTTAAAAACATTCCTACAGATACCTCTAGGACAGTGATGGTGAACCAATGGCACGCGTGCCACACCTGGCACGTGGGGCCAACTGTGTCGGCATGCGAGCCATAGGCTTGTCTCAGTACCGCTACGAGTGTGCTTCTTCCTCCCAGCGGCCGCTGGCAAAGGATGTTGCCCGGTTGCTCATGAGATCCATTAGCCACGATCTCGCGAGATTGCGGAGTTAACTCCGGGAAGGGGGGTCTGCTGTGGCTCCCTCCCTGGAGTCCCTGCGCCACCTCTCTGCCACATGCACCCTGCAACCTGGATTCTGGTTGGGCGGAAGGGGGGTCTGCCGTGGCTCCCTCCCTGGAGTCCCTGCGCCACCTCTCTGCCACATGCACCCGGCTGGCCAGCCCGCACAGTCGCAGCTCTGTAATCTTGCGGCCGCATGCTCCTCAAGTCAAGGGGTCCTTGGGACGGAGGCTCCGGCGGGCTGCCCTCTACAGTGCCTGATTTAGAGGGCCTCGTCTGCCTGATGTTTTAAAAAACAAGAATGTTTTATCTGTAACCACTCAATGTTCTTGAACCCAGGACATACTTGAATACGAGAGAAATCTCAATGTATCCTTCCTGGTAAAATCCTTTATAAATAAATAAATAAATCCCATAGGCTTCAATGTTAAAAATATTCCCGTTTTAATTCAATATCTAATAAACCATTGCTTATAATATTCTGCAGTAAAGAGTCTCCTTATTTTTAGATTTTTTAGTATTTTTTTAAGCATTTTTTATGCTTTTTTCCAATTTTTTTTTTTTTCGAACTCAACCCGAACACGCCAAAAAGTTCGAAGTTCGCGAACTTGCGAACGGCCAAAGTTCGAATCGAACTCCGAACTGATCGAACCGAACAGCTTATCCCTATCCAAAATGCCGACTCCAGACAATCAGTGTCCCATTTTTTTCCAGGTCCACTATATACACTTCAGTCCATCTCATTTTTAATGTAATGCGCACTATGTATATCTCACAGAACTGCACAGCAATAAAACTCACAGTAATGTGCGCTGTGTATGAGCAAATCATAGACAAGACCCCGGCCCCTAGCCAAGCAACCCAGGCAAGGCCCTGAAAACTCGTGTGTGGGCCCAGGTGCAGTGGCCTCACTGCAAATAAAGGGAACTCTGTTTTTCATTATCCCTTTAATTGATAAATTAGTTAAAACATGAAATAACATTTTCTTGATATCTGATTGACATTAACGAGTCAAGAAGATTTTATTCCATTTGCAGGTAGTTGAAAATTGCTCATTTTTTAATTTTTCCTTTTTGATAGGTCGCAACAACAGTGATAAGAAAGACTGAACTAAAGGAACGTGAGCCTTTTTACAACCTATAATATTATGTAACTACCATTTTTTTTATCAGTTTAAACAATTCGTGGTTTAGTGATAAAACACCTATTTGTTTTGCAGCGCACATACTTTGTATGGAGCTAATAATTGCATATATTTTATCCTGGAATTGCGAGGTTGCATAAATTTGTATCATACTGTGCTTTTTTTCCCTTGAACATAGCTAAACAGGCGAGTGTAAACTCATCTCCAGTTTTTATTTGCCATTCACAAAGCTTTGCACTCTGTGGTTATATGACCCAACGCAATTACCACATAATAAAGAGAGAATTATCGCCGCATAACCTTCAAACATTGGGAATGTTCATGCAAGACGGTTAAGCCCATGTTAAATTTGTAGACCTGCAGTGCTTCAGTCAGAGACAAGATGAGTTTCTCATGCATACTGGTTGCTGAAGGTCATTCTTAAGTTTAAGAAAGCATAGCAAACAGCTGGCAGGGAACCCACATTAGTTATTATGCCTTGAAGCACTGTACGGCATTGTAAACACACAGTATTTAAGGTGCTAGAGCAACAGCATCTTTAGGGGTCAAAATACGGATTTTGACCCAGATGTAATCAAGTTATTATTAGTAATCAGCAAAAAGCAAAGTCGGTAAAGTTTGATAAAAGAATTATAGGTGGTACGGGCAAGCCACCTCACTTCGAGATATACCACGCTTTAAGCAATCTTTGTATCTTTAAAGGGATATGCATGTCTGAAAATATTTTTTTTTAAATTGACATTTAAACATTTTTATACCTATAGGCAAACTGGAATAAACCAATAAAAGTTTTAAAAATGAGAATTTTTTTTATTTTCTTGCTATAAACTCTGTCATTTCATCTTCTCCAGCGAGGCCCCTCAGCTAGGGGTGTTTCTTCAGCCCCCACTTCCTGAATATTCCTGCCACCTCCCCGCCCACTACTCCACCCACTATTCCACCATCAAAGCTTCACATGAACTACATTTCTTGCTCCATCTTGCCCACAGCCTTTATGCACCCCACTACTTCACATACTCAGCTATCACCCTCAACTAGCGTGTCACCCCTCTCCTCTTAGAGTGTAAGCTCTTGGGCAGGGTCCTCTCTCCTACTGTTCTGTATGTTTAACTTGCATGCATGTTTGCTATTCTGCTTCTCCCATTGTTTGGCACTACGGAACTTGCTAGCGCTTTATAAATACCTGTGACTGTATGAAATAACAAAAGCGGTGCAGCTCAGGACCTCAGACTGGGGAAACGGAGGAACTAACTATTAGCATCTGTACAACTGTGAGAGCAAAACACATTCACCCGCTGACTCGCTCACACACTCACGCTCTCTCACACATAGACTCACTCGCGCTCTTTCATGGTTTACATACTCACTGTCGAACTCAAACTCTCTCCCATGGTCACTCACAGACACTCTTTCTTGTGCTGTCTCTTTGTGTGCACTCTCTCTTACTGCACCTTTCCTTGTGCTTTCTCTGCTTTATCTTGCTGTCTTTTTCTCTTTACCTGTACTGTGTCTCTAACTGTGTCTCTGGGCTTTTCTTTATTCTCTCTCTGCTGTCTCTTTCTCCCTGTGTCTATGAATTTCTTCCCTTCCCTAGCTCTGCAGTAGCTGAGGGTGAATGTTCAGACACGCCCTCCCCTCAGCTCACAGTGCAGGAGGAAGGTGGAGCAACTCAGTCACACACGCTCAGTGCGTTTTTTTATCTATACCTAGGTATGCACACTGATTGGTTAGCTTAAAGTGCCTCTGGAGGTAGGTGTGGAAAACACCTAGAAAGAAAAGCAGGTAAATATGAAAAAATATCATATTTACTTGCTTTTTATGCCTGCAGAATGAGACTACTGACTCATTCAAAAAGGCACAGCATGTTTTTAAAAGCACACTAACAAAGCATGCATGTTCCTTTAAAAAATCAGACATGTGTATACACATCCCTTAGATTCAATGGCGTGCGCAAGCCCGTTGCATTAGGTTGTGCACACCTGGAACATTTATTAATTGAAGACTTATATTTAGAAGATTTTTCAATGAAAAGCACATTTTTCAATAGAAATAACAAGCCTGTAATTTAGAGATAAAAAATTTAAAAAAATCGGATTTTTTTTTAAGAACTTTATTTAGGGTAAAACAAGCAAATACAGAAAAATAATGGGCATCGTTCACTTACAATCAGGTCTCGAGATACCCAGTTTTTCATTTATGAGTAAGAAAACATGAAACCAAAAAGAATAAAAAAATAAAAGGAAACCACAAGAAAAGAAAGAATAAGAGGGAGGGAGGGAGGTTTCCACGGACGAACTGCCATAGGCCATCCAGCATCTATTACAAAAAAGATAGACAACATACTCAACATACCAATATCGCCCAACCAGAACATACGAAGACTTCAAAATAACTCACAGTCCCACAGCCATTAAGTCGCCTACTGATGACCGATTCGGACGCAGGGAGACAAAAAATACTCAAAAAATACACAAACACATAACTGTGGAATAATATATATATTTATTATATATAGGCCACAGCTAAAACTCCACACAATAACCCACCACCATGACATAACCATTCCCATAACAAAATTTAAACAATAACCCAGTGCTGAAAGAGGACTCCCCACAACCACCACACGCCTCCAAACCAACCAACCACCAAAAAACTTCCCAACCATCTGACCAAAGTTATCCTAACTAAAAAGGAACCCCTAGCCAGCACTGCCTACAAGCCCCCGCCACGAGCTCCTCACATAACCCCCTTATGGAGAGCTCCCCCATCAAGAAAAAACAGGGCTTGTTCAATCCCTTCCTTGAGTCCCGGTATGAACAGATCCTTGCCCACATCCGTCAGGTGAACGCCATCCGCCATAAAATAACACCCCGCCTCATCCTCTTCAAAAGGTAGATGTCGCACCACCACACCCTCCATCCTCCTCACAAACCTTCGCATGCAGCGATTCAGCTTGATCCGGAAAAGTCGCACCGCCTCCTCATTCTCCGTCTGCTCCCACACCATCCTTGGCATAACCTTGGACCACACCACCACTGTCCATGGCGACCACACCCTCAACTGCCGCAGATCTTCCTGCATCTGCCCCAGCAGCATACCAAGAGGGACCACACCCAAATCGTTCGTTCCCATGTGAACCACCAGCACATGGGGAACTTCACCCAAAACCGTTGGCTTAAACTCCTCCCATAGGAGTACACGGATTCCGATCCACCGTACCCGTGTTGCCAACCCAAGCAGACTCATCTGTACTCCAGAGGATCGCACCAACACCCTTCTTCTCGCCCAAAAAATCAGCGAGTCTCCAATGATCCACACCACTCTTGGAGGATCTGCAAAAACAAAAACAGATTACCAGCATCTCCACTACACAAAATACTTTAAAAGAAAAAACTCCCCACCAAACCACCACACATCCCACCAAAGAAACTATGACCATACCTGTAAAGAAAAAACATAACATAAACAAACAAAAATACTCCTCGCCTCCAAATACTCCAAACCTCCACACTCCTCTCCAAACAACCAACAAATTTACAAAGATAAAATAGAATAAATATATATATTCCGTATAAAAGGTATAATTAGTATTCCATGTATAAGTTTGATATTTTTTTATATGTCAAAATTTCTTTTATTCTTTTTTTTTTTATAAAATGAAAAAACATAACATAACAGATCATACAGCAAACTGTTCTCCACATTACCTCCCAGCCTTAACAAGTGTTTACAACATTCATGACACCAAACCAGGACGAACGTAAGACTTAAAAGCCCTTGAGTTCCATCTTCCCAACTCTTGAATTTCCGTTGCCGACAAACCCAACCTTGAGGCTTCCGTTGCTGCCCCAATACGAAAAGAGTGAGAACCAAATTCCTTCGGATTTCTCCCTAAACTCAAAAAACCCTTCTTAAAAATGGAAACAAACTGATACCTTGATAAAGCTGACCCGTCCGCGTGACATAAAAAGGCCACACCAGACTCCACTCGTACCTCCAAAAATTTTGGCGGCAGTGAAATCCCCATAGAGAAGTAATGGTCAATCTATTCAGAGTACGCCGAACAGCGGTGAAAAGTTGTTGAAATGCCCAGATTTCTGGTGGTTTTATTTAACTGGATTAAGGCTAATGTCAGACGAAAGCATTCTGAGCACACTGTCAGGGTTATCCAAAGAGATCCGAATTACTTGAGAAAGGTAACCGAACGCTGAAAATCAGCGTTCGGTTACCTTTCCTGGCCATTCGGCTATCCAGAGAGCAGGCAATTCGCCAAATCCTGGCGAATTGCCTGCACATACGGTGCCTGTTCGGTGCCTGTTCGAGGGCAGTGAAATCCCCATGAAAATGCACTGCTTCGGCTATTCAGAGAACGAAAACCAGCAGTGAAAGGTTCCCCTAATGCCCTGCCATTCGGTGGTTTAATTCGGCAAGTTTATTCAGACAAATCCCATAGGCTTCAATGTTAAAAATATTCCCGTTTTAATTCAATATCTAATAAACCGTTCATTATAAAATTCTGCAGTAAAGAGTCTCTTTATTTATAGATTTTTTAGGATACTTTAATCATTTTTCTTATTTTTTTTTTTTTTTTAGAAGTCCGATTTTTTTTTTAAGTTTACTTATTTTTTCTGTAACAGCCCTTTTTATTATCATTCCCTGGACCTCATATGTAAATGTCAGACATTTTCGCTGAGTAGTTTCTTTGCAAACAGCTTTTTACTTTCACATTCATACAAACTGTTTTGCTAATTTATTCACTTCACTCTGTCTACGGTCTCGTCTTTTTCTCGGCTTTTTACGGCGGCTTCGCTACGTGTGATCGGCTCCTGCTCGGGTTTTTCCGGCATCTTCGACGGGTTAATCCAGATGTTTTGAGGGTTTTCGGCATGCATTCGGCAGGTTTTGCGGTTAGTTTTCGTCAGGTTTGCAGTAGCTTTTCCCTGCAATTCGGGGGCCCTGTGGTGCTTGCTGGATACACCGCAGGGTCACCGAAATGGGATCGGCAACACGAACCGAATTGAAGAGAACGAAAAGTCACCGAACGTGCGGTGACTTTTCGAATCTCTTTGGATAACCCTGTGTGCGTCCGTGCACAACTGACGTACTTTCTGACTGATGATACTGTAGAAACCACACGGTCCGTTTTTTTTTACTGACTTTTTTTTGACTGATGTAGATGGGAAATAAAATTAATATGTAAAATGAAAGAAATTGATGCATGATATGAAAAACCATTTTGTCCTTCAAAAATGCTGGATGTCAAAAATTCAGTCCGTCTGACTACGTTCCATCACTCACACACAAAGCTATGCGGACGTGGCACACTCTGTGCGTCCGTCCTAGTGGTTTGGCGTTCTTGCCTAAATTGCTTCTGGTGCCACGTGCGTTGTGCGTGCGGACATACTTCGTGTGTGGGTCTCTATTGATCATAATTTTATGCTATGACAGACGTTAAAATGTGCGGCAACACAGACGTGATCACTGGGGTTGTCTGACACAGGTCTAAACAGACGAATCCCATAGGTTTCAAAGTAAAAAAAAAAATCCTCGTTTTTATGAACAGATCTATTCAAAGAAAGGTGAACTTCAGGAGAATGACTGGAGAAGTAAAAATTTTAGGTCAAAATAGCCAAACCAGAAAAATTCTCCCATTTATCGCACTTTCCATATCGGGTATTTGGTCTAGAATGTTCTCTTCTCCTGACAATTCTCCTGGTTTTTACCTTTGTCTGAATAACCCTGCATGTTTTCTTATTCAACCATTTATGCTTTATATTTACAGGAAATTGTTTCCTTTTTTATTTATTTTATAGAATTTTATAGGCATATTTTGGTATTTCTTCTGCGAAATTTTTGATTCCGATCTTTCTTTTTAAATGACGTTTTATTTATATTCCGTAACAGACCTTTGTTATTAACCACTTCAATGCGGAGGACGCGCTCAGCGCGTCCTCCGCATTACCGCTGGTATGCGGAGCACGCGCTGAGCGCGTCCTCCCATTGGGGTCAGCGTTCGGCCGGGTTCCGGCCAATCGCTGGCCCCTCCGGTGCGGGCTGACATCCTCGATGTCAGCCCGGCATCCGGAACCGCAGCCGCTGGAATTAGGTGTCATCGCGGCAGCGCGATGACACCTAAGGCTAGGGTCAGACTGAGGCAGTGCGAACGCGCGTGCAGCCGCACATAATCACGGCCGTGCTAGCAGCAGATGCCGGGCAATGACGGCCAATATACGAAGTACGGTCGCACAAAAGTCCGGCTGCGCAACGCAAGTGGAAAATGAACGCATTTTTTCGAGAACGTGAAACCGCAGGTACTGACGTACAGAGTGCGCTGTGTCCGCTAGCAGCGTCTGTGCGTGATTAGGAGACGTCAGACGCTGCTAATGTCCGGCCAACATAACGTCCAGACACAAAAAGTGTTTTATTGATGATCCGTACAAAATCACGGACGAAAATGCGCATAGTATGACCGCGATCGCGTATTCCGTGAAAAAATGCGTCCATTCGTTCGAACGCACTTTTTCACAGACAACATAAAAATGCGTTCGTCTGACCCTAGCCTAATTCAGGCGCCCCCCGCATGTGCAGAGGAGGCGCCTGAAAGGGAGGGGGGGAGGTCCTTCGGACCTCTCTCCCTCCCGATCGGCGGCGTTGTGGGGGTTAACCCAGGCACCATTTGGAAGGGCACAGCCTGCCCTTCCAAATGGTGCCTGGCATTAACCCCTGGGGAGCTGGATCGCGAATCGGCGCTGAAAAGCGCCGGTTCGCGATCCTTTCCCGGAGCTGGCCGACATCCAAGATGTCGGCCAAGCCTCCGGGAACTCCCCCTGAGGACTGGCGTCATCGTGCGTAGCACGATGACGCCAGTCCTAGAGTTAACCCCTAACTGCCACCAACGGTGGAGATGGGGAGTTCCAATGAACTACCTATCTCCCGATCCGTGGCAGCTAGGGGTTAATGTTTGGTATGGTTGGATCGGCCAGAGCATGGCCGTTCCAACGATACCAAACACGAATGTGAAAAAAGTTTTTAAAAAAAAATTAAAATTAAAATTAAAAATAAAAATATATTTAAAAAAAAATTATAAAAAAAAAAAAAAAACATTTGTTTTTCTTTTTTTTGGTTTGTTAGTGTAGCAATATTGTTTCCATTTCAATTATAATGTGAACAATGATGCTGCACTAACGATTTTTGTATGCGGTGCGTTTGTTAAAAATCGTGTAATTTTCCCCAAAAAAAAATCTAACGAGACCCCATCTCTAATTTTTTTAACAAGCGCACCCCATACAAAATATAACCGCAATTGCTCGCATGTTAAAATGTGAAAAAAAACACTTTACACGTTGTAAATTATTGAAAATACATATTTTATTGCATTTTTTGTTATAATATACAGACATGACATAACGTATACATATAATAATGATATATTATGAATCTACCGAGTCTGACGGAAAGAACGATATATAATATGTCTGGGTCATATACTAAAATAAGCCTTCAAAACACGTTTAAACATGATGAGCAAAACCGGTAAAAATGACCTCAGCACAGAGGTGGGAAAAGCCTCAGCAGCGAAAGGGTTAATAGGACCTTATACATTATTTCCATGCATTTTCATGCTATATTTTTGTTTAAAATGCCTTTTAAAAGTTGCATCTTTTAAAAGTTTGCATCTGTTCAGCGGTTCGTCGGCTTTTTTTTTGGCAACTGGTCAGCACACTTCAGGGGCCCTACGGTGAATGCTGAATTCACTGCAGGGTCGACGAAGTGCGCCCAATGAAAGAGTACCAAAATTGCAGTGCTCTGACTAACTTCTCTATTGTTTCATTAATGTGGTTTCTTACTAGAAGTAATATATGCAACATAGTATTCTGAAAATCTGCATATACTGAGTATTGAACATATTTGAAAAGTAATCTCTGATAAAAGCAAGGCGCCCTGTTTGCATTGAAAACACAATAATAATATTCATTAAAAAAAATTATTATGTGCAGTGGAATGCCAGGTACTGAAAATCACAGAATTCTATATGCTGCTGTTACCTTATGCTCTCTGTAGCCTTGGGCACATCACAGCAACTGTCATTGATCGCTTGAAAATTTTGAGTTTGTCTCTACACTCTTCCATAGGATGTAATTACTCCTCAACATTCAGAATGTAGGGTTGATGAAATTGATATCAATATGTTGCTTTAATCTAAGCTATTGTTTTAACTCTGCTTGCCACTGACATATGTCTTTCGTCAACCAGCAATTCAAAGAGTTTCAGGACTTCAACTGTCACGTCTTTTGTACTGAAATTTTAGGGGCATATTCCATAGACTATGTACAAACAAATTTCATTTATTGCAATCCTCTGGAATGAGACCAGATGGAGTTTCAAGCACCTGATGGTGATTTTGCAGAGGTAACTCTATTATTAGGTCACTTTAGGTTCAGTGACTGCCAATCTTTCAAACATATAATGTCAAACTTTGAAAAATGTCATTTTTGAAACTCTGATGCACTCCCTGTTTTATGTGACCTGTAAATGGGAAATTAAGATTATTCCCCAGTATACAGGATATAGCAAATATCAAGACAATTTTTAAAGTCTTTCTCTTGCAAGTGGTTTGCCAGGCAAATCAGTTTGAGATAACCGGGTCTTTGGGATGTGAATAAAAATTCCTTAAATTACCCATTATCTCTATAACACACACACACGCGCACACACACGCACGCACGCACGCACACACACACACACTCCTTGTGAAACTCACAGCTTCAGGACTGCTGCAATGGGGTTCAGCAACTGTCACATGCAAGGTGCTTCCTGTGCTGGCGAATTCCATTACCTGTACTCGAAAACAATTTACTACAAAAGTCATTTGCAAACACATTTTGTGTTGTTAAAGAAAAATACAATGTGCAATCTAGAGGCAACAATCATGTATACACAATACTGGGAATCAGATACGGACATTGTAAAACATATATACGGAACTGCAGTAGTGAAGGGGTTAAATGTAATTAGCATACCAAGAGGAAAAACGTAAGGTCTTATAACAATATAAATGGATTGCATTTATTGCAATAGTTTATTCACTAAATGGTGAAGTGAATGAGAATTGTATGGAACTTATTACTCTGCCTAACAATCCGCAAAAATACATTGCATGGCACTACAAGTATCTGAAAAGCCATTGCTCATCACCTTTCAGCACTTGTTATGTTTTTAGAAAATAGGCATCCTGATTCCTGAAAAACTGTAATTGAATAAAGCCAATATTTCCAATGAAAAGTATCTATCATGGAACCAGACTCCTTATTTGTTATCCCACTATGCCTTTGCTTAAAATGGATTAGTCCACTCTCCCTTTATAACCCACATAGTTAGTTTGGCTCAGCTTCATTTCCTGTTTCAGCAAGCTGCTCTTCCTTTCAGTCTAACCATAGAGACATGTGAGCAAGCTCCCTGGATACTGGTTAGTATACTTGCCTAGAATACAATCAGGTCTCTACAGTGTTTTTTTTTTAATGTGCAGTAAGGTATGTGTGACTAATGTGTATTTAAGCCTGGAAATCGTGATGGATGGTGACCTACAGAACCCCACTGTTGAGATCCATCGCGCCATTGACCCTGTGTGTACACTTTTGCTAAGCTGTAAAAATGAATTTAATGGCAGTGAACAGGTATGGCAATGTCAAAAAACGGTTCTGTGCTGTATGCAAATCCGCTTTAGCGCAACATTAGCATTTGACTAGCGTGTGCTAACCGATCGTGTCCCCAAACCTACGGGAGCAAGGTGATCTACTGATAGATTTGCGCTAAATTTTTTTCATTAGCTATGACATCTTAGCGTTTACCAGATGATAGGGTCCTAAATGTCTAAACCATTCTTAAAGCAATTTAAAAAAATCCTAAACAGATGGTTTTAATAACTACGGTATGAAAAATTACAAGAATATTGAAGAATGGATACAATGTTATCAACCCCATTTACTTTTTGTACTTGAATACATTCTCCTTGTAATGATCTGAATCATATAAAAGTTTCTTTTAAGATGATTTTTTAAAAATAATAGACAATAATTAAAAGAATAAACAAGTTGCTATGGCAAAGAGCTTTATTTGAAATGGGAGAATGACACAATAAATATGTGTGAAAATATTACCGTAAAAATGTATGATCCATGGAAAGCAGTATAGGGTTACTTTGTAATATGAATGATAAGAATGCAAGTAATATTTCCCTGTAGGGTGATTTATTCGTGACATTATCCTGTTGCATTGCACTACAGAGCAAACTCTCACAAATAAGATGATGAATACAGCAAAGGGAATTGATAAACAACAGGATATGAATATGTCTATTTCGAAAAACGTGTTTTTAGACTAGAGCAATTGTTTATCCCATCAGACTTTAATTTGCTGTGTGAATGTCACTGCAGTATTAAACAACTAGGATGATCACCAAGACATTTCTGTCTGTAAGTACTGTTCAGTCTCCTGGCAGAGGTATATTAGGTCAAAAGACTGCTGAATAAGTCATGCTAAACCTATTAACCTTACGTGTACCGAGGCCCGAGTGCCTAATGGCATTCTAATTGCAACAGATTTTAGCAGCATAATGAGTCTTATCAGACCTCAGTGTCAGAGCACTAAAACCATTTCATTTGAAGGGTAGTAGTAATGAAGAGAAAATCCATTGGAGGGCTAGTAACAAAGTACAATAAAAGTTATTAACAAAGTTTAGGGGCTCTATTACATTCTTCGCGCAAAAATGTGCGCGTGTGTGCAAAAACACATTAACGCGAGGGGAAAAACCCTTCGCGCTGACCGTCAAATTACGACGTTCGCGCACAAAATGCACCTTAACGTCTAACGCGAGTTACCCTGCGTGAGCAAAAGTTCGTGCGCGCATCCCATACGTAACATTGTGAGAGCAAAACGCATTTGTGCTCTGGTACGTGGCTGGTATTACAATCGATGCGCAACTTTTTACGAACGATGTTTGCGTGCATAATTTTAACATCTTTGAAAAGCTGGTGGTAACTGCAAATTTGAACGTTCTGGCCGAAACGAAATACACCAGCACAAAAGAAAACAAAACAGCACAGTATAGTTACACATTCTACACATACCCAAACCATAAAATTGAGAGGTTGTGCGTGTTTTTTTTATTTCTGCAGCATATATACTCAGATTGATTTTGGCAGGCGCAAAAACTGAACGGAAGACAATTGTGGTTCTTATTTCTGATTGGCTGAATCGCGTGAAAAAACAGTCTGCCCACCAATTTCTGTGAAAAATGCACTCGGATCGTAATACCTGCGTTAATTTACATGCGTTAACGTTCAACGCTGCGCGCAAAAAAAATTGTGCTGCGCTTACGAATTTGCACGGAGAATGTAATAGAGCCCTAGGTGTAGTAATAAAAGCAACATTGTATTGCAAGTTAAATAATATGGGACGTTAAAGTGACACTGCCACCAAAAAAATGAAATGATTTATTTTGTTTACTTTATGTTGCTGATACCTTACATGTGCTTTGCTTTTATGATATATATTTAGTTCAGAAACTATTTTACTCTATAATTGAAAAGGCACCGTATGTTCGGTGACTTTTCATGCTCTTCAATTCGGTACGATTTGGCGATCCTATTTCGGCGACCCTGCGGTGTATTCAGCAAGCACCACAGGGTCCCCGAATTGCATGGAAAAGCTGCCGCAAACCCGTCGAAAACTCACCCCAAAACCCGGCGAATGCACGCTGAAAACCCGCAAGAATCATCTGGATTAACTCACCGAAAATGCCGGAAAAACCCGAGCAGGTGCCGATCACAGCCGCCGGAAAAAGCCAACACCGCAGACGAATGGAGTGAATAAATTAGAAAAACAGTACAGTAGATGGTCCTGGTGGCGCAGTGGTGTACTATAAATCGTATAAACCCTAGCCTGATATTAGGCCCTACAGGTGCTCGTACTAGAGTCTAAGATCTAAAAATGTCGCCAGGAACCTTCAGGTCCCGAGAGACGTACAATTAAAAATCAGAAGTGCAAATTACAATTGATACATAAATGCAGTAGCAAAGCCGAGAGACATGCAAGGATTATGTATAACAATAAAGTGCATGTGTTTATGAAACCATTCTTAAGTAAAGTGCATACACAGGTGGTGCGCTAAAAGCGCAAATCGCTGATAGTTCTTTGGAGGGTTGGACAGTCAATAAGTCCTAAGTGTAATAATGACTTATTTTATGTAATGCTAATAAACCCTTTGAAGTTTTTATTCTTGGGTCTCAGCTTTTTAATTTTATTTAGATTTTTTATTCATTTAAGACCATCTAGACTGTGGAAGCTGCTCCACAAGAGCCACGTCTAGTTTATTACCCTGGTCTTTCCCCCCTCTTTCCTCCCTAAATTTTTCTGGAGGTGGAGTACCAGCATAGAAGAAGGAAAGAAACAGACGTTCCAGGCGAGAGAGGTGAGGTACACACCGATTTAAATGGTACCATATGCTTACAAGCCGAGCCTGAGAAAACCGAGGCTCCACCATTGGTGAGTGAGATTGATCAGCTTTTTAACTTGCTGCCACTTTTACCGAATGTGTTACGCTATGGGAGCACTGTCTATCTGCTTGTATTTCATCTGAGGCCAACCGTAGGACAAAGAAGGGATACGCCACCCTATATCTGGTGTGAGGCGCTTCAACCCAGAGCCAGGGACACACTAGGCTCTGTAGTCCGTGAGTGAGATTCTTGTTCTATCCTCACCATAAATACCTGAAGCAGTCTGCACTATTATTATTTTTTTCTTCTCTCTCCCCTTATATAAACCACCCATTGAGGAGAGAAGCTGTGGCAGTGGACCGTTTATCTCTACAACACGGCTCATACGCTGTGCAACCACTAGTGGCCACAAAATTTTCCGGTTCTATTTCATGTTATTTGCACTTTTGCACGTGCACTTTACTGTGGCTTAGGACTTATTGACTGTACAACCCTCCAAAGAACTATCAGCGATTTGCGCTTTTAGCGCACCACCTGTGTATGCACTTTACTTAAGAATGGTTTCATAAGCACATGCACTTTATTGTTATACATAATCCTTGCATGTCTCTTGGCTTTGCTACTGCATTTATGTATCAATTGTAATTTGCACTTCCCATTTTTAATTATACGTCTCTCGGGACCTGAAGGTTCCTGGCGACATTTTTAGATCTTAGACTCTAGTACGAGCACCTGTAGGGCCTAATATCAGGCTAGGGTTTATACGATTTATAGTACACCACTGCGCCACCAGGACCATCTACTGTTTTCTCTATTACATTTGCACATTTTGTTGAGATTATGTGCAACACGTCGTAGACTGCAAACCCAAAACTTATATCTATAAAACAGCGCCTCCACAGAAAACCCCCCGACCTTGTATCTCTTTAATTCTCAACCTGTGTTGAGGCTGCTAAATATCCCTATGGATTTCAGAAGCAAATTTGGGAAGTGCAACGAAGACGCGTTCGAAGGTTTAGGACCAGAGCATAATGACACGGAACCCACTAACAGATATACTCTAAAGAGATTATTATATGCCGTGCAATTTTGGGCACCTGTCTTAAAAAAAGATATTATATCGCTAGAAAAAGTGCAGAGACGGGCAACTAAATTAATAAGGGGGATGGAAGGGTTAAGTTATGAGGAAAGACTAACAAGCTTAAACCTGTTTAGTTTAGAGAAAAGGCGCCTTAGAGGGGATCTGATAACCTTATATAAATATATACGGGGCCATTATCAACCATTGTCTGATAACCTATTCATTAACAGGACTATACACAGGACACGGGGTCATCCATTTAGACTGGAAGAAAGAAAATTTAGCTTAAAGCATAGGAAGGGTTATTTTACGGTGAGAACAATAAAGCTGTGGAATTCTCTGCCTGTTGAGGTGGTTGGGTCAGAGTCTGTACAGACTTTTAAAAAGCGACTGGATGACTTCCTGCAGACACAGAATATTAAGGGTTATAATATTTAATATGTGGGTAAAAGCTTCTTGATCCAAGGAGAAATCTGACTGCCATTCTGGGGTCAAGAAGGAATTTTTTCCCAGTATGTTGCATATTGGCGAGCATTTCAGACTGGGTTTTTTGCCTTCTTTTGGATCAACAGCAGTAGGTTATGTGGGAGAGGCTGAACCCGATGGACGCATGTCTTTTTTCAGCCTATATAACTATGTAACTATGTAACTATATTAGAAAAAGAATTTAAGAAGGGAATAAGTGGGACGTGACCACTCTAGAAAGGTACACCAAAGATAGAATGGTACCCAGGGGGCTAAGATTCATGAAGAATCTAGCCGGAGACAAAGATGATACAATATTTCGTGATCGGTGGGAGAAAATGCTGGAAGGTTTCTCCCTCCACAGCATGAAGGTCATCATCGAAAGAAGAAGCGAGATCCTAACCGAATTGAATGTGAATATCGAGAACAATTATAAGGAGCTTAAGAATCTACTATCCGAACATGAAATGAATCAGCTTCTGGAAAGACTGGAGAAAGATCTCGATAAGCTAAATGAAGAAGTGAAGGAACGCAAAAGGAAGAAATACCTAAGAGACATTACAGACTACAAAAAAGGGAATGTCTGGCAACAGGAAAATCAAGATCAAACAGAAGGGAATCACCCAAATCCAACACAAACTCCAATGTGGAAAAACCAACCCACTGCGCAGCCTCTGACTCAGAGATTGGCACCTCCATATCAGACAGAGGACAGCAAACCCCAAAGAACACCTAGAATATGGAAACCGCAGAGGAAGAACAGCTATTATCAGAACCACTATTCCGAGGGCTACTACCCCAGACGAGAAAGAAGACCACCATATGGTTACAATAGAGAAGAGAATCAATATGTCCACGCAAATCCCGTATATGACAACCAACATTATGAGCATAGGAATAGACCAACACAAAGAAGCAACTGGAGAGGGAATCAAAGAGGAATATTTGAAAATGAGTGGAAACCCCCCCACCGTTACCACTCAGAATAGATATCAAGCTCTCGAAGGACATCAGGATTTTCACGAGACTCAATCCCGAACACACAGAGATTTGACTACCATAAGGAGAGGCTGGTCACCAGGAAAAAGACCCTACCAGGACGAGGGCGCCGAGCAGGAAGGACCAGATGACGTAAGCAGAAAGAAAGAGAAACAGATGAGAATGGAGGGATATACAACCTAACGAACGTAGCACTCACAGAGGCTCAAACTACACTGCTAAAGAAAGGCATGAAATTTGCCCCCACGACCCATATGGATCCCTTTGACATCTATATAGATATGCAGAAATTCAAAAAGAACTTATGCCTCAAGAAATATTTTCTAAAGAACCCCGTGGAGAGAACCAACACCATGGAATTTTACAAGCACACCACCCTTAAAGAGAAGTCCACTTTCTTCCCGAAATCTATGGTCTCCCAAGAAATTAACACGTTTGAAAATATGATATTGGCGGACCTGGACAAGATGAAAATCAATAAAAGAACAGACAACCTCACAAAAAAAGAGAAGGAGGCACTGAAAGAACTTACTTCAAATGAAGACTTTGAAATAAAACCAGCAGATAAAGGAGGAGGCACGGTGATCATGACGGCCGATTATTACAAAGAGGAAGCCAATCGGATTTTGGGTGACACTACCACTTACAAACGACTAAACAAGAATCCTACAGAAGACATTAAACAGAGATTCACGGACTATATCGACCAGGGATATGCACTGGGAATACTAAACAATAAAGAATTTAAGTATATCAAAGTAGATCATCCAAGAGTTCCAGTATTTTATTTTCTCCCGAAAATACATAAGAACATCGAGAAACCACCCGGAAGACCCATCGTATCTGGAGTAGGCTCTGTCTCTAATAGACTATCCGAATATCTAGACCAGCAACTACAACCATTTGTCACAAGTACTGTATCCCATCTGAAAGATACGAGAGATGTTCTAGAAGTCCTGAAAGGTATTACATGGGAGGAGGGTTTTTTGCTTGTGACAAGTGATGTGCAAGCACTCTATACCATTATACCCCATGAGAAAGGACTAGAAGCTACCGAGTATTTTTTGAAGCACGCAGACACTTTACAGCCAGAACAGATCGTTTTTATTTTGGAAGGAATTAGACTTATTTTAGAGAACAATTATTTTTATTACGAAGAAAATTTTCATCTACAACAGAACGGAACATCGATGGGAACACGATTCGCGCCATCCTACGCAAATTTATTCATGGCACACTGGGAAGATTCTTTTTTATCTATGTATCAGGATAACCTAATATGTTACAAGTGATACATAGATAAAAAAATAATAATCTGGAAAAGTGGAATAGAAACACTGCAAGAGTTTCTAACACGGCTTGACGAGAACAATAGAGGCATTAAATTAACAACAGTGTGGAGTAGCGACAAGGTCGAGTTTTTGGATCTTAATTATATACATAGAGGAAAGGGAGATCAAAACAAAGATATTCTTTAAAAAGGTAGATGTCAACAGCTTCATCGAAAGAACAAGCTGCCATCTTCCCCAATGGCTAGAAGGAGTCTCCAAAGGACAATTCCTAAGAATTAAGAGAAACTGCACAGATCAAAGCGTTTATGAATCACAATCCGAAAAACTCAAAAAAGACTTCATACAAAAAGGATATTCTCCTGAGAAATTAGAATTGGCCAGAACATCAGTGAGAGACATAAACCAGGACACCCTGTTAAAGAGAATCAATACACATTTGGGGCACACAGATGATGTCCCGTTTATCTTCACGTACAGTGCTCAAAACAAAACCATAAGAAGGACGGTTAGAAAATATTGGCATATCCTGCGGAAAGATCCCCTACTGAAGGATATTCTTCTGGAGAACCCTAGACTGATTTGTAGAGGCGTAAGCAACTTGAAGATGAAGCTGGCACATGGACATACGCACAAGAAAAAAAGAAGATTAACCATTTTGGTATAAAGAAAGGATTCCACCAATGCGGTAATTGTTTGAACTGCCGCAATACGAGTGGTCAGAAGCAGATCGTTACACAAGTAGAAGGCAACACAGGGAGTATTAAAATAAAGGAGGTTATTACATGCTTCACGAAAAATGTAATTTATCTACTGATATGCCCATGCGGTCTCAAATACATGGGGACGACCACTAGACCACTGAACCTTCGCATCCAGGAGCACATTCGGAATATAAGGAAGCGCTATGGCAAACATAGCGTCTCACTACACTTTAAGATTAAGCATGCCCAGAATCCTGAAGGCCTTAAGTTCATAGGCATCAAGAAAGTTGAAGCACCCTGGAGAGGCGGTAATTTCAACCAGATAATCGGTAAGGAAGAGATGAGCCTGATTTTCAAGATGGGATCGCTCCAACCTCAAGGTCTCAACGCAGACTTCGAACTCTGCCATTTTCTGAACTGACAATATACAGATGACTACACTTAGCTGGATTCTTATACCCATGTAATACATTACCATTTCCCGTACATTATCATATCCTTTCCCCTCGCTGTGCACCTTATTCTCCTTCTCATCTCGGTATCTATCCCCCCACCATATGAGTATCCTTCCATTTAGTATGGTACATAACTCTTCCTTGATAAGCAATGACTCATCACAAACCCGTTGCACGCATACCGTATACCAGTATACACCTTAGTTATCAATAGTATTTTAATATTTTAATAGTATTTTACATCCATCCCCCCCCTTTTTATATATTATATATGTAATTCACGCTATTATATAGTATATAGATCCATTATTCTTATTTATAATCCATTAGTTTAGAGTACATGATTTTTGCCAAAATGGATTTATCCTATACTTATTCACATAAATTATTCCTCACTCTCACCTCAACAAAGACCCCAGTTTGCTGATATGGTTTTTCCTTTTTAGGGTCCATGAAATTTTATGTCTTTTTTAATTTTTAATTTTAATTTTTGTATAACTGTAATTTAGAAGCATGTACACATTGTATGTAAAATATCCTTCCATATTTATCATAAAGGCCATAATTGTTTTGATCATTATGTAAACCATCCACTGAGCTGTAATAGCTAATACCCATTTGAAGATTGCCCAACAGGTTTCTTAAATACACTTATTACCCAACTCCATTATTGAGATAGGCAACTCTTTGTTTATATTAGCAGAATAAGTATATCTGCGGCACCAAACACATTTAAGGATAAGTATTTTAAGACGTTATTTTTCACTATGTACTGGCATTAGGTCCTCCAGGGACCAAGACAAAGCAGGCAGCATGAGATAAGGGGCATTATCCCCCTGCAGACCGCCACTATGCCTCCTTTTTACTGTAGCATATCATTGTGGATGTAAACATAGCAAAAATGCGGAACTTCCACGCTGGAACGCAAAAACAAGATGGCCGCGGTGCCAGAGGAAAAGAAATAAAAAATAAATAAATAAATAAAATAAGGAAAAAAAAAAAAAAAGACACAATAGAGGTCACATGACCTCAAACCCGGAAGTATGCACCAAAAGGAAGAAACTTAAATCAGGTGTACTCAATAATGCCCCTTTTATAAAAAGTGATTAGCCAATGCACTCTCCCTTTTACCCCCATACACCACACTGCTAGAGGAAGGCACAGGTTAAGTGCCGAAACGTGTTCAGTGTAATTCCCCCCCCCCGACTTATTTTATGTAATGCTAATAAACCCTTTGAAGTTTTTATTCTTGGGTCTCAGCTTTTTAATTTTATTTAGATTTTTTATTCATTTAAGACCATCTAGACTGTGGAAGCTGCTCCACAAGAGCCACGTCTAGTTTATTACCCTGGTCTTTCCCCCCTCTTTCCTCCCTAAATTTTTCTGGAGGTGGAGTACCAGCATAGAAGAAGGAAAGAAACAGACGTTCCAGGCGAGAGAGGTGAGGTACACACTGATTTAAATGGTACCATATGCTTACAAGCCGAGCCTGAGAAAACCGAGGCTCCACCATTGGTGAGTGAGATTGATCAGCTTTTTAACTTGCTGCCACTTTTACCGAATGTGTTACGCTATGGGAGCACTGTCTATCTGCTTGTATTTCATCTGAGGCCAACCGTAGGACAAAGAAGGGATACGCCACCCTATATCTGGTGTGAGGCGCTTCAACCCAGAGCCAGGGACACACTAGGCTCTGTAATCCGTGAGTGAGATTCTTGTTCTATCCTCACCATAAATACCTGAAGCAGTCTGCACTATTATTATTTTTTTCTTCTCTCTCCCCTTATATAAACCACCCATTGAGGAGAGAAGCTGTGGCAGTGGACCGTTTATCTCTACAACACGGCTCATACGCTGTGCAACCACTAGTGGCCACAAAATTTTCCGGTTCTATTTCATGTTATTTGCACTTTTGCACGTGCACTTTACTGTGGCTTAGGACTTATTGACTGTACAACCCTCCAAAGAACTATCAGCGATTTGCGCTTTTAGGGCACCACCTGTGTATGCACTTTACTTAAGAATGGTTTCATAAGCACATGCACTTTATTGTTATACATAATCCTTGCATGTCTCTCGGCTTTGCTACTGCATTTATGTATCAATTGTAATTTGCACTTCCCATTTTTAATTATACATCTCTCGGGACCTGAAGGTTCCTGGCGACATTTTTAGATCTTAGACTCTAGTACGAGCACCTGTAGGGCCTAATATCAGGTTAGGGTTTATACGATTTATAGTACACCACTGCGCCACCAGGACCATCTACTGTTTTCTCTATTACATTTGCACATTTTGTTGAGATTATGTGCAACACCTCGTAGGCTGCAAACCCAAAACTTATATCTATAAATCAGCGCCTCCACAGAAAACCCCCCAACCTAGAAAAACAGTACGCTTGAATGTTTGCAAACAAACTACTGAGCGAAAATGTCTGAAATTTACATATGAGGTCCAATGAATGATAATAAAAAGGGCTGTTACAGAAAAAATAAGTAAAGTTAAAAATATTTAAAAAAAATAAAAAATCCCACAAAATGGTTAAAATATCCTAAAAAATCTATAAATAAAGAGACTATTTACTGCAGAATATTATAATCAACGGTTTATTAGATATTGAATTAAAATGGGATTATTTTTAACATTGAAGCCTATGGGATTCGCCTGAATAAACCTGCCGAATTAAACCACCGAATGACAGGGCATTTAGGAACCTTTCACTGCTGGTTTTTGTTCTCTGAATAGTCGAAGCATTGCTTCTCTATGGGGATTTCACTGCCCTCGAACAGGCACCGTATGTGCAGGCAATTCGCCAGGATTTGGCGAATTGCCTGCTCTCTCGATAGCTGAATGGCCAAGAAAGGAAACTGAACGCTGATTTTCAGCGTTTGGTTCTCTTTCGGCAGCTATTCGGATCTCTTTGAATTACCCTGTATATGTGTGGGTGCATCCGTTTTGTGATATTTGGTGTTGCAAAATGCCCCCACAGTGTCTTTACACCATTTGTTCCTCACTGGGTAGCATTGGGCATAGAATGGACTCTACAGTTGTGCTCATAAATTTACATACTCTGGCAGAATTTATGATTTCTTAGCCGCCATTATTCAGAGAATATGAATGATAACACAAAAACATTTCTTTCACTCACGTTTAGTGTGTGGCTGCAGCCATTTTCATTCAAGTGTGTTTAGTCTTTTTAAATCATAATGACAACAGAAACTACCCAAATGACCTTGATCAAAAGTTTACGTACCCCAGTTCTTAATATCGTGTATTGCCCCTTTAACATCAATGACAGCTTGAAGTCTTTTGTGTTATTTGTGGATGAGACGCTTTATCTTCTCAGATGGTAAAGCTACCCATTCTTCTTGGCAAAAAGCCTCCAGTTCCTGTAAATTCTTGGGCTGTCTTGCATGAACTGCATGTTTTGAGATCTCCCCAGAGTGGCTCAATGATGTAGCGGTCAGGAGACTGAGATGGCCACTCCAGAACCTTCACTTTATGCTGCTGTAGCCAATGACAGGTCGACTTGGCCTTGTGTTTTGGATCATTGTCATGTTGGAATGTCCAAGTACGTGCCATGCGCAGCTCCCGGCTGATGAATGCAATTTTTCCTCCAGTATTTTTTGATAACATGCTGCATTCATTATGCCATCAATTTTGACCAATTTTCCTGTGCCTTTGTAGCTCCCACATCCCCAAAACATTAGCAATTTACCTCAATGTTTCACAGTAGGAATGGTGTACCTTACATCATAGGCATTGTTGACTCCGTTCCAAATGTAGCTATTATGGTTGTGACCAAAAAGTTAAATTTTGGTCTCATTACTACAAATGAATTTGTGCCAGAAACTTTGAGGCTTGTCTCTGCTGTTTGGCATATTGTAAGCGGGATACTTTGTGACATTTGTGTAGTAATGGCTTTCTTCTGGCGACTCGATCATGCAGCCCATCTTTCTTCAAGTGCCTCCTTATTGTGTATCTTGAAACAGCCACACCACATGTTTTCAGAGAGTCCTGTATTTCACCGGAAGTTATTTGTGGGTTTTTCTTTGCATCCTAAACAATTTTCCTGGCAGTTGTGGCTGAAATTTTAGTTGGTCTATCTGGTTTCAACATAACCCCTTATTTTCCACTTCTTAATTAGAGTTTGAACACTGCTGATTGACATTCTAAATTCCTTGGATATCTTCTTATATCCCTTTCCTGTTTTATACAGTTCAACTACCTTTTCCTGCAGATCCCTTGACGTTTCAGGATTCTGAGTCATGGGGAAAGCAAAAGAATTGTCAGCGCAGTACTGGATGAAAGATACAAGGGTCTGTCAGGAGTCCAGAAACTCATTGACCTTTTATACACACACACACACTTATTACAAGCAAACACATCACAGGTGAGGATGGTTACCTTTAATAGCCATTCAAATCTGTTTGTGTCAACTTGTGTGCATGTTATGAGGTCAAAATCACCAGGGTATGCAAACTTTTGATCAGGGTCATTTGGGTAGTTTCTGTTGTCATTATGATTTAAAAAGAGTAAACACACTTGATTGATAATAAATAGCTTCAGCCAAACACTAACCGTGAGTGAAAGAAAGGTTTTTGTGTTATCATTCATATTCTCTGAATAATGGCAAAGAAATCATACAGGGTTATTCAAAGAGAATAAAAATGTTGCCGCACTTTCGGTGAATTTTCGTTCCCTGCAAATCGGTGCAATTCGGCGATCCTAGTTCACCGACCCTGTGGTGTATTTAGCAAGCACCACAGGGCTGCCATACGGCAGGGAAAACCTGCCGCAAACCCGCCGAACACTCAATGCAAAACTCACCACTCACCGAAACCCGCAGAAACAGCTGGATTAACCCTGCCGACACACGCCAGAGAAACCCGACTAGCCGCCGATCACAGCGCAGAGCAGCCGCCGGAAAAACCCGACACGCAGACAAACGAGGTGAAAAAAACAAAAAGCAGTACACTTGAAAGTTTGAAATTTGAAACGCTGTTTGCAAAAAAACTACTGAATGAAAATGCCTGGAATTTACATATAAGATCCAATGAATGATAATAAAAAGGGCAGTTACAGTAAAAAGAAAAGACGATTTAAAAAAAAAAAATTGCTAAAAAATGCCTAACGGATCCTAAAAAAATCAATAAATAAAGAGACCTTTTACTGCAGAATATAATATTAAACAGTTTATTAGATACTGGATTAAAACGGGAATATTTTTAACATTGAAGCCTATCAGGGATTTTCAAAGAGATCCGAATTGTGGCCGAAGGTAACCAAACAGTGACATTCAGCGTACAGTTACCTTTCCTGGCCATTCGGCTATCCAGAGAGCAGGCAGTTCGCCAAATGTTGGCAAATTGCCTGCACGTACGGTGCCTGTTCGTTGCCTGTTCGAGGGCAGTGAAACCCCCATAGAGAAGCAATGCTTCGTCTATTCAGAGAACAAAAACCAGCAGTGAAAGGTTGCAGAAATGCCCTGCTGTTCAGTGGTTTCATTCGACAGGTTTATTCAGGCGAATCCCATAGGCTTCAATGTTAAAAATATTCCCGTTTCAATTCAATATCTAATAAACCGTTGATTATAATATTCTGCAGTAAAAAGTCTCTTTATTTATAGATTCTTTTAGGCATTTTTCGGGATTTTTTTCGGTTTTATTTTTTTAATTTCTTTTCTTTTTTCTGTAACAGCCCTTTTTATTATTCATTGGACCTTATATGTAGATTTCAGACATTTTCGTTCAGTAATTTCTTTGCAAACAGCGTTTCACTTTTCAAACATTCAAGCATACTGTTTTTTTTCACTCCATTCGTCTGCGTGTCGGCTTTTTCCGGCGGCTGCTCTGCACTGTGATCGGTGGCTGCTCGGGTTTCTGCTGCGAGTTCGGCGGGGTTAATCGATGTTTTTGCGGGTTTCGTGTGCATTCGCCGGGTTTTGCTGTGAGTGTTCGGCGGGTTTGTGGTGGTTTTTCCCTGCACTATGACGGCCCTGTAGTGCTTGCTGAATACACCTCAGGGTCGCCGAAATGGGATTGCCGAATCGAAGAGAACGAAAAGTCACCGAACAGCTGGGCAATTCGGCAACTTTTCCCTGCTGTTTGATGTTCTCTGAATAGACGAAGCATTGCTTCTCTATGGAGATTTCGCTGCCCTAGAACAGGCAATGAACAGGCACCGTATGTGCAGGCAATTTGCCAAGATTTGGCAAACTGCCTACTCTCAGAATAGTGGAATGGCCATGAAAGGTAACCGTACGCTGAATTTCAGTGTTCGGTTACCTTTCAGCCACAATATGGATCTCTTTGAATAACCCCCATAAATTCTGCCAGGGTATGTAAACTCATGAGCACAACTGTATGTGTCAGAGGTCCAGAAAACCAACCTATTGTCTTGCATTGTGTGGAATGTATGTAAATGTCATTACCTGGGGTTCCATTCAGTGCTTGATGCCCACTATCAGATGCCATTCAGCTACAATCTCTTATCTTGGGTAGCCTTGACAACATAATAGGCCCTCTGCAGCCTTGTCTAAACATTATCTACCCAATTTCCTCTTCGCTACTGTTTTATCCTAATACACAGCTGTAAAGTGAAACATGCCATTAGATTTTGGTAATGTTGCAACGTGGGAGAAATCTACAAAATGTAAACAGGAGATAAAGACTTAACTTTATTTTTCAATTGTACATATATGCAGTGAATCCAAAGAAAAATCACAGCAGCATGTATTTTATCATGTGTTTTTTGTAATGCACAAGTAAACTGGTTACAGCTTATGTTGTGAATGTTCTTTAAAATAAGATGGGATTTTAACTTATTTAAAGAGAACCAAGAAAGCAACACAGGTGCATATGTATAAACTATCAGTCCTCTGCTATCCTCTACGCTACCAAGATCGAGTATACATGATCTTCAAATGCACCTGCTGTGCTCTGATAGCGAGTATACATGTTCTTATCTAAATCTGGAGAAATGCAAAGGGATTTCAGTTATTGCAAATAAATTTTATTTGCAAATGGGCTCCAGAACACACCCTTTAACCAGCTTCACACCCAAAGTCAAGTTATCACGATTTTGCATTGTAACACATATCAAAATCCTATTTTCACAACTTTTTGAAGCCAGATTAGTGTGCCCCCTGTGGATAAACAAATTCCACTATCTTATCTCTTCAGGTACCCTGCAGAGATAAAACTAGCTGTATATAACAACCCCAAAGTTCACTGTAACAAAAAGTTCAAACACATTACTGTTGCAGTGCAACAGCTAGCAAAAGATCAAAATATAGGGAGATCACTGGAGTCACTCATTGCTGTGCAGGGATAAGATTCAGGGGGTTATAATGACTGAAACTCCCTGTACAGTACAGATACAAGGTTTTACTGTAATTTCCATACACAGGCATTATGTCACATACAGATTATTATTATTATTCTTTATTTATAAAGCGCCAGCATATTCCGCAGCGCTGTACAATAAGCACAGTATAGACAGGGTTACAATACATTGAACAACATTTGACAAACAGTACAGGAGGAGATGAGGGCCCTATTCCCGTATGAACTCACAATCTAGGAGGGTTGGGGTTGGATACAGGAGGAGAGGACTGTAAGGTGAGAGTGATTGAAGGTTGTGTCAGTGAGTTGGGTGGTAGGCTTCCCTAAATAGGAATGTTTTAAGGGAGCGTTTGAAGGAAGAGAAGTTAGGGGAAAGTCTGACAGTACGAGGGAGAGCGTTCCAGAGAGTGGGGGCTGCGTGTGAGAAATCCTGCAGTCTATCATGGGAAGAGGTGATGCGGGGAGAAGCTAGGCGCAGGTCACTGTTTGACCTTAGGGAGCGGGCTGGGGTGTATTTGGTGATTAGTGAGGACAGGTAGTGGGGCGCTGAGTTAGTGAGGGTTTTGTAGGTAAGGATAAGGATTTTGAACTTAATTCTGCAGTGGATGGGGAGCCGATGAAGGGACTCGCAGAGGGGAGCGGCAGAGACAGAGCGGCGGGTGAGGTGAATTAGCCTGGCGGAGGCGTTCAGGATGGATTGTAGGGGGGAGAGGCGGGACAGAGGGAGGCCAGATAAGAGATTATTGCAATAGTCGAGTCGGGAGATTACCAGGGCGTGTATGAGTTGTTTTGTGGTGACAGCGGTAAGAAATGGCCGAATTCTGGAAATATTACGCAGTTGGTATCGGCAGGAGGAGGAAAGAGACTGGATGTGGGGGATGAAGGAAAGAGCAGAGTCAAGTGTAACTCCAAGACAGCGAACTTGGTTTGATGGGGAGATGGTGATACCCTCCACTGTGATAGAGAAGTCAGGAGGTGGGGAGGCATTGGAGGGAGGAATAAGTAGGAGCTCAGTCTTTGACATGTTGATCTTTAGGTGGTGGGAGGCCATCCAGGAGGAGATGCCAGATAAACAGTCACTGACTTTTGAGAGGACAGGGGGAGAGAGATCAGGGGTAGAGAGGTAGATCTGAGTGTCATCAGCGTAGAGGTGGTAATTAAAGCCAAAGCTGTTGATGATTTTGCCCAGGGAGGAGGTGTAGATGGAAAAGAGCAGAGGACCAAGGACAGAGCCTTGAGGTACACCAACAGATAGAGGCAATGAAGAGGAGGAGTTACCATCAAAGGACACACAGAAGGACCTGTTGGATAAATAGGAGTCAACCCAAGCAAGTGCAGTGTCACCGAGACCCAGAGAGTTGAGGGTCTGTAGAAGGAGGGGGTGGTCAACAGTGTCAAAAGCAGCCGAGAGGTCAAGCAGGATGAGAATAGAATAGTGGCCGTGTTTTTTAGCAGTTAGGAGGTCGTTGGTGACTTTGGTGAGGGCAGTTTCAGTTGAGTGTAGGGGACGGAAGCCAGATTGCAGGGGGTCAAGTAGGGAATTGGAGGACAGGAAGAGGGAGAGGCGGTTGAAGACTAGTTTTTCTAAGAGCTTTGATGTGAAGGGAAGCAGGGATACAGGGCGGTAGTTGGATGGAGAGTTGGGGTCTAGGGATGGTTTCTTTAGTAAAGGGGTAACTAGCGCGTGTTTGAAGGCGGATGGAAAGGAGCCAGTGGAGAGAGATAGGTTTAAGATGTGTGTGAGAGCAGGGGTGAGGGAGGAGGAGAGGGGAGGAATTAGATGTGAGGGAATGGGGTCGAGCGGGCACGTGGTGAGATGTGAGGAGGACAATAAGGAATTGACTTCCTCCTCAGTGGCTGGGAGGAAGCGGCAGAGGGTGGCAGAGGGGACCTGTGGGAGTGGAGGTGGCAGATAACTATCTTGTGATGGGATGTTGCTTCTGATAGTTAGAGTTTTACTGAGGAAGTAGTCTGCCAGGTCTTGAGCGCTGAAGGCAGCTGAGGGGGGAGGTGCAGGTGGGTAGAGGAGGGTGTTGAAGGTGGACCAGAGCCGTTTAGGGTTGGAGGACAGCGTAGATATAAGAGATGAGAAGAAGGATTGTTTGGCCAAGTGGAGGGCAGAGGTGTATGACCGAAGAATAAACTTGAAGTGAACAAAATCAGCTTCAGAGCGGGATTTCCTCCAGGCACGCTCTGCGGTGCGGGAGCATCTTTGCAGGTAGCGAGTCTGGAGGGTGTGCCAGGGCTGAAGCTGGCGGCGTGGGGCCTTACAGAGTCGAAGAGGAGCAAGAGCGTCTAGAGCAGAGATAAGCGTAGTGTTGTAGTGATTAGTGGCAGCATCAGGGCAGGTGAAGGATGAGGTATGAGGGAGGTGGTGAAGTAGGTTGGAGAATTGATGGGGGTCCACAGCATGTAGATTTCTGCGAGTGTGTGTGCGGGGTGGGGGAGCAGGGTGTTTAGGAAGTCCAGATAGGTTGAAAGAGAGAAGGTGGTGGTCAGAGATGGGGAAAGGGCGACATTTGAACTCAGAAATGGAGCAGAGGTTGGAAAAGACCAGGTCAATAACGTGACCATCGCGGTGGGTAGGGAGGATTGTGTGAGTCCAAGGGAGGACGTGAGTGAAAGAAGTTTGGAGGCAGCAGGAGCGGAAGGATCGTCAATGGGAATGTTGAAGTCCCCGAGAATTAGGCATGGAAGATTAGAAGACAGGAAGTGAGAAAGCCAGGTAGCAAAGTGGTCAAAGAACTGGGAGGTTGGTCCCGGTGGGCGGTAGATGACTGCCACCCTGAGGGCCAGAGGAGAGAACAGGCGGATGCAGTGTGTCTCGAAGGAGGAGAAGGAAAGGGATGGGGGTGGAGGGAGATGCTGGTAGGTGCAGGTGGGAGAGAGCAGGAGTCCGACCTGGATATTATTTTATGTTCTATTGGTATTTTTTTGGAAGCTGCATTGCTAATAATCTCATTATGATCACTACAAATTCCCATAAGCAGGATATCTGAACATTTTTATTAGTTATATTTATCACAGTTACAGTATTTGACACAAAGGCCATTTTTGCCTGAATTCTGATAATGGAGACATTGTGCAAGATAAGGGATACCATCTTGAGTTCAGAATCTTTCAATCCAACAATATTTCTGCAATAGATAAATGAATACATGAAAAATTAAAAAATGTTGGGATTTACATTATTTGAATTATTTTAACTATGTGGCAAATTTCTATTTTACCCTATATTTAATTGATAACTTTGCATCCTGTTTCAAATAAATGTTATGATAAAAATATTTTCAGCAAAAATCGCTTAGTAGTGAAGGGGTTAAACGTCAACAAGTCCGACATAACATCAAATATGCTGAAATTATGTGAAACTCTTTGAACTTAGAAACATAGAAAATGTCGGCAGATAAGAACCTTTCGGCCCATCTAGTCTGCCCAATTACATGGATACTTTACCTGGATTTATCTTTTGTTTAGGATAGCCTTATGCCTATCCCATGCCTGTTTAAATTCAATCACTGTTTTGGCCTCTACCACTTCAACTGGAAGACTGTTCCATGTATCCACCACCCTTAAAAAAGCTTGAAGCTTCTCTTCATGAAAACGCAGAGCTCAAGCTAGAAAGACAATGTAGTAGCACTTTTTGGCCAGCAGAGGGAGCACTTTCCCTGTCAAAAAGGGCTATCTGCAGTGAACATATACAGTGGATTGCATCTGTATATATTTCCTGTGTAGATAATGGAAAGGTGTTTTTTTCCCATAAAACCATTGGGTCCTGCCAGTAGTTTTATGAAAAATCCCTGGTTATTGAATGGGTTAAAAACGCATGGAAAATTAAGCATTTATACAGCAAGTGCCAGACAGTAGTAATACAGTCCTCTATTTCAAAGTGTAAATTCTGAAAAGGAATAGTGGAAAAATAATTAAACTGGAATTAAAAATTGATTGATAGAATGTTCCAATTGAATGCCCTTGGGGGGAAAAAACATTTCAGAGTAGCACATTGCATAAACATGTTTGGGGTCCATATATATATATACTTGTCTTGAGAAGCTATTTAAAAGAATGCTAGGCCGAGAGGATATACACGGAGATTTAAGGGAAAGAATCGATTCTCCTTACTCTTTAGTAAGATACTCTGATTCAAATTCAACCTACTTTTAATACATAATAATAGGCTTCATTCCAGGGATTGTTTGTTGTACTTGACATGGTTTAATAGTTTTTCCATATCGTCTTGTTCGCCACTGTTATATATAAACTAATTTAAGATGTTCATAAGTATGTACTGAAATGCAAAACAACGGCTTTAGGAATTTTAATGATTAGTGTACTCGCAACCAGAAAACATGACTCTTGCAGTTGTTCAGTTATTCATAGACGTGGTCACGCACCACCAGTTTTATACCTTTAAAAATGAAGACAGGACTTTCTGTGCTCGGGATCGGCTTGATGTGAATTGAATGTATTAAGCTTTTTCTCCAGCTACAACTCCCGCAATTAATTTCAGTTGCTGTTATAGAAAATCATTGAGGTGTTTAATGTAAGCTGCATTTTAAAGGGTACGGGGAGCTATTTGTATTAAAGTACACATCTTACAGCTTTTGCATAGTGCAATTATGTTCCTGCTGAAAAAATTGTATAATTGATAAATTCTAGGTGTGCTATTTGTCATCACAGTAGCATGAGGTAATGAAGCTGCTTGTAGTAATTCTCCATAGATTTTCCATATGTGTCAGTTTATTGATTGTGTAATAAATCTGATTCTATATAGATCTTTTGACCTTCTAGACAGCCGTAGAGTCAGAGTGTAATAACTTCAAAATTTCAATATAAGAAAATGTATAATAATTCAAGTGACGTTTGAAGGACACTGAAGAGTAAAAATAAGGGAAGGGTCAAGGCCATCCCCAGCAATTGAGGACCCTAGGTGAGAAAAGTTTGTAGGGCCTCTGGCCACTCTTTCAATGGTACACTTCCTTATAGAGATGTGCACGCATTTTTTTTTTCGTTTCGTTTCGGCTCGTTCGGTTTTTTAAAATTTTTGTTTCGACCAATTTTCGTTTCAGCTTGTTGTTTCGTATTGACTTATATTTCGTGATATCGGAAATTTTCGTTCTTTCGGATCATCTGTTCATCGTTTCAAAGGGTCTATTTCGTTTTGACTTAGACAAATGGTATTTCGGATGCGCCGATATTTTGGTCAATACGGTAATTCTGCCGATTCGTTCCTTCAGACTTATCGTTTTTTATGAAAGATCCATTTTTTCTTATGAATATGCATTGCACAACTTTATTTAATCATATTAAAATGGTATGAAAGGAAAAAAAATTAACAAAACGATTTATCTCTACAGAATAATGCAGCATATGAATCCTTACACAGCCGAGCAGCACCTCTACAGTATAATTACTGCAGCATATGATTCCTCACACTGCCAGGCAGCACCTCTACAGTATAATTACTGCAGCATATGATTCCTCACACTGCCAGGCAGAACCTCTACTGTATAATAATGCAGCATATGATTCCGCACACTGCCAGGCAGCACCTCTACAGTATAATTACTGCAGCATATGATTCCTCACACTGCCAGGCAGCACCTCTACTGTATAATAATGCAGCATATGATTCCGCACACTGCCAGGCAGCACCTCTATAGTATAATTACTGCAGCATATGATTCCTCACACTGCCAGGCAGAACCTCTACTGTATAATAATGCAGCATATGATTCCTCACACTGCCAGGCAGCACCTCTACTGTATAATGATGCAGCATATGATTCCGCACACTGCCGGGCAGCACCTCTACAGTATAATTACTGCAGCATATGATTCCTCACACTGCCAGGCAGCACCTCTACTGTATAATAATGCAGCATATGATTCCTCACACTGCCAGGCAGCACCTCTACTGTATATAATGCAGCATATGATTCCGCACACTGCCAGGCAGCACCTCTATAGTATAATTACTGCAGCATATGATTCCTCACACTGCCAGGCAGAACCTCTACTGTATAATAATGCAGCATATGATTCCTCACACTGCCAGGCAGCACCTCTACTGTATAATGATGCAGCATATGATTCCGCACACTGCCGGGCAGCACCTCTACAGTATAATTACTGCAGCATATGATTCCTCACACTGCCAGGCAGCACCTCTACTGTATAATAATGCAGCATATGATTCCTCACACTGCCAGGCAGCACCTCTACTGTATAATAATGCAGCATATGAATCCGCACACTGCCGGGCAGCACCTCTACAGTATAATTACTGCAGCATATGATTCCTCACACTGCCAGGCAGCACCTCTACAGTATAATTACTGCAGCATATGATTCCTCACACTGCCAGACAGCACCTCTACAGTATAATTACTGCAGCATATGATTCCTCACACTGCCAGACAGCACCTCTACAGTATAATTACTGCAGCATATGATTCCTCACACTGCCAGGCAGCACCTCTACAGTATAATTACTGCAGCATATGATTCCTCACACTGCCAGGCAGCACCTCTACAGTATAATTACTGCAGCATATGATTCCTCACACTGCCAGGCAGCACCTCTACAGTATAATTACTGCAGCATATGATTCCTCACACTGCCAGACAGCACCTCTACAGTATAATTAATGCAGCATATGAATCCTCACACTGCCAGGCAGCACCTCTACTGTATAATAATGCAGCATATGATTCCGCACACTGCCGGGCAGCACCTCTACAGTATAATTACTGCAGCATATGATACCACACACTGCCAGGCAGCACCTCTACAGTATAATAATGCAGACTATGATGCCGCACACTGCCGGGCAGCACCTCTACAGTATAATTACTGCAGCATATGATTCCTCACACTGCAAGGCAGCACCTCTACTGTATAATAATGCAGCATATGATTCCTCACACTGCCAGGCAGCACCTCTACTGTATAATAATGCAGCATATGATTCCGCACACTGCCGGGCAGCACCTCTACAGTATAATTACTGCAGCATATGATTCCTCACACTGCCAGGCAGCACCTCTACAGTATAATTACTGCAGCATATGATTCCTCACACTGCCAGGCAGCACCTCTACAGTATAATTACTGCAGCATATGATTCCTCACACTGCCAGACAGCACCTCTACAGTATAATTACTGCAGCATATGATTCCTCACACTGCCAGACAGCACCTCTACAGTATAATTACTGCAGCATATGATTCCTCACACTGCCAGCAGCACCTCTACAGTATAATTACTGCAGCATATGATTCCTCACACTGCCAGGCAGAACCTCTACTGTATAATAATGCAGCATATGATTCCTCACACTGCCAGACAGCACCTCTACAGTATAATTACTGCAGCATATGATTCCTCACACTGCCAGGCAGCACCTCTACAGTATAATTACTGCAGCATATGATTCCTCACACTGCCAGGCAGAACCTCTACTGTATAATAATGCAGCATATGATTCCTCACACTGCCAGACAGCACCTCTACAGTATAATTACTGCAGCATATGATTCCTCACACTGCCAGACAGCACCTCTACAGTATAATTACTGCAGCATATGATTCCTCACACTGCCAGGCAGCACCTCTACAGTATAATTACTGCAGCATATGATTCCTCACACTGCCAGACAGCACCTCTACAGTATAATTACTGCAGCATATGATTCCTCACACTGCCAGGCAGCACCTCTACAGTATAATTACTGCAGCATATGATTCCTCACACTGCCAGGCAGAACCTCTACTGTATAATAATGCAGCATATGAATCCTCACACTGCCAGGCAGCACCTCTACTGTATAATAATGCAGCATATGATTCCGCACACTGCCGGGCAGCACCTCTACAGTATAATTACTGCAGCATATGATACCACACACTGCCAGGCAGCACCTCTACAGTATAATAATGCAGACTATGATGCCGCACACTGCCGGGCAGCACTTCTACAGTATAATAATGCAGCATATGATTGAAAATAGTACATTTCATCCGAAAATCGGTACAAAACGAATTGCACATCCCTACCTCCTTATACTCCACCCTTTTCACACACTGTCCCCTCACTGATCTTCCCACATAGGTGTTTCCCCAATCACCTTATAGAAAACCATAAAATACAGTGCAGAGTGGCTCCCAGTGGTCAAGCCACTGTGTATCATATTTTAATGTGGAGATCCATATTGGGCCCATTGAACAATATGCACATGTTCTCAGGCACCACTGTCCCTGCATGTCTGGGCTGCAGGTAAAGGGGCCTTCTAAGGCCAGTGGCATGCCAAGCTGCAGGGAGTGACAAGCTCTGGACGCAGAGCACTGCACTGGAATTTTCAAGGCAGCAAATAATCTGTTACATGACTATGGGTGTGCTGGCAATGCTCACACACAGTGGTGTAGAAATCGTATTCCTCTGACATAGACTCCTTTCTGCCTTACAAACTGCAGGCATGAGGCGCTGCCTCTGGAGTTTGTCACTCTGGTCCTCCAACATTTAATAGTGGCCATTGTTTGGTGGTCGCTGACACTTTTTCACATGTTGGATGTCGGCAGTGTCACGGGTTCCCAAAAATTGCAAGCTCCAGGGTGTACTTCCTGCTTGCACCACCCAAAAGGCAAGCCTTGGAAGGGTTCATCTTCTCCTGACACCACCCACCCATATTTTACCCTAGAACAATGGTTCCCAACATTATCTTCAAATATCGCTAACAAGCCAGAAATTGCAGATCACCTTGAGGAAATGCACAATGAATCCTACAATCACTGAGCAGCAAATCATATCACTTGAGCTGTGCTTCAGTTGTCTTGCAAACATGGTCTATTAGGGGTACTCGAAGACCAGGCTTGGGAACCTCTGCCCTAGAGTGTCCTTTAACTACTTATCTTTCTTCCAGCAATGGGCTGTCTATTCTGCTTTCTCTTGCTCTGGTAGTCCCTGTTTACATTAGAGCAAGGCTGACATAGCTTTTACAGGAAGCTAAGACTCATGCATCCAGCCAACAGCATAACAATGCTTGGCCAATGTGGTTCATTGACTAGTCAACAATACACAGAGCTGTGCTTTCCTGACCTACACCCTGGAAGACATGGACTGCCAAGAAGTGTGTGCGTGTGATCTTTGCTTCTTAAAAAAATACAAATTGCTCAAAAAGGCACTACGTGGAATACTGAAATATCTATTTGTAATATTTGTTTCTTTTTTCTGTGTTGCCTATTTTTTAAAGTCATCTGACTCAATTCTTTATAAATGCCATTTTTTTTAACCGAAGCATTGTTAAGTTTGCCTTAGCTCAAACAAGCAGACAATAAGAAAACTCCCATTAACGAATTAACTAATAAATACAATTTTAATGAGGAAATAAACTTTCTAACAGGAGAAAGTTCTCTAACGTATAAAAAATACCATCATAGAAACATAGAAACATAGAAAAATGTCGGCAGATAAGAACCTTCCGGCCCATCTAGTCTGCCCAATTACATGGATACTTTACCTGGATTTATCTTTTGTTTAGGATAGCCTTATGCCTATCCCATGCCTGCTTAAATTCAGTTACTGTTTTGGCCTCTACCACTTCAACTGGAAGGCTGTTCCATGTATCCACCACCCTCTCAGTAAAATAATGCTTCCTGATGTTACTTTTAAACCTTTGCCCCTCTAATCTAAGACTATGTCCTCTTGTTTTGCTACTTTGGTTCCTTTTAAATATACTCCCTTCCTCTACCCATCAGATGGGACCATGGTTACCTTATGGAATTTAATGATTGTGAAATATTTTTTAAAATTCAATTAATTTCTACTGGTTTTACCCACCTCACATTATATTCATATATTTGTTTTACTCACGGATTTTTGTGGACATGATTGTGTTGTAATCTAGTGAGTTAAATTGCGAATAGAAGCACAGGTGTGCGAATGTATGTCCAACGACTTGATGATTTTATTGCTCACTTCTTATTTAAAGGCAGCAATCCAACCCAAATAAGTTCCAGTGATTTAATCGCCTTCCTGTGAGAAGGAATCTAGAGTAATACATGTTATTATTTTATGAAGTAATCATAAGTAGAAACTAGACTGTGACTCCATCAGTTTCTATACCTAGGTTTGGCAGCAGTGGCTGACAAAATGCGTTTTTTTTAATTACAACTGTAGCCTAGTTAATAGTATTCCATTGTTGTCTGAAGGAATATATTTCTTATCCAGCCTTGCGTAAATTAAAATTTAATAGAACATCAGGTCGAAGTAGAATTAGGAAGCAAATGACAGCTGTTTAATTAAAAGCTAAAGCTGATTAGATGGCACTGCCGAGAGGAATACTCTAGAGGATGAGTATAAAACTATTGAAACTCAAGGCAGAGATAATAGCTTTATTTAAATATGAATAAGCTCTTTGCGGGGCTGGTGTAAATGCACATTACCTTATTGGTTTGGACAAACTCAAAAATGCGAATGAGCAAGTTGGCAGAAGAACAGATAAGGATTTGAATACCTGCTGTCTGCTTAAACTTCATCTGTGCCTTTATAGACAAGAGGCATTATTTGGATAAAAGGTATCGGTTGTTAATAGACCTGGCTTTATAAAGGAAGGTCAATTGAATTGAGAACATTTTTTGTTTTCATTCCTGCCTGTGAACGAAACAATAAGATAGAAAAAAAATGATCATTTGCTTTTTGCGTCAGCTTTCACACCTGTGGAATGGGTAAGTCAAATGCTACGGCAATCTAATTATTGACGTGAAATGTAATTTTCGGATAAAAGTGAATAGCATTTACAGGTTGTACCATAATACTTACAGGGTTATTCAGAGAGCACCGAAATGTCAGCGGAATTCTGTTTTCCTCGCACTTCGACGCGTTCAATTCGCCGACTCTGCAGTGAATTCAGCATTTACCACAGGGTCCCTGAAGAGCGGCTAATCGACCCGCCAAACGCATCCGAAAAACTGCCGAATGCATCCGATGATGCATCGAATCGATCCAAAAAAAAAAATCATATGAAAAAAGCCAACAAGCTGTCAAACAGGTGTGAAAAAAAAAAAACATGGCGGGCCCTATTACGTTCTCCGCGCAAAAACGCACGCAGAATGCGTGAATTTTTGCGCGATGCGTTAAACGTTAACGCGCGTTAACGCTGGTATTACAATCCTCGCGCATTTTTTCATCCGTCAAAAAAAACCCGCGTAAAGCGGACGCGCACAAACGCACGCGCAGCAACGTTGCGCGCAGAAATCAGTGTGCGGATCGTTTTTTTTTTCACGAGATTCAGCCAATCAGAATTAAGAACCACAATTGTCTCACGTTAAGTTTTTGTGCCTGTCAAAGTCAATCTGCGCATATATGCTGCATCAATAAAACAAAAACACGCACAACGTCTCAAATTTATTGGTATGGTATGTGTAGAATGTGTAACTATACTTTGCTGCGTATTTTTTTTTGGTCTGGTGTATTTGGTTTCGGCCAGGTTGATAGAATTTGCCATTAACACCAGCTTTTAGGAGTTGCTAAAATTAAGCGCACAAAGGCTGTGCGTTACAAACTGCACATAGATTGTAATACCATCCGCGTACCAGCGCACAAACACATTTGCACTCACAATGTTAAGTATAGGACGCGTGAGTACAGTAAGCTCGCACAGCGCTCGCGCAGGTTCACCTGCGGTAGACGTATACACACGTTTGTTGCTCTGAGATTGTAATACGACATTCTGCGCAAAGGGTTTTACCCCTCGCGTTAATGCGTTTTTGCGCAGAATGTAATAGGGCCGGCAACTTTTAAAAGGCATTTAAAAAAAAAAATACTACATGAAAATGCATGGAAATAATATATAAGGTCCTATGAATAATAATAAAAAACACCATCTAACCCCTTAGTGACCGGGCGGTTTTACACAAATCCGTCCTTTAGTGACCGCTGCTGTTTTTATGTTTCTGCTCTGTTCATGTTTAGGTCAAATTTTCCTCTTACTCGTTTATGCAACCCACACATATTATACACCGTTTTTCCCGCCATTAAATGGATGTTCTAAAAATACCATTATTTTCATCATATCGAAAAATTTACTATAAAAAAATTATGAAATATGATGAAAAAATGGTAAAAACACACTTTTTCGTACTTTAACCACTTCGCTGCGGAGGACGCGCTGAGCGCGTCCTGCCGCAGGAAGGGTTGGCTGCGGAGGACGCGCTGAGCGCGTCCTCCCGAAGCAGCCTGCGATCGGCCGGATTCCGGCCGATCGCCGTGCCCCCCGGTGCGGGCTGACATCTTGGATGTCATCCCGTCAATCCGGGACCGCCGCGGGCACAATAGATGTCATCGCGGTGGCGCGATGACATCTATTTCAGGCGCCCCCCCGCGTTTGCGGAGGAGGCGCCTGAAAAGGAGGGGGGGAGGTCCTTCGGACCTCTCTCCCTCCCGATCGCGGGGGTTCTGAGCTTAATGCCAGGCACCGTTTGGAAGGGCACAGCCTGCCCTTCCAAATGGTACCTGGCATTAACCCCTGGGGAGCCGGATCACGAATCGGCGCTGAAAAGCGCCGGTTCGTGATCCCTTCCCGGAGCTGGCCGACATCTTGGATGTCGGCCAAGCCTCCGGGAACTCCCCCTGAGGACTGGCGTCATCGTGCATAGCACGATGACGCCAGTCCTGGAGTTAACCCCTAGCTGCCACCAATGGTGGAGATAGGGGGTTCCAAAAAATAAAGATAAAATAAAAATATATATATATATTTTAAAAAAAAATTATAAAAAAAATAAACAAGTTTTTTTTCTTTTTTTTGGTTTGTTAATGCAGCAATATTGTTCCCATTTCAATTATAATGTGAACAATGATGCTGCACTAACGATTTTTGTATGCGGTGCATTTGTTAAAAATCGCGTAATTTTCCCCCAAAAAAAAAGTAACGAGACCCCATCTCTAATTTTTTTAACAAGCGCACCCCATACAAAATATAACCACAATTGCTCGCATCTTAAAATGTGAAAAAAAAACACTTTACACGTTGTAAATTATTGAAAATTCATATTTTATTGCATTTTTTGTTATAATATACAGACAGGTCATGACGTATACATATAATAATGACATATTATGAATCTGCCGAGTCTGACGGAAAGAACGATATATAATATGTCTGGGTCATATACTAAAATAAGCCTTCAAAACACGTTTAAACATGATGAGCAAACCCGGTAAAAATGAGCTCAGCACAGAGGTGGGAAAAGCCTCAGCAGCGAAAGGGTTAATCCCCAAAATCTACAACCACCAAAAAAGACCCCGGCAAAATTGTTTCAGAATTTTGTTCTGAGAATAGAAATACCCAATTTTTTACATGTTTTTGCTTTTTAACCCCTTCATTGCTGAGCCAGTTCACCTATGTGCGCTGAGCTCATTCTGACTGTTTTATGCTCATTATTTTTAGATGACAGCCTAGGTCCTATTTAACTAAAACCCCCCCAGACAATTTTTTTTTTTTAGCTTTTTTTTTTTACAACGAACCTAGTAATGTTTGGTATCATTAGAAAGGCCATGATCAGGTCTTTCCAGTGATGTCCAGCATGTCCTCTAGCTGCCACGGATCGGGAGATAACGGGATCCAAAGGATCCCCCTATCTCCCCTTGGCAGCTAGGGGGTTAACTGGCCCACTGACATCCCCACACATATGTTGGGGATGTCAGTGGGTGGGGGGTGACCTGAAGGCTTGGCTGACATCCACAATGTCAGCCCCCTCCAGGTTTGAGGTCAAATTTGTTAATGGGGAGACTCTCCCCATTCCAGCGGTGCAACTTGCAGCGCTCTAGCTTCAATGGTTGGGGAGATAGAGGGCTTTGAAGGTGCCCCCCTCCCCTCCATTGATTTCAATGGGGGCGCCTGCTGATGACGTCACCACGCAGCATGGTGACATCATCGAGCTCACCGGCCCATCTAAATCACATGGGCAGGCTTCCTCCCTGCCAGATCTGCGAGGGATCCAGTGAGGGAGGTAAGTATCGGGCAGGGAGGGAGGTTAGGAGCCGCTGACGTACTATGTACGTCCACGGGTCTAAGGGAGACCCGTGGGCAGGACGTACATAGTATGTCAGCGGTCATTAAGGGGTTAAACAAAATTATCGGAATCAAAAATTTTGCCACATAAAATTCCTAAAAGATAAATAAGAGACTTTTTGCTGCATATGAAAAGAATAAACGGTTTAATAAATATTTACGAAAAAGAAGGATTTTATTTTTTTTACACTGAAACTTATGGGATTCGCCTGTTTAAACCTGTCGAACTAAACCAACAAAAATCAGGGCATTTCACTGACATTTCAGTGCAGTTCGGTATACTCTAAATAGATTAACCATTACTTCTTTATGGGAAATTTCACTGCTGCTGAAGATCACCGTATTTCACTGGCAATTCAACAACATTGGACGAATTGCCAGCTTTTTGAATAGCCAGACCGCCACGAAATTGCACCATACAGGGAAATTCACTGTTCGCTGCAATTTTGTGGCCAATTCGATGCTCTTTGAATAATCCCTTTAGACTCTTTGGTTCCAAAATTAGGATTCTGTCCCCAGCATGTGAGTGGATCCCATAAGGGCAGGCATTAGGTTAAAAAGCAGAGGACATGTAAGATAGGGAACATTGGCCTTGTGACAGGCTTAAGCATCATATGATCATAGTTTGTGACCAAAATGCCCATCATATGATTCCTAAAGATGGGTGGTTTAATTCTTTAAAAAGCCTTACAAAATATTTGAAATTGAGTGGCCTTTTCTTTGAAATAGATAGCACACTGGAGAATTTTTATATCATTATATCATTGTGTTGCAGGGCTCAACGTTTCAGTCCTGAAGGACTTTCATCAGGATACAGATCACCATCCAGGAGGTGGCAGAGCAAACACACTTCACAAATATTTCCTCAAACAAGGTTCCACATGTTCCATGGTGCCAAAACCCCACTTTAGGCTGGGGTCAGACCAGCGCACTTTTAACGTGCGTTCTGGCGCACATAATTACGGCCGCACTAGCAGCAGATGACGGGCAATGACGGCCAATATACGATGTACGGTCGCACGAAAGTCCGGCCGCGCAACGCAAGTGGAAAACGAACGCATTTTTTCGAGAACGCCGAACCGCTAGTACTGACGTACAGAGTGCGCAGCTGCGGCATAGCGGCGTGTTTGCGTGATTAGGAGATGACAGACACTGCTAATGTCCAGCCTACATAACGTCCAGACGCAAAAAGAGTTTTATTGACGATCTGAAAAAATCACGCACGAAAAATGCGCATCGTATGACCGTTTTCGCGCACTCCGTGAAAAAATACGTCAATTTGTTCGGACGCACTTTTTTACGTTCGCGTGTAAAAATGCTTTCGTTTGACCCTAGCCTTATATACAGGAAACAACAAGGATGGAATGGGCCCTGTGTTGAAGTTAATGTATTGTGGTGTTTATTATTATAAATAACATCATACTTTACATTCATCTGAGTGTCTGGTCCATCTTTGTATTTGTATTCTGATTAAAAAAAAAACACAATGTCTCAACAAACACACAGAAAATTAAGGCTGCATCTATTTCGTTATGTAGCTTGTCATCTGACAAACCTGAAATGAGACACCAAACTTATCAAAGATATAAGGCCCCTATCACTAGGACACCACATATGTGCACGTCCATGCACCCAACACAGGGCTATATTACATACTGAACGCTAACTGTAGCATTCGGAAATGTAAGCGTTAACACTACGATAAGTGACTTTAGTGCATGCCCCCATATTACCCTTCTAACGTTAAAACCTGTTAAAAATTCATTAGCGCATAGGTGATTGCGTTCGCTTGCATGAGCTTACTGTAATTTGTGCATCCTATACTTAACATGTGGAGTGCAATCAGTAATAACGTTAGGATAAGTAAGGTATTACAAAGTCCTAGTGCTAATTACCACACCAATGGGTTAAAACATTTTTTAGCTACTCCTAAAAGCTGGTGCTAACTCACTGCGCTTTTGTAAAATCATTTAGCACCCCTTAACCCCTTAAGGGCCGCTGACGTACCCTGTACGTCCTGTTCTCGGGTCTCCCTTAGACCCGCGGACGTACAGGGTACGTCAGCGGCGCCTAATCCCCCTCCCGCCCGATACTCACCTCCCTCGCTGGATCCCACGGCGATTCTGGCAGGGAGGAAGCCTGCCCATGTGATTTACATGGGCAGGCGAGGCTGATGACGTCGCCACCCTGCGTGGTGACGTCATCAGCAGGCGTCCCCATGCATTTCAATGGAGGGGAGGGGGGGCTCCTTTGGAGCCCTCTATCTCCCCAACCATTGAAGCTAGGGAGATGCCGTTTGCACCGCTGGAGAGGGGAGAGCCTCCCCTTTCCAGCGGTGTATGGCATTAACAGTTTCGCCGCCGGATCACGTTGCGGCACCAATTGGCGCCAAAACGCGATTCAAACCTGGAGGGGGGCTGACATCTTGGATGTCAGCCAAGCCTCCAGGTCCCCCCCCACCCACTGACAACCTCACCATATGTGTGAGGATGTCAGTGGGCCAGTTAACCCTCTAGCTGCCATTTAGAGATAAGGGGATCCTAAGGATCCCTTTATCTCCCGATCATATTTGACATCATTTGAAAGGCCTGATTATGGCCTTTCCAATGATACCAAACATGACCAGGTTTGGTTTTAAAAAAAAAACAAAATTAAATAAAAAAAAATAATAAAATTAAATAAAATAAAAATTTTTTGTTTTTTTTAAAGTTTTTTTTGTCTGGGGGGAGTTTAATTAAATAAGACCTAGGCTGTCATCTAAAAATAATTAGCACAAAATGGTCAGAATGAGCGCAGCGCACATAGGTGAACTGTCTCAGCAGTGAAGGGGTTAAAAAGCAAACGCATGTAAAAATTGGGTATTTCTAGTCTCGGGACAAAATTTTGAACCTATTTAGCCGGGGTCTTTTTGGTGGTTGTAGATTTTGGGGATTAAATTACGAAAAAGTGTGTTTTTACCATTTTTTTCCTCATATTTCATATTTTTTTTTATAGTAAATTATTCGATATGATGGAAATAATGGTATTTCTAGAAAGTCCATTTAATGGCAGGAAAAAGGGTGTATAATATGTGTGGGTCGAATAAACGAGTAAGAGGAAAATTTGACCTAAACACTAACAGCGCAGAAACGTAAAAAACAGCAGCGGTCACTAAAAGACGGATTTGTGTAAAACCGCCCGGTCACTAAGGGGTTAATACCTCCCCCCCAATAAATCCAATCCTCACCTCTCATCCGGGTGGCCTGATCCACCACTTGTCCTGGAGGTGCAGGTTTTCTCCGTTAGCATCCCTGTTTTAGTGTTACATCGTAATCTAGCCCAAGTGAATTTACTTTGGGAACTATGGCGGATCAAGTATGATGAAGCTATGATTAATTCAATATTCAGGAGCACTGTCACCAAAATTCTCTGTAGAGAAGTTGTCTAGCATTGCTCTCAGCAGAGGTTTTTATAGTGTTTCTAACGCAATCAGTAATAAAGTTAGGATAAGTAAGGTATTACAAAGTCCTAGTGCTAATTAATGCCCCGAGGGGTTAAAACATTTTTTTAGTGACACCCAAAAGCTGGTGCTAAATGATTTTGACTATGCAGAATCATTTAGGGCCACCTAAAACCCCCTCTAAAAGCCAATACACACTTCTTATCCAGCGGCGAGAACGGCTGCCTGATCCACCACTTCGCCTGGCCGTAAGCAGAGTAAGGCTGGCGCCGGCACACAAGCATTTCTAAGAGAGAGGAAGGTGTGCTGGCAGTGGCGTAGCGTGGGGGGGGCTGGGGGGGCCGTGGCCCCGGGCGCAGTTTTGTTAGGGGCGCATTTGCGCCCCTAAAACTGGCCCGGGGGTTGAGGGGACGCAGGTGCCGGGCAGCGCGAGAGCGCCTGCCCGGTCTTTAACAGTCCGTCCTGTTAGGTGATGCGGCTGCGCGGCGTGCGCGGCGTGCGCAGCCGGTCACGTGGTCCGGCTAATCAGGTGGTACGGAGTCTCTGTACCACCTGATTGGCCGGACCACGTGACCGGCTGCGCGGCATCACCTAACAGGACGGACTGTTAAAGACCGGGCAGGCGCTCCCGCGCTGCCCGGCATCTGGGTCCCGGTCCCCTCAACCCCGCCGGAGCTGGGGCCTGGGGCAATATCCAGGTAAGGGCTGGGGGCAAATCCATGAGCTGAGGGCAAATCCATGAGATGGGGGCAAATCCATGAGTGAGCTGGGGGGCAAATCCATGAGCTGGGGCAAATCCATGTGAGAGCTGGGGGCAAATCCATGAGTGAGCTGGGGGGCAAATCCATGAGCTGGGGGGCAAATCCATGAGTGAGCTGGGGGGCAAATCCATGAGCTGGGGCAAATCCATGAGATGGGGCAAATCCATGAGTGAGCTGGGGGGCAAATCCATGAGCTGGGGGGCAAATCCATGAGTGAGCTGGGGGGCAAATCCATGAGATGGGGCAAATCCATGAGTGAGCTGGGGGGCAAATCCATGAGATGGGGGCAAATCCATGAGATGGGGCAAATCCATGAGTGAGCTGGGGGGCAAATCCATGAGCTGGGGCAAATCCATGAGCTGGGGGCAAATCCATGAGCTGGGGCAAATCCATGAGATGGGGGCAAATCCATGTGAGCTGGGGCAAATCCATGTGAGAGCTGGGGGGCAAATCCATGAGTGAGCTGGGGGGCAAATCCATGAGTGAGCTGGGGGGCAAATCCATGAGCTTGGGGCAAATCCATGAGCTGGGGGGCAAATCCATGAGTGAGCTGGGGGGCAAATCCATGAGCTTGGGGCAAATCCATGAGCTGGGGGGCAAATCCATGAGTGAGCTGGGGGGCAAATCCATGAGTGAGCTGGGGGCAAATCCATGAGTGAGCTGGGGGGCAAATCCATGAGATGGGGCAAATCCATGAGTGAGCTGGGGGGCAAATCCATGTGAGAGCTGAGGCAAATCCATGTGAGAGCTGAGGCAAATCCATGTGAGAGCTGGGGCAAATCTATGAGCTGGGGGCAAATCCCCGTGAGCTGGGGCAAATCCATGAGTGAGCTGGGGGGCAAATCCATGAGTGAGCTGGGGGGCAAATCCATGAGCTTGGGCAAATCCATGAGCTGGGGGCAAATCCATGAGCTGGGGGCAAATCCATGAGCTGGGGGGCAAATCCATGAGCTGGGGGCAAATCCATGAGCTGGGGGCAAATCCATGAGCTGGGGGCAAATCCATGTGAGAGCTGGGGCAAATCCATGAGCTGGGGGCAAATCCATGTGTGAGCTGGGGGGCAAATCCATGTGTGAGCTGGGGGGCAAATCCATGTGTGAGCTGGGGCAATATCGATAACGTCCACAGGTTGGGGGGGGGCGCACAATTCTTTGCTGGCCCCGGGCGCTGACAACCCACGCTACGCCACTGTATGCTGGCTGTAGTAAACAGCAGTTAAGAACTGTCCCCTTAAGGGATTGCATTCTGGGAAAAGTAGTTTATTTCACATGGTCACATCAGCGTCTCTGATTGGCCAGGGGTTGTTTTCATCAAGTTATGACTCTAAGATAGAGTTGTGTTTATGCTCTCTAATCTAATCTAACCTAAAGAACATTACTTCAGTTCACACTACAAGAAAGGGACTGACTTTTTCCTCAGAAGAATCTCTTCATTAATCGTGAGTTGTTGTTTTGAGAATGCCTGAAGAATAAAGTTTATAAAGTGACTAGAAGACCCCTCTCTGTGGAGTTTATCTGTCTGTAATTAAGCAGCCTGTGCTTCTGGAACAGAACAGTGAAACAAAGATGCATCTCTAGCAAACAAGGATATGTTTACATCCTTCTCTGTGCATGAAATAAGAGAGACTTTTAGATCAATCTAGAGGATTTCTATGAGATTGAATAAGAGAGATCCCTAAGCATTACATAACAAGCAGCTCCAGCAGTGAAGCTGTCTCACTCTGCCTATAAAAAGCAAATCTCCTACAGGACTCTGTTGCATTGGAATGCTTACAAAGGAGATCAGGAAATATAATCAACAGTTGTTTAAAGTTACTATTCAGCTCTTCCCTTGATTTCTGCTTGAAAACTGGTAAAGCAACACTTCCTTAAGAGTTTATAAGGCTTCAGTCTAAGTAGGACAGCCAGCCCTGCAAACCTTATCAAAGAGAAGTCACCATTACTCCGCTTAATCCAAGCATTAGATCTAAGGTTGCAGCGCCATTTAGTGACTAATCTGCAAACAACGAGCTCACACTCTATAATCATGGCAGATCCCTCTAAAGTGCAGGAAGAGCTGCTCCTTCCATCAAACCTCGACACAATTGTTGAATCTGTTATCCAAAACTCAGAACAAATAGATACATCTCAGAAATCCTACGGCTTAAGGCAGCAGAGAAAGCTTACTGAAGCCATGCAGCCACACCTGCGGGAGGAGTGGGATAGGTGCTATCGACCCCATGAAAAATCCTGGGATAAATTGCTACAACTATGCAACACACCCAAAGATAAGTTCTCCCTCAAACGTATCCGTTCGATGGAAAAGGACATGGAGGGGCTTTTTGCGCAATGGACAGGAATGAATACCAACTCATTCATATCCAGTCACAGCTAGCAGACTCAAAACTCGAAGAGGAAACACAACACCTTGAAACGCTAAACAAAGAACACAAGAAGCTCTTTCAAAGCAGTAAAGATTATCTTCAATCCGTTCTTCAGACAGAAGATGCACAGAGCGAGAAGTCGGAGTCCACCATGACCCATCGTTTGTATACTTCGTCTCAGAGGTCATATGAGATTTCCTCTCACCCCTCTAAGAAAGCCTCCTCCTTCCATTATAAGCCAACACATTCTAAGGCGTGTACCAGTGTTTCACAGCATTCTTCTTCTGCAAGTTCCTACCATCTTTCCAAAGCTTCTCATCACAGCCAGTCGTCCAGGATCTCAAGGGTAGAGAGACTCGCCGCCCAAGCTGCACAGGCACGAATTGAAGTCGCAGTGGCCAACGCCAGTTTACGTGTGGCAAAGGCAGAAAAATTGCAAAAAGAAGAAATGGCCAAAGCTCAGGCCAACCTTGAGTTTCTTCAGCACGAACGATAAGCAGTAGAAAAGGCAACACAGGCTGCAGCTTTACAGGCAGAGGCTGAAAGTGCCAACCCCAGCAACAATTCAGGAAAGCTAGATAGAGAAAGCCTGCACAGTCAGGTCAAGCCCTACGTGGATGATCAGAATGCGCTACATCACGAAGAGGGAGAAGCGGGACAGGCGATCGCGTAATTCTCAAAGCCAAGTGTGCAAGCAAGAGACTTTCAACCACCAGATCCGCAAACTAGTCAGAAAGCTGACATTGTGCGATATGGACCACCAGACTTTTCCTTAGGATTTAGAGAACGTACTCCAAAGAATCAAGATACATGGGTAAAGCAGCTTGGTTCAGAAGCAATAGAGAAAGTTCCCCAGCAGGTAGACATTCAAGAAGCTGCGATTTCCAAGCTCAACGCGAAAGCAAGGGAATTCCTGCCAGACCTTCAGGGCAATTTGCACACAGACTTCTTGCCCAACAAATGCAGTCTGCCTGCCTGGCAGCGAGGAGGACAGCCCTTGCCTGTGTCATGGGAAGATAAGCTCATCAAGAAGCACTCTGCAGAAAACTTCCAGCAATTTTTGGCGCGTACTCCTGCCCCTGGGGAACATGATTACAAGAATCCACAGGAAGCTCCTATTCACGCTCCTACGATTCCACAATGCACACCGCACCACCTCACCCTGACTATAACTTGAATACAGCCCTGTTGGATCCTCCAACAGCCTGGAGAAGACTTAAGAATGGTCACCCCGACCGGGAAGGTTGGATCTGGCATCTGGTGGCATACAGAAATTCTCAGACAAGCCGGGTAGAGAATATTTACTATGGAAGCATATCTTCACGAATGCCATTCATGGCGAAGGATTGAGGCCAGCAGAAGAGCTATGATATATGATAGCATGGCTAGGAACAGAATCTGCAGAAGTAGTACAAGACATCTACTCAGCCCAACTAGGTAACCCTGTCATCGCCCTTAGACGAGCTTGGGACATGCTCGATCAGCAGTATGGCGCATCTATATTGACAGAATCCTTGCTCTTAGATCATGTCTACGACTTCCCTGACATCAGTCTCAATGAACCACTTAAGCTATGGAAATTCTCTGCCATCCTTCCACAGCTGTGGACAGCACAAGAAGATCCCACCTTGCCGGGACTTATCTGTCTCGACTAGTTCAGGACGCAAAAGCCTATTATTCAAAAACTACCACTACAGCTATGTGAGGAATGGATCACGTTAGCTGCTGTTTACAAGGCAAAGAACCCAGGTAGAGACCCCACCTTTGTCGTTCTTGAAGAATTTGTTGCTCATCAGGTGAAGTTATGCAACGACCCTCAAAACCTTAGCATCAGAGAAAAATGGTTTCCGGCTGCCAGAAAGACCGGCCAAAACTCTGGCTCAAACAAGAGTTCAACGCAAACTGCAAAGGAAAAAACCTCTGTGTCTGTGTATAAGACAGAAGTTGCTACTTTGCCTATGAAGAATTCAGGTGAACAATCGTTTAAGAAAGTTCAACATAAACATCTGACATCAAGAAAAAATCAGATTTTTCCACTCCACAAGATTTCGCATGCGCTGAACAAGTGCAGAGAATTCGGAAAGAAGTCCTTGGATGAAAGAAAAGCTTTGATCAGGGAGTAAAAAGTATGTTACAAATGTTGTGCGCCTGTGGAACATATGGCCAAAGCTTGTCCAGCCAAGGTGCAGTGTCACCTATGCAAAAGTGACAGACACCCAGGCGCCCTGCATCCAGACTCGGAGTCGCTACAACTAGCAACTCCTACCTCTCCTTCAACCAAGGAACCTCAGCATGACACATGGCAAATTACATCTGTCTCACTTTTATGCATCCTGGGTCTGTTATTACACAGAGCCCTAAAATCAATGCTATGCCACACTGTGGCTTTGTAGCAGAGATAAGGTTTATGCAACTGGTCAAATTACTCCAGATCGTTGTGCAGGTCTGATCTGCAACTACAGGAAACGTTTGGTTGAGGTTATTGCTGCCAAAGGAGGGTCAACCAGTTATTAAGTCCAAAGGTTCACATACTTTTTCCACCCTGCACTGTGAATGTTTACATGTTCTGTTCAATAAAAACATGAAAACATATAATGTTTGTGTTGTATTATTTTAAGCAGACTGTGTTTTTCAAATTGTTGTGACTTCGATGAAGATCAGAGCACATTTTATGACCAATTCATGCAAAACTCCACGTAATCCCAAAGGGTTCACATACAATTTCTTGCCACTGTATATATATATATATATATACCCTCATTGCCTAGGAGCCGGTGGGCCTCAATGAGAAGAATTAATTTCAGTGTTTTTTTCCTATTCGCTGAAAAGCAAAGTTTCCTGCTCAAATGCATAATTATTTAAAAAAGTTAATTATACTATAAAGTGTATTTGATAATTATGGTGCTCAGACCACAATACATTATGAAAACAATCCTTGAGGTGGTAATATTCATAATGAGCAAGTAAACCCTATACCACTTGCACAACATTCAACATGGCTATGGTTATAGTGTAGGTTTGTTAACCATTTCAGTTGACTTTTCAGTTCAATTTTGGACAGTAGTAGTGGAATTTTCTCTTCCCTAACAGGCATACATCCCTGATATTCTTCTTTCCCATGAAGAGGCTTCGTGATTTATCTGCAAAAAGTATTTCATTATGTTTTCACTATGCATCGCCACTTGCAGACCTATAATCGGACACCCATTGATATTTTCTTAAACTTCCAGATGGAACTCTGTTCTAAGGTGTTTATGTTAATAGGGCTTGTGCTTAACACAAAATTTCTTCCTTTCTTAATTAAATTTAATGCAGACTCGTATAACCACAAGACCTTTATACGCTTGCCTAATGATAATGGAAGGATGGCTGCCAAGATATCCTAACACATTTTTTTAAAGTCCAGAAATAGAAGACCAATCTCATGTATATATGGTAGTGAGATTAAACAGACTTTTACCATTTATGGAATATATGTTGCGATTCTTTTAGATTTTTCTATACTATTTATTCATTCACAGCAATCTATTGCATATAAGTTATTATATTTTAATTTTAAGGAACTTATTCCCCCAATACACTTAACACGTCTTACACTTCCTACTGTATGTGCATCCCCGTCCTGCTCCATGTTTCCATTTGTCACCTCTCTGTGCGGCTCATAATGACTATGTAGGCCGCTTAAAAAGACCAGTAGGCAGGGAACAATTCAATTAAATGTTAGGTTTGTTTTCAAGTATTAAACAAGTGGAAAACAAAGAGGTACAATGAGTGGCAGTTTAATGGAAAGTTACAACTTAAATTAGAAAGGCTGTAAAACTCATTCAGCCTAAGAAAAGGGAACATACAGTATACTCAATTAACTCTCGTTTGTAAATTGCATTGTGTAGAAGGGCATATTTTAATACATATCAAAGTTAACCTTGTAGAGAGATAACACCAGCCAAAGACCATGCTTATTCCATTGCAGTAAGGTAAGGTCATAAAAGTAACACTAAAAAGCAGCATACTTTACCCTTAGATTGTATTACTCGTTATCCAGTATCTTCCATGGTGCTTGATTGGTGACGACAGCACCGCCAATATACCGAGGACATACTTGAAAACGAGAGAAATCTCAATGTATCCTTCCTGGTAAAATACTTTGCAAATAAATAAATATAAATTCCATCAATATACATTACCTGTAGACATGTGCACAGCACAAAATTTCGGTTTGAACTAATGTATTAGTCCTAAAATGCAATTTGTTTAGTTGCCAAAGAAATTCGTTTTCAGTTCTTTAGTATGAAAACTAATTTCATGCATCCGAAAACCAGTGGATATAATTACTATTGTAGTGGCTCCTCAGAGGGCTGAGATCGCTGCTTGTTACAGTATCTCTCACTCTCAGCACAATGTGTCAGGCAAAGCTGTTACAGTAACTGACTGCTGCTTATCACAGCGCTCAGAGTTTCAGTAAAACTAATAATCATATTTTTATATATAAGAGGTTATAACAATATTATTTCCTTGTTTTACTGAAACTCTGAGCGCTGTTACAGTCAGTTACTGTAACAGCTGAGCCTGATACATTGTACGGAGAGATAATATAACAAGCAGCCGATCTCAGCGCAAACAGCCACTGGATTTAAAGTGCTAAAAAAAGGTTCCTCTCTGTATAATGTATAGAACATCCTCCTGCTTTAATTAATACCCCTCTCCGTATAATGTAGATAACATCCTCCTGCATTAATACCCCTCTCTGTATAATGTATAGAACATCCTCCTGCATTAATTAATGCCCCTCTCTGTATAGAACATCCTACTAAATTGGCATGTGGAGGGTGCAGAACTTCGGAATGCAATGCTTATCCAGCGCAGGAGAGGGAACTTTTACTTTAACTTTGTACTGTATCTCTGTGGGGGAGACAGACAGGAATATAAAAGCAGGGGAGAGGGAAAATATTAACGTAAATTGGTCTGAAAGCTGAGAGAAGAGATGACTGGTGCAAATTTATATTTATAATAACATAAAGCACTTTAAATCCAGGGAAAACATTCAAATAAATTACACTGAAGGCTCATAATGACAGAGTAACTGTGAGAGTTGGATACTAAATGTGTCAGATGTAAAAAAAAAAACTTTATAACAAGCAGCAATGGGAGAGGAGAGGTACTTTATATAACAACGTGTATTATAGATGAGGAAAGGGGGATAGTGCGCCTGGATAAAATGTATCAGACCTAAGCCCCTATTATGCAAAGCGGGAGGGGAGATATCACACGTTTGATAAAGTCCCTCTCTTCTCCCAGCGCTGCTTGTTATAAAGGGTTTTTACTATCCAGCCCTCCTCTGTCATTAGCTTTCAGTGTGATTTATTTGAATGTTTTCCTTCTCCACCTGCTTTCATCATCTTGTCTGCCTCATAGACATGCAAGGGTTAAGTAAAGGTTTCCTCTCCTATGCTGGCTGTCTGTGCTGCGAGTGAGTATTCTGGTGCTCTATCACTGTCAGATTTTCAGGTAGGGGTCGGAAAAGATTACTCATACAAACCTTTTCTGTAGCTTTGCGATGTTGCGCTCTTCATTACTGGTCTCCTTCACTCATCAGTGTAATATCACAAAAAGGACTGAAACTAAAATGTAGTGCATTTTGTTTTAGTTTCTTTCGTTTTTTGTACTGAGCAGTTTCGTATCTCTTGAGTCATACAAAAACTAAATTAGCCCAAAAATCCAGACTAAATCGTTTTAGTACTAAAACGAACGCACATGTCTAATTACCTGTAGTTCCTTCTAGATTCAAAAGCCCACTACTAATACCACATACCAGGTCCTCCCCTCTCAAGGCCGTGGAAGACCTTCTGCCCCATTGGAAACAGCATCATGACCAGACTACTGCTATTGTTTCTTACATGTACCTGTATAACTGTGATTGGTATCACCTTGACGTCTGTATTTTGAGATGCTGCTGTGAGGAAAGTCAACTCTCTGATCCAGAGGCATAACTAGAAACCTCAGGGCCCAGGTGCAGGAACCATGACTGCCACCCCCACCCTAGGCAACAACATATTTTGTCCCCTCTCCTGTCAACATGCATTGGTTCCCTCCAGGTCCACAATGTTGACTCCAGTGTCCCATTTTTTCCAGGTTCACTATGACCTCTTCAGTCCATCCCATTTTAATGTAATGTGCACTTGGAGTATCTCACATAGCTGCACAGCAATAAACCTTACAGTAATATGCACTGTGTATGAATGTATCACAGAGCTCCACAGCAATAAAACTCACAGTAATGTGCAGTGTGTATCAGTGTAAATCACAGAGGTTTACAGCAACAAAACTCACAGTAATATGTAGTGTGTATGAGTGTATCAGAGTTCCAAAGTAAAACTCACACATAAGTATAAAATAAATTACAAAAATAAATGATAGATATATATATATATATATATATATATAATACAGGCAAGCACCCAGGCCCAGGCAGGCGAGTGTGCCCCCCCGGACTCAAGGGCCTGGGTACGGTGGCATCCTCTGCACCCTGGTAGTTATGCCCCTGCTCTGATCTCTATACTCCATTCTTTTAATTTCCTAATGTGCAATGATAGTTTGTATTGTATATTTTGCATAATCTTAATACACACAAATAAGTACAAAATAAAGTAAGACAACAGTTTCCAAATAATCACGATCACTAGTGAAATGTACACAAAAATATTTTTCTCCAGTAATTCTTTGCCAAACAAATGACAAAATGAAATGTCATAGAAATGGCAAAATCCCATGACTGCATTCAGCCTCTCAATAGCTCACGTTGGATAGTGATATGGTTGTATATTTTTTCTATGTAATTTCATCCCCAAATCTAACATTGCATTAAAGTAGATGGTATGTATCCTTGCATCATGGTTAATCCTGTAGGCAGTGGTGTAAATGGTGTGGGGAATAGGTTATCGGAGTCACTGCAATCCCAGAATCTAACAAGGCACTGAAACAGAGCACTAGATTGAACCATACTACTAATTTTCAAAAAGGAAACAACCATCCGGTCCTTTTTCTAGGCATGCAAAACCTCACGTTAGTTCCACAAAATGACTCTGACTTCAGTATACCCAGCAATCGAAAATAAACAACAGATCCAAACTCCCAGCTCATAGAACTGGAAACTTGAAGGAACAGGAGGGTATGACCACACGCCCGTTGGTATTTTAAACTAATATATCACACATTGATAAAACAGAAGGAAATTATAAGTTCCCATCAGGGGCATTACTAGACATCACTGGGCCCAAGGTCAATATTTTGTTCTAAAGTCCCGCAACCCCTCTACACTCTCGCTCCCACCCCATCCTAGAGACGAGGCATAAATGTGCTCACACACAACCCCCCCATGCATTTACACACCAACATATAAACACATTACATGCACACTTGCAGGCAATAATATATACACAGGTGCACACCTATACACACCCAATCATATACACCTACATACAAACATACAGTACACACTTTCATATACATACACACTTACACACATCAACTTTCTTATCCACCCTAATAAAGACAAAGATTTTTACACATTACCTTACATACTATTACCCCCACACAGCTCCCTGGGTTATATCTGTGTGATTCCTAACAGTGAGGCCGCGGAGACTTATTCCCCTCCCTCTGCACTACAGACTGGATGCTGGGAGTCATTTCTGTTGCCAGTATCCGAGTTGGAAAACTCAAAATTCACATTTTCCAGATATAAGGCCATCTATAAAAGACAATCACTTTGCAGGGTCGCCTCTGCTGCACCCCTCAGAAGAACAGGCCCGGTTGCAGTTGCACCCTCGGCACCCCCTGTAGTTACGCACCTGGTTCCCATGAAGGACAGAATATGTGAAAATCTGATTATACATTTATTGTGTTTCATCAATATATTTGTTTCCAGTTCAGTTTGGTCTTATAAAAGTTTGTTCAAGTTTCTGATAAATTCATTGAATGATACACATGCGGGGAACCCCAAATGAGAAGAGGATAACATATTGTATTTACACACAACACACAAATACACAACACACGAATACATAACATCAACCCAATTAAATCAAGATAAGATGACTTCTACATGTTCACTGCTTAATAATCTGTAAATTATGGTCCCAGCAGCTTATATTTATACTCTAACCTGATAAAAGTGCAAAACATTAATAAAAGCTTAACACCAAAATAAATCTGTTAATGGCAAAAATGAAAATTTTAGCTCTTTTGTTATTTTATTCATTCACATTCACCATCACAAATATTATGAAGATGCCAAGAATGTAAAAATGCATCAATAAAATAAATAGGATTGTTTTTTCTTCATTTTTTCTGTGTATTTATTTTTACATAGATGTGGTGTTATACGTCTGTAAGAAGAATATTCATCCAACCCTTGCCTACTATAACTATCATAGAGCTAAACATATGGTCCTTGTATACAAATTGATGTAATTTCGAAAATACCAGCATCATATTTTCAATATCATTACTCCTGTAAACAAATTTACATTTACAGGCACATGATCATTTCCTACAATAACAGTATATGACGTCTCAGCTTCTTGGGCTCCAGAAGAGTGATTTTACCTCAATTTCCAATCATTCTCTCTTCAACTACCATATGAATTTCACACAGACAACTTCCTCATGACACCTATAAAACACAACTATATAACACCAATAACATATATAGCTACATTCTGAGCCATTAAAGTCTATGGAGTTGGCACGTCTAAAACAGCTCTGGTTAAGTTTATACTCGACTTGGAATCTATCCTAAAAACAGAAAATCTTTGTATATCCTTTACAGCTGAATTCCCTCCTTGAATGCATCCCATTCACTAGTGGCTTCTATTATTTATCAATTATTATTATTATTATTATACGTCATATATAAAGGGCTGACATGTTCTGACTGTACAGTGCTGTGGAATAAGTATGATACTGGTACAATATTTTAAGACAAGGTAAAGTTTGACAAACCGGTAAAAGAGAAATTGAGGCCCTATTTCCATGGGAAATTACAATATAGATAGATCAATACAATATAGGGAGGGTGTGAAACAGGAAGAATGGACATCAAAGGTAAAAATTATGTGAATATAGAGTTGTGTGATGGCAGTAATTAGGTAAGTGGAATACATGTCTTGGTGAGTTGGGTGGTAATGTTCCCTAAACCGAGATGTCCCCTCGCCGTCAGTATCCCGCAGGAGTACGGATTCTGGCCCAAAACCCAGGCAATAACTGGTGCTCCTTGCAGGGGGAAAAACAAACTGGGATTGACTTTATTTACAGTTTACAATTAGGAAAAAACACACACAGGGGGAAGGTTTAAAGACAATGGAAACATGCCCAGCTTTTCAACAAAAGGACAGGAAGTAGCGGGCAGTAGTGATCTGATTAAAGCTAGTTCCTGGGGGAAGGGTGATGCAAGCATGGCCAGACAAAGGAATCTGTTACTCACAAATACAGTGGCAAGAAAAAGTATGTGAACCCTTTGGGATTACATGGAGTTTTGCATGAATTGGTCATAAAATGTGCTCTGATATTCATCTAAGTCACAACAATTTGAAAAACACAGTCTGCTTAAAATAATACAACAAACATTATATGTTGTCATGTTTTTATTGAACAGAACATGTAAACATTTACAGTGCAGGGTGGAAAAAGTATGTGAACCTTTGGACTTAATAACTGGTTGACCCTCCTTTGGCAGCAATAACCACAACCAAACGTTTCCTGTATTTGCAGATCAGACCTGCACAACGATCTGGAGTAATTTTGGACCACTCCTCTTCACAAAACTGTTTCAGTGTAGCAATATTCTTGGGATGTCTGGTGTGAATCGCTCTCTTAAGGTCATGCCACAGCATTTCAATCGAGTTGAGGTCGGGACTCTGACTGGGCCACTCCAGAAGGCGTATTTTGTTTTGTTGAAGCCATTCTTTTGTTGAATTATTTGTATGCTTTGGGTCATTGTCCTGTTGCATCACCCATCCTCTGCGGAGCTTCAGCTGGCGGACAGATGGTCTTACGTTTTCCTGCAAAATGTCTTGATAAACTCTGGAATTAATTTTTCCATCAATGACAACAATCCGTCCAGGCCCTGATGCAGCAAAACAGCCCCAAAGCATGATGCTCCCTCCGCCATGTTTTACAGTGGGGATGAGATTTTGATGTTGGTGTGCTGTGCCTTTTTTTCTCCACACATAGTGTTGTGTGTTTTTTCCAAAAAACTCAATTTTGGTTTCATCTGTCCACAGAATATTTTGCCAGTAGTGCTGTGGAACATCCAGGTGCTCTTTTGCAAACTTCAAACGTGCTGCAATATTCTTTTTGGACAGCAATGGCTTCCTCCGTGGTGTCCTCCCATGTACTCCATTCTTGTTTAATGTTTTCCTTATTGTAGATGTGTCAACAAAAATGTTAGCATGTGCCAGAGATTTCTGTAAGTCTTTAGCTGACACTCTAGGATTCTTCTTTACCTCATTAAGCATTCTGTGCTGTGCTCTTGCAGTCATCTTTACAGGACGACCACGCCTAGGGAGAGTAGCAACATTGCTGAACTTTCTCCATTTGTAGACAGTCTGTCTTACCGTGGACACATGAACATCAAGGCTTTTGGAGATACTTTTGTAACCCTTTCCAGCTTCATGCAAGTCAACAATTCTTGATCGTAGGTCTTCTGAGAGCTCTTTTCTGCAAGGCATGGTTCACATCAGGCAGTGCTTCTTGAAACCAGTAAACCCAAAACTGGTGTGTTTTTAAAGGGCAGGACAGCTTTCAGCAACACATCCAATAATATCACACTGATTGGACTCAAGGTTGGCTCACTCCTGGCTCCAATTAGCTCTTGGAGAAGTCATTAGGCTAGGGGTTCGCATAGTTTTTCCACCCTGCACTGTGAATGTTTACATGTTCTGTTCAATAAACACATGAAAATATAATGTTTGTGTTGTATTATTTTAAGCAGACTGTGTTTTTCAAATTGTTGTGACTTAGATGAAGATCAGAACACATTTTATGACCAATTCATGCAAAACTCCACGTAATCCCAAAGGGTTCACATACTTTTTCTTGCCACTGTACACATAAGGAAAAACAGCACAGTATATACCACAGGAGACTCCACCATAAATACATAAGGAAATATTAATATAACGCAGACATCAGGGAACAGGGCACCACAAACACCCTGCATCTACAATTGTAGATAGAGGGTGACTTTGACAAAGGAAAGGGCAGGGAAACAATATGAAACATTAGGACCGCATCTTCTAATTACATTTCTAGGCCCATGTACCCAAAGTCCAAATTGACTCACATCACAAGGAGCAGTTGAAAGATGGCAGATTGGGGAAAAGTTTGATAGTGTGAGGAAGTTTGTGAAGTGTGTGAATGCTGCACTTGAGAGGTCCTGTAGTCTAGCATGAGACAAGGTGATTACAGGAGATCCAAAGCGCAGGTCATTGTTGGATCTTAGCAAGCGGGCAGGAGTATATTTAGTGATTAGCAAGTGGAAACTGCCATTAGTAAAGGCTTTGTAGGAAAAGGTAAGAATTTTGAATTCTGCTATGAATGGAGAGGAGACTTGTAGAGAGGAGCAGCAGAGACAGAGTAACGAATAAAGTGGTTAAGCCTGGCAGTAGCATTAAGAATAGACTGGAGGAGGAGGCAAGAGAGAGGAAGGCCAGTTAGTAGGTTATTTCAATAGTAAAGTTAGGAAATTACAAGATCGTGGATGAGTTGCATAGTGTGTGTCAGCAGTCAAAAATGGATGAATTTTGAAACTATTGCACAGGTGTTTGCTGCAGAATGGAGAGTGTGGGTGGATGCGGGGGATAAAGGGCAGAGAGGAGTCAAGTATATTCCCAAGACAGCAAACCTGGGGTAGTGGGGAGATAGTGTTGCCATCAACAGTGATAGAAAAGTCTGAAATTTAAAAGATTCTTGAGCAGGGAATTATGAGTATCTCAGTCTCGGACATAATAATCTTTAGGTGGTGTGAGACCCTCTGAAAAGATATGTCAGATATGCAATCACTATATCGGATTTATTGGGGGATGTTTTAAGGGGTGCTAAATGATTCTACAAAAGCGGAGTGAGTTAGCACCAGCTTTTAGGAGTAGCTAAAAAATGTTTTAACCCATTGGTGCGGTAATTAGCACTAGGACTTTGTAATACCTTACTTATCCTAACGATAGTTATGGATTGTGCTCCCCATGTTAAGTATAGGATTAGCAAAGTACAGTAAACTTGCACAAGCTAACACAATCACCAATGCGTTAACAGATTAAGTGTGGGAGCATGCGTTAATGTCACTTATCCTTACATATCCAAATGCTACAGTTAGCATTATTATGAACTCACCCCCTTGTCTTTCAATAAAGGAACAGTGGTTTATGAATAACTCCTTTTGATTCTGTGAGAAAACAACATTTGTAGAAAATAAATAGAAGTATCTAAGTTTTATCTTCTAACCAGTCCATGAAAAAGGGCTTAGAGCATATTACTGAAAAGTGCACTGGACCTTTAAGACGATATAAGAGGTGTTCTATATGTCCCATGTTACTGCAAGATGAATTCTTGAGTGTCCCAATTGTATTTAAAAAAACTCTCCAACAGCAGGTTATCAATGATTTTAATGATGCCACAGCTGAAGCATTTACCATAGTCACCAACCCACTCTAAGGATACACAAGTTACATTGCCATAAACACTGATACAACCTTTGATATTGCTAATACTAAAAAGAATCCAAAGTACGTATGTCTGCTGAAACAAAAAGAGACAAAGTGGATATATAAACTAGACACAGTTTGGCCAAATGGATTGAACAGGGAGCTTGATCTAAATGTCTTCCTCTAACTATGGTTTCAGTTAGAAAAGGCTTTGTGATTTTATAAGGATGGTGTCATGTGTCCCCTGCTTTTATGGGTGTTCCATATGACGATAGCCCTCGACCTCTGGGCGGCATTGTATATATACACCTTATATTTTTTGTATCAACTTTCTGCTGTGCAGGTTTACATTGATAAATATTTACACAGAATGTATAAATCATTTGTAATGATTGTTTGTGACGCTATTTACAGTTGAATTCATGTGTATTTGAAGGTACCCCTTGTCACTGTGATAGACTGTATCCGTATGTATGAATCTTACCACTATATACACTATATTGCCAAAAGTATTCGCTCACCCATCCAAATAATCAGAATCAGGTGTTCCAATCACTTCCATGGCCACAGGTGTATAAAATAAAGCACCTAGGCATGCAGACTGTTTTTACAAACATTTGTGAAAGAATGGGTCGCTCTCGGGAGCTCAGTGAATTCCAGCGTGGAACTGTGATAGGATGCCACCTGTGCAACAAATCCAGTCGTGAAATTTCCTCGCTCCTAAATATTCCACAGTCAACTGTCAGCTGTATTATAAGAACGTGGAAGTGTTTGGGAACGACAGCAACTCAGCCATGAAGTGGTAGGCCACATAAACTGACGGAGCGGGGTCATCGGATGCTGAGGAGCATAGTTCGAAGAGGTTGTCAACTTTCTGCAGATTCAATCACTACAGACCTCCAAACTTCACGTGGCCTTCAGATTAGCTCAAGAACAGTGCGCAGAGAGCTTCATGGAATGGGTTTTCATGGCCGAGCAGCTGCATCCAAGCTATACATCACCAAGTACAATGCAAAGCGTTGGATGCAGTGGTGTATAGCATGCCGCCACTGGATTCTAGAGCAGTGGAGACGCGTTCTCTGGAGTGACGAATCGCGCTTCTCCATCTGGCAATCTGATGGATGAGTCTGGGTTTGTCGGTTGCCAGGAGAACGGTACTTGTCTGACTGTATTGTGCCAAGTGCAAAGTTTGGTGGAGGGGGGATTATGGTGTGGGTTTGTTTTTCAATAACTGGGCTTGGCCCCTTAGTTCCAGTGCAAGGAACTCTGAATGCTTCAGCATACCAAGACATTTTGGACAATTCCATGCTCCCAACTTTGTGGGAACAGTTTGGAGATGGCCCCTTCCTCTTCCAACATGACTGCACACAAGTGCACAAAGCAAGGTCCATAAAGACATGGATAACAGAGTCTGGTGTGGATGAACTTAACTGGCCTGCACAGAGTCCTGACCTCCACCCGATAGAACACCTTTGGGATGAATTAGAGCAGAGACTGAGAGCCAGGCCTTCTCGTCCAACATCAGTGTGTGACCTCACAAATGCGCTTCTGGAAGAATGGTCAAAAATTCCCATAAACACACTCCTAAACCTTGTGGACAGCCTTCCCAGAAGAGATGAAGCTGTTATAGCTGCAAAGGGTGGACCAACGTCATATTGAACCCTACGGATTAGGAATGGGATGTCACTTAAGTTCATATGCGAGTCAAGGCAGGTGAGCGAATACTTTTGGCAATATAGTGTATATATACTAGATGTTAAGCCTGCCCAGAGGGCAGTCTATTGTTGTTGTCGCCAGCTCAGAATTCATGTCCACATATTTGTTTTTCAATGTCCTATCCAAGAGTATCTCTCTATATAAATGCGTTTGTAACGCGTCCGTCGCCGTCCCATCGCTGAGCAGCTCTGTTGGGTGCGCGCACAGCTGACAGCGCATTACAAAGGCATTTACAGTTGTGTTCAAAATTATTCAACCCCCACTGAAATTGAGTGTTTTGGCCAGTTTGACATTGATTTTGATCAGTCATCTTGCTTACAATTAAATCAAAGAGGCACGTGTAGGTCAGACAAATGTAACATAACATTTATAATGAAATAACCACAAATGTCTTTTCTGTGCTCACATCATTATCAGTTTTATTCAACCCCCAAGTGACATTCAATCGTAGTACTTAGTACAACATCCTTTTACAGTTACAACAGCTTTTAAGTGTGAAGCATAGCTTGACAAAAGTGTCTTGCAGCGATCTACGGGTATCTTCGCCCATTCGTCATGGGCAAAAGCCTCCAGTTCAGTCACATTCTTAGGCTTGCGCACTGCAACTGCTTTCTTTAAGTCCCACCAGAGGTTCTCAATCGAATTTAAGTCAGGTGACTGCGATGGCCACTCCAAAATGTTCCAGCCTTTAATCTGCAACCATGCTCTAGTGGACTTGGAGGTATGCTTGGGATCATTGTCCTGTTGAAAGGTCCAATGTCTCCCAAGCCTCAGGTTTGTGACGGACTGCATCACATTCTCATCCAATATCTCCAGGTACTGAAGAGAATTCATGGTACCTTGCACACGCTGAAGCTTCCCTGTACCTGCAGAAGCAAAACAGCCCCAAAGCATGATTGACCCCCCGCCATGCTTCACAGTAGGCAAGGTGTTCTTTTCTTCATAGGCCTTGTTCTTCCTCCTCCAAACATAGTGTTGATCCATGGGCCCAAACAGTTCTAATTTTGTTTCATCAGTCCACTATCCCAAAACTTCTGTGGTTTGTCCACATGACTTTTGGCATACTGCAGTCGACTCTTCTTATTCTTTGGAGACAGCAAGGGAGCCTGGGAGTGCGCCTGGGAGTTATGGCATGGAGGCCTTCATTACGCAGTGTGCGCCGTATTGTCTGAGCTGAAACTTCAGTACCCACATCTGACAAATCTTTTCTCAGTTCCTCAGCAGTCACACAGGGACTTTTCTCCACTCTACGCTTCAGGTAGCGCACAGCAGTCGAAGTCAGCATCTTCTTTCTGCCACGACCAGGTAGCGTTTCAACAGTGCCCTTTGCCTTGAATTTGCGAATGATGCTTCCTATGGTCTCTCTTGGTATGTTTAACATCTTTGCAATCTTCTTATAGCCATTGCCCTTCCTGTGAAGAGTAATCACCTCTTCTCTTGTCTTCCTGGACTATTCTCTTGACTTCACCATGTTTGTAACCACACCAGTAAATGTCTAGAAGGAGCTGAGTATCACAGTCATTTTAAAGCTGCCTAATTGGTGCTTATTATGCTTTATTGCTGCTCCGTGACATCTACAGGTGTTTTCAATACCTGATTGAAAACACTTGAATGAACCTCTGTTCTTCAGAGTGGTAGTCTTTAAGGGGTTGAATAATTGTGTCAATGAAGAATTCACAAAAGAAACATTTACTACTGTATTACAAAACCAATTGATGTCATTTTAGTTGCATATGGTTCTTTAAAAAGTCCTTGTAGGATTTCATTCTGAATACAATTACAAATGTACACTAAATTCCCTAAAACCCTTTACAGCATTGGGGGTTGAATAATTTTGAACACAACTGTAGGCGTCAGTGTCAGTGCACCCAAATATTGTGCCTTTGGTGGCAGCAAGTGCCTTCACACCGTAACCCCTTTGTGGTATTGTGGAAGAGTGCAGTGGTGGAGGTTTTGTGAATGCAGAAGAAATCCCCGATTTCAAACAAAAGAAAAATGAAGTACATGTAAGATATCAGTAACATAAAGTAAACACAAAAAGGACATTTTATTTTTTGGTCGTAGAGTTCCTTTAATTCCATGCTTATATTTTGGTGGTGAGGGCAGATGGAGTAGCAAAAGCATCCTGACAAAGACATGTGACTAATTTTCAGTAATTATGCTTAATGAGGTCTGATCACCGTGCTAAAATACATGCAGACAAAGTTTGCTGATGATACACATAATTAAGAATCAGAGAATCAATTCATTTGACTGTGTATGGAGACGGGCAGGGTGAAAAAGGGTCACCAACTCAGATGTAAAATAAGGATACCTGCGCTGCTGCTCTGCACATTATATCCATGAATAAGCAGCATGTTTCTGCATTCCATACCTGCTGGGCAAATTAAACAGCTGTGTCTGCTCAGAGCCGAATAGTTCCATTTAACAGTACAGCTGCCGGCTTAGATTTGCACACGACAGTGAACCTCTAAGCTTAGCACGCCAATAAAAATTAATGTGCAGTAAAAATAAAATATAACTATGTTTATCCAGGAGATAGAAGAGCTACGTAAAGGCATGCTTACTCAATTTCACTCTCTAGCATAAAAAGTGAAAAGGTCCTTGTTATATTATAACAGTGTCGTTTATTGTATTATGTTTATGATTATTTATATATTTATTTTTCCACTCATGCTATTCTCACTTTTTCACTGCACAGTGTATGCACATTGACTCTTTGACATTTTCTGTAATGTCTTTAATTTTCTCTTTTAATGGATTCCAATGTCAAACCTTTCCTTTAGATAAATTATATGCCTAGTGCATAAATATACATTCGGCTTTAATATTATTTATAAAAATAAATCACGTTTATGATGTATTAGTAATTGTTATAGAATTTTGTAAAATAAGATGTTAATTAAAAAAAAGACCTTTAAAATATAAAAAAACTATACTACCAAATATTGCGCAATGCTGATAAAGGTTTGATCATATCCCCTTTCTCTCCTTTTTAGAAAATAAACGTTAACCCCTTCACCATCAAGTGAGCTTCCTTAAAATCAGTGGCAGGAACCACTGTTTATTTGGAAAATAATATTTTATTTATACAGTAAGAAATATTTGTTAATATTTCCAATGTATTCCTTACTGTAATAACCTATTTGGCAGACAGATGTCACCATCTGCTGGCTAAATGCTGCTACTACAGTTCTCAGCTTTGTGCAGGATCAGCTGGTGAAAAGTCAGATAGAGACTTTCTACAGCTGGTTTTAAAACGTGGTTAACACCTTGGGCATCATGCCCAGGGTGCTAAAACATTAGGGACATGATCTTGTCAAATACAAATGAAATTTTTCTGCGACAAACAATTTTCATTTGTGACGATACAATATAGATCCAGACCGTGTTAACACAATCTCAAGCTGCCAAGTCTGCTACTGCTTATTGTATATACACGATCAGTGAAGGGTTAAACACACATGTGTTTAGGTTTCACCTTAATTGAGATGCACAAATAGGTTACATATTGGATCTATAATTATAGACAAATTATAATTTATCTATATAGTGCCAACAAAATCCACAAGACTGTACAAGATATATGCAGGGGCGGATCCAGACACAGGTTTCAGGGGGGGGCACACTACCAGTTTTGGCTAAGAGCTGGTGTTGTGTTCGCAGTGAAAGGCAGAGTCGTGCATAATAGCAGGCTGTGTTCGTCACACTCACTCTCCCCAGCGCATTGCACAGGGTCTGTGAGGCCCCAACCACGCCAAGAAAGAAATGGCACTGACCTGCAGGACTTAAACGACGTCCTGAGTACATCCTCTGAACACAAACATGAAACCAGAGGATGCGTCCAGCATGTCGTCAGCAGCAAAGAGGGTGAAGGGATAAAAGGGGGTAAAATTTGAGTAGATTGCCCATTTAACCTCTTGTTGCCCCGCACCAATATTTAATCTCCTACATGTACCTCACAATGCTTTCATTCATATTTTTTGGAGTGCAGGCAGCAGATAATGTGCAGAGCTCCACAACAATAAAACTCACAGCAATGTGCTGTGTGAATGAGCATATCACAGAGCTCCACAGCAATTAAGCTCACAGTAATGTGCGATGTGAATGAGCATATCACAGAGCTCCACAGCAATTAAGCTCACAGTAATGTGCAGTGTGTATGAACGTATCACAGAGTTCCACAGCAATAAAACTCACAGTAATGTGCAGTGTGTATGAACGTATCATAGAGCTCCACAGCAAAAAAATTGTAGCAGCTGGCTGGTCTCATTAAAAAGTGCAGCGGCTGTTTTATTGGGCTGAAGACTGGCCCGGGGGGCATTTGCCTCCATGCCACCCGGTCCAGTCCGCCCCTTCCCCAGATACATGTATACCCAGACATCATCTTACCTTCCCCCGGCTCCTTGCAATTCACTGCATCTTCCAGGGCACGTGTGTCCAGGGCCGGATTAAGGGTATCATGGACCTGGTGCTGAGGATTTCGGTGGGCCTATTTTTAGATACTGAGGCAACCATCCGCGTTGCTTTGCTTATCTGAAAAGATATTTACACCTTTTTTTTAAATTTACTTAGGCTGACTGTCCACTGGGTCCATATTCTGACGTCCAATGTGGTCGTCAGACTACGGACAACCTAGGTCGTACGATGGCAGACTTCCTGGGTTGTCTATGCGACTATGGACAACCCAGGGTCCCAGCCAAATGCTGCCGGACTGACAGCCGAACGCCACTGAAGCCCGCTGGACTGCAGACAAAAAACAATAAATGGAACTACACTATTCTTGTATTTAAACCAATAAAAATGCATTAAAATGTGTTTAAATGATAAAAAAAAGGTCCCATAAATAATAAAAATATCTGCTGCAGAAAAAAAAATTCATTTATAGGAGTGAAAGTGACTGAATGTGATGTGAATGGGGGCTATGCATCATAGAGATTGATGAATGTGTGTGGCTGGAGTGAACTAGGAGTGGATTTGTGGCTGGGTGACTGACGTAGGAGTGCGTTAACAGAAGGGGTTATTCACTCTGTGCCTCCTCTCTCATCCCTCGCTCTCTCTATACTCCTCTCTCATCCCTCTACTCCTCTCTCATCCCTCTCTCTGTACTCCTCTCTCATCCCTCACTCTCTCTGAACTCCTCTCTCATCCCTCACTCTCTCTGTACTCCTCTCTCATCCCTCGCTCTGTATATTCCTCTCATCCCTCTCTCTGTGACTCCTCTCTCATCCCTCTCTCTACTCCTCTCTCATCCCTCTCTCTGTACGCCTCTCTCATCCCTCTGTACGCCTCTCTCATCCCTCTCTCTGTGACTCCTCTCTCATCCCCCTCTTTCATTCCCCCTCTCTTTCATTCCCCCTCTCTTTCACTCCCCCTCTTTTATTCCCTTTCTCTTTCATCCCCTCTCTCTTTCATCCCCCTCTCTTTTTCAATCCCCCTCTCTCTTTCATCCCCCTCTCTTTCATCCCCCCTCTCTCTTTCAACCCCCTCTCTTTCATTCCCCCTCTCTTTCATTCCCCTTCTCTTTCATCCCCCTCTCTTTCATCCCCCCTCTCTCATCCCCCCTCTTTCATCCCCCTCTCTTTCATCCCTCTCTTTCATTCCCCTCTCTCTCATCCCCCTCTTTCATTCCCTCTTTCATTCCCCCTCTCTTTCACTCCCCCTCTTTTATTCCCTTTCTCTTTCATCCCCCTCTTTCAATCTCCCTCTCTCTTTCATCCCCCCTCTTTCATTCCCCCTCTTTCATCCCCTCTCTCTCTTTCATTCCCCCTCTCTCTTTCAATCCCCCTCTCTCTTTCAACCCCCTCTCTTTCATTCCCCCTCTCTTTCATTCCCCTTCTCTTTCATCCCCCTCTCTTTCATCCCCCTCTCTCTCATCCCCCCTCTTTCATCCCCCTCTCTTTCATCCCTCTCTTTCATTCCCCCTCTCTCTCATCCCCCCTCTTTCATTCCCTCTTTCATTCCCCCTCTCTTTCACTCCCCCTCTTTTATTCCCTTTCTCTTTCATCCCCCTCTTTCAATCTCCCTCTCTCTTTCATCCCCCCTCTTTCATTCCCCCTCTTTCATCCCCCTCTCTCTCTTTCATTCCCCCTCTCTCTTTCAATCCCCCTCTCTCTTTCAACCCCCTCTCTTTCATCCCCCCTCTCTTTCATCCCCCCTCTCTCTCTCAACCCCCTCTCTTTCATTCCCCTTCTCTTTCACTCCCCCTCTCTTTCATCCCCCTCTCTCAATCCCCTTCTTTCATCCCCCTCTCTCTTTCATTACCCCTCTCTCTTTCAACCCCTCTTTCATTCCCCCTTCTTTCACTCCCCCCTCTTACATCCCCCTCTCTTTCACTCCCCCTCTTTCATCCCCTCTCTCTTTCAATCCCCCCTCTTTCATACCCTCTCTCTCTTTCATCCCCCCTCTCTTTCATCCCCCCTCTCTCTTTCATTCCCCCGCTCTCTTTCATTCCCCTCTCTCTTTCATCCCCCTCTTTCATCCCCTCTCTCTCTTTCATCCCCCCTCTCTCTCAACCCCCTCTCTTTCATTCCCCCTCTCATTCCCCTCTTTCATCCCCCTCTCTCTTTCATTCCCCCTCTCTCTTTCAACCCCTCTTTCATTCCCCCTTCTTTCACTCCCCCCCTTTCATCCCCCTCTCTCTTTCATCCCCCTCTTTTATTACCTTTCTCTTTCATCCCCCTCTCTTTCATCCCCCCTCTCTCTTTCTTTCCCTCTCTTTCATCCCCTCTCTCTTTCATCCCCCCTCTTTCTTTCATCCCCCACTCTTTCATTCCCCTTCTCTTTCATCCCCTCTCTCTTTCATCCCCCTCTCTCTCTCTTTCATTCCCCCGCTCTCTTTCATCCCCCTCTTTCTTTCATCCCCCACTCTTTCATTCCCCTTCTCTTTCATCCCCCTCTTTCATTCCCCTTCTCTTTCATCCCCCCTCTCTCTTTCATTCCCCCTCTCTTTCATCCCCCTCTCTCTTTCATCCCCCTCTCTCTTTCATTCCCCCTCTCATCCCCTTTCTCTCTCATCCCCCTTTCTCTTCATCCCCCCTCTCTCTTTCATTCCCCTCTCTCTGTGTCTGTGATCCCTCTGCATGTCTGTGTCTTTACTGTCCCCCCTGCATGCTGCCCCCCTCCTTCCGAATGAGTTCAGAGGGAGAGCTGCGGGGTGGGGGGGGTAAGGGGTGAAGGTAAATGACAAAAAAAAGCTGCCCGGGTGAATCATCAGCTGGGGAAGCTTACCTTTCCCCCTGGCTGTTGCTCAGCTGCTCCTGCTCTACTTACCAGTCGCCTTCCTTCCACATGGCTGGAAACAGGAAGAGGTGCTGGAGGATGGGGAGGAGCAGCCGTGTCTCACAGAGCAGCTGATGAGCGACACCTAGTGGCTGCTCTGGCCCAAAATACTCCTGCACATTTTACAACACGGTGGGGCCGCTTGAGCGCATCGGCTTCATGATGGTGTGTGTGGGAAGACCTGTCGGACGGCCGGCGGCTCCTCTATTCTTGGGGCAGCTGTGGGCCTATTTAATGGAAGGGGCCTGGAGCGGCTGCTCCATCTGCCCCTACATTAATCCGGCCCTGCGTGTGTCACATGACACAGACCACCCGGAAGCTGCTTCCTGCGTGCAGCCAGTGGAGAGAGGTGGAGAGATGCGATGGGGAAATTCCTCCTCCAAGTCCATCCCAACAACAAAAAAAAACAAAAGCATGGAGCTGCCTCTATGGAACAACCCCCGGCAGCCTACCAGTCCGGCCCTGTGCTGCAGCTCAGGCTCTCATGGGGGAACAACTGAAGCTTGTTCTCAGAATCAGTCTGGCACTGGCCGGCAATATTTTCTCGGGGGGGGGCAATTGCCCCGTTGCCCCCCCTGGATCCGCCCCTGGATATATAAACAAGGGGTGAAACATGAAAATGAGAGGCATGTCTAAGAGGCATTATACAGTTTGATTGGACCATCCTGGTCCCAAGGAAACATACAATATGAGGTAGGCATGTCCATATCATTAGGTGTCTTGTATAGGGACACTTGCTGGAGAGGTATTCTGACCAGGATTCAAGCTTGCATCTCCATGGTGGTAGAGCAGTGATGGTACCACTATTCTACTAGTATCAGGGTTATTCAAAGAGATCCGAATTGTGGCTGAAAGGTAACCGAATACTGAAATTCAGCGTACGGTCACCTTTCCTGGCCATTCGGCTATTCAGAGAGCAGGCAGTTCGCCAAATGTTGGTGAATTGCCTGCACATATGGTGCCTGTTCGAGGGCAGTGAATTCCCCATAGAGAAGCAATGCTTCGTCTATTCAGAGAATAAAAACCAGCAGTGAAAAGTTGCAGAATTGCCCGGCAATTCAGTGGTTTCAATCGATAGGTTTATTCAGGCGAATACCATAGGCTTCAATGCTAAAAATATTCCAGTTTTAATGCAATATCTACGTAATAAACAATTGATTATAATATTCCGCAGTAAAAAGTCTCTTCCTGTATAGATTTTTTAGAATAAGGCATTTTTCGGGATTTTTTTGCAAAAAAAATATTTTCGGGGGGGGGAGGTGTTTCATCGTTTTTCCTTTTTTCTGTAACAGCCCTTTTTATTGTCATTCATTGGATCTTATATGTAAATTTCAGACATATTCGTTCTGTAGTTTCTTTGCAAACAGCGTTTCAATTTTCAAACTTTCAAGCGTACTGGTTTTTTTTTTCACTTCATTCGTCTGCGGTGTCAGCTTTTTCCAACGGCTGCTCTGCGCTGTGATTGGCAGCTGCTCGGGTTTCTCCGGCGTGTTCGACGGGGCTAATCCGGATGTTTTTGCAGGTTTCGGTGTGCGTTCGCTGGGTTTTGCGGAGAGTGTTTGCAGGGCCGGTGCTAGACTATTTGCGCCCTAGGCAAGACCAGCTACTTGCGCCCCCCAAAAAAACACTGCACATTACTGTGGAGCTCTGTGACCCCCTCATAAACACTGCACATTTCTGTGGAGCTCTATGACCCCCTCATAAACACTGCACATTTCTGTGGAGCTCTATGACCCCCTCATAAACACTGCACATTACTGTGGAGCTCTGTGATACACTCATACTCACCATACACTATTGCGGAGCTCTATGACCTCCTCTTAAACACTGCACATTACTGTCGAGCTCTGTGATACGCTTATACACACCACACATTACTGTGCGTTTTATTGCTGTGGAGCTCTGTTATGCTCAAACACACTGCACATTACTGTATCAGAGCTCAACGGCAATAAAACTCACAGTAATGTGCGGTATGTATGAGCATATCACAGAGCTCCAGAGCAATAAAACTCACTCATACACACCGCACATGGATATATTGTCCCCACCTCACACATGGGTATATTGCCCCTACCTCACACATGTGTATATTGGCCCCAGCTCACACGGATATATTGGCCCCAGCTCACACGGATATAGTGCCCCAGCTCACATGGATATATATTGCCTCAGCAGCTCACACATGGATATATATTGCCCCAGCAGCTCACACATGGATATATTGCCCCAAGCAGCTCACACATGGATATATATTGCCCCCAGCAGCTCACACATGGAAATATATTGCCCCCAGCAGCTCACACATGGAAATATATATTGCCCCAGCAGCTCACACATGGAAATATATATTGCCCCCAGCAGCTCGCACATGGATATATATTATTATTATTCTTTATTTATAAAGCGCCAGCATATTCCGCAGCGCTGTACAATAGGCACAGTATAGACAGGGTTACAATACATTGAACAACATTTGACAAACAGTACAGGAGGAGATGAGGGCCCTATTCCCGTAGGAACTCACAATCTGGGAGGGTTGGGGTTGGAAACAGGAGGAGAGGAATATATACTGCCCCAGCAGCTCACATATGGGTATATACTGCCCCCAGCAGCTTGCACATGGATATATACTGCCCCAGCAGCTCACACATGGATATATATTGCCCCAGCAGCTCACACATGGAAATATATTGCCCCCAGCAGCTCACACATGGATATATATTGCCACCAGCAGCTCACACATGGATATATATTGCCACCAGCAGCTCACACATGGATATATATTGCCCCCAGCTCACACAGGGATATATATTGCCTCCAGCTCACATATGGAAATATATATTGCCCCCAGCTCACACAGGGATATATATTGCCCCCAGCTCACACAGGGATATATATTGCCCAGCTCACCTTTCCTCTGCCAGGTCCCTCCTGCACAATATTGCCGGCCGCCGCGTGATTCCTATGAGCAGCCGCTGGCTTGAAACTCTGTCACTCACGTGGGTTCCACCAGCCAGCCACGATCTAGTGATCACGCGGCTGAATGGTGGAACCCACGTGAGCGGCAGAGTTTCAAGCCAGTGGTCGCTCGTAGGAAGCACGGCCGGCAATATTGTGCAGGAGGGGCCTGGCAGAGGTGGCCCGGGTGGCCCAGTCCACCCTTGCACCTTGCTGACACCTGGCTCAGGGCCGGCTGCGCCCCTAGGTGGCACTGCGCTCTAGGCGGCCGCCTAGTGGGCACGCCAGCCCTGAGTGTTCGTCGGGTTTGCGGCGGCTTTTCCCTGCACTACGACGGCCCTGTGGTGCTTGCTGAATACACCGCAGGGTCGCCGAAATGGGAACGCCGAATCACACTGAATCGAAGAGAACGAAAAGTCACCGAACGTGCGGTGACTTTTCGATTCTCTTTGAATAACCCTGATAGTATTAGTACACACTATTAACACTAAATATACCATAATTACTAATGTAGGCCAAGATATAGCACGTTAACATTGTACAATTACACTAGGATTTTTATGTATTTATCTATTAAGGGAAATTACTTTATGATGTACATCATTTTGTTTCATTACTCTAATTAGCCATTATTGTAAAATGCCATTAGGCACTTAAAAGCAATATTTTATATATTACTTATATATCATTAGCCACTTAAATATAATATTTTGCTTCCTTTTTACATATTCTTTAACTTTGCAAAATGATTTACTCGTGTTAATTTTTAGCATACACGTACCATCTCCCCTTCCTATTTTACGTGCTGTAGCCATCAATCATTTTTGGAATATTAAGTGTAATAATGAATCTGCAATTACATTTACTTACATTTGCTGCAGCTAGTGTCTAGCTCAACATAGGCAGTTCATTGTGAAATTATTGAAACCATTATGAACCATTTCTAGCAATTTTAGCCCAAATATTGAACTATGTCAGGATGTATCACTAGTTTGCCTCCATTAAGTCTATTAGCCTGCTTAAAGGCCAGATGGAGATTTTATTCTTTAGTTGTAAATGGAGGTCACAGTATTAACATCAGCATTTTAGCCGACCTTTAACATTTCATATTTCAACATTTATCCCATTTAAATATTCACATGAAGGTAAAATTATGACAAATTAGAGCTCAAACAATGCTGTCTAAATTGTGCCGACTGCAAAAGGTCACACTTTATCACATTAATCCTGCTACAGGATGTCTAGATTATTCTGAAGGGAGACAAATAGAGACATTTAGACAAATACATTGCTGTCTAAGTGATCTAAGCATACTTGGCAACATTAACAAACTATTTCTAAGGACACTTTGCCTCTGGCTGACACATCAACATGTGTCAATGGATATTAACAGCTTAGTATAGTAGAGAAAAAAAGGCAATCTTGTAGAACAAATCTGGTTACATTTAGCCTAAAAGCAAAGTCACCAAAATTGTAGCAACATAAAACATTTTATATATCTGTTCACTGTATCAATCCATCCAATTACCATCCTGTATGGGATGAGGCCTAAATAATTAAGGATGTGGTCTAAATAAAATAGGGAGGATCTCTGTCCCCCCGATACTCCTCAACCATCATTGATGGGTAGAAAGTTATAATGGAGCAAGGGATGAGGTTTATCTGCAATAATCCCCATGGCATACCACTCTCTGGGCCCTATCATCTCCTTAAAGCTAGCGCTCAAATAAATGAGCGATTACATGCCGCACAGATCACCTCATGATCGCTGATGGGTTAAAAAACCCGTTAGCGATCGGTATTAGCACTTTTTAGCGTGAGTTTACTGTACTTTGTGCTCCCTATGCTTAACATGGGAGTGCAAAGAGTAAGCAATCAGTGATTAGCATTTGTAATCCTAAAGCTAATTACTAACCGCTACCGCTAAATGAAAAGGTTTGCTACAGCTTAGAGCCTCTGCGGAATCAGTTAGTAGCAGCTGGAACCCGCCCAAAAACTCGCATACTCACCTCTTTTCCCACGGCGAGAAAGGCAGCCCAATCTGCTGCTTCTGGCCATCGGAAGCCGAGTGAGAATGAACGGAGGAAAAAAGTCCCCAGTCTCCCTCCGCGATCACTCTGTAGACCTGCTGGATCTCACGAGAGGAGAGATCCTGACGGTTATGTGCCTTGGCAGCATGAGCCTCCATGGAGTCCTATGGGGATGCTTGTGATGGCGCGTCAGCGCTGCCCTGAGCATCCTGGAGGCTAGCTGCCGCCTTGTAATGTGCTTGTAAAATGAGGACGCTAAGGGGAAATTTGTGAGCGCAGTTTTAGCTTAGGGCAGATGATATACATACAGAAAAAATTGCATCGTGCCCATACTCACCACAGGGGCTGCAACAGCCAGGAGTAACAGCCCAGTTCATGTATAAAGCATAACAAGAGAATAAAGGTGTCATCTGCGCTCGTTTCTATCAGGAGGTTTTAGTTTGTTTCAATGGCCATTGCAACGTAAGCTCACTCGCCCCATCAAGTTACCTCTTTGTAGAGTGAGTACCTAACCAATGTACCAAAAGAGCTCTACTGAGCAGCTCCATGCCCCTCCTGCTGCTTATCAGCTAAGGAGAGGCAGAAAGATGGTGGGTTTTATTTATACACGCACCAAACACTTCCCATTTGGGGTTGAAAACAAAAACATGGAAAAAGGAACAGCAGCAAAATGACTAACTGGTGTTACAAGCATAATATACATACATACAGAAAAAAAGACATTGCGCCCATACTCGCCAGACACCTGCTTTACCGATAATGAGACTGAGGTTTAACCTCCCTGGCTGTATTCCCGAGTGTAACTCGGGGTTAAATTTCGCTACTGCGAACGGTAACCCCGAGCCACACTCAGGCTGGATACATACTCACCTGCTCCTGGCTCCCTCGCTGTCCCGCAGTGTGATCTCGGCGAGCTGCTTCCTGGAAGGCTCCCTGCGAGTCACATGGTGCAGGGGGCGGGGCTAGCATTAAAGAAATCTTTTTTACAGTTTACAGCATTTTGGATTATAAAGTGTAATGTTTATGAACGGCCACTAGGTGGCAGTACAGGATAAGGAATAGACCATACATCGTCTCACCCTTGCTTGCAGACAGATTTCAGTGGTTTTTGTTGTATTTTATTGAATATCATTTATTTTCATTATTTTGGATAATTATTTTTGGGATAATAAATTATTATGTCGTGTTTCAAACTTTATTGGACTCAGTGTATTTACTATTTATTTTTTATTTATTTATAAAGGATTTTACCAGTAAGGACTCTTGATTTCACGGATTTCAGTGCGTGATTCCTAATTATTACAGGCTAACTATGTACAAAAACACGTTTCCTTTAAAAAAAAATTGAGACGCTTTTAGACACGAAATTTTGAAAAAATTAGACCGCCAGGGAGGTTAATGTCACCTGGGCATGAAAGCCGCAATGTCCTCTTCATTAAAGTCAGAGGTGCTAGAACTCACAGATGAGTTCAGTAATAGCATGTTCTAATAGCCTGTAATACCCACATGCTTTACCTTTTGTGTGCAATCAGTGTAACTATAAAACATATGGCTCTTGAAGATTTTTAAAATGCAGAGTTGCCATACATTTTCAGCGTAGCTCCCATTGTGATTTTTAGTTAGCATCTCCATATCACACAAGGGGCTAGAACGCTTACATGTTAAAATCAACATGGGATGGATTCCCTAAGGCAGTGGTCCCCAACCCTGGTCCTCAAGTTCCCCTAACAGGCCAGGTTTTAAGGATTACCTTGGGGGAATTCAGACTGAATCCTGCAATCAATGATCAGAGAATCATATCACCTGTGCTGTGCTTCAGTTATCTGGTAAACCTGGCCTGCAAGTGGGCCCTGAGGACCAGGGTTGAGGACCCCTGCCCTAAGGGACCTATCTTTAAAAATTTGACCATAAGGGAATCCAGTCATTGGTGATTTTAACATTTTAAGCAGGAATCTAGTCCTAAAAAAAATTAAAAATATGAGTTGGGGAGCTCCAAGATTTCTGTTCCCCAATTAACAACTGACATATAGCTCCTGACGATCCACCCCACATGCAAATTTGACGTTAAGGTTTAATAAAGATAGACTGAGTTTTGGGGAATCATTATTATAATTGTAATAAATATATATTTTAAGTGACTTAATAAGGAACCATATGATTGAAACCTAATAAATGTTTTTCAGTGCGTGGCCAAAAAGGGAACTCCATACATCCAGAAAAAATAGTGGAGGAACTGTGTTCCCAAGTGTTGCTGCTCAACCTGACCTTTGGTGTTAAGGACGATAGATCCACATGAGATCTCATAGCTCATTTGCAGATGTAGCAGGGAGCCCAGTGAATTGGACTTTGGTGAATTTTGCTGACTCACTTTCACTAGAATGGCACAAGAGATGTT